>OY728132.1:59785000-60410000 GCA_963277665.1 Viscum album | reverse complement strand
GGAATCACTATATATTCATAGTGTCCATAACTTGTATGGAATGTTGTATTGGGTATATCCTCCTTATTAACCCTCAATTGATGATATCCAGAATAAAGTTCAATCTTGGAAAAGTATTGAGCTTTTTACAGTTGATGAAACAAGTCACCAATACAGGGAAGAGGATACTTATTATTAATTTTGATCTTGTTCAATTTCTAATAATCAATGAAGGGTCTCATCTATCCATATTTATTTTTTATAAAAATAATAGGTTCACCCAAAGGTGACACACTTATCCGAATGAATCCATTTTCAAGTTTTTCCTTGAGTTTCTTCTTCAATTCTTATAACTCAATCATGGTCATTGTATAGGGATTCTTTGAAATTAGTGTGGCGATGGGTATGAGTTATATTGAAAAATCAACTTCATGTATTGGTTTAAGACTAGGAAATTATTATATAAATACATCAACAAATTATTGTATAATAATTATATCATCTATTTAGAGTTTCTTCCCAACCATATGAGATAAACACCCCTTATAAATGGTAATTAATACTCATACAATGGATTTGATCACCATCTAAAGATCATAATTATCATCACATTGATATATAGTCATTATTTGGTTTTGGAATATCAATTTTGACTTTACTTCCTTGATAATTGATGTGGGATTCATGTAGAGAAAGTAAATCCATGCCTAGGATGACATAAAATTCCACCATAGGAAGAATGAAAATATTTATTAGAAGCATATTCCTTCCAACATCAACTGAAGAGGAATCATTGACTGGATATGCGATCATAGTAACATTATGGGTTTTTACTGCTAATTTCACATATAATCATTTTGGTTGAATTTTGATACCCTTATAAAATTATTTAGATATGAAATAATGGGTAGATACATAGTCAAACAAGACATTATTAGTTCTAGAGTGGATGGTAATCATACCTTTCACCATGGCGTTATCATACCACTCATTAAAAATGGTGATCACATGAGGTTTCCCATTATCCCTCAGCTTAAGAGGTTTCTATTATTGATCATAATATTTAACCCTCGAGTCTGAGTAATGGTTATCATAATTACTATTCTCCTTTAACTTAAAGCACTGAAGTGTGGGTTTTTCATTTTGTGAAGCTTTAAATCTATTCACATCATTAGCTAACTTCTCCCCATCACATCATAAATCCATTGCCCGATGACCTTCCCTTCCACACTTAAAATATTTAGTAGTCCCCATAAGAAAATTTCCTTTATACTTCTTCCCACACTTTTATCATAAAGGAAATATCATCTTCTTCTATCCCTGGTTTTTATATTTTCCTTTGATCTCCATCATCCTTTTCTTATCAAAACCATGACATTGATACGTAACTCCAACCTCCATTTCTACCTTCATAGTACTTCACACAATCTCTTCATATCTACTAAAGTATCTTATGGATAACTCCATTTGTATACTTGGTTTTAATCCATTGTAGAATTGATCAACCTTACTTTTAGGTTAGATGATAATACCATAAGCACACCTCACAACTCCTGTAAAATTTTCCTCATAAGTACGAACAGATTCGTCATCCTTTTTCCTTAGCTCAAGGAATTACTTATCCATATTCATATGGATAATAAGAGGAAATTAAGTATTGAATAATAAGTTCTTGAACTCATCATAATCCATGGAGTCAATTTCATCCTATTTTCTCGTATTCTTGATAATATCCCACCATTGATCTGATTCACCTTTCAAACAGTAGACATCCAAAATGGATTTTTCATGTTCCAAACACTAGATAATGAAAAATATATTTTTAGTGGTACTAATACATTACTTAGAAACTAGTAGATCATCAAATCCACTAGATGAAGGTGGACATTTCCTCTTGAATGGATTAACATAATGTTGTCCCATCCTTTTTTCATTTGAATGTCTATCATGATTCATAGCTTAAGAAAGTTGTGTGAGCATAGCAACAAGATTTTTCATTCCATATCTCCCATAAAATTTGGATTATCAAAAGTATGATCATTTCAATGTCTTTCATAATCAGTATTAACATGGTTCCTTTAGGTTCTATCCATTGACTAAAACCAAAATAATAATGTAATAAATAGTAATCATAGTGGGGAACCAAATAATCTTGAAAAATCACTTATAGTATGTCTAAATCATGAAACCTTGTTTAATCTATGACACCTTAGGTTTATTATAGGTCATTCATATTCATATTCTTTTTAAATCCTTCAAGATGGTTTGTAAATTGTTTGTGAATTTCCAAAGAATATCCCTCATGAGCATCAAACAAGGTTTGGAGAAAGGCATGTTGTCATGCACCAGTTCTTGATTAGTTCTAATTCAATATGGTGTTTTCAGGGATTTTACCCCTATGTACATCTGTATTAGATCCACATCCACTTATAGTATCCATACAGGGATGTAATTGCTTGGAAACCACTCACTCTATCTTTTACCAAAATTCCAAGACATTTTCATATACTTTAACTCATCCTTAGAATTATCCTTAGACATGTCCTTAGAGATATCACTAGGGTTTTATCATCCTTGTTTCCAAAGGTTACTAAACCTATCCTCTGATACCAAATATAAAAACCCATGGCTTATCATACATAAAAATTACATCATTTCTAGGTAATATTTATTACATTACATAAACACATGCCTGAGGACCATAATAGTTTATTGTATTTGGAAACTTAGAAACACAAAAAAAACTAGTCCATAAGTAAACTAAATCATCTCCCACTAGGATATTCATAACTAGCACCCTTCTTAGAAATATCATATGTAATACATTTATTCATAACCTAGGGAAAGAAACATAAGAAAGGGTGATCTTAGATACTCATTAAGGGTAAACAAGGGAGATACATAAGCATAACATAATCATAAGGGTATGATAACATGATTATAAAATTTGAAATTCATGGCCTTCATATAAAATATCACAATATTGTATCATGGTATAAATATTGGTAGTTCATAAGACATGAATCATAAGGAAATCAAATAACATTATCCATGAGAGTATAACATTAGACTAATTCATGGAATTTATAGCATAAACATAAACATATAAAATCATTTCTATATTGTTGAAGGATCATTGTCAAGGCCATCATAGAGGGAAAATTCAGTTACTATACTAAGTTCACTCCTCATTCCAACCATGTCTTACTATATTGGGTTCACTCCCCATTCCAGCCATGTTTATCTCATGAGATATATAAATCTTTACCCAATGCATTAGAGGGAGATATAGGTCTCACCCATCACATAATGAAAACAATATATATATATATATATATATATATATATTCCAAAAGATCATAAACATTTATCATATCATAACCCATTAAATTAAATTGGTATCATAAATATTTAAACATATCATAACCTATAGAAAATAGACCGGTTTCATAATCATTTCATCATATAATAACTCATGAAAGATGCGGGTTTCATAAGCATTTTATCAAGGTATAACCCATGGAAGAGAAATGGGTTTCATAAAAAACATTCCATCAAAACATAAACCATTTAGATAAAGAATATGAATTTTATCCTTGTATCATATCCCCAGTAAGAAATAGATAAAACCAATGGATGTCAATCTTAGATAGAAAATAATTTTGAAAGATCATTTAATGCATTTCTTAAACAAAATATCTTTTCCAAGTTGAAAAATGATTTTTCTTGAACATAAAACATTTTGAAAACGTTTTTATTTTTAAATAAAATTGAAGATTTATAAAGGAAACTTATAAGAAATTATTTTTCATGATGTCAGAAAAAAAATTTCATGTCATACACGGAAAAAAAATATTACTTTCACATTTTTGGTAAAATCCAAATGGAAATTATTTTGGAAAATGATATAAATATTTTTTTCAAAACATTTTTAAAAAAATAAGAACATGGGAAAAAAGGTCTTTAATGAATAATTTTTAGAATAATAAAACATTTTTGAAAACATTTTTTGAAAACATGGTTTGGAAGAAAATAGATTTCTAATTGAAAAGAGAAAAAAAAAGTTAGATTTTATTAAAAACTTTTTCTCAATTGATTTAAGTAAAAAAACATGGAAAATGGTAATATTAGATGAAAATATAATGAATAAACAAATTATAATAAAATCCATGAGAATTCTTGATAGTTACATCATAAGATTTCAACATTGGATACTTAGTCATAAACAATCCCAATAATGATAAGATTGTAACATAAAAACCTTACCAATTTGGTAACACTAATTCATGAGACCCAAAAATGAATAAAATAATATGGAACTTAAAATATCATTAAAATAAATAAATTCATGATATTAAAAGTTAATGGGTTTTTATATACACCTCGTGAAATAATATAGCTCTATAGCATAATGTACGTCACAAAGAAGGAAAATTGAGACAAAAATCCCTTATCAATTTGGTAACTTTTAAACTGTAAATCCAATGAAAGAGAGATACTAAAATGGATATTTAAATAAAAATAATTCTCATTATAAGAATAATAAAATCTATTCATGTTTATTATACATACCATATATAATAAATAGGTGGTGAACATGGCATGTGTCACACGAAAAGTAAAAGTGATATGGAAATCCCTTACTGCTTGAGTAACTTTTGAATCATAATCCATGTGAAAGAATAACATTAATGGAAAAATTAAATATTAGGAAATGAATTATATTAATGATATATTATGGCATAAGGAATTATATACACCTCAAAAAATAAACATGTGTTGAATGTGGAATAAGTCTCAGAAATAAATGTGAGACTAGAAATCCTTTTACCTTAAGTCTTGACTTTTGTTGTACTCGTTAAAACTTCCTTTATAATAAATATAATTTTATTATAAATATATAATCTAATAATATTAATATATATCATACCATAAATAATTTTTTATGACTTTATATTACCTATTAATTAAGAATTTCATATTAAAGTTATGTTTCGAGTAATAATTGTTGTGTTTTTTGTAGAAGTTTTAACTTTTTATTCTTGGTTCTCTTACTTATATTATGATTTCATCATCATAAAAATGTAAACCATGATATAAATCTCATATATATTCATTATATATGTATTTATATTAATTTATAAAATTTATTGATGGGTGATGAAATGCATCATTCATGGAGACGGTAGGTCGTATGTATGCATGAATGTTGCTTTTCATTTTCTTGTTGGATTAAAAGAAAGAAAAGTAAATGATATATTGTAATTATAGAATTTTTTTTCATATATATCATATATGGTTATTAAACCCATTCTTAATACATTCCATATAAATCATGAACGAATCACGTCACTTCGTGAGGCAATAGTTTTCCATACACACGAACGACATTATTGTATTCCCAATAAAATGGAAAACGTGAAGGTATGTGTGATATAAAAATTCCCAGAGCATAATAATTTCATTAATACCATAAATATAATATATTTAAATATTATTTATATCATTATTCACATCCTTGAGAGGTGTTGATGTAAAAACAAACAACATTGCTTCGCGAGGCGGTAGTCCATCATACACATGAATGATGATTTCGTAACCCATTTGATATATGTGTGTGTGGTTGTAGGTCATACCCTTAACATAAAAATATATAAGTATATGGAATATAATAATTTTATTATATAATAGTTATATGAAAATAATTTAAGGGTTTTTAGGAATAAATAAAATAAAAACATTCATTGATGAATGTTACCTCTTCTTCAGGTATCCCCCTTAAGTTTGCACTAAAAGACTTCTTTGGATGGATTTATATCCAAAATAATACTTTTAATATGAGGGGATGAAATTTGGGAAGTTATTTAGGTATGTATTTTCTAAAAAAAATATGTGTGAACGTGTGAGGAAGATAGGAGAGGGGTTTCCTTCTTTAAGTGGGGTGAGTTAAAAACATGTAAATTTTTTAAAGATAGAATTTCACCCATGTTTTTCATATTTCACAAGGGTCAAAAATGGAAAATTTTAGAAAATAAAGGGTTTTACAGTTGAAATTTTTCACACCAATGGTTTTTATATAATTTTATAGGTTAATTTTTCCTTTATCTTTTTAGTTTTCCCCTAGGTAAACTCATTTTTACCTTAATCACAGTAATTAGTTTTTACTGCATTCACTATTCATTTTGGTCAAAAATTAAGTAAGAATTATTATAAATTATAAATTATTCTAATTCAAAATATGGAATCCATTTTTCTAAATTATTATAATATAATTGAAAAAAATAATTTAAAATTAATATCGCAGATGTGATGAGAAAGCGGGTTTTTAAAGAGAAAATGATCAAAAGTTTTAAAAGTTTTAAAATTCAATTACAATATGAAGTTTATTCCAATGAAATAAATTAGATTAATATATGTATAATTAAAATAATAAAACTTTAAAATATAATTAAAATATAATTTAATATTATAAATAAATTAAACTAAAAGGCAATTTTCAATTAAAACTCAATATTTTTCCCTATTTATTAAAAAATGAAGCTTTTCAGAAAAATACTTAAAATTCACTCTAATATAATTTTGACATTATGAATTAAAAATGAACTTTATTTTATCACATTAATTTTCAAAAAGTTTAAAAGTTCCATTTCATTATTGCTCACAAAATAAATAAAAATCATTTCTTTAAGAAAATAGTATTTTCAAACATATAAAGACATTATCGAAAATGATGTCTTTTATTATCAATATGTTTTCTTTATGTAAAATTTTTATAATTAATATTTAAAAATTATTCATTAAAATTAATTTTTCTAAGTATAAAGGATAAATTATAATGGTCACACTTGAATAATATTAATAATATATCATGGTTTTGTTAAAACTCAGTGTCGTATGTCACATAGTTAACTGAGTGTTGTGTATAGTACAAGATAACCCAGGGTTGGGTGTAACATAATCTTGAATTAGTGTTGTGTGTAACACAATATATAAAAATAAATATAGTTTATTCAAAATAAATCATAAAAACTCGGGGTATTGCACCCAAAGCACAACCAAATTAAGGATACCTCAAAATCTCTCACCGATTTTGATTCCATCCAAATAGAAACAACCAAAACTAATAATAATTCCTAAAATAAATTCCATAAGATCCCTAACACTTAACTAGGTTATTCTAATGCACTCTTAATGAACCTAGACTACTTACAGAAAGAAAGATGATGTGATTCTAGAAATCTAGATCCAAATCCATGATCAAGAAAGAATCCAACCTTACCACTCAATTCTAAGTCTAGGTAGGGCCACCAACTAGAAAAACTCCACCTAATAAGAAATTGAATCAACCTAAAGTTGATCTATATAAATATACAATCTATCCTTTCTAAAACCTTTCTAGGAGGTATAATTTAAATAACATGAAACATGAATTCATCTAGTTCATGTATCAAATGATCAACCAAGATGCCCCACCAAACCAAGAAATAAATCCAAATATTAAAACCAAAAAAACAAAGAACTTCTCAAAACCTTATTTAAAAATGATCCATTTTTTAAAACATTTATATTCAAATATTCTAAACATTAAATTTAAAATAGAATCCCAATTTCTACTTTAAAAACATTTTCAAAACATTTCCAAATCCCCTTTAAATAAAATAAAAAACTTAATTTTTAAACATTCCTAAAAAATGTTTTAAAAATATATTACTTTATAAAATATCCTCTTTAAAATAAACCACATTTTTTAAATAAAACTAAATAAAATTTTCAAAATTATAACACTTATAGTGTTTTAAAATAAAATCAAAAAAAATAAAAAGATTACCTAAAACCCAATTTCATTTTTTTCCAAAATGAATTTAAAAATGAACACGTAACCCAATGCACATAAAAATTTCAAACCATTATCTAATACATTCATTTTTAAAACTTCAAAACATTCAATTTAAAATATAAACCCAATTTTTACATTCAAAAAATTTTCAAAACATTTCCAAATCCATTTTAAATAAAAGGTGAAACATTAAATTTTAAGTATTCCCTAAAAAATATTTTATAATGGTAAGAATGTATTAAATATCCACTTTATTAAATAAAATTTAAAGAAAAATTTTAAAAATAGGAAAGTACCACAATATTTAAGTAAAATCAAACATTTTCAAAATATTTTCAAAAACTAAATCCCTTTTTTCCCAAAAACAAATTTCAAAATTCACACACAACCCAAAGCATGCCAAAATTTTAAACCACATGTTAACATATCATAAGGCCCAATTGATTCTTCTCCCATCACTGGGAATTCATCAAGAATATCCTAAATATCAAAAACAAATAGGATGTGGAACCATGATTGACTAAACCACATAGTTTGAAGGACCTTGAGCTATCCACACAACAATTCTGAAGAAGTCATAGGATCGATCAATTAGTCACTACCTAATTTATCAGACTGTGTGATCCAACCTGACACCATTATCCCATTTTCTATTTCCATCCCAAAATCCAATATAAACCCTAAATAAAATCAATCATTTAAATGAGGATCAATTAATGATCAAAAGTAATCAAAAAAAGTATAAAAAAAAAATTAAAATCCCAACTTCCCATTGTGACTCAAGCATCACCATGGTAGGGGTGATTAGGCACCCATTCACAACCAACCTTTTGAGTCTTAATGGTCAAATTCTAACTCGATCCTACCATAAAAACACAAATAACACAAGGATACTCATGAATAATACAAGGTTCCAATAAAGAAAATAACTTGTCTTCTCTGATACCATTTTTCATGAACTAGCATGAGTTTTCTATCCTTTGGATGTTGGATCCATCTTGTGATAAGGCCTGAGGGTGGTCTTACTCCCCGTGATCTGGAAACAAGTACCAGATCATCATATACATATAATGGGAATGATTTCACCCATGAATCAAAATAAAATCAGTAGTAAAAAACTAATGAAAAATCAGTTTGACCCGTCTGTATATAATACATCCATGCTAAATCATATATACAAAAATAAATAAATAAATAAACAAATATAAATAAATAATCCTTCCCCTCACCATAATTCTCCATCCCTTGCATATAAAAATATACTAAGAAATATTCTTACAGATGTCTTTGCTTCGGCCACCAACAGATATCACTACCCCCCATTTATAGAAAGTAATAAAAGTCTAATTGGATAGGGTAATAATATAAAGGGACTAACTGGCCCACATAGTGTTTTTTATTATGCATGATCATCAATTAAATCATAAATTTATATTATCTCGAACAACACTAGATATAAAGGCACAACATAGTGGTAGTATGAGGTCAATCCCATAGAGAGTCATGAACGCAGCGATAGAAACTCTAAACCAATGTTTTGGTCATCACAATTTAATTAATTTATTTTATTAAACTAAAGAAATAATTTAAAGTAAATAAAATCATATAGAAAGGTGAAATAGAGGGAAACCGGATTCTATGGATGATTTTTCTAAAAGTAAATCCTTAATACACTTATAAAAAAATAATACTCATCGGTTGTGTGATAAATCAATTTTATCAATATAAGAAATTTTCAATACCTATAAATATAACCTTGAACCCTAATTCTTCATGTCTAGATGAATTAAAATACTATGATTGTTTAGGTTAAAATTGTAAAGGCAGGAGAATAATAAAATTAAGTTGTCTTGAATTAATTACCTTTATCATGTTGGGTTTTTTCTGCTACCAAATACACTTGGTTCATGAATTAATAACATATATGAGTATAATGAGTTTTATAATAATAAAAATTTAATACAATCATTATTCAAGTGAAGAAAGAAATAAAATAATTTGGTACGCACCCATTTTGACTGATTCCTCTCTCCTCTATAGATTTATCCAATAATCGTGGGTAATCGACAATGATGAAAAACCCATAACCTGTAGTAGAGATATTATATGAAATATAATAAAGAGAATAGAATAGAATTAAAATATAAATCATCCAACATTTATAGAAAAATACAAAACAGCAAAGTAGAATGAAAAACATATCTATGAATAACTCTAGGTCGGAACCCTAGTGTCAGCCTCTCGGTGGTCAAACCTCTACAATTAGAATGGATCCCATGTCATGAATATAACCCATATACATAATCCATGAAGTTTTCCTAAAATTACCCTAGTTCAAATATCATTTTTAATGGATGTTTGGGAAAAATGATATAACTTCCATTGAAAGATACATCAAAATCTCTATTTTTTGGGTCTGTCTAAAATTTTCACATCATGTAATGTTTACACAACATGTAATGTGTGAGGTAAAAGTCCAAAATATTTTCATCACTTCACTTACTATAAATTTTACAATTATTTTAGATTTTACACATCTTGTACATAATACATGATGTGAAACATGTATTTCCAATATTGAAACCTCATTTTCTTTCTAATTCTTCAATTTTGAGCCTCTAGAACATCCTGTAAACATCATACATCATGTAAGTTCTCTTTATAATGATAAATTATATAATTGAATCCAATATCCAATCTAGACTTT
This sequence comes from Viscum album, assembly GCA_963277665.1. NCBI lineage: Eukaryota > Viridiplantae > Streptophyta > Magnoliopsida > Santalales > Viscaceae > Viscum > Viscum album. Next base: position 60,399,477 of record OY728132.1, on the reverse strand, counting down.
ATCATATTTTTGTGGTCATGCTAAGTGGCTTTGCTTCTTGGAATTAACTTCCTTTATGTTCCTTATTTTCCATGTATCCCTTCATATTCCTTTACATGTCGGTCCTACCATAAGAATACATAAAAAAATTAATATTATTTATGAATATCATATTTAATCAGTCAATATTCAATTAAAATTCATAAAATGACACATGAATATGTAGATACAAGATAGATATACCAGGTACACACAACGAAAATTCTCTTAAAAGTATAAGAAGGTCTTGCCAAAATAAAGTAATGGGCACCATAGGATGAATAAGATAAAATAAAACTAACCTTAGATAAATAAATTATATCAAGTGAAGTTAAAATTTGAATGAAAACCTAAAACTAAAATTATAGATAGGTGTGATTTAAATCTTAGTAGTCATTCCTAAGAGAAATCACACCCCAAGTCAATTATTTAAATAAAATATCATTTTTACTAGTTTGAAATACATTATAAAAATCATTTTTTCATTACATAAAAAACAATAAAAATTAATTAATCATTTATAAATATTTATTTTATTTTATTTTAAATTAAAATAATTAATTGAAAAATGTTTCATCGGCTTACACCACAGTTATTGAAACCCCATTTTGAGAGCCACTTTCTAAGCCATTTTGAGACATCCCTTTTTCAAAGACTTCTTAAAATAACCATTTAAGTAATAAATGAAGTATAAAATATACTTTAACAATTTATAAAAGTGTGAAATATCCATACATTTAACAATTTTAATAAAGAAATAAAAAAACCATAAAATTAATCATTTCATAAAATATACACCATAAGAAAAGCCCTAGGTCATATAAGGTTAGGTTATATCATCCTAGGATCCTCATACTCTAATTTGTTTAATCATATATAACTATTCTCATGCATGATCCCTAGAAAGGATGAATCCAAATATCTAATGGTAACAAACCATATCACATCATAATATAGTTTACTTAGTGTTGTAGCGTGATACTTGCCCACGTAGGGTGTGTCAATACTAATTTTAATTGTCTTAGTCATCCCACCTTGATACTTGGAGTTACCAAGTTCCTTTTTACCCCTTCATTATAAATTTATAAATTTTTTTCATCGCATTTTACACTAAAACATGCCAAGAAATCCATTTCCAACCATTTCAAAAAGTGGAATCCAATTCCAAACCATCACACATGCCAAATCAGCCTTAAAAACTTATTTTACCCACACTAAAATAATTTAAGATATTTAAATACATTTAATTAAACATTCAAAACCATCAAATACTATCCTTTTATTATTTAGAACATTCTTTCTGAAAACACCACAATAAATACAAACCATGCAAACCGAGCCTTTATAATTTTTTTTGGAAATCCACTAAAAAACTCATTTGAAATCAGGGTTTTAGAAAACCACATTTAAATAACCATTTCTACACTTATAATCATATATATTTATATATTTATATATATATATATATATTTGTCTCGTTATATTGATTTACATCTTACCATATGAATTTGTACACGTAAATATATGTGTGTGTGTGTGTGTATTCATGTATGTATGTAAGTATGTATACCTATATATGTGTGTATAACTATTAAATACATATATCAATAGAAATTTTCAAAAACACCTCATTTTTATTCAGAACAAAAAAAATTTAATCCTCTTACTAATACTTAAAATTTCAAGTGTCACTTGAAATACCAAGTAAATTTTTAAGGAAAATGATTTAAAAAGAAATCTATTTCCAAACAAGTTTTTAAATCAGTTACTAAAATATACCATTTGAAAACTATTTCAATAGTTGAATTAAATTTTCCACTTAAAGCCTAAAAATGTCCAAAACAACTTTTTAATTTATTTCTTAATCCAAACCAGGTCAAACCACTTTAAATATAACAATTTAATTAAAAACAATTATCTCAACACTTTTTAAATACTTGGAATTTCAAGTAAAACTTGAAATTATAAGAAAATGAATTATTATCAATGAATAAAACCTTAAAATGTTTATAAAATTTAATTCATCACTCATACATAGAAATAATTAATTTAATAAAACACTTCAAATAAAAAATTAAATGCTTTTAAATTTAAAGATCAAACATGGGGCACAAAACCTCAAAATCAATGGTGCATGAGTCAGAATGTATCAACTTCAATGGAAGACACCCAATCAAGTTAGAAGAGATATCCAAAACCCCTAAAAACTGAATAAACAACAAAAATCAGGTTAACCCTTAGACCTAGGGTTCAACAGAACCAATAGTAGTGATGAGGGAGGATGAAACCAAGAGAAGAGAGAGAGATAGAGAGAGATGAGGGAAGAAGAGATTATACCTAGGAGGTTCAAATACAAATTTTTAGGAAATTCGATAGGAACCACCATGGAAGAAGAGGCCCAGGAGTTAAGGTGTGTGCACCATGGGGTTTGGACCAGGGGTTGTTGTACATGAGAAAGGGAAAGGGGAGGCCAAAGGGAGGAGGGATCGATCATGGTGGGGGTCTATATGAGGGAGGTTGTCAGTAAGGGGATCTCACGATGAGGGAGTTTATGTGAGGTAGCTGAGAGGGATAGGGGGAGCTCAATGGGAGGGAGATAGAAAATAAAGGGGAGAAAATAAATAATAAGGAAGGGAGGGAGAGATAAAAAAAATTAATTAAAAATCTAGCAGCCCACACAGTTTAGTAAACTCTGTGAAAATAATACAAATACCTTTGGATAAAAAAAAATTGTTCATGGTTACTACTAGGATAATTAATGTTTTAATAAAACATGCACTAACAATAACAAATGGATCTATCCAAGATAGATCTTATGTTCATGGTTACTGCACAGTTTGAAATACCATGATAGCTAACCATGTGCCCCTATAAAACTTTCAAAATTAAAAAATCTAAGAGAAAAAACCTAGAAACACCTAATGACTCAAAATAATATTAAATAAATTAATAAATAAAACATGGGGTATGATAGGAGGTTATTAGTATTTATTTGATTAAGGGTAGACTATGGGTTCTAAAATAGTTAAGGCATGTAGTCCTCTTTCACCTATTTCAAAATGTCGTATTGGGGAGTAGTGATGAGTCGTGACATAATTGAGAGGTTATTCTTAGTTAGTTATTTCCATATGTAAATTTAATCTTTTTCATATTTTGGAAAAGTATTATTCCACTTGATCTGACCACTATGGTTTCTTTCCTATGATTTATCAGAAAGAGGAGTGTTCCCTCATATTGAGGAAGATGATATATCCTAGGTAGTGGCTAATGTAATAGACATGACCAACCTAAATCCCTAAAATGTTTCCTAATATAAGTTCACCCTCAGAGTATGTTCAACAATGTGAGGTCCTTATTTTCATGTTTCCTAGAGAGGACCACCAAAACTAGTAATTAGGGTATTACGGGGAGTACCTCTGTGGCTGGAACTGATTTTTTATTCTAATGTGAAGTTATTAGAGTCTTGGGCCACCATATACATTGGTGTTGTAGGGAATTAGGATTACTAGTGATGATCGGTATAGGAATATGGGACTTATTTTCAATAATTATCTATCTTCAATGATATCTTCTCTTAGATTCTCTTTTTTGGGGTAAACTGGTAGACTCCTTGTATGGGAGTCCACTTCGGTGACTCTCACGCTGTTGACAAATCTTTCTGAAAAGTTTATTAGTATCAAATGGGGATAGGGTATTTTCAACTATTTTACTCCAAAATATATTTATTCCCCTTAGACTGTGTGGGAAAATATTTTTGCCTCTCAGTAGTCATTGAGACATATTTTTAGTCTTCTTTAGGCAAAATGGGAGTTGGAATGTGTGCATGAGTTTGGATTGTTGTGATAATATACCAATAGGACTCTTGGATGAATTTTGGAATATATTCCCACTATTTTGTTTCCATCAGGATGTACTAACACCATTATTCATCATATATGGGGTTGTAATATAGGTCTTCCCCAAGGTGATTATTAGGGTATGCCAACTACCACCTTCTACTAGCACTATCAAGATCTTCCGACAACTCTTCAAGTCATGGGTTGGGATATATTCTTGTTTATCCATTACCACCAAGATATGTTGGTGGACTTATACAATAGTAATTGGGATATGTAATTGGTCCTTTATGTGAGTGGGTACATGTTCCTACTCTTATCATCATTTTTTTGTCAGGATAATCTGACTGACTTTGTGCTCAAGGGTGAGAATGTGTGCCTACTCCCTAGTTATAGTTGGGAAATACCGGTAGGCTTGCTAGGTGTGAAATTTCATATGGTCCTACTCTTTGGTTATTATCGTAGCATGTTGGTGGGATTCTTCAGTGGAAGTGAGGGTATGAGCATGCTCCATATAGTTTACATCTCATCATGCCTGGTGGGATTTCCTAAATGCATGAGCCTGAGTAACTGAGGGAGGGATATACTATGTTACACCCTCAGTATACTGTTGAAGAATAGTGGTTGCATGATACTAGAAATAGTGATGATTTTTGGGATACTTCTTGGGAATCCCCTAAGCTAAAGTGGGTTTGTTTTCAACCTACTTATCTAACTCTAAGGTAAGAGAGTTACTAATTATTATGCTTTGGGGATAACCTCATGAATCATTTGTAGTGGTGACAAGTGCCACCAATGTTGTTATAGATTTACTTTATAGATATGGGATCACAAGCTTTAATTATTGGATAAACTCATGTGTATATTCCTAGGATGGAATGATACCATGTCAGGGATACTCCCTCACCATCACATTTTCCACTTGATGGTGTAGGAACCGAATGGGTGACATATTACTTTCGGTTGTAGGTGACACTTCTTGTCAAGAATATGAAGTGAAATAATATCTAGTGGATGAATATTCCATCACTTTGTATTAAAAAGAGCTCTAAAGATGGTACCTTTGATTTAGAAACACCAAAAAAACAACATCAATCATAGTAGTATCACAAAAAATAGTATTATTAACCAATAATTTTCATAGGTATTGAAGTCACGATAGGTAATTTGTTTTTATTTTGTTTAACACATGAAAAAAATGGTTTGATTTTTGATTTAACTTGATTAGTTTGATAATTTAAGTTTTCATGTCAGGTTCACCTTTTTTGTTTTTTGTGAAACACGCAAAATAAAATGGATTGATGTCCTAGGAATATAACTAATTTTTTTAATGAAGTTTCATGTCAGGTTCACTATTTTTTTTGTGAAATACATGAAACAAAATATCATTAAGTCCTTGAAACATGGATACTTTTGGTTAATGAAGATTTCATGTCTGGTTCACCAATTTTGTTTCACAAAAAATTTCATTTTCCCAACAATTTATTATAGTAGGGTGAGTATGGTTTCAAAATCTTCATATTGGGTCACTTTTATTACTTCTAATGGTCTCTAACGAGGTTTTTTATAGATCTATAAATACCCAATGGATATTACATTTGTGACAACATATGATGTTGTGGACCTTTTTTCTAAAGGCAGGCGGTCACTGGGGTTTCTCACTAGTGACTCTTAGTAACTCACATTGGTCAATAGGATATGAGGTTAGGCTCATAATACCCTATTAGGGAGAATTATTTCCTACTCTATGAATCTATTATTTATTTAATTCATTTTCATTAATCCTTCCCAAATTCACAGGATAGTACAGGTAACCCAGGTGTTAACAATTAATCTTTGACATGCATTGATGTGAACATATGTATATATCATAGGTTCTATATCTTTGAAATTTTTACTAGGTGGTGTTCAATTTTATGGTTTTATGGTTTAAAGTCATACATCTGGGCTTTTTAGAGTTTTATCATCATCCAAGAAGGCATGAAATGTTATGGATATAGGATTGAACCTCGAAGAGGTATCCTACATATCTAGTAAGAACATGAATCAAAACCCATGTAGTTATAGTTAAAAATTTTAGGGTCATATGTCAAGGACCAACCAATGAAGTTTAACATCATTTAGTAAGTATGGTTAGGTGGAAGATGTCTAGAAATGGATGATGTGGGGTTTACACATAAGCAGCCCTTTTTTGGCTATTCTCAATGAGAATATGGCCTTATGATGACATATTGGGATGAATAGTGGGAATATTACCTACTAATTAGAATTATGAATTTGATGATACCAAGAAGGAATTTTTACCTCTAGTTGGGGAATTTTTTAATTAGGGTCTTGACTCTATGAGAAGAATCTCTAGGTAATATGGCCCTAAAGAAAATGACATTCGAGATTGCAGGAATATGGACACGCGAGGGAAGTGGGCAGATAATCTCATGATAAATATGGCCCCATGAGGATGGAAATGAAGGGTTAGTTATTTTGGGTTTGAAACTTTTGGAGGTTCCTTATATATATCATAAAAATAGGAATCAAATCCCATGTAGTTCAAAGGAAATTATTTAAGGTCATGTGATAAGATCACACCATGTGGTTTAATTTCATGTGGTAATGAAGTTAGTCATGCAGTTTAACATTATACTATAGGGAAGTATATTTCATGAAAGGTGAGACAATAGATAATAAAGTGGGGAATAGGCATATATGGTTTCCCTTAGAAGATAAACTAGGGATTTCACCTAAGAGGAGGTCCATTGAGTCATTTTAGTGACGTTAATTGGAATTATCATCCCATATATCTAAGATCACAGAAGTTGTGCTTGATGTGAGAAGAAATATACAAATATGAGCCAAGAAAATTTTATGAAAACACTCATTTTAATTTTAATGAGGTTTTCATGATGAGTTTTTCAAGGCTTTTTCTCTCTCCTCAACTCACTGATGATTTATAACTAATGAAATCATTAATGAGAACCCTCTCGGGTCTTATACCTGAAGTGGAACCTCACCCTTACATATTCCTTATTTTTTTAGGAAAGGGAGGGGTATGTAATATAGAGGTAGGAATAGTATATAATCCTACAATAAAAACTAGGGGCTTACTCTAGGAGATATGCCCTATCCATCCAATCTCATGGGATAGAGAAGAAATCCATCATTGGGCTGGGATAGATAGAAATAATGTATTCTTGATAGTAATACCCATTATCAAGGGAATATATGAATGTGATTCCCCCAAGGGTTCTACATACCTGGTTCAAGAAACTATATCTTCCTTTTTTATCATTGGAATCCATGATTTAAGGGGTTCACATTAGTGTTCATGCTTGATTATGTAAGTCTGGTGGTTTCCTAGGAGGCTTCAAATTGTAATTTTTGGGGTTTTAACCATGGAAAAATGAATTCATTAAGGTGGTATTTCAAGTTTCCATTGACTCGGTATATGTCTTGGATGAGGGTGGTGACATAAGGGAAGTATTCCATTCTATTTCAAAGGTGGGTACTATAACCAATCAGGACCGATTGATTTTTATTAAGTGCATGAGGTCCTTGGGAAATATGTTATATGCATTAATTATTTTACCTAACCGCATGTGAAAACCTCATTTTGGGAGTCATAGGTATATGTTGAAGACATGTGTATCAGCAAGGATGGATATACCTAGGTGATGTGACCATGCGTGAGGTGTACTTGATGTCGTTCATCTTCCTCGGTTTCCTACCCCAATTTTCCTACTATAGTTTGCCTACCAAAGTTCATTGATTTCCTTTGAATATCTCTCAAGGTATAGGGGGATTCGACTCCTTGATTCCCCTATTCTCTGTGTTGTGTCTTTATTTGAAGAGTATTTTTGGTATTTATAGTAAATGGGTTAGAGTATATGGTCCTTGAGGTAAGTGGTTGTGCTTAAGAATTGTACATGAGAGGGTAAAAAACACATGGTCCCTTGGCATAAATAAGATAGAAAAAACAAGTTGGCTCACCTAGAATTATCTATCAATGTATTTTGTACCCCTTTCCTAATTACATATAAACTAAGTGAGAGCACATCGGGCCTTAGTGAATGATATTGGGGTAGAAGGGGTATGTGAATCACATGGAGGATCAAGCTTCACTTGAGAACATTTATCAATGAATTGTGTAATTGGGTCACATTGCCTATGTATCCAAAAAACACCACTCAAATCCACTAATGGATGGAAAAGGTCATGAGGAAATCACACTATGTGTCCAGTCAGGATTCACATAATCTACACCGTTGATGTATCATTTAGACCAGGCCTAATTGTATACTTGGTTAGGAAGGACTGCCTGATTATTTAGTGTATGATGCAAGGGTGGATGTGGTAAGTGAAAAATCCTAGCTGGATGGTCTTCACTTGAACCGCTTCATCAACGATGTGCGTAACTTGGCCTGATCACATGACATGTTAGGCTCATGCACCTAGCTATTAGGCAATGATACCTAGTAAGAATATAATAATGAAATGATTCAGCCTGATCCAAACTCTAGTGGGTGCCAACATATATATAATACTGAAATGTTTTATGGTTTTAGGAATATGATAAATGGTTTATACATTATATACATTTATAATACTATTTATAACATTTATAATAAGAAGGTTAGGGTTGATTCTAATCCCACCTATCTTTTTTATTATCACCTTGGAAATATAAATGACAAAAACATTCAAATACTTCATAGATATGTATCATTGGACTCATTCAATTATGAATCATTTGATACTTAAAAATATTGTTTATTGGGAAAAATGACAAAGTATCCTTTTAGGATAAAAGTTGAACGGTCTAATGGATAGTTGGATCTCATACATAGTGATGTATGTGTACCAATTATTACTCAATAAAGTAGTGGTTTTAGGTAATTTGTTACTTTTACTGATGAATTTAGTCAATATGGTTATGTGTTTCTAATTAAACACAAGTATAAAACTTTTCAAAAGTTCAAATAGTTTCAAAATTAGGTATAGAATCTAGTCGGAAAGAGTATTAAGTTTATATAACCAAATTAACGTGGTGAATACTTGAGCCAAGAATTCATAAATAATTTGAGAGATTATGGAATTTTTTCACAACTCACTCATCCTGGAACACCACAATAGAATGGTGTGTATGAAAGGAGGAATCGTACCTTGATGAACATGGTTCAATCAATGATGATCTTATGTGACCTTCCTATCTCATTTTGGGGTTATGCTCTGGAGACTATTTCATTCTTACTAAACTACATTCCATCTAAAGCGGTCATAAAGACATCATATGATATGTGGATAGGGAAATGTCCCAAAATTTATTTCATGAGGATTTGGGTTTATGAAGAACTCATACGATGATTGAATTCTAATAATATTAACCCAAAATAAAATAAGTTTTTATTTATTATTTATCTCAAAGAAATAGTGGGATATTATTTCTACCACCCTATCAAGTACAAGGTATTTGTGGCTCAAACTAGTATATTTCTTGAGAAGGAATATCGAAGTTAAGAATTCAATGATAGGAAATTTAAACTTGGAGAAATTTAAGAACAAAAAAAAGTGTTCCTGAGATGGAAGTTAATTCATTTCTACAAAGATTTTTGGAAAAATAACTGACTCAAGTTACACAAGAACCTCAAATATCTAGTAATATTCATCATAAACTTAAGATATATGGATTTCTCATGGAAAATGATGATTAAGTAACATTCATAGAAGATTTACCTACTTCCTATTATGAGTCTGTTGAGATTTATGCTTATGATAAATAATTAAAACCCATAGAATCTAAGATGGACTCTATATACACTAATAATGTTTGGAACTTTGTGGATGTTCCTAATGGATTTCTACTCATAGGGTGTAAGTGGGTTTTCTATAATAAAATCTACATATATGGTATATTTTATATCTATAAATCTGGCTTGGTGGAAAAGGGTTACAAAAAATTGCATGGTATTGACTATGAAGGGACCTTTTCATATATTTTGATGATAAATTCCATTCGGATTTCACTTTTCATGGATGCTCATTATGATTATAAGATATATAAAATGGGTGTTAAAACCTCTTTCCTTAATTTGAATTTATTATAGGATGTGTGCATGATACATCCTGAAGGTTTTAAAGTTCCAAAAGATTACATTAAGGTATGAAAGTTTCAAAGGTCCATTTATGGACTAAACAAGCTTCTCAGAGTTAAAATATCCATTTTCATGATACAATCAAAGATTTTAGTTTTATCAAAAATTTGTATGATCCCTATGTATATAAGTGGGTAGGTGGAAGTATAGAAGTGTTTTGGATATTGTATGTTGATGACATAATGCTTATCAAAAATCATATCCCGACTCTTTATTCTGTCAAGCTGTGGCTACGTAAATGTTTCTCAATGAAATCATAAGTGAAATAGCCTACATAATATGTATGAATATCTATAGAGATCGATCTAGGAGGTTTCTTGGACTAATTCAGAAAACATATATTGTTAAAGTGTTAAAGTGGTTTAGAATTGAAAACAACAAAAGGGGTTTTATACTAGTGTTTCATGGCACAGATCTTAGGAAGATCTGAGATCCTCATAATGAGTTATAAAGGATGAATATTATTCATTACGCATCCATCATAGGATCTATTATGTATTTCATGTTTTGTAATTAACCCGATGTATCTTATAAATTGAGAATATCTGGTGAATACTGATCCAATTATGGTGAGAGTCGATGGATTTTTGTGACGAACATTCTTATGTACTTGAGAACGACTAAGAATATTCTCTTGGTATTTATAGGAGAAGATGAAATTTGTGTAAAGGGTTACCAATATTTTGGTTTCTAGTCCAAAAAATATGATCTAAGATATCGATCTATATTTTCATTTTTCCTAAATGGTATAGTTATTTGGAAGAGTTTCAAGAAATTCACCATAGCATACTCAACAAAAGAGGAAGAATACATTTCTATATTAGATACTGAGAAGGAATTTGTTTGGGTCAAGAAGTTCATTACTTAACTTGAAGTGGTTATTAACATTGAGGGATCAATTAAGCTATATTTTGACTACAATGGAATTGTTACGCAGGCTAAGGAACTATGGTCTCACTAAATGACCAAACGCATCCTTCAAAAATATCATCTTATACGTATTATCATTGAGGCGGGTGATGTAAAGATCAGTTGGGTGTATATATAGAGGAATGTAGTAGATCCATTGATGAAACCATTACCATAGAAACGACATGAGGTTCATGTGGAATCTATGGGTGTAAAACACATGAGAAATTGTTTGTAAGGGTTTTAAATGTATAATGTTATTATAATAAAGTAAATATAGAATTATCATTCATCCATGTGTGTTGTAATTTATTTTACATGAACTTTCCAATGATAATATCCCCTAAAAGTACAAATTTAAGTTGTCCATAATCGATGAACATTATAAAGTATTATGGGTTTTAATGACAGGATAAGGTTAGCATGAATAGAATCATGTATTATCTATAAATATTTGTATATGAGATATGAATAATAGATTCATGAGGTAATAAGTAGAGACTTGTTATTTGGATTGAACTACCAAATTATATTTCATATAATTTCATATAGTCGTCAATATACTCAAGGGTGTGTGTTTATTATCAATTCTTATTAACTAAGGTTGGTGAGATAACTAGAATTAGAACCTCCATACTTAATTATTTTGTTGATCATGTCTTCAATTAGAGCACAACCAAGATGATATTTTTCCACTTATAAGACCAAAAAATACATATGTCCCTTGATTTAATAATATAGAAGAAATTCATGGCTATGCTTAGTTGAGTCACATATAATGTTTTTAGATACTTAAAAGAGGGTAATTGTCACGACCCGTCCTCGGGGCCCGTGCCGTGACTACCCCAAGCCCGCCTTCCATAGGCCAGGGGCTGACGACTAGCACCAAAGGCGTAAAATCCCAATAACTGGGAAGGCATTGCCTTTATAAAAGAAAACAAGCACCACAGAGTACAAGCGGAAGTAAACACTAAGTACAAAAAGAAGAGCTGAAAAGTAAAAAGGGGCCGGAAATACAAGCCCAACTGTAAAGTACAACTCGAAAGGGAAAACAGCGACTGAAAAGTAAAGCTGCTACGCTGAGATGTCCACTGGAAATTCCACCTGAAGGGTGGGTACAGATAGCTCCTCTGCTCCTCGGGTCCCGCCGTCTGCTCCGAGTATGTCCCGCCCAGTGGTCTGCCTCTGGGTACCGCCTCGTCGTATAGTCCACCTCCAGGTACCGTCCAGTCCTCGAACACTCGGCCTCTGCCAGCACTGTCCGTCGTCTGCAACCAACACAACGAGGTGCGGGCATAGCCCGTGCAGGGGTGAGTATAACGATACTCAGTAGGGACCCCGAGACCCTCAAGGTCTCACTAAAACCAACAAGTATAACCACAAGAAGATCACAACAGATAAACTCTACTTAGGTATATGCCCATACATATACCTAAGTTATCAAGTAACCCATCTCAGTCATGAGGAAACACAAGGATCATGAGATCAACGGATAACCACTACCCAGGTATATGCCCATACATATACCTAAGTTAGCAAGTGACCCATCTCAATCATTAAGTAACACAGGGTCAAAAGTCTCAGCTCAAACCAGGATTTTTATTATCGAAACCGTAACTGCTGAAGAGCCCCGTCTCTGAAGTGTGCAGTAGTCCTGTCACGACTCCGAGGTACTGCTCACTAACCTAAGACTGCTGAAGTACTCCTCCTGTCGAGTACTGCGGGTCTGCTGCCAACTACCAGGCGCTCCGTCCGCTGAGGGTCTGTCGCCAAATACCGGGCGCTACCCAGATAGCCTGCTGAGGTACTCCTCCTGTCGAGTACCGCGGGTCTGCTGCCAACTACTAGGCGCTCCGTCCGCCGTGGGTCTGCCGCCAAATACCGGGCGCTCCGTCCACTGGGCTAGTCGACTCACTCCAAGTCGAGTCGGTCAAGCAGTCGTCAGGTCTCAGCCGGCTACTCGGTCTCCGTACTCTGCACGATCGTCTCCGGGAGGGTCCGCTCCACGAGCTACTGGTCGATACTCCAAGTATCTCAAAGTCCCACGAAGAAGTGTCTCAAAAGTCCGTCTCGTCACAGGGGTCTCAACGCAACAGACGGCGCGTCGATCGGACGCCCGGTCTGTGAGTTATTAGCCTTTTCGTCCCAGGGGCCCGGTTGGTTTCGAGAGCGAAACCAATCCCGGCCGTATCTCAACTGTACCCCGAACTCCCATAGGGTATACTCAAAGGGACCGTTACTCAACGTAACCACCAACGCCGCTGACGGCTCGTCAAGCGGACGTCCTGTCTGTAAGATATCAGCTTTTCCGTTCCAGGGGCCCGGTTGGATTTCGGGTACAATCCAACCCGGCCATACTCCGACTGTATCCAAAACTCGGGCGGAGTATGTCAAAAGTTCCGTCTCATCAAGAGGAAGTCAACGAAACAGACGGCGCGTCAATCGGACGCCCGGTCTGTGAGTTATTGGCATTTTCGTCTCCGGGGCCCGGTTGGTTTTTAAGGAAAAACCAACCCGACCGTACTCCACCTGCGTCCAAACCTCGGGCGGAGTATGCCAAAAGATCCGTCTCACTAAAAGGAACACAACGCGACTGACGGCACGTCAATCGGACGTCCGTAGCTCAAGATTTGAGCGTTTCCGCTCCGAAGGCCCGGTTGGTTTCGTGAACGAACCATTCCGGCCGAACTCAAAGTAATCCGAAACCTTGAGTGCGATATACCGAAACGACCGTCTCGATCCAAGGATCGCGTTGCCACAGACGGTTCGTCGATCGGAGGTCCGAGGCTCAAGTTATGAGCGAAAAACCAAAACTGGTTCGAAACGGGGGGGTCCGGGTCCGGGCCGACCCGGCCCGACCCCCCCCCCCCCCTGGGCGGCGCGGTGGCCGGCGGTGGCGGCCGGCGGCGGCGGACGGCGGCGGCGCGGTGGCCGGCGGCGGCGCGCGGCGGCGGCGGGCGGCGGCGCGGCGGGCCGCGGCGGCGGCGGCGGCGGGCCGCGCTGGCGGCGGCGGCGGGCCGCGCTGGCGGCGGCGGCGGGCCGCGCTGGCGGCGGGGTGCGCCGCACGGGCTGCGCACGCGGGGCAGCCTGGGTGTCGGCTTGCGGGGAGCAAAGCTCCCGCTTGCTGGAAGGCGGCGCGGCAATCAGCCGCGCCGGTTTGCATGAACCGCCCCCCCCCCCCAACGTGGGGGGCTTGATTGAAGGGCGGCGCGGCAATCTGGCCGCGCCGTTTATTTTTTTTAAAACCGCCCCCAACCACGTGGGGGGCCTGCTGGCGGTGAACCAAGGGGGCGGCTGCCCCCTTCCCTCAAGAACCGCCCCCTCTCTTAAAGAGGGGGTTTTAATGGACCGACCGGGGAATTAATTCCCCGGTTTTGTGACATCCGGCCGGCCCGCTGGCCGGCCGGTTTTTACCAACGGGACCGGAAATTCCGGTCCCGCCCTCGACTTCCGACGCCGGCGGCCCGGCCGCCGGTCTTTCCTTCCGCCGCGGCCCGGAACCGGCCGCGGTCTCCTCGTCCCGCCGCGGCCCGGAACCGGCCGCGGTCTTCTCGTCCCGCCGCGGCCCGGAACCGGCCGCGGCGTTCGTCATCCGGCGCGGTGCGTCGGCACCGCGCCCCTTCGCCGTGCTTCGATTCTTTTCAACGCGGCGCGACGGCGTCGCGTTCTTGAAGATTTTCCCTCGGCGTGGCGCGACGGCGCCACGTAAATTAATTGTACGATCATCCGCGTGGTGCGACGGCACCACGCTACTTGCTTCCACCCGCATGAATAAACAAGAACGTTGGAGGGGGGTTCGGCCGTGTTCGTGCGGTCCGGCCCCCTCTCGTTAAATTAATAACGCAACTTTAAACAATCAAGCATCAAGTTAGACATGCGAGATCCACGTTCAAGGAAAAGAATAAAGAAAATATGAACCAACAACCCCTACCTCGGGTTTAGGATTCAAAGGTTCTGCTACGCTCCGCGGAAGACGGCGTCGCGGAGGTCGGGTGTCGCGGTCGTCGTTCGTCAAATCCGTTGACGAAGTGCTATGCCCGAAGAGACACGACGTTGGCGGATCTTCGTTTGCCGACGAAGGTTGTCCGAAGAAGAGATGGCGTCCCCTTCGTTGTCACGGTGAACGAAGAAAGGAGTTGCGGCGTTCTTCGTCGGAAAAGAGAGCGTTCCTCGTCAAGTCTTGAGGAAAGTCAAATTATAAAGAGAACAACGAACTCAAGGATCTCTACCTCGATAGTCGCACTCGATTCCTTTGACGTCGGAGGAAGAGTCGTTGTTGAAGGCGTTCGTCGCGGAAAACCGACGCGGAAGGGATGTCGCGGAAGAAGTACGTCGCGTCGCGGATACGGCGTCGCGGATGGATCGTGTTCTTCGGCGGAGAAGTTCTTCGTTGAAGAACGTCGTTCTTCGCGTTCTTCGTTCTTCGAAGGTTCTTCATCAAAGCTTGGAGATGAAGGGAAAGCTCTCCAAAGACAAACAAAGAACTCTCAATAAAATAAGAATACCACTTATTTTATTAACACACAACTCAAAAGGATTTCAAAAGTTTGAAATTCAAAAGAGTTAACTCCCAAAATTAATTAAGAGTAACCTAAGCCAATTAATTAGGGGTTAGGTACGTTGAGAGAATTTGAAAAGAAAAGGGGTTCGTGTGGGCCCCACCACACTTAATCCTCCCAAGGGAGGTTAAGTGGGTGTGGGTCCCACTTCCAACCACCTTTGATAGGTTTTTAAATAAGTTAAAATAAAATTTGTATTACACAAATTTTATTTAACTTAACTGAAAAACCCCAAAACGTAACTCTCAACCCGCAACAAACGCAACTCCCGAAAAGGTCTCATTAAGCGAATATCGGCGTTGCGAGTTCATCGGTGCCCTCGGATTTCAATTCCGAGCACCGGATCAAAAGTTAGGAATTCCCGCTCGTTCGTTCACTGAACGTACCCGAGCCAAACTTCGGAAATTAATTCCGGGCACTCCGGGCCTCGGAATCAGGTGCCGTCTGAAACCGCGCTCTTGTAAAATTCTAAAGAAAATTAAGAAAAAAATTTCCTTGAATTTTACGGGTCTTTACATTACTCCCACCTCAGGGCTTTACGTCCTCGTAAAGCTACATCAAAAACTAGGGAAACAAAAGAGGGTACTGAGCACGCATCTGAGCCTCCCGCTCCCATGTGCTCTCCTGGAGATTCTCGTGCCGCCATCTGTTGCGCACAAGAGGAATCGATCGCCCAAGTAGGACCCGCTCCTGTCGATCCTCTATCTCCACCGGGACCTCCGAAAAAGTCGCCCCATCGTCAAAGATGTGCGTCGGGTCGTGCACGTATCTCCTCAACTGAGACACGTGGAAGACGTCGTGCACCCGGTGCAACTGAGGTGGTAGGGTTAAGCGGTAAACCTCCTCGCCTACCCTGCTGAAGATCAAAAGGGTCCATCGAACTTCGGAGATAACATGCCGCCTCGGCCACATCTCCGAAACCTCATCGGGTTGAGACCGTATAAGAACGTGTTCGTCACCCTCGAACTCAAGAGGTTTCCCTTTTTAGGTTAGAACTGAACTCAAACTCCTGCTACCACAGGGGTAGGGTTGACCAACTCAAGAGTGATCGGTCACACCCTCTTATGTCTGATTTTAACATGAGCTGCCCAGGGTTTCCTTTTCGCCGACCAAGGAAAACCCATTCCGACGTTTGCCTAAAACAGTCAACCGGGGTATGATTTGTGAATCAAAACCATACCCAGATCAACGTCGCAAGGCCTCTACGCTGCCACCAAGAGATTCCAACCGAAACTCTCGCCTCGAGGTCAAATCACACCGTCGGCGTAAGCGTGATTATCGAGTCTCCTCCCAAAGGTATCTCCAGACGTGAGGGTCAAGTCTACGGCTTACCCGGAACCTCTAGGTCTGGGACATGATTCGTGGAAGGGTAGAATGATTGGTTCCTATGTCTATAGATATGGAAGCTCGTAGTAGACATAATTCGTACCCCGAATCATTCTTAGAGCTCCTGGGTCACACTCCTTGACCGCAATGCAGCTATTCTCCTCCCCAGCCCTCCTGCTCCCTAAGCCTGGCGGGGACTACTAAGTCGGGTGGTCGTAACATGTCGAAATGTACACCACCACATGCTGCTCTCCAAGCTCTGCTCCCACGTCTGCTACCCTGCAGATTCATCTGTCCTTAGCACTTCCTCCTCCTGAAACATTTTACACGCCCGAGTCTCTGCTACCGGTACCGCCGGTAGTGTCTGCTGACCAACAGGTAGTGACATAGCTGGCGCTCTACCCGTAGGTACTAATCCAGGTATCGGTTCGCGTACCGAAGCCTCGTTACTATAAGGACCAACCTCATGGTCACTATCTGGAAACACCTGGAGCTAAGATCATCATCCGCTCTACTAGTATCCAAGCTAGGCGTAGAACTCTAGCATTCGTCTCCATCCAGTCCACTGCTGCCTGGGAAATCTGTCTCGCCTCGTATCCTCAGAGGCCTCTACTGCTGGAACTCGTGCATCGCGCTCTGCTAGCGTGCACCGTCAGCTAGTGGCATCTGCTGCCTAACGGGTGGTGGTGCTGCTGGTACACCACCCGAAGGTGCCAACACTGAAAAAGGGCCCTGCACTGGAGTCTCGCTGCTCGGTGGGCCATCATGAAAGAAACAACGTAACACGATCAAACGATTATACCTGGTGAGCTGACCTGGTTTGAGCTGTTTTAAGGGGAAAAACCTTTGAAAACACACACGCAATCAGTGTTTTCGTGCACAAAGTCGGAAATCAGTTGTCAGGGTCCTGGTGTATGGATACGTCGGCCGCCCGCACCAACACTGGACTCCCTGAACTGAAAACCACACTCGGTACTCTCAACACTATTGCTTCACAGAAAGAAACATCAGAGTTATAAGTTCTGCGGTAGAACCGAACTCCTCTGATACCAATTTGTCACGACCCGTCCTCGGGGCCCGTGCCGTGACTACCCCAAGCCCGCCTTCCATAGGCCAGGGGCTGGCGACTAGCACCAAAGGCGTAAAATCCCAATAACTGGGAAGGCATTGCATTTATAAAAGAAAACAAGCACCACAGAGTACAAGCGGAAGTAAACACTAAGTACAAAAAGAAGAGCTGAAAAGTAAAAAGGGGCCGGAAATACAAGCCCAACTGTAAAGTACAACTCGAAAGGGAAAACAGCGACTGAAAAGTAAAGCTGCTACGCTGAGATGTCCACTGGAAATTCCACCTGAAGGGTGGGTACAGATAGCTCCTCTGCTCCTCGGGTCCCGCCGTCTGCTCCGAGTATGTCCCGCCCAGTGGTCTGCCTCTGGGTACCGCCTCGTCGTATAGTCCACCTCCAGGTACCGTCCAGTCCTCGAACACTCGGCCTCTGCCAGCACTGTCTGTCGTCTGCAACCAACACAACGAGGTGCGGGCATAGCCCGTGCAGGGGTGAGTATAACGATACTCAGTAGGGACCCCGAGACCCTCAAGGTCTCACTAAAACCAACAAGTATAACCACAAGAAGATCACAACAGATAAACTCTACTTAGGTATATGCCCATACATATACCTAAGTTATCAAGTAACCCATCTCAGTAATGAGGAAACACAAGGATCATGAGATCAACGGATAACCACTACCCAGGTATATGCCCATACATATACCTAAGTTAGCAAGTGACCCATCTCAATCATTAAGTAACACAGGGTCAAAAGTCTCAGCTCAAACCAGGATTTTTATTATCGAAACCGTAACTGCTGAAGAGCCCCGTCTCTGAAGTGTGCAGTAGTCCTGTCACGACTCCGAGGTACTGCTCACTAACCTAAGACTACTGAAGTACTCCTCCTGTCGAGTACTGCGGGTCTGCTGCCAACTACCAGGCGCTCCGTCCGCTGAGGGTCTGTCGCCAAATACCGGGCGCTACCCAGATAGCCTGCTGAGGTACTCCTCCTGTCGAGTACCGCGGGTCTGCTGCCAACTACTAGGCGCTCCGTCCGCCGTGGGTCTGCCGCCAAATACCGGGCGCTCCGTCCACTGGGCTAGTCGACTCACTCCAAGTCGAGTCGGTCAAGCAGTCGTCAGGTCTCAGCCGGCTACTCGGTCTCCGTACTCTGCACGATCGTCTCCGGGAGGGTCCGCTCCACGAGCTACTGGTCGATACTCCAAGTATCTCAAAGTCCCACGAAGAAGTGTCTCAAAAGTCCGTCTCGTCACAGGGGTCTCAACGCAACAGACGGCGCGTCGATCGGACGCCCGGTCTGTGAGTTATTAGCCTTTTCGTCCCAGGGGCCCGGTTGGTTTCGAGAGCGAAACCAATCCCGGCCGTATCTCAACTGTACCCCGAACTCCCATAGGGTATACTCAAAGGGACCGTTACTCAACGTAACCACCAACGCCGCTGACGGCTCGTCAAGCGGACGTCCTGTCTGTAAGATATCAGCTTTTCCGTTCCAGGGGCCCGGTTGGATTTCGGGTACAATCCAACCCGGCCATACTCCGACTGTATCCAAAACTCGGGCGGAGTATGTCAAAAGTTCCGTCTCATCAAGAGGAAGTCAACGAAACAGACGGCGCGTCAATCGGACGCCCGGTCTGTGAGTTATTGGCATTTTCGTCTCCGGGGCCCGGTTGGTTTTTAAGGAAAAACCAACCCGACCGTACTCCACCTGCGTCCAAACCTCGGGCGGAGTATGCCAAAAGATCCGTCTCACTAAAAGGAACACAACGCGACTGACGGCACGTCAATCGGACGTCCGTAGCTCAAGATTTGAGCGTTTCCGCTCCGAAGGCCCGGTTGGTTTCGTGAACGAACCATTCCGGCCGAACTCAAAGTAATCCGAAACCTTGAGTGCGATATACCGAAACGACCGTCTCGATCCAAGGATCGTGTTGCCACAGACGGTTCGTCGATCGGAGGTCCGAGGCTCAAGTTATGAGCGAAAAACCAAAACTGGTTCGAAACGGGGGGGTCCGGGTCCGGGCCGACCCGGCCCGACCCCCCCCCCCCCTGGGCGGCGCGGTGGCCGGCGGTGGCGGCCGGCGGCGGCGGACGGCGGCGGCGCGGTGGCCGGCGGCGGCGCGCGGCGGCGGCGGGCGGCGGCGCGGCGGGCCGCGGCGGCGGCGGCGGCGGGCCGCGCTGGCGGCGGCGGCGGGCCGCGCTGGCGGCGGCGGCGGGCCGCGCTGGCGGCGGCAGCGGGCCGCGCTGGCGGCGGGGTGCGCCGCACGGGCTGCGCACGCGGGGCAGCCTGGGTGTCGGCTTGCGGGGAGCAAAGCTCCCGCTTGCTGGAAGGCGGCGCGGCAATCAGCCGCGCCGGTTTGCATGAACCGCCCCCCCCCCCCAACGTGGGGGGCTTGATTGAAGGGCGGCGCGGCAATCTGGCCGCGCCGTTTATTTTTTTTAAAACCGCCCCCAACCACGTGGGGGGCCTGCTGGCGGTGAACCAAGGGGGCGGCTGCCCCCTTCCCTCAAGAACTGCCCCCTCTCTTAAAGAGGGGGTTTTAATGGACCGACCGGGGAATTAATTCCCCGGTTTTGTGACATCCGGCCGGCCCGCTGGCCGGCCGGTTTTTACCAACGGGACCGGAAATTCCGGTCCCGCCCTCGACTTCCGACGCCGGCGGCCCGGCCGCCGGTCTTTCCTTCCGCCACGGCCCGGAACCGGCCGCGGTCTCCTCGTCCCGCCGCGGCCCGGAACCGGCCGCGGTCTTCTCGTCCCGCCGCGGCCCGGAACCGGCCGCGGCGTTCGTCATCCGGCGCGGTGCGTCGGCACCGCGCCCCTTCGCCGTGCTTCGATTCTTTTCAACGCGGCGCGACGGCGTCGCGTTCTTGAAGATTTTCCCTCGGCGTGGCGCGACGGCGCCACGTAAATTAATTGTACGATCATCCGCGTGGTGCGACGGCACCACGCTACTTGCTTCCACCCGCATGAATAAACAAGAACGTTGGAGGGGGGTTCGGCCGTGTTCGTGCGGTCCGGCCCCCTCTCGTTAAATTAATAACGCAACTTTAAACAATCAAGCATCAAGTTAGACATGCGAGATCCACGTTCAAGGAAAAGAATAAAGAAAATATGAACCAACAACCCCTACCTCGGGTTTAGGATTCAAAGGTTCTGCTACGCTCCGCGGAAGACGGCGTCGCGGAGGTCGGGTGTCGCGGTCGTCGTTCGTCAAATCCGTTGACGAAGTGCTATGCCCGAAGAGACACGATGTTGGCGGATCTTCGTTTGCCGACGAAGGTTGTCCGAAGAAGAGATGGCGTCTCCTTCGTTGTCACGGTGAACGAAGAAAGGAGTTGCGGCGTTCTTCGTCGGAAAAGAGAGCGTTCCTCGTCAAGTCTTGAGGAAAGTCAAATTATAAAGAGAACAACGAACTCAAGGATCTCTACCTCGATAGTCGCACTCGATTCCTTTGACGTCGGAGGAAGAGTCGTTGTTGAAGGCGTTCGTCGCGGAAAACCGACGCGGAAGGGATGTCGCGGAAGAAGTACGTCGCGTCGCGGATACGGCGTCGCGGATGGATCGTGTTCTTCGGCGGAGAAGTTCTTCGTTGAAGAACGTCGTTCTTCGCGTTCTTCGTTCTTCGAAGGTTCTTCATCAAAGCTTGGAGATGAAGGGAAAGCTCTCCAAAGACAAACAAAGAACTCTCAATAAAATAAGAATACCACTTATTTTATTAACACACAACTCAAAAGGATTTCAAAAGTTTGAAATTCAAAAGAGTTAACTCCCAAAATTAATTAAGAGTAACCTAAGCCAATTAATTAGGGGTTAGGTACGTTGAGAGAATTTGAAAAGAAAAGGGGTTCGTGTGGGCCCCACCACACTTAATCCTCCCAAGGGAGGTTAAGTGGGTGTGGGTCCCACTTCCAACCACCTTTGATAGGTTTTTAAATAAGTTAAAATAAAATTTGTATTACACAAATTTTATTTAACTTAACTGAAAAACCCCAAAACGTAACTCTCAACCCGCAACAAACGCAACTCCCGAAAAGGTCTCATTAAGCGAATATCGGCGTTGCGAGTTCATCGGTGCCCTCGGATTTCAATTCCGAGCACCGGATCAAAAGTTAGGAATTCCCGCTCGTTCGTTCACTGAACGTACCCGAGCCAAACTTCGGAAATTAATTCCGGGCACTCCGGGCCTCGGAATCAGGTGCCGTCTGAAACCGCGCTCTTGTAAAATTCTAAAGAAAATTAAGAAAAAATTTTCCTTGAATTTTACGGGTCTTTACAGTAATGTGATGTACTCATTTGTGAGATGAATGAAACATGATGTATTAATTAACTTGGTCAATCCTTTTTAGTGAATCAAGAAAATATGAGTTGGTTATACTATATTGACATGTTCTATGTCTAGTGGTCACTCAATTTCATGGAAAAATGGATTATATAAGTATACATATGATGTGTATGATAGATCTTATAGTAGAAATGTTCATATAGAGATATGATTATGTTTGATGGAGTTCACAACAAAACCCCTTAGTAACTTCAGTAGCATAGATGTTTAGCTAGATCCTACTTTTTACTTACATTTATGAAGTAAGGATTTCATATTTATTTTCAATGTTGATAAGGCATGTAGGATCACACAGTTAGAACCTTGTATAAAGATAAAATTATGAACAAATGGATTGTTCAAAATGAATAGAACTTGATAAAAATGTATTCAAAAGAGTTTGGATGGATTCAAAAAGAGTTGTGAAGGGTCTTTATGGGATTTTAGTGTAAATGGGAGATTATTGGATGTTCACTAAAATACATGCATATGATACATATAGTATACATATGTAGTATATAGTTTTCATTTAAATACATGAATATAATCCATGTATAATGTATAATATATGATATATATATATATATATTATTGATGTGCATGAGATTCATATATGAGTTTCATGCGATGAAATAGATTATAAAACTTCTCCTAAATGGTTTCATCAAGTAATTAACCAAAGGTTGGTTCATTATAGTTTTTAATTTATTCATTGAAATGGATTTAATTAATAATACCCAAAGGGTAGTAATGAATATGATGTGTTCTAAATAAGAATCATAATTCTTAATCTATATAAGAGATATGTTCTCTTCTTTTGGGTGTGTGTGAAGTGTATGGAAGCTTTTGATCTCATTTGTTCAACACAACTAAGATCATTAGTTTCATACAAAGTTCTTGAATCTATCTTCTTCCTAAAGTGATGTATATCATTTCTCAGTGAAGACCATGGCGCACCATTTGCACTCGGGTATTGTAAGAACCCGTGTTTTTTCGGACAGTCGTTTTGAGCAGAAATTTGAATTTTTGTTGTTGGATGCTCGTGAGGGGTAAAATGGTCATTTTACCTTACCATCTGATCTCGGATAATTTTTATGACAACTTCATTGGTCCCGAAATAGTAATTTTACCCTAGGACAGAAGTTTGGAGGAAATTTGAGTTGTTCGAATTTTGGCGGAATATTTAATATTTAATATTATTAAATTAAATATTAAATTATTCATGCAGGTTCATTTGGAAATAACTTTTAAATGGATTGTCAGATTGAGATTTTGTCTGCTCCGTTGAGTCCCAAATGGGGAGTTTAGCCTAGGGAAGGCATAAACTCATGTCAGGTGCTGGGGTCGGCCGGGGCCCCTTCTTCTTCCTCTTCTTTTCTTCTTTCCTTTTCTCTTTCTTCTCTCTTCCTCCTCCTCCTTGCGAACACTCCATAGGTACTCCTACTTGGCCATGTCCCATGGTAGATTTTGGAGATTGAGAAATATGGAGACACAAAAGGCAAGAGGGGTACCAATTCGAAGCCCTTAATGCACTGAGTCGGCGTGCGGCATCCGTGGACCGTGAAATCAACTGAGGTTCGGCGGTTTCCGCCCAAAGGTAGGGACGTTTATGTTTTCACCATGGATTCCTTTAAAACATGTTTTTTTAAGTTTTTAAAGCCTTATATTTCTTTCTTGTATTCCCATGGGGCTCGATCTGTTGTTTTAGGGGCAAAAACGGGCGAAACTGGCATTTTTAGAGATTTCCCATCGGAAAACCTATTATACATGGCGTGTGTTCCAGGGGAACACGCCATGTGTTCTTCCTGTTTGGGGAAGACTAAGTTTTCTTAAGTACATGCCGTGTACTTTGAGTACACGCCATGTAGTGGGTGGTTGTGTGGTTGGCCGTGTGAAATAGAACACGGAATAATGGTTTTTAAGGAGTACACACTGTGTACTTTAAGTACACGTCGTGTAGTGGTACATGGGCATGTGTTCGGGTGAAAATGGACACAGAATAACTTTTTTTGAACAGTACACGCCGTGTACTATTACACAGGCAGACCCATTGTGCTCTGGCCATGTATTCTAGCCATGTACTAGTTCAATTTAGTAATTTTGGGATATCTTGGGCTCTAGAAGTCAGAATCGGGCGTGTGAGTAGTCAATTCTAAGAGTTTTTTCATGTAGATCGAAATGGTGGAATACTTTTGACATTTTGAGGTCACCTAAAGGGGGTTTTTGGGTTTTTTATCTAAATTGAGGGGTTCTTCCTCCAGTTATCGAGTTCAGTTGTCACCTGAGAGTGAGACTTGGAGTGGATGATAGGTTGGGTGTTGGGACCAATTTAGTTGAGACCTTTAATAAGATATGATCTATGAGATATCTCTAGTAACATATGCTTTATAGGACTTTTTCCTTGTGAGATGCTCCCTTTTTACCTATGAGACTGTGAGACCGGATACTTCTAAGGATCCCCTAAGGGATGCCTTTTCTTGTGTACTGACCTTGTGAGTTCCTTGTAGGATCTATCTCTTGTTCTTCCTTTGATAAGAATCATGTTATGGAATTCCTATGTTGTCCTTCCTTTGATGATCCCGTGTAGGATTCCTCCCTTGCTCTTCTCTAAGGATCCCGTGTAGGATGCCTTCACTCGTGTTTACCTAGAGGATCCCGAGTATAATGCATCCTCGGTGTTTGACCCGAGGGACCCAGTGGGTGCCTGTTCTTTGACCGACCCTGAGTTGTTATGTCAGGTTTGGGTTGAGATGGTGATCAGGTGTCACCTAGAACTCGTTCCAAACTGGTAATCCCTTTGGACTTTGGATGTATTGTTGGGTTGGGCATCCGGGCCACCCTCACTATTTTTTTATATTTGACTTGGTTTGCTGATGTTGTAGTGTTTACCAGAGGTGCTTCCTAGTTGGTGGTTGTTGAGCCTGACACGAGGCGTCTTTCTTGTGTGTTGGGATGCCTTCTTTGCCTTGTGTTCCTGAGTAGTAGGTGGTCTGATGTTTCTTTCAACTATTGTGTTGAAATTGTGTACCGTTGTGCTACACGCCCATGGTTGGGGTGTCATATGGATGAGTCCTTTGCTAAAAGATATCTAGAATTTCATAGATAATCTAATGATAAGTTAAAACTTATGTTTGGGATCACTGCTTGGATCCAAGACCACCCCGGGGTGTGTTCCTCTGTTTAGCTGTTTGTCCAGGATGTCTGAGGGTATGCCATGATTATATTAGACTGAGGGCATGATTATATTAACCTGAGGGCGTGATGATATTTAGATTGAGGGCATGATTATATTAGCCTGAGGGTGTGGTGATATTTAGCCTGAGGGCATGACTATATTATCTTGAGGGCATGGTTACATTTAGCATGAGGCCAGAGTTCTGATTAGCCTGAGGGCATAGTTCTGATTAGCCTGAAGGCATGGTTATATTTAGCCTGAGGGCATGGTTATATTAGCCTGAGGGAAAGTGTTCGTTGTGCCTGAGGGTAGATTCTTATATGCCTAAGGGCACTATTCGTTATTCCTGGGGGCGAGATTCTTATACGCCTGAGGGCACTATTTGATATTTCTGAGGGAAACTACCTGAGGGTATCATTTCTTTTCACCTGAGGGTAAGGATTCACATGTCTGAGGACAATGGTTTCTTGTTTTTGTTATCTTGTTTAGAGGCATATTTCTAGAATTGGCCGAAGTAGGTACATGTCGATGGGATTACGGACCTAGAGATCGACTTAATGGTACACGGCTTGAGTGGCACGACGTCCAGCTCAATTCCCTTGCACAGGATGTCCAATAGATCGGGATTTTGGTCCCAAGGATCGACTGTTGATGTGGTTTCTTGTAATTTGAATCACCTAATCATGAATATTCATATTTATGTATATTTGTATAGGTATGGGACTATACATGTGTACGTATATAGATATGGACATCCATGGTGGCACTTTCCCAGTTGACGGGGATTATGAACCCTGAGTTCTACTGTGGTTGCATGTTTGGTTTACTTCCTTTTGTTGTGTTCCAGCTAGGCTAAGCACATTGTTGTTACATACACTTTTAGCAGCACGGTTATAGGTTGCTTGTCAGGGTGCCCTATTGAGATTATTTCTCACCCCTACACATGCACCTCGGTGTACGTGTAGACCTTATGTCTGCTTTTCAGGTTGAGCACGAGTTGCATGGTGGATATGGTTGAGGCCTAGTGTTACTTGATCGAGTAGAGCTACTCGAGTGGTTCTACTGATCGGGCTGCAGTAGTTCGACGGTGTCTAGAGATCGGGTATGTGGTTTGGCTCAAAGTTAGTAAAAATAGCCATGTACTTTACTTTTAGTTTATTTTGTACTTGTATCTATATGGTCGGCCTAGTGGGTGACCAGTGTTGTATTGTATTGAATAGCTTTTTGGGCTTTTACAGCATTTTACTATTAAAGCTTGTTCTATTTCAGTTGTTTATTGCTTCCGCACTCTGTTTACTTTCCACTATGTATGATACTTAGTTATTTCCACTATTTTCTTACTCTGTTATGAGGGAATAGTCTCCCCACTATCACACCCTAGGCCCTCGCTACTAGTCGACAGCCTCTGTCGTACAGGGAGGCGCACTTGAGGCCTTGTGGAGAACCGGCTTGGAGCGCCAACTTAGTGGCTTCTAGGTCAGGATGTTACAGGTATACTCTAAATATTATCAAGGATCTATTGGTCGATGTATCACCTCCTAAGTGTAGTGATATTTTTCACTAATCCTCATGATCTTCCTCAAACATATTCCATTATTATTAAATAATACATAGATATCTGCTTCAATATGTGAATTCTAGGTATTTATAGTGCTCTATTTTATGATTATTTCAGCACGTTGATTTAGTAAATATGGATCCTCTTGTGTTTGGGTTGTTTTTAAATGAAAATAGTCATAATATGATTAAAAAACTCATCAATAACTTTGGAATTTGGTTTTGGGATGATGAAAATAGGAAGATAGTCTAATGCGAGAATGTTCACTTCAATGATGAAGTTCTGAGAAATGTATGGACCATTGAGGAGGGTTGAATTAGTGGTCAAATTTTAAAATTTATTTATTTTAAATTAAACTATACAAACTATTAAAAATTTTATCTACTCAACTTTATAACTCAATCTCACTCACATGCAATGATAAAAAAAATAATGTAAGGCACACAAGTTGTAACAAGGTTCGGTCCCATTGTGGGTACCTGGTATTTACTGTGTAGACTCTTTTAGATACATGGACATCCACTATATAACAAAAGTGAATACAAATTATCCAACTCTCACAAGTCTCCTTCTATATACCAATAGGAAATATTATTGGTTCCCAACAATTACAAGTTGTGTTTCTTCTTTAGAGCCAACACAATATTGGAACATTGTGAATTTATCTCACTATAAACTATGTCTGAAATTCCTGCACCTGATTCCTCTCTATCTAAAACTCCTAAGTCTGTTTATTCTCTATATGATCCTCTTTTTTGAAACTTATTCATCTAGGACTCGATGTTTTGGTGTTCTCAAACTTCTCCCTTTAAAGGGGATCACTAAAATAATCAGAAATATATATCTCAATAGATGTACTTCACAATGATTCAACACTATAAAGACTCTGAAATTCTATATAATTTTTTTTAATTAAATTGGATTATTAAAAGACTGAAAAAATTGTCAGCACGTGATTCTGAGGTCTAGTGTGCCCAGAATGGAATTTTGATCTTTTTTTAAGGTACATTTAGTAAACGTGTGAGCAGAGTTTTCTATTATTTGAATCGGTGCTCGGATTAAAAATCTGAGGGTTCCATTGAATTCGTAGCATTGGGATTCACTTAGGTGACGTTTAACTTCGGCTGGTAAGGGTCGAACGAAAAAGTTAATATTTGGATTTTCAAATAAAATAAGAAAATATCTAATTGAGTTATTTTATTCTTTATTTAAAATCGTTGAGCAATGGTGGTGGGATTGAAGAGTTAATAGGTTATTTAATAACCTGATTCACTAGTTGTGTAACCGTACCTTCAGGTAATTAATTAGTTAATTAATTAATTATTTAATTAATCATATTAATGAGAAGAGAGTAAAACTCTTTAACTCTAATGTTAAATAAACTGTTGAAGAAAGGGTTTGGAGGATCACAGGAGAACTCTCGACGAAGCGTCGGTGGAAATCCTCTCCAACGAAAAATGCATGACGTCGTTGAGGATTCGATCTGAAGATCAATGAACACCGATGAATGTATTTGAACAACAAGATTCTCCTCCTTCATCGTCAGCATAATTCAACATGTTTGAGGTAGGGGGTTTATGTGCTTAATTCCTCCCTCATTCCTTTATTGAATATTATCAAAAACGCAGACCGACCGTCCAATAGGTTGATTCACATTTCGTTCTTTAATGCAGGAAGATGATGTGGGGTTTCTTATGAGGTTTTAATGATTAATATTCTTTCCTGTGTTATACGCTAACGCGGAGGGCACAAGCCGAACCAAACAAGGCCCATACCCTCCACTGAACTTTTTCTTGATGCATTCTTTGTGGGTGACTGAGTAATATAGTGGTAATATGAAACAGAGGTCCACGCAGTGAAGTTAGTGTCCCGGGAGGCCTGTAGGTGCAGATAGGAAGGAAATCGGACCACCAAAACTTCACTGGTAGCCCGCGGAAGCACTATCGGCACAGCACCACCGGTGACTGGTGGCGGCAGCCGGCTCTTGTTGGTCGCAAAAAAGAGAGGAGGCGCCTACAAGAACTACAGTGGATAGGGGGAGGTTGGCCATTTCCATCCACATTGATGGTAGGAGGTGCATAGCGGAGGAGGTGGCGGCAGCCAACAGGCTGCCACAGAGGAGGCGTCGTGGCTCTGAGCCGCGGCGGTGGCCAGACCCGCACTTGTGGGTCCCACCTTTTACTTTTCCACACAAATCGGTTAGTTGGAGTGGTTCCAAGATGGGGTGGCGCTAGGCTAGTGCCGCTGATTGAAGACCGAACATATAGAGTTCGTTCAGTGGGGAGCTGGGACCGCGCCAAGCCAACGGACCAGACCGGGTCTAGCCAGTCCGGGTCGGACCCATCCGGTCTGGGTCGGGCCTAGCCAGTCTATTTCGGGCCCTGTAGGGTCATATCGGGTTGGGTTAGACCCAGGTCGGACCCAGTTCGGGGTCGGGTCGGCCCAAATCAGGTCAGGCTGGGTCGGTCCGACCGGGTCGGACCAGACCCAGACCCAGTTGCGCTTAAAGAGCCATAACTCCTAAACCAGACGTCTGTTTGATGAACCGTCTACAGTTCTAGAACGCTTAGGATGAGTTGGTCCTTTTGAGATACTTCATTTTAGTTTTGGAGAAATTTGGAGTATAGCCAGGTTGGATCGGTCACGAATCCAATTAGGCCCTCGGTACTAAAATGTCTCTAACTTACAGACTGGGCGTCCGATTGACGCTCCGTCTATTGCATTGGAACCCTTATGACATGGAGGTTCTTCATGTTACTTCTTTAGGGGACTTCTTGATAGTTGAATTAATACCAATTTCTTGAGGATCATAACCTATGGAACTCAAGCACACCTAGTGCGGGAATCTTGGGGTTGGTCGTTTAGTGAAGAGAGACCCTTTGTGGATCGGCATCAGTGAATTACAACCCAGTGTGGATCATTAGTAGTGCAACCCGACAAGGAATAGCATTAGAGTAGCCCATCATGGATCAGGGACTTACGAACCTGTGTGTATTGATGTCTTACGACCCTGTGTGGATTGACGACTTACGACCCTATGTGAATTAGCTGTAGCGCGACCTGATGAGGACCATCCTTAGATCATCCCATCGTGGATCAATGACTTATGACCCTGTTTGGATTGATGTCTTACGAACCTATGTGGATCGATGACATACCACCCTATGTGGATCAGCAGTAGCACGACCTGATGAGGACCAACCTTAGAGCGGCCCATCGTGGATCAATGACTTATGACCCTGTGTGGATTGGTGACTTACGACCCTGTGTGGATCATCTTTGGAATGAATTATTCATGGTTCAGTAGTGTAACATCTCAATGGAATAATATGATTTAGCTTTATGACTAATCTATTGAAACCATGGTTTTTCTATGAATTAATTGGGGTATGGTTTGTGTTTTTTGTCAATCCTCAGTGGAAGTTCAGAATGTGTGCCAGTAAAGTGATCATACAGTTCAAGTAGACAACAGTATTGAAGGTGGAACTGTTCTCCAGTGCTTGCCAAATTTTTGGACCTGAAAATCAGAAAATGAAGGTATGGGTTGTTGGAAAAAGGAGGTGCGTGCAAAGAGGAAGTGGTGCGCAAAATAGGTGAGGTGTGTGTAAAAAATGGTGGGGTGTGCGGAAAAATAGCGTGGTGCGCGAAAAATAGTGTGGTACACGAAAAACATCATGGTGCGCAAAAAACAGTGTGGTGCGTGGAAAACAACATGGTGCGCGAAATAGTGGAGCGAGATTTTTCATGCAAGAGGTGTTTCAGAATCAGAACGCCAGAAAATGACAAAGTCATGGGCTGCACAAAAAACATGGATATGTGCACAGAAAATGGTTCCTATACGAAATGAATTGCGCATAGAATAAGAGGTTTTTCACGCCATGATGTGTTTCACATGCGGGGGTCGGCAAAGCCTATAAATAAGAGGTGACCCCCCTCATTCCAAGCGACTGAAGACTTAGATAAGATCTGAGGGCTGATGCGTGCAAAAGGTTCGCGTAAAGGGAGTTGCGCGAAAAAGTACGAGTTGCTCGAGAAAGACCGAGTGGCGCGAAAAATACCGAGTTGCACGAAAAAGACCGAGTTGCGCAAAAAGGAGAGGTTGCGCGTAAAAGTTGAAGGTGAGTGAAAAATTATAAGTTGCATGTAAAACATGAGGTTGCGCGTAAAAGATGATGTTGCACGAAAAAGGAGAATTTTCACGTAAAAATTGAGGCGGCGTGTAAAATATTCAGTTGCGCAAAATGGGTGTTGTTGTGCGAAATATTTTTCCATGTGAAAAAAAGTATTGCGTGCAAAAGTAAGGTCTTTCACGCAAAGGGTAGGTGTTGCATGCAATTTTCAGTGAAACCTGTTTGCACGTTCTGATTATCCAGTTCAGTGGTTCAGTGCGTTCAAGTGCATCAATTCCAGACTTTGATGTAAGCAGAGTCTCATGTTGAACAGAGTCAAATACTTCAATGCATATCTATTGAAGAGACCTTCACATCTATAAACTGATTGGGACTTCACTAAAGGCAGTGCACCAGGGGGAGTCAATAGGAGTGACCTAAGGGACGCAGTGAGCTATCCCTGAACTTTTGTAAAGGCAGTGTACCTGGCACAGTGAGACTGTGACCAAAACTTGTAATCCATAAACTAGTGAAGATTAGTGGATTTTGGTATAACTAAAATACTTTTGGCGTATACTCCTTGGACGTAGCCATTTTTGGTGAACCAAGTAAAAGTGTTGTGTCAACTTCCTACTTTCATTTGTTTGATAGATTTTACAAGTTCCTACCAACATGGGAATAATATTTAATGTCAATATTCTTAGATCAAGAATGTTTCACTGGATTTTTAGATAGACCAATTTTACTTTGATTTCCACACATAAATTTCAATATCTTTCTACATTTACCCTCAAATATTTTAGCTGATATTTTATCCACATCATTTGGTTACATGCATGGGTAGAAATAATATATTCTGATTCAGTTGTACTTGGTGTTACTAAGTTTTTTTTCTTACTATTCCAACAAAAACAACTCTCTATGAAAAAAATGTTCCTATGAATGTTGATTTTTGATCATCAAAATCGCCATCCCATTCAGTATTTTTGAACCCGGGTAAGTTCAAAATATTACTTTTCTTACAGAGAAAGCTATACTTTAAAGTTCCTTTGATATACCTAAAATTTATCTTGGAAGAAATAATATAATAATATTTAGGATCATGTTGATACCTATCACATAATTTTATTCATACAAAATATCTGGATGAGATATTGTAAGATAGAGTAAACTTCCTATCATCTTTTAAGAGTCTTGATTCACACTTTAGAAAACTTATTCTTTACTCATCTTCATACAAATAGAAATAGTTATAGATACTTAATTTAAATATTTTATGCCAAAATTCATTAATAATTATTTGGAATACCTTTCTTGTAAAATAAAGATGCATCTTTCTTTATATTGAACTTTTAGTCCTTGAGATAAATTCAATTATCCAAACATTGACATTCCAAATTTCTTCTTCATATATTTAGAAAAGTCTTCAAAAGAATTATTCTGACCACCATTAAAAATTATATCATCAATA
Organism: Viscum album; assembly: GCA_963277665.1. Lineage (NCBI taxonomy): Eukaryota > Viridiplantae > Streptophyta > Magnoliopsida > Santalales > Viscaceae > Viscum > Viscum album. The sequence continues at coordinate 60,366,979 of OY728132.1, read as the reverse complement.
TAAATAATTAAAATCAATGTACATGTACCCATATTCTTCACATATAAGTTGTTATCAACTTTTCTTTTAGAAAATTTCTACTGCGTTAAACAATCATCAAGTTTTTAATACCAGTTATGAGGGTCCTATTTCAATCTGTACAACAATTTATTTAGTTTACACACCATGGTTCCATTATTATAAAGTATCAACCCATCGAGTTTCTCAATGTAATCTTCCTCTTCAATTTATTCATTCTAGAATGCTGAATTAGCATCCATCTGATAGACTATGTAATTTTTATGATCAGTAAAACCAAAAACATTTTAATGATTTCAAACCTTGTAACTGGGGGAAACCTTTCTTCAAAATCTACACCTTCTAATTTTGAATAACCTTTATAGAAAATATGAGATTTATTCCTCAAAATTTATCTTTGTTTTTTGAGTTTATTTCTGAATACACATTTTTTTCCTATCACATTATTTCTATTTGATCAAGGAATAAGATCCTAGTTATTATTTTTCTCAATTTGATCTAACTCTTTATTCATCACAATTAACCATTATTTATGATCAACTTCTTCTAAAAAAGATTATGGTTCCACCTATGAGATAAGTGAAATTTTATTTTTAAACCTCAATTTCCATATAGCCTAAACTGGAGCTTCTTGATTTCTAATGATATTATCATGTTCAACTAGTTTTTGCAAAGTATGAATTTTTTTTAATTTTATTCCAGACTTACTTTCCTCATCACTAGACTAGTCAGGATCAAACTGTATAAGATTAGGCTCACAGTTATCTTCCTTCTCATCAAATTATATAGAATTCATCATTCTATCTTCTAGTATACCATATAAATCATCTTCAATAACTTCTATTAAGGTTGACTAGTTTTCAATGATTTTTACATTAAAGGAATCAACCAACTTATGAAGTCATTTATTCCAGAACTTGTATCTTCTTTCATTAGATAAATATTCCATGAAAACACATTATTTTTTACATTAAACTTACCTAAATCTATATTTTTTTATCTTTATTAATAAAGGAATTCTAAGAACCTTAAAGCATTTTATTGTAGTTATTTTCTTACAACATAGCTCATAGAGAGTCATCTTTTATTCCAGTCATGGTAAATATCTATTTTGAACATGTATAGATGTACTTACAGCTTATATCTAGAATAATTTTGAAAGTTTATATTCAATGAGCATAATTTTTCCCATATCAACTAGAATCGTATTTTCCCTTTCTACTACTCTATTTTTTGAGTATTGGGATCATTATACTGGTGTTTAATTCCATGTTTCTTCAAGTAGGACTCAAAATAGTTGCTTGTGTACTCCTTTACAATGTTTATTATAAAATTTTATATATACATACCTAGATCCTTCTCAATTTCCCTTCTAAAACTTTTGAACAACTTTTCAACCTCTGATTTATGTTTCTTTAAAATTACACCAACCATCTGATTGAAATAATTGATAAAGGTAAAAAATTAAAAATCACCCTTTGTTGATTGATGTATTATAAAACACATAGTTTAGAATGTGTGAGCTTAAGAGGTCTGGTGCACTATATTTCAACTTACTTATAAATTCCACCAACAATCCTTCCTTTCTATAAAAATCTGAAAATAACATCAACATTCCTATTCAATTACAGCAAAATCTCGTACAAAATCTTCACTTAAAATTATGCTCATGATTTTATATCCAAATTTTGAAGTCTCTAGTGCTATAGTTTTTTTCATCCTTAGTACTCAAATAGTAATAATTACTAGGATCTCTAATCTAGAATAGATTACAGCCAGTTATTTCTCCCTTAGTAACAAATTTTTCAATTTTTAAACATCAAATGATGCATGAATATTTTCTAAAGATAACTTATTTCTCATCATCACAGATTTAGATATCACTCAATAAGTTTTGTTTAAGTCCTTAAAAAAATATAACTTCTTTTGACTTTAAATTTTGATTATTAATTTCAATTATACCAATTCTTCTTATTTTCAAGGAACTATAATTTCAAAAATTGAATACTCCTCCCTCATTTTCTTTAATGTTTTTCGATATTTTCATATTAGTTGTCATATGTGAGGAATAGATACTCTCAACTATCAATGGTTTATTACTTTTTTTAGCCTTTATATCATCTCAATAATAAAATATTTATCTTCAATATTCCTTTTCCCATCTTTCTTTTCTTTTTTTTGATACAAGTAAATTTCCTTGAAATAATTGTCATGAAATCTTCGACAAAGTGTCATGGCTGGTCAGACCTTCCACAAATTTCTTTCAAGAAATAAAATATATTTTTCATTATGTATTTTTTTAACTTATGGATCCTTTTCTTATGTATCTTATTTTAACTTCAAGAAGTTTCTTCCTTTTCTTCCATTTTTAACCCCCCTCGGTTCTTGCCTACTCCCAAGGATATACGTGTCATATCGGTAATTAAACACTTTGTGTATAAATATCCCACAACACCAACAATATCTTTTTAACCATGATCTTCTATAGAAGTGTGGTTTTTCCTTGGGATAATTTTATTAACATTCAATGAATGTTACATCATTTGATTTCCCTTTACATGGGGATTCATTATTCCATGAGTTATTTTTAACTTCTATTCATGTGATTAATTTCTCATATCCTTTTTCAACCCAAGATCTCCCATTTTTTGTTTTTAAATATACATGATTAGTAAAATCAGATGAAATTTTATGTTTAGTGGATGAATATTTCACCTGATTTTTTGGTGAGTTCTTTCTGTAGCTTAAGATGCTTCATCCTTCACCTATGATGTTTTGTTGAAATTATCATTCTTTTTCTTAAAATTATTTTCAACCTTAATACATATTTATTGTGTCTCATATAGATCTTCTTCCTTAGGAGTAAGTATTTTATCAAGATATTTCACCATTTTGTCTTGTTCCATAACTTTCAACTATAGGTTTTTAATTTCTTCTATCTATGCATATTATTTTTTGAGAAATTATTATTTTCCCTCATTCATCTTTTCACTTTACTTATTCAAAACTCTACGTTATTTATTGAGTATTGTTCTCAATACATGCATCAATTTTTTACATCATTAAATGTTCCATATAGTTTTCTTTACCTTCTTATTCTTTACTGTTTGAAGTATCTTCCTTTATTTCAATGTTCTCCATGAAGGCTCTAAAATTCTATAAAACTTAATCTTATAATGAACTAATATCAAAAGATTCACACTCTTCCCTTTTACTAAACATAATTTTCTTCCCTTCTGGTGAAATTTTTCTTAATTATTATAGATTTTTTAAATTCCTTATAAGTTTTACTTCGCTTCTTCCTCTATGGGTTTTCTTCAAAATCATCATTATTATATTCTATATCTTTCTTATTCAGATATTTTATAACAAAATGTATGATCCCCTCACACTAAAAAAATTTAATTGGGAGGTTGTCTTTGTACTTGACTATAAATTTTCAGTAATTCCTAGAGATAAGGAACATAATTCTCTTATTCTCTTCAGTATCATCTTCTTTATCCTCTGATTCATAGTGGCCCATTACCTCATATTTTGATTCTCATGTTTTCAGCTTCCAAATAGCTTAAAAGGCTATCCCCCCTTTGATATTTTTTCTAAAAGATGGATATTTACTCATTTCATATGTATTAATCATGTTATATAGTTCATCAAGGGATGAATTGTCTCAATATCCTAGTGTAGAGACTTTAGGATTAAACCTGTTCAAAAAGTTCCTCATTAATTTTTTAACAATATTTTAATCTTCCATGATATATTTGAATCATATGATGTTTCTAAAATTTTAATTTACTTATATTAATTAATCATCAATATTTTATTCTTTCATCATCCAGATATCTTTGAACTTGCTTCTCTAGATTTGAATCTTTTCTTCCTTTACTTTTACATTCCCCTTGAAGATGTTTTTAAGTTTTCCCCAAGATTCCTTTATTGTTTTGAGACCCATCAACTTCATGTAAAAATTATCATAAAATGATATTAAAATATCATTCTAATATTTTACATCAACCTCAAGATTCCATTTTTTCAGTAAATGACAAAGGAGTACCTTTCTCTATGGGTGGAAACCCAATAATAGTTTCATCAATCACCTTCAAACCAAAAGACTGAAGATAGGGTATCATTCTATTTTTTCATCCATGATATTTTTTGTCATCAAACATAGTAATACCTATATTATTGACTATTTTGATATTATCCATGATAAATAAAATAAGGATCTAATCGATAGATCTTTGCTATGATACCAATTGAAGTTTCTATAAATGTACAAACCATTGAGAAGGGGGGATTGAATCAGTGGTAAACTTTTACAATTTCATTCTTTGAAATTAATCTCTATATCATGTCAAAGTTTACATCCACTCAACTTTATAAAGAAACCATGCCTTCATATAATGATAAAGAAAATAATTTATGGTGCAAAATTTTTTATAGGGTTCGACCCCAATGTGGGTACTTAATCCTTGTCATTTTGAATCCAACTGATCTATAGATATCTACTGTATAATGAAAGTGAATAAAAATGTGTCAACTTCTATAAAGTTACTTCTATATCTCAATAGGAAATATTATTGGTTCCCACCAGTTACATGTTTTGTTTCTTCTTCAAATCCAATACAATATTGGAACTTTGTAAGTTGTTCACTCTAAAATCTGTTTGGAATTCCTCCAATTGGTTCCTCTTCATTTGGAACTCATCTTTCTTGTTATTATTTATCTGATCCCCTTCATCCAATACATCTTCACCAAGAACCTGATGTTCCATTATTCTCAAACATTCTTCAGAACCTATTGTACCATCCTTCTCAAATGTCTCCTTTCAAAGGTGCTCTCTTAAATGATCAGAAATATCTATCTCAATAGTCTCACTTCACAATGAGACCACACCCCTTTATAGACTCAAACTTACTTTGAAAAAAAGGAAGAAGAATAGAATCAAAATTTAAATTTCCCACTAAAATAATTTTTTGTTTGATTTTGTTCAAAGTCACTAAACAAATCAGAGTAAAAAACTTCATAAAATCTTTCTCAAATCTTAGTATCAATGATCTTCATTATATCTTGAAATATCCACTAAAATAATTATATTTCCTTCATGAATATAGAGTCATTGAATGTCTAGATCATCATAATCACAAAAATTATATGTAACAATATGATTTTTTAAAAGAATATTGTGCTCATTATCTTTCTTAACACACAACACCAGCCTTTAATCGAATTGAGATATACCATGAAATATTATTATTTAAATATGATAGTTATATCCTAGACATTAATTTGGTGGGTTTGTATATGATTAAATACTTTATAAAATATATATAAATGTCCTACTCAATATAAATATACTGTTAAATTCTTAGTAAATAATCACTCAATTTTTAGTAAACTCGTTTTATTCTTCAAAAATATGTTTTCTTCAAAAAAAAGGTTTTATATTAATTTTTCTGAGAAAATATTATAATTAATTTCTAGAAATTTTAGAAATTTTATTTTATAAAAAGGATATAATTTTTAAAATCATCATATAAAAATTATCCTATTGTGAAATTCTTAGATTTTACTGAAAATTTTGATTTTTCAATGAATAATGAAAATTACAGATTTTTATTAAAAATAGTAATTTATTTTTAAGTATTTAAAAATTAAAATTATCTTTTAGATTAGTTTTAATAATTAATTAGTAAATTTTTATTAAAAATAATATAATTATTTCTTTTATAGTGAATTTTATATTTGGATAAAGTATAAAAATATTTTACACTTAAAAATGCATTTTTCTGAAAAAACCATTTTTCGTCTAATTTTACAATCCTAATTTTAAATTAAATTCTACCACTTCTGTGAATTTAATCTTGAAAATGGATTCCATATTTGAAATTAGGATTTTCAAATTTTTTGAATAGGTCCCTTTTTTATTCATTATGAATAGTAACTATAGTAAATAAATATCATCACGGTAAGGGTAAATTGAATAATTATTGTTTAAAAATAATATGGTAAGGACTAAAAATTCACCCTAACACTTAAATTTATCCTATTTTATGATTTTATTTCATAAATTTCCATCCATTTATTAAATATATGACCACTTTGTTCTATATTTCTTTCTATTTTTACCTTTATAATAATTGAGTACAAAATAAAGAAAAAAATGTCACTTTATTGATTTCAATATCTATAATATTTTTTTACTAGGATAAAAACAAATTATGTTCAATTATTAATATTAATTTGAAATATAAATTATTTTTTATCATGTTAATTTATTTATAATTTTTGTTAATAAAATAATTACCTTAAATTTTTATGCAATGCTGACACAGTATTTATTAAATTAATAGAAAAATAAAATAAATGATTTAAAAAATGTTAAAAATATTATAAATTGAATGATTTATTGTGTTCCGTGAATTTTTTAGATAAATATAAAATTTTATTTATTTGTTAAAAGATTATATTCTAATTTCATTGTTTTCATGTTGTTTTCAAATTCAAATTAAAAGAATAGTTCTAAAAATGACATTAATAATATTTTAAAATAAATAAAATTATATTAAATGATTTAAAATTACTAAAAATCATATATTCATCCAAGTGATTTGGATATGGTTTAAAATATCAACCATTCTCCATTTATAGACTAATTTTTCTTTTATAATAACTATCTTTACCTCTAAAGAGTGAAAAAATTGTTATCATAGTAATCGTCAAAAGGGGTTAACGTGGGTTAAAACAAAGAGATAAGGGTAAAAACCTAATCTAAACAGATCCAAATTTTATTAGATGATGTTAATTTTACCCATAATAATAATATATTATAATTATATCAGTTTTGATCCTTTTTTCCATGAAAATAAATTTATATTAATTTAATACTTTAAGAAATTTTAAAAGTTCCCCTCCCTTCACATATAAAAAGGAACCCCCTATTATCTTTTATTCACATTTAAAAATATTTTTGGTTTGTAAAATAACTACCAAAATACCTTAATTGATTCTCTGATCACATCCTAGATGTCTTTTTTTTTAATATAAAACCCTCTTAGGATGCCTTTTAGTGTAAATCATGTGAGGTTTTCCGAAGAAGAGGTATCATTCTTAACCAAACAATTTTTTATTTCTTCTTACATCTCCTTAAAATCTTATTCAACCATGATGATATAATAACATCAGTATCATTCATATAATGATATGTTACTATTTTAATTGCATAACCTACATCCATCTTCTCTTTCATAAAATTGGAAATGAAACCATCATTTGTGTGTGCGGTGGACTATCGCCTTATGAATCGATGTAATTCATTTTCCATCATCATCTCTCATGGATGTTGTTGATGATAGATTTAATATATATATATATATATATATATTTGTGTGTGTGTTTAATATTGATAAAATATTTATCATTATATAAAAGTAATATATCATATATTTTCTTACCTTTCCATTTATTGAAAGATGATAGTGTTGTTCATGCATACGTGTGGATTACCACATTTATGGGGTAATACATGTCTTATGATTATTTCTCAAATGCATTATTTAATAAATCTCTTTTTATTATTATTTGAGGAAAGATTATGAAACCCATTTTCTTTCCATGTGTAATTTTTTATTCCTTATAATTGATTTCATTTTTTTGTCACACATAATCATGATCATGTTATGATAGGTATGCCCAGATAGCACTCCAATTTATTGGTTAAATCTTTTGTCTCATGAGACATTATTTATGGGATTAAGGAGTAAACCTAATCCACTATGGGACTATCTCCACCATGTGATGTTGTTTTGGAAGTTAACCTTGACTTATTATTATATCATATTTTATGTTGCTTACACATTTCCTATTGTTCCATGATATTATATCTAAAAAATTTTTTGCTTGTGGGTGAAATATATAAATTTTTTAAAAAGTTTTTCATAAATTTTTAATGGTTGAAAAGGAACCTTTATGAGTTTTATTTTACCTTTAATATTTTTTATGAATTTTTTTATGAAAATATTTGGGAAAATTTTGGTTCCTTGGGTAATAAAATTTTTATTTTCAGCCCAAAGATTAATTTTAAAAAATAAAAATATTGTATAATAATTCATTAACTAATAGGTTTCTTTATTTATTTTTAATATGTATCTTACTGATATTTTTGTGATTATCCCATGTTTTAAAATTTTTTCATAGGGTTTTAAGAATGAGTAGGGAAAAGGATGAGGTCAAGATAGAAATTTTGAAGATATTTCATGAAAATAAAACATGTTATATCATAAAAGTTTTATTTTTTAGGAAAAATCAATATTAAGTGGAAGTGTACTCTTTGTGATGTAATATTTATTTATGTTAAGGGTGATGGCCTAATTATCTAAAACAATATACCATAAATATCTTCATATGTAATAAAATTAATTATTGAATTAAAGCTCAAGATTATGTAATTTTTATGGTTGGGTCTCTACAGTTGGTATCAAAGGAAAGGTTTAGATAACTTTATAGATTATGATGTGTTATGTTATTTTAACTTAGATTTATAGATAGCATCATGTGTTTATGAGTTTAAGGTTGATTATAATTTCAAATTATTAGAAAACACTTTTGAGGTTTTAAGTGATGGGATTTTAATGTGATTAATGACATTTTGGGAGATGTTTTATTAGGTTATGCTATATGTAACCCTTCGGTTTGACATGAAGTATTATTTGAGGATGAATTTTCTTTTCATAAGTTTAAAGGTATTGATAACCTTTAGGATTTATATGATATTTTATTATTAAGGTTATTTTTAATGATGTTTATCATATATTTTGGGATGTTATAAGAATTATATTAATATAATTTTAGTAAAAAAGGATAACATGTCACATCTGGAAAGGTCGTGGGGATTGAACCCACAACTGAAGTGTGAAACGGGTGAAACACCTACCACTGGACTATGTGATTTCTTAGTTAGTATGACATTTTTTTAATGATGTTATATATAAATATTAAATTGATTTTGGGAAGATATGTTCCATCATAGAGATAATCATGGGATTGAAAAGTGATTTTGTGATTAGCTTATTCGCTATTTTGAACCATATATAATTAAGGTAAATAGAACATTATGTGATTTTATTTGAAGAATAAAGGTTGAATTATATTTTTTAAGAATATGTGATTTTAATGTGGCTTTATGGTGATTCAAGTTATTTATTAAAATTATTAGCATACGTCGGAGATTAAATGATTGGGTCATATGAATTTTTGGTATGAGACATTAAGAGTGATTGATATTATTCAGAGATAAATGTTAAATTTATCTTGGAATAATATGTAATCAAATCATTCTAATATTTGGTTTTTAATCTTAGTATAGAATATTTTGAAGAATTTTAATGTTATTTACTTATCTAATGATCTAATTTGAACTTTGGGTGTTATTTTTTGTGTCTTTGGTGATTAATGTTGTATTTCTTCATATTATGGTTTATTTATTTTGAGAATTATATTGAGCTAACCTTTTTGGTTTTGGTTAATGTATTAAAATATAAGGAATTATTTTTTATGCTTTTTTGGATTATGAGATCCATTAGAAGTTGATTTTAGTGCTTTAGGCATGAAAAAATTATCTTGATTACTCATTGTTTGGAGTAAAAGATGAGATTGTAGTGGAAATTGATTAAAGGATGAAATTCTACTTATCAAGTAATTATATTTTCTTATTTTATTCATATAGATTGTAAATGAATTCCTCAACTCAAGGAAAAATATCTTGAAATAAAAAAAAAATATTTTCATTTTTTATGAATTGATGGTCTTTTTCACACCTCAATGGTTTATGGTTTTATGGTTGTTAACTTTCTCTTGTCATTCACTTTCTTGTGATCATTGATCTCAATAAATATTTCTAATTATTTGGTCATTAATTTTTTTCTCCATGTTCATATTTTAAATTCCTACTAATATTATCCTACTTGTAAAACAAGTTATGTGATGACCTTCATATTTCTTTTTCCCTATTTTCAAGAGGAAGTTTTATTAACAATATGATGTAGGATTTCAACAATGGTATTTTTGAAATTTCAAACTGTTGTTTACTGATCTTGGGTTCAAATTGATAGAAAGAAATTTCTTAAAGGGGGAAGAACATAACACCCTGACTTTTTAAAAGAATATTATTCTCAATATCTTGCTTAACATGCAACCCCATGCTTTAAGAGAATTGAGATGTACAATGAAATATTATTATTTAAATATGATCGTTATAACTTAGCCATTAAATTGGAGGGTATGAATATTATTAACCAATTTATGAAATATATATAATGGTCCTACTAAATATATATATTTTGATAAATTCTTAGTAAATAATCACTCAATTTTTAGTAAAGACATTTTATTCTTCAAAAATATGTTTTCTTCAAAAATGGTTTTATTGTTTTTCATGGGAAAATATTATAATTAATTTTTAGAAATTTTAGAAATTATATTTGATAAAAATGATATCAATTTTGAAATTATCATATCAAAATTATCTAATGGTGAAATTTTAATATTTTTCTACAAGGTTTGATTTTTCAATGAATAGTGAAAAATACTGATTTTTATTGAAAATTGTATTTTATTTTCAAGTATTTACAAAGTAAAATTCTATTTTTGTATTATTTTTAAAATTTTATTAGTTAATTATTATTTAAAATAATATAATTATTTCATTTTTAATTAATTTTATTCTTGGATATAATATAGTAACATTTTAAACTTAAAAAGGCATTTTTCTGAAAAATCGCTTTTTATTGCATTTTGCTGGTCTAATTTTAAGTTAAATTCTGTTAATTATGTGAATTTAGTCTCAAAAATGGATTCCATATTTTAAATCAGGATTTTCAAATTATTTAAATAGGACTCTTTTATTTTTAGTCATTATGAATAGTAACTATATTAAATAATTATCACCATAGTAAGGGTAAATTGGATAATTATGGTTAAAAATAATATGATAAGGACTAAAAATTGACCATAAAATTTGAATTCATCCTATTGTATGAGTGTATTTTCTACCATTTCCATCCATGTCTTGAATATATTTTCTACTTGGTGCAATAATTATTTGATTTTTATCTTTATAATAATTGAGTAAAAGATAAAGACAAAAATGTCACTTTCTTGGTTTTAATATCTATAATATTTTATTACATAGATAAAAAGTTATGTTCAGTTATAAATATTTATTTGAAATGTAAAAAAATTATCATGGTAATTTATTTCTAATTTTTAGTGTAACGCCCCGACCCCAGCTACCCAGAGTCGGTGCATTACTTCGTAACATTGGCATGATCACAAAAGATCAAGTCTCGAAAGACCGATTAGTTTAGTAGCCTTGGAAATACTAGATACATTCGTAAACGTTACATTACATCATAAAGTGAAAAACTAAAATAACAAAGTCTCCATAGTCCACTCTCATATCCTCTTCTGAAAATCCCTGCAGGTCATTCATAAAATACTTCTTCACATCCTGGAAAATATTAAAACATTGAAAGGGGTGAGCTCAGATGCTCAGTAAGGATAACAATATTGTGGAAGCTTTCATAAATAAACATAAACATTTAAGGCAATGTATAACTAAAACAAAAGCCTTTTAAACTTGAACATCATCATAATATGGCAAAAGTAAAATGAGATAATTCCATTCACTTCTTCACATGGATATTCTACTGGTCGAATAATCACATGCAATATCAATAACCACTTTCATAATGATGGAATGCATAATGCCAGACTATCATAACCATGTAGTCAAGGCCTCGTGCCAAGACCACAAATAAGATTTTGTCAAGGCCTTGTGCCAAGACACTAGTTTGTCTCATGAGACATGCCGATGCATCGAGGAGCTATAGCGGGCTCCACCCGTCACATATTAAGTCCAATGCATTCCCATATGAAACGGTTTAAACATAACATAAACATTCGTATTAAAACTAGCATACAAAATGTCAATAATTTCACCATAAACTATGAATGGTATAAAATAGCACATCCACAGTCAAACATATCACAAAACCTTCAATACAATATAGAAGTTTTGTATAATAAATCATCTTCAAATAAGCGTAAAATCCATCAAAGTATGTTGACATAGATGAAATCAAAACACTTTTTAGAGAAATATCTCTTTCTATTTTTGAAATCATTTAAGAGCCATATAAAACAAAACATTTTCTTGAAAATATTCTTATAATCTTGTAAGGAAAGATTTGAAGATTTTATAACGGCGGAAAATAACCGCACCCGCCGTATAAGTTAAAAAAACATTCGTACCTCAATTCTGTCGAAAAGGTTAAAAAGGACCTTGTTTTGAAAACGACGGAAAGATTCCTCTTATAAAAAGTCAAAAAGGGTATAAATGACTTTAACCCATATTCTTGTAAATAATAAAAATGTTTTGAAATACATTTTGAAGAAACATGGATGTGGATAATAACGAGGTCCCAGTAGATAATTATGTATAAACAACCTTGGATAATGAAGAGGTTGTGAAGTAAACTCTTACCTTGTACTTTTCCTTGGTTGGGGTAGGTTAACCTCCTGTATAATGGTGAAATAATTGTTATTAAATTATACAAGAATCATATACATTCATATGATATCATATATGATCTTTTAACATTGCTTTGTTAACAATATCTTAGATTTATCGTTGTTTCGGGTGTTAACTTACTCGTTTTCTTATATGTTTTGTTACGTAAGTCTTGTTTTTCATGGATAGGTTGTATCTTATTCATATCCAGAATGATATCATGTCCTTAAACATTATTTTTAAATCATAAAATGATAATTATACTTGAATGGATACGATGGAGAATGAATCTCATCGCGTTCGTGGAGACGGTAGTCCGTACGTACGCACGAGCGACAATATCATTATTTTGATATTAAAATAATATATAATTGGATAGTATATCATATATACAGAGTCATTATCATGTTATATTTATTATTTACATTAATTACATATCATTATTATACCCATCTAAATAATAATATATTGAATAACAATTACACCACGACGTGGAGACGGTAAGCCGTACGTACGCACGTATGGTGACATGTCATTCAAATGATGGGTAGAATACTGAATATGGTTGTTCAATATTTATAATAACATCACAGTATATAGAAGATACTGGAGTTATAATTTTAGAATTGAAATAATAAACAAAGAGGGAGTGGAAGAAGAAAGAAACATGAAAAGAGGGTGATGAAAATGTTACCTCTTCTTCGGGTTCTTCCTTTTGATTTGATCAAAAGGACTCATTAGGATGGCTTTATGAATAAAGTAAGGCTTCTAGGATGAAGGTAGAGAAGTTGGGAGAGTATTTGGTCAGGGGTTGGTCGAACCAAAATGCTTGGAAGTGTGAATAAGGTGGTAGAGGTGGGGGCCTTTTATAAGAGGAGAGGAGGGGCACTTTTGGAAAGATTGAAATGTTACATTATTTCACAATGATTTTCGGATTCCAAAGGTCCCACACTTATATAATTCTAGTATAAGGTGATAAGGTTTCTAAATATCCTCATCCAATAGGCTTTGGACAAGTGTAAGCCTTGGATTCTGCATTATCTTCTCATTTTATTTAAATCGTTAAATAATGAGGTCATCGCTGCATCATAATGATGTCATAAATAATTTAATTTATTTAATGTCTAAAAATTATAAAAAAACTACTATGATGTAGGGAATCTTTTTAGCTTTCTAATGAATATTTATAGTCAAAATTTGGACTTGTGTAACCCCCCTTAAAAACTGTTTTAGTAAAAGAACTCATGTTTGTGTCAACTTAATTTTAACATTAAATAAATATATATTAATGTCATTTTCCAACTAAAGTGGCTCCATGGGGTCCCCAAGTTGACCCATTGGTTGTCTTGGTCGGCAATGACTCATCCAATAGGAGTAGGACAAGTTTCATGCTCTTCTCATATTATTATAACATTATTTGTACCTTAAACTACACTAATTACCTCTAATCGCGATTAAGAACTTAAAAGTTACTATTCACCAAAAAATTATTTTAATCTCATTGAACCACATTTTACTTCTTAATGACAACCATGTATGTCGGATTTTTGAAAATCAAAACACAGAAGTGGTAATATTTCATTTTAACGAAAAATCAGTTATTTAACTACCACTTAGTGGTTTCACTATTCATCAAAAATTGAAGTTTTTCAGAACAATGCCAAAATTTCACCCTAAGCTATAATTGATATTCCGAATTAAAAAATGATGTCTATTTTACAAAATTCCAAACATATAAGTTGCATTAATTAATTTTATAATTAATTTTATAATTAATTCCCGCTGTCACAACAAATAGCGTGTTTTTAAGAAACAATTTATATCAAAAGATTGGCAATTGTTTATGTCCAATTTCAATGTTAAATTAATTCTAATGACCACCATTGGATAAAATGGTAAAAATATATTCTAATTATACTTTAAAACCACTAAATAGTATAATTTATCACTATAAATTATTTTGATTAAAAAAGTTGTTTTTAAGTAATTTTCACTATTCATAAAAAATTAGAAGTTCTCAGAAAAATACCAAAAATTCAACATAGGCTAATTTCGATATTACGAATACAAAAATGAAGTCCATTTTGAAATATAAAATTTCTATAATTTTAAAAGGTGGTTATTACTATTCATAACGGCTACTTTGATTAGTCGCGGTGTTTTAGAACTCGAACTTGCGTACAATGCAAGCTATTGCATTATTGAAAGAGAGGCGTATCGTGGAAGCTCAGGGTGTTACATTCTCCCCTCCTTCAATAAATTGCGTCCTCGCAATTTGAAATTTTTCTTTGAAAGTAAAAGGTTGAAAAGAGAAAATACCTTTGAGGAAAACCCACATTGGAAATAAGATTAATAAAATTTAGCCTTAATAAGAGGGAAAGGGAAATGAAAAATTCACCACCCAATTATGATCTCTATTAGGAGAACATTGGTGGAAATTAGATACATATAATTGGAGGAAAAACGTAAATATTTGTAGGGAGTGATTGAGGTCATCAATCACAATCAACTGTCAAATTGAGGGCCTCAAAGCCTTCAATCTATGTTGATTTAAAATATCATCAGTTCAACAAGACATAAGGTATTAGGATAACGCATTTTTTGTTTTAATATCCCTTTACTAAAGTTTAAGAATTAATTTATTCATTGAATAACTGATAAGTATATATATATTTATGCCTGACAATTAGAGTTTCAACCTTCAACTCACCTTTCACTCAAAAAGATAATAGAACCCAAAAATATTATACTTTTCTTAATTGTATAAGGTTCCAAATGTTAACACATACAATTTAGATTAGTAAAATTATTTTGTAATAACCAGGGACTTCCTGTAGGCTAGTGGTAGGAAATAAAGGCATGTCGCACTATGATTGTGGGTTCGATTCCTGCAGCTTTGTCCGACGCGACGGGTTATGCCCCACCCTGCAGGTTGTCCTTTTCCTAAAAATATAGTACTATACTATTCCAAAAATAATATTCATAAATGTTTTAACCTTAAACAATACTATCCAAAGATCAACTTAATCCATTCCAACCTTTATAGTTATCCAAAATACCTCCGTCCAGACTTTCTCTAAAGGGTCGTTAAATTCCAAAATCAATTGTAACCTCAGATTCCCCAAACAAAGTAAAGTTTCTCTTATTGTCACATACTAAAAATATGATTACCTTCATCATATTAAATTCTTAATGAAAACAACATGCACTGCAGTACAATCCTTATATATCACATTATTCTTATAACCATAATCTAGTTCTTGAGTCCAAAAACACAAATACAATAATTATTCCGCTTCAACTGTAGTCACAGCATAAGATTGTCCATGATCCCTTGGCCTTTTCTGAGGTAAGTTTCCTTGACGCTTAGGACATTCATTTGCATAATGCCCCATTTCCCTACAATTGTAGCATTCAACTTTGACAGCCTCTTTCTTTCCCTTGCAATCACGAGCCTGGTGACCCTTTTCTACACATTTATAACAAACTCCCATTCCTTTTAGGCACGTACCAGGGTGATTCTTCCCACAATTATCACATAATGGAAAATCCTTCTTTACCTTTTTCCCTTTATCTGTCTCTTGTTCCCCCGTTCTCTTCTTCTCTTGATTTACTTTGTTGTCATACGACTTAGAGAATTCCTTTTCCGTCTTGATAGCACATGAGACAATATCTTCGTATGATGAGAAGGATTGTGATACTAAAGATCTACGGAGAAATGGTTTTAACCCATAAAAGAAACGATCAATCTTACTCCTTGGGTTACGTATATAATCGGCAGCATGCCTCGCTAACCTTGTAAAGTTAGCCTCATACTTTGCGACATTCTCATCCTCCTTCTGCCTTAGACTCAGAAATTGCCTTTCCATATCTGCTCGATGGTCACGAGGAAAGTATTTTTCTAAGAAAAGCTCTTTAAACTCCCTCCATTCCATATTCGATACGTCATCATCTTCCTTTGTGTTTTGAATCAGCGACCACCACTGATCGGCATCTCCAGTGAGGCGGTAAACTGCCATGACAACCTTCTCCCTTTCGCTACTCCCCAAGGCATGGAATATTTTTTCGAAGGAATTTATCCATTGCTCATCTACTATAGGATTTGTACTCCCATTGAAGGTTGGCGGTTGTTGCCTCATGAAACGGTCTAGCATTGATCCTCCACGTTGCGGATCAGGGTGCTCCATATGAGTAAGGTTATTATTCATAACCTGAGTGAGTTGTCCCAGTATGGTAATAAGTTGATCAACACCAGTTGTATCTCCAGATCCACAATAATTATCTTGAGCAGGAGGGCAATCCCTACATGGAGTTCGTGCATTGATACGGTTTCCATTCCTTCCACTAGGCGCCATTTCTAAACAATGGCATAAACTAGATTAGTTCATGAATCAAAATACATAATTCCATACTTGTAAAACACTTAACATAAATTGAACTATTTATGGATATAATCCATAATTATAAAAATGTTTTCTTTGAGGAAGTATATACTCATAACCCTTCATAGTGGTTTGTAAAGAAAATGGGAATTATCCAAAGCATATCCCCCGGGAGTGTCGTAACCAAGAGTGCAGCAAGGCCCGTTGTCGTGCACCAGTTCCCGTTCGAGTCTAGCTCAAAGCAGTGTTTTCGGGTTTTACCCCTAGGTACATCTGTGCCAGAGCCGCCTCTACCTGCTCGTATCCAGACAGGGATGTATTGCTCGGAAAACTCACAACATCTCTACAATACCAAAATTCTAGGAATTTCTTCTATACTAATCCTCAAAGTCTATCTACGGGATATGTGCTCTAATCAGAGTTTATCTAAATCTAGCTTCCAAGGTTAGTACTAAACTGCCTCTGATACCAACTGTAACGCCCCGACCCCAGCTACCCAGAGTCGGTGCATTACTTCGTAACATTGGCATGATCACAAAAGATCAAGTCTCGAAAGACCGATTAGTTTAGTAGCCTTGGAAACACTAGATACATTCGTAAACGTTACATTAAATCATAAAGTGAAAAACTACAATAACAAAGTCTCCATAGTCCACTCTCAAATCCTCTTCTGAAAATCCCTGCAGGTCATTCATAAAATACTTCTTCACATCCTGGAAAATATTAAAACATTGAAAGGGGTGAGCTCAGATGTTCAGTAAGGATAACAATATTGTGGAAGATTTCATAAATAAACATAAACATTTAAGGCAATGTATAACTAAAACAAAAGCCTTTTAAACTTGAACATCATCATAATATGGAAAAAGTAAAATGAGATAATTCCATTCACTTCTTCACATGGATATTCTACTGGTCGAATAATCACATGCAATATCAATAACCACTTTCATAATGATGGAATGCATAATGCCAGACTATCATAACCACGTAGTCAAGGCCTCGTGCCAAGACCACAAATAAGATTTTGTCAAGGCCTTGTGCCAAGACACTAGTTTGTCTCATGAGACTTGCCGATGCATCGAGGAGCTATAGCGGGCTCCACCCATCACATATTAAGTCTAATACATTCCCATATGAAACGGTTTAAACATAACATAAACATTCATATTAAAACTAGCATACGAAATGTCAATAATTTCACCATAAACTATGAATGGTATAAAATATCACATCCACAGTCAAACATATCACAAAACCTTCAATACAATATAGAAGTTTTGTATAATAAATCAACTTCAAATAAGCGTAAAATCCATCAAAGGATGTTGACATAGATGAAATCAAAACACTTTTTAGAGAAATATCTCTTTCTATTTTTGAAATCATTTAAGAGCCATATAAAACAAAACATTTTCTTGAAAATATTCTTATAAGCTTGTAAGGAAAGATTTGAAGATTTTATAACGGCGGAAAATAACCGCACCCGCCGTATAAGTTAAAAAAACATTCGTACCTCAATTCTGTCGAAAATGTTAAAAAGGACCTTGTTTTGAAAACGACGGAAAGATTCCTCTTATAAAAAGTCAAAAAGGGTATAAATGAATTTAACCCATATTCTTGTAAATAATAAAATTGTTTTGAAATACATTTTGAAGAAACATGGATGTGGATAATAACGAGGTCCCAGTAGATAATTATGTATAAACAACCTTGGATAATGAAGAGGTTGTGAAGTAAACCCTTACCTTGTACTTTTCCTTGGTTGGGGTAGGTTAACCTCCTGTATAATGGTGAAATAATTGTTATTAAATTATACAAGAATCATATACATTCATATGATATCATATATGATCTTTTAACATTGCTTTGTTAACAATATCTTAGATTTATCGTTGTTTCGGGTGTTAACTTACTCGTTTTCTTATATGTTTTGTTACGTAAGTCTTGTTTTTCATGGATAGGTTGTATCTTATTCATATCCAGAATGATATCATGTCCTTAAAAATTATTTTTAAATCATCAAATGATAATTATACTTGAATGGATACGATGGAGAATGAATCTCATCGCGTTCGTGGAGACGGTAGTCCGTACGTACGCACGAGCGACAATATCATTATTTTGATATTAAAATAATATATAATTGGATATTATATCATAAATACAGAGTCATTATCATGTTATATTTATTATTTACATGAATTACATATCATTATTATTCCCATCTAAATAATAATATATTGAATAACAATTAAACCACGACGTGGAGACGGTAAGCCGTACGTACGCAAGTATGGTGACATGTCATTCAAATGATGGGTAGAATACTGAATATGGTTGTTACATATTTATAATAACATCACAGTATATAGAATATACTGGAGTTATAATTTTAGAATTGAAATAATAAACAAAGAGGGAGTGGAAGAAGAAAGAAACATGAAAAGAGGGTGATGAAAATGTTACCTCTTCTTCGGGTTCTTCCTTTTGATTTGATCAAAAGGACTCCTTAGGATGGCTTTCTGAATAAAGTAAGGCTTCTAGGATGAAGGGAGAGAAGTTGGGAGAGTATTTGGGCAGGGGTTGGCCGAACCAAAAGGCTTGGAAGTGTGAATAAGGTGGTAGAGGTGGGGGCCTTTTATAAGAGGAGAGGAGGGGAACTTTTGGAAAGATTGAAATGTTACATTATTTCACAATGCTTTTCGGATTACAAAGGTCCCACACTTATATAATTAGAGGCTAATGTGATAAGGTTTCTAAATCTCCTCATCCAATAGGCTTTGGACAAGTGTAAGCCTTGGATTTTGCATTATCTTCTCATTTTATTTAAATCGTTAAATAATGAGGTCATCGCTGCATCATAATGATGTCATAAATAATTTAATTTATTTAATGTCTAAAAATTATAAAAAAAAATAATATGATGTTGGTAATCTTTTTAGATTTCTAATGAATATTTATAGTCAAAATTTGGACTTGTTTAACCCCACTTAAAAACTGTTTTAGTAAAAGAACTCATGTTTGTGTCAACTTAATTTTAACATTAAATAAATATATATTAATGTCATTTTCCAACTAAAGTGGATTCATGGGGTCCCCAAGTTGACCCATGGGTTGTCTTGGTCGGCCATGACTCATCCAATAGGAGTAGGACAAGTTTAATGCTCATCTCATATTATTATAACATTATTTGTACCTTAAACTACACTAATTACCTCTAATCGCGATTAATAACTTAAAAGTTACTATTCACCAAAAAAATATTTTAATCTCATTGAACCACATTTTACTTCTTAATAACAACCATGTATGTCGTATTTTTGAAAATCAAAACACAGAAGTGGTAATATTTCATTTTAACGAAAAATCAGTTATTTAACTACCACTTAGTGGTTTCACTATTCATCAAAAATTGAAGTTTTTCAGAACAATGCCAAAATTTCACCCTAAGCTATAATTGATATTCCGAATTAAAAAATGATGTCTATTTTACAAAATTCCAAACATATAAGTTGCATTAATTAATTTTATAATTAATTCCCGCTGTCACAACAAATAGCGTGTTTTTAAGAAACAATTTATATCAAAAGATTGGCAATTGTTTATGTCCAATTTCAATGTTAAATTAATTCTAATGACCACCATTGGATAAAATAGTAAAAATATATTCTAATTATACTTTAAAACCACTAAATAGTATAATTTATCACTATAAATTATTTTGATTAAAAAAGTTGTTTTTAAGTAATTTTCACTATTCATAAAAAATTAGAAGTTCTCAGAAAAATACCAAAAATTCAACATAGGCTAATTTCGATATTAAGAATACAAAAATGAAGTCCATTTTGAAATATAAAATTTCTATAATTTTAAAAGGTGGTTATTACTATTCATAACGGCTACTTTGATTAGTCGCGGTGTTTTAGAACTCGAACTTGCGTACAATGCAAGCTATTGCATTATTGAAAGAGAGGCGTATCGTGGAAGCTCGGGGTGTTACATTTAGTAATTAAATAATTACCTTAACTTCTTATGCAATTTTGACACGGTATTTATTTAATTAATAGACAAATAAAATAAATGATTTTAAAAATATTAAAAGTAATATAAATTGAATAAATTATTGGGTTCTAAGAATTTTTTAGATAAATATAATATTTTATTGATATTTTAATGGATTGTATCCAAATTTTATTATTGTCTTGTTATTTTCAAATTCAAATTAAATGAATAGTTCTGAAAATGATATTAATGATATTTTATAATAAATAATATTATATTAAATGATTTAAATTTCCTAAGAATACTATATTTGGTCAAATTATTGGGATATGGCTTAAAATATCAACCATAATATATTTATTTTCCAATTTTTCTTTTATAGTAACTATCTTGACCCCTAAAGAGTAAAAACTTTATTATCGCTATAATTTTCAAAAAGGGTTAACGTGGGTTAAAACAAATAGATTATAGTAAAATACTAATCTAAACTTATCCAAATTTTATTTTACGGTATCATTTCAACCCATAATCATCCTATATTCTAATTATATCAGTTTTTTGACTTTTTTCATAAAAATTAATTTATATTAATTTAATACTTTATGAAATTCCAAAAGTATCTATCCCCTCACTTATAAAAGGAAACCTCCTATACTATTTTATTAATAGTTAAAAAGACTTATGGTTTATCCAATACCTACCCAGAACCCTTCCTTACTTCCCTTAATATGTTCTATATGTCTTTTTTTAATTATAAAACCCTTCTAGGAAGGTTTTTGGTGTAAACCTAAAGAGGTTGTCCAAATAAAAGGTATCATTCTTAACCGAGCATTTTTATTTTATTTATTCTTATACCTCCTTAAAATATTATTTAACCATTTTTATATAATAATATCAATATATAAAATATACTAATATTTTATTATGTTAATTTAATAACCTACATTCATCTCATCTTCCATCAAATGAGCAATGAAATCTTCGTTCATGTGTATGGCGGACTACCACCTCACAAACCAATGTAATTCGTTTTTCATCATCACCTATAAAGGTTGTTTGTGATGATGGATTTAATATGTATATATATATATATAAATGATATTCATGATATATTTATCATTCTGTAAAAGTAATATATTATATATTTTCTTACCTTTCCATTTATTGAAAGATGATAATATCATTAGTGCGTACACGTGGATTACCACCTCCATGAAGCAATGTGATTCGTTTTTCATTACCACACCACATGAATGTTATATATAACTGTATTTGAAGAAATAATATGATATTTATGATATAATTATAATTATTTTAATATAAAATAACACTTACCTTATTTCCATCATGATTGTTGAAAAATGGAAACGTCACTCATGCGTACGTGCGACTTACCATCTCCATGATTGTAATGTAGTTCATTTTTCATAGTCATATTTCATGGTTGGTTTTAAAATTATAATTGATGTATGAAAATTATAATTATTTCATGATTATTTTTTATATATTATTAAATTAGGACCACATTGACCATTTTCAACTTGTCAGAGTCATTTTTGAGTTATGAGATGAATGTCATCAAAACATTTGACATGAACTTAAATGATTAAGTAATTGAATATAAAATGATAATAAATAAATTAAAAGGGAAAATAAAATTTAAAATGGTTCTTATGAAATTAAATAATTAACATAATTTTATTATTCATGAAGATATGGAACGTACATTATGATTTGGACTCAAGGTAAGGGATTTTCTTTTAAAAAAACCTCTTTTAAAGTTTCACTTCCAACTCTTTTTCTTCAAAATCCATCTTCTTATAAATGTTTCAAGAAAAAAAATTATGACTTAATGGATTCTAAATTTTATTTTTGACCAAATTTTTTCTTCTTTATAATGATTTTAATAAGGAGTTTTTTTAAGGTTTTACATACGAGACACTTTACTTTAAAACCCTTGTTTTAAGTGTTTTAATGATTTATTTTCTAAATATTTCTCTTCCATGCCCATATTCTTAAAATTAATTTATTAATGTATTTATATTTAAATAAATGAATTATAAATTTAATTTTATGTCTCTTTTTTTATTTAAAATGATTTTAAAAAGAAATATTTTTATTTATTTTATATGGAATGTTTTGACTTTCTTTACAAGAGACAAAAGGAATGTTTTATTTTAACATATACGGCATCAATGAATTTTCTTGCTACCAAAACCATTATTTTATATTTGGATTTATTTATGATCTTCCTTGTTTTCTTCAAATAAAAACTTTATTTCCCTTTTTTCTAAGTATTTTCAAAAAGGGTTTTAAATGGAAGGGATATTTTGATATCTAGAAATTTTTTGCTTATGGGTGTAAGGGATCTCTATAAACTAACCTTTTTCTTATGATTATGACCATTATCTATATAGATCACTTAATATATCTCTTTAATGTTATGTAATGATTCTAAATTATATATATGTGTCTCTCACATGTATACCTAGCTTATTTCCCCTTCCTTTAATGAGGTAATACATGCCTTATTATCATTTCTCAATTGTATTCTTTAAGAAATCTCTTTTGATTATGATATGAGGCAATATTATTCAACCTAATTTATTTCCATGGGTAATTCTTAGTTTTATTACTTATGATTTATTTCCTCTTTATGGAACACATAATCATGAATATGTTATTATGGGTGTTCTCAAATAGTGCACTAATGAATTGGGTAAATCTTTTGTCTCATGAGACGTTATGTATAGGATTAGGGAGTAAACCTAGTCCACTATGTGACTTTATCCACCATGTGATGTTGTCTTGTAATTATTCTTGTGTCATATTTTTTTTATTTCACATTTTCTATGTTTTCATAATCTTATGATACCATGTTCTTTATGTTATAATCATATGTGATAACTCATAATATTATATTTAAAGTAAAGTATCTTCTACTTTATAAGTGTGAAATGTAAAAAAAATTGAAAAAAATCATAACTTTTTCATGATTTAAAAGGATGTTTTATGAGTTTTATTTTTCCTTTGATATTTCTTATAAAATGTTTTCTAAAAATATTTTTGTATAAAAGCTAATTTCATGGGTAATAAAAATTTTATTTTGAGCCCAAAGTTTAATTTTTAAAAAGACAAATGTTGTATAAGAATTCATGAACTAACAGGTTTCTTTATTTCTTTTTTATTTGTCCCTTATAGAGATTTTTGTGCTCATCCAATGTTTTAAAATGTTTTTCATGGGGTTTTAAGGATTGGTAGGTACAAGGATGAGGTCAATATAGAAATTGTGAATATGTTTCATGAAAATAATACTTATTATATCATAAAAGTTTAATTTTATGGCAAAAATGGATACAAAGTGAAAGTGTTCACTTTGTGATGTAATATTTATTTATATAAGGGTGGTGGCCTAATCCTATAAAACTATAAACCATAATATCCTAATATGCAAGAAAATTAATTCTTGACTTAAAACTCAAAATTATGTAATGTTTAAGGCAGGGTATCTACATTATAGGTTATAAATATATAGGTAGATCTATATGAACTAGAGTAAGAAATTCTCTATCTGATTCTTCTTCATATGGACTCCCCCATTCGATAATTCTCTATATGATATTTATTCTCAAGAGTTCCTTCATCTAGTAATTCTCTGTCTGGTATTTTTTCATAATAACTCCTTTGTATGGTAATACTTTATTTAATGATTTTCTAAATATCAAACTTTCACCATTCAATTCTCTACATAGGTTTCCACTATCTAATTTTCTATGTTTGGTGGACTCACCAATTTTCTCCATCTGGTGAATCTTCATCTAGTGAATCTTTGTAGGTTTCTTCATCCTATATAAAGGTTCACCAAATTTTTCTATCTGGTGAAGTTACAAAATGTTTTCAGATAATATCAATATTCTCCATCTAGAACTATCTCCATATAAAACATCCTCATACATTTATTCGTCTAATCATCTTTATTTGATCAACTTCATTCATTAAACTTGGTCCGGTGACTTCAGAAACATCAAGGATTAAATATTGTAGAACCACATCTTCATGACATTATAACTCAAACATTGTACAATTACAACATTATCAGATAACCTCAGTTAGAAAAATTCATGTTTTTACAACTTCATCCTTTAAATAAACTTAGATATAATAATTAATATCTTGGATAAATCATGATTTTTGGTAATTTAAGGATCTAAAATAATCATCTAACTTCAGAAAGAGTGACTCAATATTCTTATGATAATGAAACAACAAATTTTTACCTGTAACGTAAAACAATCACAGAAAAAATGTTGAAAACAAATATAGAAACATTACAAAATCGAACCAAAATATCTTTAAATGAGAACATCTTGTAGAATGGTCAAAACATGTAGGAAAAAGAAGTTGAGAATAAAGAATCAACTGACCATATAAAAGTTAATCTTAATGGAATATTAGGAAGGAAATAACTTCAAGAGAGTAAAAGGGGAACTAAAAGTCTAGAGTTCAAACTATAAAAAGATGTACCATAGATCTCAAAATTTGTGAAGACTCGGTAAAAGTATCATAAGGTGAAGTTATGAAATTTTTGGTTTTGGAAAGATAAGATTTTTGAGTTTAATTGTGAATATATAAAATTTTCATACAACCAGTATATAGTTTTGGATCTTATGTGAACTTATTACTGATAAAAATTGGTGGAGAGACTAAGAGCTTGAAAGAAGAAACTAGTCTGGGTAATTTTGAAATTTTGGAGTTAGATATAGTAAAAGAATCAGATTCATTTCATGAAAATGAAACTTGGGAGATAACATGATTTCCACAAGTGAAGATATAAATACAAAACCAATCAGTCTTCTATTTGAAAGAAGAGGATAATGGTAGAAATTGGTACAAGGCAAGGTAGGTGGTGAAACTTTTTCAATAGAAAGAGGGAGTGAACTTCTCTAAAAAAATCACCTATAACTAAACACACTACCATATGTACTGTTTTGATCTTGGTTGTTGTTGATAATCTACAATTATATCATGTGTATGTAGATATAGTATTTTTTTCATGGTGATTTGAAATAAATAATTTACATGAAGCAACTAGCTGGTTTTGAGGATAATCAAAATGAGGACTTGGTGGGTAAACTGAAGATGTGTATATACTTCTTGAAGCAAGCACTGAGATAATGGAACTATAATTTTGACTCATTCATGGTGGATAAATTTTTCACACAAAGAAACTTGGATAATTATTTATAACATAAGATGTTTTAGGATACAAGTTTCATCATCATGCTTCTGTATGTGAATGACATCCTCCTACTAGGTTTGGAAATATGGAGGATTTAGGATATGGAGAATGATTTGTCTGGAATATTTGAAATGAAATATCTTTGGGGGATAATAAAATCTTGGGGATGAATATTGAGAGAGATAATAAAGCCTAAATTTTGTTTTTTTTTTCTCAAAGGAATTACATCCTGAGGGTAATCGAAAGATTTAGAATGTCTGGATGTAAGTCAATATTAATTTATTTGGTCAAACACTTCAAATTATCTAAGGAGTAAACACTAAAAATTAAATATGGGGAAAATTATATAGAAAACGTTATGTTTTTATCAGTGTTAGGAAGCCTGATGTACATCATGGTATATACTCACTCATACATTGTATTTGTAGTGAGAGATGTTATCCAGTTCTTAACAAATCAGGGGAAATAACGTTGGGAAGCCATGAAGTGGATCCTCTGATATCTCAAAGGACAGGAAGATACAACCTTATGTTTTGGGATATATGATCTGTTTTAGGGTTATATAGACATAGAATTTAGGGAATATTCAGAGACTTGGAAGAGTATAGTAGGTTATGTGTTTATATTTGGAGGAATGATAATTAGCTAGATGTAAAATTTGAAACTGATGGTATCATTTTCTGCAACATAAGCTAAATATTTGGTATTAATGAAAGTGGGTAAAGAAAAAATATGGTTGAATTGATTTTTGGGGGAGCTCGGAAGAAGTCAGGGGAAACAGTTTGTCTTATAGTGACAGTTACTATAAAATTTTTGGTTTTTATGGATTAGTCTTTTGAATATTTATATGTATATATATGGATTTATCCTTAGAGTTGGAATAATTTTTGGGTGTCTCAGGACCTCAAAATTAATATATTAAAAATATTGATATATTCTAATGCATGTTCATGCATCATTTCAGTGTTTCTGATTTCCCCATTTTTTAGAACCTCATATGAGAAATTCAAGACCATATTTGATTATGGAATGTGGGGTTTACCCTAAGAATGACCTAAGATTGGTTATCATTAGACGTTACATGGGAGGTGACCATCGGTGGGTGCGTTTAATAAAATAATTATTTTATTTTATTTTAAATTCCAAATATAATTCCCTCTTTAAATACCCCATTGTGGAAAACCATCATGGTTAGCCGCATAACTCTAAGAGGATTTGAGAGGAGGAGGAGCATTCTTCATTGGAGGATTGGTATCAAATAACAATGGTTATCGAATTAAGGTGAATCGAGAGGTATGCAGTGAATGCATCAGATCTTCTTCATCGTTGGAAAATGTGCTCTTCACCAAAGATTGATCTTCAATCAAGTTAGGTCACATTATTTATAGATTTATACCGTTTTTTATTTGATCAAGTGTGGATTATTTATCTTCTTTGATTTTTAGTGCTTTCCACTCTTGCATGAGCCCCAAAATTTGACGAATAATTATTGATCTAATTATTTATGATTTTTGCGCCTAATTCCACCCCTTTTTACCACATCATCATGATTGTTGGTTCTGATCATATTGGACGATGAAAATTTTCACTTCACTATTGTGCATTTTCCCCCTTTTTTCTTTGTGTTCATTACTATTAGCATATAGGGTCATGGTTTAAAATTATTAGGATAGGTTTGAGCATGGTCGAACCCCTAAATTTATGGTGGTTGGGTGAACGATATATGGGATGATGATTTGAAGATAAATAGAGATGGATTGTAGGTATCGAGTGATACATCCATGGATTTGGGATCCAGAGTGGAAAAAAGAGGTGTGATGGATCATCAGTGGGTGAACATATTTCTAATTATATCCCATAAAAATTTGGTGATCAAATAATAGAGATGACCCCCTTCAATTTCATGTGGTCAAACAGTGAGTTTTGTAGCAAAATTGATAGATCGTGAGATGCATGAATCTTTCCTATTTTTCTATGAAAAAACCCAACTACATAGTGTGTACAGTAAAGAACACACACTATATAGTACCCTAGTTGTAGAGGCTAGGGTTTGAGCAGAGATATATATCACATGCTGTGTATGTCCCCATACACATCATGTAACCCTATGCTAGAAGCTCAGTGTGTACTCCGAGATTACACAAGCATGAGCACAGCCAAGCATACAGGTACATACAGGGTACATAGACACAGCTCGGTACTTGTACATTACCACAGTACACAAGAAAAACTCAAAGTACACGGACATGGATAGATGTTCAAGGGCATGGCCAGGAGCACACAGATAGGCCCTGGGTAGTAAAGACATGTCATGCAGTACCAGTACATGTCGTGTAGTACCGCATGGCCATCTAATCCATGTGAAATTGATGACACAGAAAGGTGTCCAGGTGAGGTCACACGCTATGTGACCCTACGTGAATGTCATGCACTTTTATTAGGAACTTCCACCTTGCATATCTCCTTCTTCTAGACTCATATTTTAGCCCACAAGTAGCTTATCCTAAGCAATTTTCCATATAGAATGTGATGACATCCTTTTTAGTGGCTTTTGAGATATGACATAAGGTATGATGAGAATGAGGCTTCTTCAGTTGATGATTTACTAATAACAGTGATCGAGTGGCATAATTAGAGAGGTCTAGGTTAGAAACCCCCTATTATACTAGGGAGTGGGTCCCCTATGCCCTCTACCTAGATTGTGTGTCACCCCTCTGTCACACTAGGGTTCAGTTCCTTTATCTAACAAGTATTACCCCCTATCACACCAAGGTGTGGGTCATTTATCCACCAAGTGGAACTCTCTAGGCAAACTCATTTCTCTTAGCTGGGCTATGGAGATGGATATTTCCTTTCTCATCTGGGTTTCTTTATAAGCATATATATTTTGTCTTATCATTTCCCTCTTTCTATGGTTTGATATGACTTTCATTGTATCTTTCTATTTATCCCTTTATGTTTTTGGGGTCATCCTACTAGGTATGTATATACTCACCCATGCATGGGATTTTCCTGCATGTATCATGTATTTTGTAGATGATGGGCATATTAGTGGAGACATCATTGGAGCTTAGTGATACTTGGGTGCATTGACCACGTGCAATGGTCAAACTTAGATATCAGGAGTCTGGTTCTATCAAGTTTTCCTCTATTCCAATTGTTATCAGGTTGAGACTTCATTTTTTAGGCGTGTATCTTTTCCCTTTTTATTAGTTTATTTTTTCATACCTTGATGTATTCCCTAGGAGATATTTCATGCATGGTTATACTCTAGATGTTACAGTTTTTTTATTCCTCCACATTTTTTCATTGAGATGGTTGTGTGTGTGCGTATAAGTGCATTATAAAAAGGCATCCCATTTCAATTCCGCCTTCTCGACACTTTTCGCCATCCCCTAGTCTATTGGAGGTAGGCTTGGGGTTGTCACACTCAGCCTTCCACCAGCCAGCCAGGCCCCTGTGGGTTGGGCTGTGATAAAGTATTATTAGAGGAATTCATTCTTGGGTCGGTGTTGGAGTGGGACCTATAGTGAGGATTGGTTAGGAATTTATGGAAATGGTGTCGAAGTGCCTCAAGTGTAGATTTCAGTCCAAGGAATCTATTTTTGGTACAGCGGTTGACGTATCCATTCACCAGGACTCTAAATACCTTCTTGTTAACTCAGCATACTAAGACATCAATTATAGTGAACCATTAGTACATACATCATGTAGGATTGAGTCATTTTACTATCCTTGTTGAGTCATATTCCCATATATATGTTCATTTAACCATGGTATGTATTGATCACTTTCAGGATGCCTTTAAAAATATAACGAGCTGGGTTATTGATACAAGATCATGAAAATGATCCATTGAGTGAAGAGGTCTTGGTTCAAAATCCATATCATGAGGCGTTTCCTTCAGTAGGGAAGGGATAAATGCCCCCACTTATCGAGAATAAGATAATATCGGTAGGGAAACCTGATAATACGTGCAGGATTATCACGTTATGAAAGTTCCAATATCAGAGAATGTTGAGATTTTCTGGTGAGCTAGATCCTTAGGAAGTGTAATATTAGCTTGAGTTAGAGATTCAAGTCTTTAAACTTGTCTAGACCCTGACCAATCAGATGGTTACACTGGAATTCAATATTTTTCATTGATCATAATGGTGCTGGTTGAGTATAATGATGCATACCCATAATGAGATGATACTCTCATGGTTAGACTTCTAGCAGTTGTTTATTTATAAGTATTCCCTTTTATTCTTACACTTTGTGTGGATTTAAGAGCTTCTTGAGTTTCAACAAGGTGATATGATGGTTATTGAGTATTATATGAGGTTCACTAACCTCACTCTATACTCCCTCAACATGGTACAGGATGGATTATTTTGGGCATGGATGTTTTAGTAGGGACTCCTCTGAGACATATGTGTCTGCATTGTCTCCTTGTGTATACCTACTGATGTTGTAGTGCTAGAGTGGGATCTAGTTACATGGAATTTCCTAATATAGGGGTGTAGAGAAGCTAGATCCAGTGGTTGTTATTATGAAGCTGATTAATTTGCAGTAGCTAATAGAAACTAGTCATCGGGGTATCAGCACAGGAGACCACCCCACAGTTGGACTCAAGCATGTGGATCTGCAATATAGGGTTCACGTAGAGGATCCAGTCATCCATGAGAGGGTAAATGTTATAATTTTTAAGGGAGATGTCACATTGCATGTGATTCCTGACCCAAAATTCCAAATAGGGAAGACATGCAGTGGATGGACCACCACAGCAGAGGCAGTTCCATGATCAAGGATCTCCCAAGTGTGGCTAGGGTGTCCTGTAGGGAGGCGGTGATGACAAATTAATAGGTGTATCTCTAGATGGAGGATCTATTTTGGGGGTTCAATCTATGAGATAATCCCACCAACAACACCCAGTGTCCCGCTCCAAGCTTAGGGAGATAGCGGTTGGGGCCGCGAACAACTACATGTTTTGGAGGCTTATGACCAGGCTACGCACAAGATGATTTGAGGTATGATTTGTGTCTTTTTTATCCTTTCCCCAGTACTAGTAGACATGGTAATGGGTCGTTCCTTTATATCCTTGTCCATTATGAGAGATTTGGAGCTTCCATTTTAGACTTTATCCTAGAATCTATGTCTAAAGGTTCCTACAGGGATTGATTCTTTGATATCACATATCTGTTGTCAGTGCGAGCTGAGACTCAAAGGAGAGAGTTTCTCATGGGACCTCTTGGTCAGCATAATGAAACTTTATGATGACATCTTGCATATGGAGTGGTTATCCATGGTTCAGGCCAAGATTGATTGTCACCATAGATGAGTTAGATGCCTACAGACAAATGGGATGATATTCTCCTTTGAGGGTGAGAGAAATATCATGGTTGAGTGAGTGGGTCTTGTAATCCAAAAGATGCAACCCATCACCCATCAGTTGGTGAGTTTATCCCTTGATTCAATGAGCTCTTCAGGAATCTAGATTCCTTTAGTAGTGGAGGACTAAATGGGTGTATTCCTTGAGGCTGTTCAGGGACTACCTCCATGGTAGGAGATAAAATTATGTATCGACTTTCACCCCAAGATTATATTGATATCTTCTATGGAATACCAGATGGCCAATACTCTGAGAGCTAAGGGTGCAGTTGGAGTACCTTTGAGAGAAAAGTTTAATAGGATCTAGTGTGTCCCCTTGGGCATCCCCAAAATTTTTTGTGAAAAAGGTAGATGGGATCTTGAGGCTTTTCATTTATTACCATCACTTGAATCAAGTAACGATAAAGAAAAAGTACCCCTTATTAAGGATAGATGACCACTTCGACCAATTGAGAGACGCTAGTTGGTTCTCTAATGTCAATCTCGGGCTTGGATACCACTGGTTGAGGGTTTGTAAGGATGATATTTCAAAGACAACATTATGATGTCTCTACGGACACTATGTGTTATTGGTGATTCCTTTCAGTGTGAGGACTTCCCCCTATATGTTTATGAATCTTATGAATCAGATCTTCCATCCATACATAGACTGATTTTTGGTTGTCTTTATTAATGACCTACTCATTTAATCTACATCAGATGAGGAGCATGTAGTGTACTTGAGGATGGTCATAGACTTACTCCAAGAGCACCAACTTTATGGTAAGCTCTTGAAGTGCTAGTTTTGGATTAGTAAGGTTTGGTTTTTGGGGCATGTAATCTATGAGTATGGTTTATCTATGGAACCAATGAAGTTTGATTCAATGCTTTCTTTGGATCCACCCAAGAATGTTTTAAAGGTATAGAGTTTTCTTAGCTTGGAAGGGTACTACAGGAAGTTTAAGGTAGACTTCTTCAGGATTACAACACTTTTGACTTCCCTAATGCGAAAAGGATAGTTTTTTACCTATACCAATCAGTGTCAGGGATCCTTTGAGGAGTTAAGGTTGAGGCTAATTGGTTCTCATGTGTTGAGATTACTAGAGGAGGGCATTTAGTACATAGTGTTTTGTGATTACTCTGGAACTTGGCTCGATTTCATGTTGATGTAGAGTTGGGTAGTGATCACATATGGGTCAATGCAGTTGAAACCCCATGAGTATAACTACACAACTCATGACTTAAAGTTGGAAGCAATAGTCTTCACTCTGAATATGTGGAGGCACTATCTTCTGGGTAAGAATTTATTGTTTACTCAGATAACCATATTCTTAGGTACATATTTACTTAGAGAGATCTTAACCTAAGATAGAGACACTAGTTAAAGTTCCTTCAGAATTATGACTTAGAGATAGTCTATAATCCTGATAAGGGAAACATGATGGTTGATTACCTTAGCAGAAAGTCTCATTATCACTTGGTGAAGGAAACATCTAAGTAGTTGGTTTCTTTATAGCTAACCCTGGCGGAGAAGAGGGGTGTATCTTTTCTTCATTCGATGGTGGTGACTCCCCTGATTCTTTAGCATGTGAGAGCGGATCAATTGGAAGACAATGAATATGAGGTTCTATATGACCAGATATGCTTAGGAGATTCACCAGATGGATTTTATGAAGGAGGGTATAACATCATCCTTTTTCGGGGACAGACGATGGTTCCAATCACGTTGCGTGAGGAGATGATGAGGGAGTTTTACACTTCCCCCTTGGTTGTGCATCCTAGTGTGGAAAAAATGTATAAGGAACTTTAGTGGAAGTTTTGGTGGGCTGGCATGAGGTGGAGTGTTACCAAGTTTATTTCTCGATGTCTCACATGTTAGTAGGTAAGGGATAAGCACCAGGTTCCGACAAGTTTGAAACACCCTCTTAACATCCTAGAGTGGAAATGGGATAGAATATCCATGGACTTTGTGATAGGGATTCTGTAGATAACGATAGGTCATGATTCTATATAGGTGAACTAATTACCAAGTTGGAACACTTAATTATCATCAGATAGAAGAGCTCGATTGAGTGTATCATGCGATTATATGTGTGAGATATTGTTTGGATTTATGGGGTGCCCATAGTGATCGTCTCCGACCATGATGCTCAGTTTACACCACGGTTGTGGAGGGGCCTACATGAGGCTTTGGAGTTGTAGATGAGCATAATGTTTCACCCCCAGACAAACAAACAGATCGAGTAGAATATCCAGGTGTTAAAGGATATGTTGAGGGCCTATATTCTAGACTTAGGTTAGAGATAGGAGGATCACTTATCATTGGTAGAGTTTCTTTATAATAACAGTTATCACTCTACTATTAGCATGAAACCTTTCAAGGCCTTGTACAGGAGACCTTGTAGGTCATCCTTATGTTGGACTAAGATTGTCGAGATATCCCTTGTTGGTCCAGAGATGGTACAGAAGATAACAGATAAAGTACAGGTGATCCCTGAGCATATTAGGATAGCCCAGAGCAGACATAAGTTTTACACAGATCAACATTTTAGTCCCTTGGAGTTCGAGTAGGGAGACCATGTTTTCCTGAGTGTCCCCATGATGAGGATTGCATAGGTTTGGTCAGGGAGGAAAGTTATCTCTAAGGTTCATTAGGATATTTGAGATTCTATACATGGTTGTAGTGGTTGTTTACTTCCTAGACTTTCCCCCATAGTTATATAAAGTGTATGACATCTTTCATGTGTTGTAGTTGAGGATATATGTTCATGATCCTATGCAGTTTATTAACTGTGGTGAGCTAAACATCGAGGATGAATCCACATTCACGGAGTACTAGATGGCGATCGAGGATATATAGGATGGGATCCTATATAGATGTATAATCCCTTTGGTTCATGTGATTTGGAAGTATGGGAGCATGTTGGAGAGCTCTTAGGAGGGTGAGAGTTAGATGAAGGCACATTACCCCAAACTTTTTGTTTAGCTTGTGCTTTTCAAGGTGAAAATCCTTAATGGAGGAGAGGATGTAATGACCCTAGTTTTTATGGATTGGTACTTTGAATAAATCTATGTATATATCCATATTTATCCTCAGAGTTAGCATAGTGTTTGGGTGTCTCGGTACCCCAGAATTAGTATATTAAAAATATTAATATATTATAATACACATGCATGCATCATTTTAGTGTTTCTATTTTTCCCATTGTTCGGGACCTCATATGAGAAATTTGATATCACAATTAGTTTCGAAATGTGGGTTTTACCCTAGGCATTACCTAAGGTTGTTTAACATTTGACATTCCATGGGAAGTGATAGTTGGTAGGTGCATTTAATAAAATAAGTAATTTTATTTATTTATTTTATTTTAAATGTAAAACCAATTTCCCTATTTAAATATATCATTATGGAAAACCACTAGGGTTATCCATATAACCCTAGGAGGATTTGATAGGAGGAGGAGTATTTTTCATTGGCATATTGGGATCAGAGAACAACGACAATCAAATCGAGGTGAATCGAGAGACATACAGTGAATGTAGAAAATCTTCTTTATTACTGGAAAATGTGCTCTTCACCAACGATCAATCCTTAATCATGGAAGATCATGTTGTTTATGTATTTTTACCCTTTTTTATTTGATCATGCATGGATTATTTGTCTTCTTTTATTTCCTACACTTTTCATTCTTGCATGAGCCCCAAATTTTGACAAATAATTCTTTATCTAATTATTTGTGATTTTTGCGCCTGATTCCACCCATTATTATTGAATATTCAAGGTCGTTGGTCAAGATAACATCAACCAATGATAATTTTCACTTCGTTCCTTTGAATATATCTCCATCGTTCTTCACATTCTTCATCATTGGTCCACTAGGTCGTGATTCGACATTGTCGAGCGAGTTCGAGCATGATCGAACCCCCAGATTTGTAGTGGTTGTGAGAACAACATACAAGATGGTTATTTGTGGATGGATTGAGATTGATTGTGGGTAGAAGGTGATTCTTTTGTGGATTTGGGATTCGGAGCAGTGATGGGAGCTGTGATGACTCATCAACGGGCAAACGAATTTCTGATTTTCGGTCATCAAAGGCCAGAGATGACCCTCTTCAATTTCAAGTGGCCAAATAGTGAGTTTTGTAGTGAA
The DNA here is from genome assembly GCA_963277665.1 of Viscum album. Taxonomy (NCBI): domain Eukaryota; kingdom Viridiplantae; phylum Streptophyta; class Magnoliopsida; order Santalales; family Viscaceae; genus Viscum; species Viscum album. The sequence goes on along the minus strand of OY728132.1, from coordinate 60,331,267 downwards.
ATTGGTGGATCGAGAGATGCGTGAAGATTTCTTATGTTTCTGAAAAAAAACCTGACTACACGGAATGTACTGTGAATAACACACGTCATGTAGTCCTCTGGCTACAACGATTAGGATTTGAGCATAGATAAATATCACATATCATATATGACCCCATACACGTCTTGTGACCTTGTGTTGGCAGCTCAACGTGTACTCCCAGAGTACACGGGCACAGGCATGTCCAGGAGTACATGGGCACGACCCGGTACTCAGACATAGGCACAACCCGAAGTACACAAGCATGATCATATGTACACGGGTACAAACAGGAGCACGCAAGCAGGCCCTGGGCAGCCAAGACACATTGTGTAGTACTAGTACGCATCGTGTAGTACTACTTGGCCATCCAAGCTATGTGCAAGTGAGGACATGGCCAGGTGTCTAGGAAAGTTCACAAGTTGTGTGACCCCAGGTGCATGATGTGTACATTTCTCAGTAACTTCCTCCTTGCATGTCTTCTTCTTCTGGACTCAAATTTTAACCCCGCGAGTAGTCTATCCTGAGCAGATTTCCATGTAGAACGTGATAGAATCCTTCATAGTGTATTTTGAGATATGACATGAGGTTTGAAAAGCTTTAAGATTATTCAAGAGATGCTTAACCAATATCAGTGATCAGGTGGGATCATCAGGGAGGTCAGAGTTGGCAACCCCCTATCGTACTAGGGCACAGGTCCCCCATGCTCTCTACCTAGAACCCAGACTAAGTGGAACCCCCCCCCCATTGCACTAGGGTGTGGGTCCTCTATCCACCGATTATCACCCCCTATCCCATCAGTTCGTGAGTCCACTATCTATTGAGTGGTCCCCCCCCCATCATACTAGGGCATGCGTCCTCTATTGGAGATTATTCTCCCTCGATTGTGCAGCACAATGGAAAGGTGAAGATCCTCCACAAGTTTTCTTAGAAATAAATGTGAGTTACTGGGCATTAGAGATGGACCTTTGGATCTATAGGAAGACTCGTCTTCTTTGGTTGGTCTATGGAGATGGAGATATCCTTTCTATCTCATCTAGGTTTCATTATGATCATATATATGTTTTGGGTTATCATTTTCCTCTTGATATAGGTTGAGCTAACTTTTTTTGTATCTTTATATTGCTCCCTTTGTAGTTTTCAAAGCATAGTACTAGGTATGTATATACCCACCCATGCATGGGCTTTGTCTGCACATGTCGTGTCTTGTGCAAACGACAGGAAGATCGATGGAGACATTGATAGATCTAAGTGATACTTGGATGCATTGACCACATACAGTGGTCAAACTTAGAGATCTGGAGTCGGGCTCTCTTCAGTTTTCTTCTATTCTGGTTGTTGTCAGGTTGGGACTTCATTTCTAGTTAGATGTGTATTTTGCCTATTTTTATCAGTTTATCATTCCATACTCTAATGTATTCCTTATAGGTTATTTCATGCATTGTTATACTTTAGATGTTGCAATTTTTTTTATTCCTCTACATTTTTTCATGGAGACAGTTGTGTGCATGCATACATGTACTTTAGGCAAATGTCTCTCATTTCAGTTATGAGCTTGGGGTTGTCACACTCGGCTTTCCACCGACCAGGAGGACCTTGGTGGGTCAGGTCATGACAGTTAGAGTGCATGGCTCAGAATATGATGTTTCACTCACGGACAAAACTCATTGACCTAAAATATCACTTCATCATGAGGTTGTTGTAAGACGAAGTGCTTGGGTTACGGAAGATGGTTGGAAAACAAAATCTAGCTGAAATGTTCACCAAGGTTCTAGACTAGGAAAGTTTGAGGCAACATTTTTCCTAAATGGTACTAGGGTAATTGAAAGGTGGTGGAGACACTATTGTTGTTGTGCGAATGGAAGATTGATTTTTTGCCTAAGTATTGAAGTTTTCATGGTTTCCTTGATGTGGTCATCAAGTGGAAGATTGTTGGGAATGATAAAGTCTGTTCAAATTCCGATTCAGGAAACAAAAAGGAGAATCTTCTGAATATAGCTTCGACCTGATAAAGATAGAGGTAATAAAATCCAACAGAGGTGAGTTTCCAGAAGTTATGTTTCAGATGACGGGTGTACCAATTAGTGATTCAAAAGGTGAAAAATGGAAGTTACGACAATATGTTGTGGCCTCTAATAATGATATATAAGAGTCATTCCAAGCAATTTTGTAGTAAAGGATTGAACATAAAAGTAACTTGTATAGTTCACCAAGACTTGGCGGTCAGAAACAACGATTGAAAGTTATCAGGCTTAGTGGAGGGACTTCCATGAATATTAAAAGTTGGTGCAATCGTTTGACCGGTAGCGACCCCTATAAGTGGGTGGGACCACTTGTACACATGTGATGATGCAATTAGTTATCAAGTTGGATAACTTGTCAACAATGATTGTAATCTTTGTAATTTAAGATTGTAATGGGAAGCTGTAACGACCCGAAATTTTGAATAAATCTTGTTTCCTAATTTCATGTTTTATTTTATTTTTATACTCAACAAAAATGTTTCATTTGATAACATGAGTATAATTAAAATGAGACTGTTGGGTTTTGACTATTATTTGACCATTGGTCAATATGACCGCTGGAAACTAAACGTTTTGACTATTGCCTCTAAATACAAGTAATCTTGGTTAATTATTATAGAAAGAAGATTCGATGGCCTCACTCAGTAGTCTTGAACCGATCGAAGCCCATCTAACAGAACTTGGGAAGGAGGTAGCACCACTGGGCTTTGCTCTGGACCAAACCCAAGCCGAACTTCATCGTATAAATCTAGAACGGGATCGCCTTCGCGAGAAGTTCAAACTGATAGAAATTACTACTCGTGTGATGTTGGCCGAGCCTCCCTCAGATTCTCTCACCTTAGCACACCTTACACTTAGGTCTTATGCTGGTGTGATAAGGGGCTATGTAAGGAGACCATAATTGTCTTGTATAATCCTTTGTTTTAAATAAAAATTTCGATTTCTTTTATGAATTTTCAAATGACCGGATAAATATAGTATGCATATTTTTGATGAATTTTAGAAAAAAGATATTTTAAAAATGTTTATGTAAACCTTAAATAATTAAAAATGTGTAATGATTTTCAAAAAATGGTTTTCTACAATTATGTTCAGTACGAAATTTAGAGTCTAATAAGATCAATTTGATTTTTGATGAATAGTAAATTATGAATAGTGATTTTATGATTAGGATTAATAACTTGTCCAAATGGATTAGTAATCTCACTTAAAAAAAGTATTAATATAATCTAGGCACCTTGATTAAGTAATGTGATTCAATAAAATGGTTAAATAACGGTTTCATAAATTATTATTCAAGTATTAGTTTTTTCGGATGAATAGTGTTTTTTAATTAAAAATTTAATTAAAAATATTTAGAAAATTATTTTTATAAAACGGATTTCATTTTTGAACTCAGAGCACCAATATTATGCTATGGTAATTTTGGGGGTTTTTTCTGAAAAAAATGAATTTTCAGTGAATAGTGTTTTTATTTAAAAATTAAATTAAAAATATTTAGAAAATTATTTTTATAAAATGGAGTTCATATTTTTAATCAGAGCGTTGATATTTGGTTAAGGTGAAATTTTGGGATTGTTCTGAGAAAGTTGAATTTTCGATGAATAGTGAAAATACAGTTTTTAAGTTACGGGTGTTTAATGACATCATTAAATGATGTATTAAGTATGTAATCAATATAGTCGACCTATGAATAGTAAGATAAGGTATGAGGTTTCCAAAGTGGTCAATACCATGGGTAAAAACCATGGGCAAGCCCATGGTTTTGCCAAAACCACTAATGAGGTGTCCCTTTGCCATTAATGTCTTGTCCCCTCACTTTCCCTATAAATACCAAGCCATCCTCTCATCCATTCGACTCCCCACTCTCCCCCAACGAAGTTCTGGTCTCATTACCTTCCAAGGAGTCCTCCCATGGTGCCCCAAAGCCCTCAAGGTCCCAACCTTTGAGTTTTAAGAGTTATGTTTTAAGGTAAGGGATCTGATCTCTCTCTTTCTTTCCAAGAAATCTCTTTTATGTAATTTCTTTTATGCTCCATGTTCTTATGTTAAAGGGTGTTCTTTTATACTCCTCTTACTTCCCTTTTCATGTTCACATAATTATATATCCCCTCTTACTCTCATTATTTCGTTTTATGAAGTTTTAAGTGGCGTCGTTAGGCTGCCGAAATTTTTGTAACAGATTCTTTCTCCCTTCTCATTTTTCAAGATCTATTTTCATATAAAGTATTTCAAGTTCCTTTTTATTATGTTGGGGTATGATCTCTAAATTTATCATACTGATCTTTTATGACCATATGATGAGAGACCCTATTTTATCTCTTCAATTCAGTATTTTAAAGTTTTAAGTGGCGCCGTTAGGCTGCCGAATTTTTTAGTGGTTCTTCACCCTTCTCATTTTGAAGTTCTACTTTCATGTCAATTATTTCAAGTTCCTTTTTGTTATGTTGGGGTATTATCTCTATATCTATCATACTGGACTCTTATGTTCATATGATGAGAGACCCTATTTGATCTCTTCAATTCAGTTTTTTTGAAGTTTTAAGTGGCGCCATTAGGCTGCCGAATTTTTAAGTGGTTCTTCACCCTTCTCGTTTTGAAGTTCTACTTTCATGTCAATTATTTCAAGTTCCTTTTTGTTATGTTGGGTTATGATCTCTATATCTATCATACTGTACTCTTATGTTCATATGATGAGAGACCCTATTTTATCTCATCAATTCATTTTTGTTGAAGTTTAAGTGACGCCGTTAAGCTGCCAAATTTTTAAGGGATTCTTTCACCCTTCTCCTTTTCAAAGTTCTAATTCCATGTCAAGTCTTGCAAGTTCCTTTTTATTATGTTGGGATATGATCTCTATATCTATCATACTGATCTTTTATGTTCATATGATGAGAGACCCTATTTGACATCATCAATTCATTTTTTTTGAAGTTTATGTAACGCTATTAGGCTGCCGAATTTTCATAAGAGAAATCTTATTTTTGTCTTCCTTTCATGTTCTTCATTTCATATGGTATATTTTCAAATTTCATTACCATTTTCTTAATTCCCTTATATTCTGTACCTCTACTATTTTATGGGTCATTTATGACTGTTTGACCCATGTTCCCTCTCTTTTCAAAGTTTTCTAAAACCTTGTAACATAGCCGTTATGCTGCAGAATTTTCGTCTCAAAATGCCTCTCTTTTCTCAAAATTATTTTATGTTATAAAGTGAATACTCAAAGCTATTATTTCTACAGGGGTATTCACATATATATCAAAATGTTCTATTTTAAATTCTGGGATTTACATACATAAAACCCGCTCTCCCCTTCCGTGGGTTTAAAGTGACGTAAAGATCATGTCTTTAAAGCAGTTTTTAAAATGTTATGATTATGAAATGAAACCCATTTATTTAATGCTATATGGGTTATTTATGAAATGTTTTATGATGATATATGTGGCTCACATGATAATAAAGGCACATTTAAGGGTGCACCCTGATAGCGCTCCAATGCATTGGGTAAAGACTTAATCTCTAGAGATGACCATTTTTAACGACGCCTTGGTGAATAACCTTGGTAATTTTTAACGACACCTTGGGGATGGACCTTGGTGAAACGAAACGATTGTCAATATTAAATGTTGTAGTCACATCTTCAAGTTATGAAAATTTTATTTTTATTATGATATGCCTCATGATTTCATTCTCATGCCTTAAAGTTCTTTTCATGACCTTATTGAAGTATCTCAAGTTCACATGTAAAATGTTTCTCTTGTTTCCCTTACTGGGCCTTCTGCTCACCCTTTCTTTTGATGTATGTCCCCAGTTTATGAGATGCAGTAATGAACCTACGATGAACTAAAGGAGAAGCCTTTCAAGTGTTTAAGAAGAATGTTTTATGTTTTTCTCATGTATTATGTTCCTTGTTTCCAAGATACTAAACCTTAACGATCCTCAGTTCCGTGTGATGAAATGAAAGTTATGTTATAAAAATATGGGATGCTATAGTTGGTATCAAAGGATGGTTTAGTTATTTGTGGAAATTAGGATATGAAAACTCTAGGAAGAACCCTATAGAAAAGTTTAAATATAGGAAATCTTCCTGGTATTTTGGTGAGTATTGAGTAGGGGGTTGCCAAGAAAATACATCCATGTCTGGATACGAGCAGGTAGAGGTGGCTCTGGAACAGATGTACATAGGGGTAAAACCCGAAAACACCGCTTTGAGCTAGACTTGAATGGGAACTGGTACACGACAATGGGCTTTGCTGCACTCTTGGTTACGACACTCCCGGGGGATATGCTTTGGTAAATTCATAAGCTTGGTATGAACCATTGTTAAAGGAACAAAGATAAAATAAAATAAATATTCACATAAGAATATATGATCATGGATAACCTAGATGGGAACCTAGGGGATCACAAGTTAGGGTATACTTTTCTTCTACAAGTTATCCTTATATGCTTTAAGTTCCTTTTCATGATTATTGGTTAAGTATTTAAGCCTCTAATTATACTTTCTCTTCTTATTTAATGGTGGGAAATGGAATAACGTGTCCCAACAACCAATGTGATAGGAAATGCGATGATTTCCGTATTAATATGACAGAGATGATTAGGGGATTAAAATATGATTATTATTTTGGAAGACATTCACTATTTTGGGGACCCTATATGATCGAGGTAAATAGATTACTATAGTATTTTCATTGAGGAGTAAGGTTGACTTATATTTTGAAGAATTGATGAATTTAAGGTGGACTTATAGTAATTTAGGTTACTTATGGGAATGATTAACCTATCTTGGGTAAAATATGTTTAGGTTAGCTACTTTTTTTATAAGATGTTAGGAGTGGTTGATGTTGTCTGGAGATAAACAATGAAGTTGTTTTGGAAGACTATGTTATCAAATCCTTCTTGTATTTGGGTTTCAATCTTAGTTTGGTTTATTTTGAGGAATTTTAAGGACTGTTATTTATGGAATGGTCTATGATGAACTTTGGGTAGTACCATGGAACTTTGAAGATTTAAAAGTAGTTTCCATTCCTATGGGATTCTTTCTTTTTGAAGAGTTGTTTTACCTTAACCTTTCGGTTTTGGGGATAATGCTTAAAGATAGAAGAAATAGATAGTTAATCTTTTGTAGATTATGTGATTCTCTAGAAGATGATTCTTGTGCTTTTATGAGACCAAGTGTTTTTGAATTCTCATCATTTGGAGAAAAGATTAGTATTGGTAGGGACTTATTAAAGGATGAAACTCTACTTGAAGGTAGGTATATTTTCTTATGTTTTTGTTCTATGTAGTAAATGAATTCCTCAAAATTATGAAAAGAAACGTAAAACAAAAATGTTGTTGGTTTACGTTTCCTACAAGGTAATCAAAGACCGTTTACACACATCATAAGTTTGGGATTTTCTTATGGTTAACTTTCTTCTAATCATATTTTCTATCACTCTCCTTTAGAATGTGACCCTTTGTTTTCTCCTCCATGTCCATGTTTCCTACATGGAATCCTAGTATGAGTAAACTCGGGTGGCCTTTGTACTTCCTTTTCTTTCTTTTAAAGTAATAGTGTTACTGACTCTTTTTCTGATGTGGGACTTTCAATGAAATCTCAAAACCCAATTTTTAAAAATTGCGAGGATGCAATTTCTTAAGGGGGGAAGATTGTAACGACCCGAAATTTTGAATAAATCTTGTTTCCTAATTTCATGTTTTATTTTATTTTTATACTCAACAAAAATGTTTCATTTGATAACATGAGTATAATTAAAATGAGACTGTTGGGTTTTGATTGTTATTTGACCATTGGTCAATATGACTGCTAGAAACTAAACGTTTTGACTATTGCCTCTAAATACAAGTAATCTTGGTTAATTATTATAGAAATAAGATTCGATGGCCTCACCCAGTAGTCTTGGACCGATCGAAGCCCATCTAACAGAACTTGGGAAGGAGGTAGCACCACTGGGCTTTGCTCTGGACCAAACTCAAGCCGAACTTCATCGTATAAAGCTAGAATGGGATCACCTTCGCGAGAAGTTCAAACTGATAGAAATTACTACTCGTGCGATGTTGGCCGAGACTCCCTCGGATTCTCTCACCTTAGCACACCTTACACTTAGAACCTATGCTGGTGTGATAAGGGGCTATGTTAGGAGACCATAACTGTCTTGTATAATCCTTTGTTTTAAATAAAAATTGTGATTTCTTTTATGAATTTTCAAATGACTGGATAAATATAGTATGCATATTTTTGATGAATTTTAGAAAAAAGATATTTTAAAAATGTTTATGTAAACCTTAAATAATTAAAAATGTGTAATGATTTTCAAAAAATGGTCTTCTGCAGTTATGTTCAGTATGAAATTTAGAGTCTAATAAGATCAACTTGATTTTTGATGAATAGTAAATTATGAATAGTGATTTTATGATTAGGATTAATAATGTGTCCAAATGGATTAGTAATCTCACTTAAAAAAAGTATTAATATAATCTAGGCACCTTGATTAAGTAATGTGATTCAATAAAATGGTTAAATAACAGTTTCATAAATTATTATTCAAGTACTAGTTTTTTCGGATGAATAGTGTTTTTTAATTAAAAATTTAATTAAAAATATTTAGAAAATTATTTTTATAAAACGGATTTCATTTTTGAACTCAGAGCACCGATATTATGCTATGGTAATTTTTTGGGTTTTTTCTGAAAAAAATGAATTTTCGGTGAATAGTGTTTTTATTTAAAAATTAAATTAAAAATATTTAGAAAATTATTTTTATAAAATGGAGTTCATATTTGTAATCAGAGCGTTGATATTTGGTTAAGGTGAAATTTTGGGATTATTCTGAGAAAGTTGAATTTTCGATGAATAGTGAAAATACAGTTTTTAAGTTACGGGTGTTTAATGACATCATTAAATGATGTATTAAGTATGTAATCAATATGGTCGACCTATGAATAGTAATATAAGTTATGAGGTGTCCCAAGTGGCCAATACCATGGGCAAATACCATGGGCAAGCCCATGGTTTTGCCAAAACCACTAATGAGGTGTCCCTTTGCCATTAATGTCTTGTCCCCTCACTTTCCCTATAAATACCAAGCCATCCTCTCATCCATTCGACTCCCCACTCTCCCCCAACAAAGTTCTGGTCTCATTACCTCCCAAGTAGTCCTCCCATGGTGCCCCCAATCCCTCAAGGTCCCAACCTTTGAGTTTTAATAGTTATGTTTTAAGGTAAGGGATCTGATCTCTCTCTTTCTTTCCAAGAAATCTCTTTTATGTAATTTCTTTTATGCTCCATGTTCTTATGTTAAAGGGTGTTCTTTTATACTCCTCTTACTGCCCTTTTCATGTTCACATAATGAGAGATCCCCTCTTACTCTCATTATTTCGTTTTATGATGTTTTAAGTGGCGCCGTTAGGCTGCCGAAATTTTTGTAACGGATTCTTTCTCCCTTCTCATTTTTCAAGATCTATTTTCATGTAAAGTATTTCAAGTTCCTTTTTATTATGTTGGGGTATAATCTCTAAATTTATCATACTGATCTTTTATGACCATATGATGAGATACCCTATTTGATCTCTTCAATTCAGTATTTTGAAGTTTTAAGTGGCGTCGTTAGGCTGCCGAATTTTTTAGTGGTTCTTCACCCTTCTCGTTTTGAAGTTCTACTTTCATGTCAATTCTTTCAAGTTCCTTTTTGTTATGTTGGGGTATGATATCTATATCTATCATACTGGACTCTTATGTTCATATGATGAGAGACCCTATTTGATCTCTTCAATTCAGTTTTTTTGAAGTTTTAAGTGGCGTCGTTAGGCTGCCGAATTTTTAAGTGGTTCTTCACCCTTCTCGTTTTGAAGTTCTACTTTCATGTCAATTCTTTCAAGTTATTTTTTGTTATGTTGGGTTATGATCTCTATATCTATCATACTGGACTCTTATTTTCATATGATTAGATACCCTATTTGATCTCATCAATTCATTTTTGTTGAAGTTTAAGTGACGCCGTTAAGCTGCCAAATTTTTAAGGGATTTTTTCACCCTTCTCCTTTTCAAAGTTCTAATTCCATGTCAAGTCTTGCAAGTTCCTTTTTATTATGTTGGGATATGATCTATATATCTATCATACTGATATTTTATGTTCATATGATGAGAGACCCTATTTGAAATCATCAATTCATTTTTGGTTGAAGTTTATGTAACGCTATTAGGCTGCCAAATTTTCATAAGAGAAATCTTATTTTTGTCTTCCTTTCATGTTCTTCATTTCATATGGTATATTTTCAAATTTCATTACCATGTTCTTAAATACCTTATATTTTGTCCCTCTACTATTTTATGGGTCATTTATGATTGTTTGACCCATGTTCCCTCTCTTTTCAAAGTTTTCTAAAACCTTGTAACATAGTCGTTATGCTGCAGAATTTTCGTCTCAAAATGCCTCTCTTTTCTCAAAATTATTTTATGTTATAAAGTGAATACTCAAAGCTCTTATTTCTACAGGGGTATTCACATATATATCAAAATGTTCTATTTTAAATTCTTGGATTTACATACATAAAACCCGCTCTCCCCTTCCGTGGGTTTAAAGTGACGTAAAGATCATGTCTTTAAAGCAGTTTTTAAAATGTTATGATTATGAAATGAAACCCATTTATTTTATGCTATATGGGTTATTTATGAAATGTTTGATGATGATATATGTGGCTCACATGATAATAAAGGAAAATTTAAGGGTGCGCCCTGATAGAGCTCCAATGCATTGGGTAAAGACTTAATCTCTAGAGATGACCATTTTTAACGACGCCTTGGTGAATAACCTTGGTAATTTTTAACGACACCTTGGGGATGAACCTTGGTGAAACGAAACGATTGTCAATATTAAATGTTGTAGCCACATCTTCAAGTTATGAAAATGTTATTTTTATTATGATATGCCTCATGATTTCATTCTCATGCCTTAAAGTTCTTTTCATGACCTTATTGAAGTATCTCAAGTTCACATGTAAAATGTTTCTCTTGTTTCTCTTACTGGGTCTTCTGCTCACCCTTTCTTTTGATGTATGTCCCCAGGTTATGAGATGCAGTAATGAACCTAGGATGAACTAAAGGAGAATCCTTTCAAGTGTTTAAGAAGAATGTTTTATGTTTTTCTCATGTATTATGTTCCTTGTTTCCAAGACATTAAACCTTAACGATCCTCAGTTCCGTGTGATGAAATGAAAGTTATGTTCTAAAAAGACGGGATGCTATAGAAGCATAGTAGTATTCTCTTGTGGATGTAGAACTAACATCTTAACTATGTATCTTTGTGTGTCCTTGCTTTAATTTTTGTTTCATTGTTGTTTGTGTCGTGAGTTTGTATGAACATTTGCATGTCGGTCGACTCAATGCGGCGATTTAGGGAGTTTGATTCTACGTTTTGAAACATTGGGATGGATGGGTCATCTAGTTTCAATAAGTTTCTGGTTCTTTGTTCAATGTGTAAGTTTAGGTTGTTTAACTTCAGGCAATCAGTGGGTGAATCCCAACAAATACCTCACTCCAAGCAACATTCATCTTTCCCAATGATTAGCTCTGTGGGGGACACTCTCAAATTTGGGTGTAATCTAGGGAGAAAAAACTTATGTCGATGGAAACTTGGTGTGCAGCCTCCTTGGTTGGCAGCCAACCCAACCGACAACAACCTTCATGGACCTGCAGCAAGCGGCGGGAGGAAGATTCATGGGTAGATGAGCTACCCACCAACCGAAGGAGAAATCTTGTTTTCTCATTCCTCTATTTAAACGGGATTTGAAACCCATGAACGTAGAGATGTAATGTATGTTTGTAATCCTCCATTGAGAACTGGAGAGACGTGAATAGAGAAGAGCCCCTGTTTTCTTCTATGTACGTAAGCTTCAAAGCCGAACCACGTTACATTTTTTGTTGCTCCGTTCTGCTTCTGTTTTTGTGTGTTTGAGGAACCACGCACCTCCGCTGCGCCCCAACAAGTGGTATCAGAGGCGAGTCAGAGCGAACGAAGGTGAGACGGCGAGGCGGCGACGATTTTTCCAGTGGACGGAAATTTTAAAGTGGTCGGAAAATTTTTTCAAGTCCAGATTCGTGAAGAGGACGGAAAGATGATTCCAACGGCATAAGCGAAGATGAAAACGGAGTTGAAACGAGGCCAGTAAGCTCGGTCAATGTTTGGTCAAACCCGCTGGTGAACAGTACCCCGTGCCGAAGAAGACGACATTGTTCACGCCACTGGCAACAATTTCGGTGAGATTCCGGTGGGAATCTCGGTGTGCCACGTCAGCATCACGTCAGCGTGCGATCTAGATCGTTGAACGTGTTTTGACCATATCTCAGTCAATTGGTGTCCGATTTCAGCGATCCAGGAGTTGATTCCAACTATTTTGACCGTTCCGGATGCATCCGTAAGGTTAGTTTTTTAAAATTCACACTTCTTCAGGTGCTGACTAAGAGGTGCGACATCGACGGTGGTGATCGCGTTTTGCGACAACGACGATGGCTGGTGGCGGAGCACTACCAAGATTTGATATCGACAAGTTCGATGGTCGAAACAATTTTGGCTTGTGGAAAAGCACGGTAAAAGATCTTTTAGTGCAGCAGGGCATGATCAGCCCGTTGATTGGAGAAAATCCCGAGACAACTAGTGCTGATGATTGGGAAGAGCTCGAGATGCTGGTCGTCAACACAATTCGACTATGTCTGGCGAATGAGGTAAAGTACTCGGTGTTGGACGAGACATCACCGAAGGAGATCTGGAAGAAGTTAGAGCAATGATATATGACGAAATCGATCACCAAAAAATTATTCCTAAAGAAGAAATTATACCAGTTGCGGATGGATGAGGGAACGAATTTGTTGAACCACACCAATGGATTCAACAAAATCCTGACACAGTTATTGGGGCTCGGTGTGAAGGTTAGAGAGGAAAACAAAGCACTTTTACTTTTGTCATCCCTACCAAACTCATTTGATGGGCTTGTGACTGCATTGCTCGTGGGGAATGAGACATTGAAGCTGGACGATGTGATGACGTCACTTCAAGATTCGGAGGCATTTTGAAGACCCGCGACGCATTCAGGGGAGCAAATCATGGTGATGCGAGATGATCAACGTGGGAGGAGCCGACATCGACAGTTAGGAGGTAAAGAATGGCAGCCAAAATCCAGATGGCGTGATCTGAGTGAAATCACATGTTTCTGGTGCGAGAAAAAGGGTCACTATAAAAGTGATTGTGGAGAGCCCAAACGGTACGTTGCTGGGAAGAAGAAAGTTGAAGAGGAGGATGTGAACATCACATGATTATCAGCAGATGATGAAATATGCGTGAAAACGGGAAGCATGCACTCAGATGAGCGAGTTGAATGGGGAGAAGTGCAGTGTCATTACTGCAAAAGATACGGGCATATGAAGCGGGAATGCCGATTTCTAAAGAGGAAGAACAAGTGGGCTCAAAATCTAAAGGAAGACGGATAAGTTCTGGATTCGGGGAGCTCGACACACATGCACGACGAGAGGTACATTTGATACTTTTCAGCAGGTGCGAGACTCGGTGAGACTTGGTGATGGGTCAACATGCGAGGTTCGATGAGTTGAGACGGTGAAATTGAAGACACCTGATGGAGGAGTTCGTAAACTGGATGACGTAAAATTTGTTCCGAATATGAGACAGAACCTGGTATCATTAAGTAGGCTCGATGCGAAAGGGTTCAAGATTTCCATAGCAGGTGGAGTGTTGGAAGTCTCATGTGGGGATGCAACGATGTTTACTGGGAATGGGTCTCAAGGGTTGTATCAGTTGATGAGGACAACAGTCACCCCTAGCTCGATTGAAGATGGTGGATGTACCACGCCATCTGGAGTGAAGAAGCGTGTTCGATTTGCTGATGAAGTTTTTAACACTTGCAAGGAGACTGCAAGTCAAGATTCTACCCCAAATTGGTCGTGAGGGGGAGATTTGTGGGGGTCACTCCCAAATTTGGGAGTAGTCTGGAGAGAAAAAACTTCCGTCAATAGCAACTTGGTGTGCAGCCTCCCTGGTTGGCAGCCAACCCAACCGACATCAGCCTTCATGGACCTGCAGCAGGCGGCGAGAGGAAGATTCATGGGTAGATGAGCTACCCACCAACCGAAGTAGAAAGCTTGTTTTCTCATTCCTCTATTTAAACGGGATTTGAAACCCATGAACGTAGAGATGTGGTGTATGTTTATAATCCTCCGTCGAGAACCGGAGAGACGTAAATAGAGAAGAGCCCATGTTTTCTCCCGTGGACGTAGGCTTCAAAGCCGAACCATGTTACATTTTGTGTTGTTCCGTTCTGCTTCTGTTTTTGTGTGTTTGAACCACACAGCTCTGCTGCGCCTCAACAAACTCTAATTATTTTATAAAAAAATTATTATATACCCGGGTGGGTCCTTTGACATCGATTTGGGAGCAACGGTCCGGAGATGCGGTGGGGCTATTTTCGTAAAAACAGTTAATTTGAAATTTCAATCACGGCCACTACGATTGCCCCGCTGCGAGTGAGCTAAAATCCATCTTTGCGGAGTTCCGATCGTAATCGACGGATCAGAGGCCGGAAGTGCGGGGAAGGGAGGGAGACGATCAGCGAGAGGCATGGATAAGATTTGCGTAGCAGTTCGAGTAAGGCCCCCAATCTCCCAATATTCCTGCAATGGAACCTACTGGAAGTTGGAGGACAATCGAATTTCTCTTCAGAAGTCCCCTGGCACTCCGATCCATGGATACTCTTACGTTTTTGGTATCCGCCTCTCTCCCTGTCCCCTCTCATTTTAAAACAGTGATCATTATCATCTATTTATAGCTTGTTTGATTGTTCAGATCACGTATTTCATGAAAGGTGCCTGAACGCTAGGGTTTACGAGGTTATTGCCCAGGACATCATTCATGCTGCTGTTGAGGGTTTTAATGGTATTCTCAATTCAAAATTAGTGGCTGGTATTCTCAATTCAATGCTGTATCATCATTAACAATCAAAATTATCGTTGTGTGTTATCTGCAGGAACTGCTTTTGCGTATGGACAGACCAGCAGTGGAAAGACGTTCACCATGAATGGTTCTGAAACCAATCCTGGGATCGTTCTTCTGGCTATTAAAGATATATTTGAGAAAATTCAGAAGGTATAATGTTCTTTTTGTTTAACACATATATTTTATTCCCCTAGCACGACCAATGTTTTAGCTGATGCAATACACTTCCATTTAATATCTGGAACCAATCATTTCATTGTTTTCTAAAATATTTTCAGAATGATGAGCGAGAATTTCTCGTTCGGGTTTCCTACATGGAGATTTACAATGAAGAAATCATTGACCTTCTTGCTATAGATAACCAGAAACTTCAAATTAAGGAGAGTTTGGAGGTAAGTTCCGTAACAAAAGCTCTAACTATTAAATAGTTACCTTTTTTTCAATTAAAGAAATGGTTAGAACCTCAATTCTTCCACTGCCCACAGCGTGGGATCTTTGTTGCAGGCCTCAAGGAGGAAATAGTCAGTAATGCTGAGCAGGTGCTTAAATTGGTTGAACTCGGGGAAGGTGAGACTTGTTTATTTTTTCTTGTTGGATGTGCACCTATTCTTGCATATATTTAAAATTTGTATGTATTTTGCAGTAAATAGGCATTTCGGCCAGACTAACATGAATGCTCACAGCAGCAGATCTCACACCATATTTAGAATGGTATGTTCTTGGCTGTTAGTGTTACACCAGCATCATCTGCTCTGTTTTCTCATGTTTCTTTTTGCATTTTCAAAATCAATTGTCATATATGTATGCCAGGTGATCGAGAGCAAGGGAAAAGATATCAATTCTTTTACTTGCAATTCGAGTTCTGATGTAGTTCGTGTTTCAGTTTTGGTTTGCATTCTCTCCTTTATCTTGTTTGACATTGAATTATCAGATTAAATTCTTAAACCAGGATCTGATATTAACATTGGATGTCTATTGCAATTTTTATTCAAAAAATCTGAACTCATCAGGAGACTTCAGATATTTTAACAAACTAAATTTTCCCCTTTTCCCTATGGAACCAGAATTTGGTAGATTTAGCTGGATCTGAACGGATAGCTAAAACAGGAGCTGGTGGAGTTCGTTTGAAGGAAGGAAAGCATATCAACAAGAGCTTATTGATTTTGGGAAATGTGATAAACAAATTAAGTGATGGTGCCAAGCAGAAGTATCATTCATTCCTGCAGTTAATGATTTTATTGTGGTACAAGAAATGCATTCAAATGATATAGAACTCTAATGCAGGGGACATGTGCCGTATCGAGATAGCAAGCTTACTCGAATACTTCAACCTGCACTAGGTGGTAATGCAAAAACATCAATAATTTGTACAATAGCACCTGAAGAGGTATGATTATATTTAATTTTCAATGCTCGTTTCTCCTGCTCTTCCTCTCATGAAACCGGGGAACATTAATTTTGGATTTAGGTTCACGTCGAAGAAACAAAGGGAACCCTTCAGTTTGCTAGCAGAGCTAAACGCATTACAAATTGTGCTAAAGTGAATGAGGTTAGTCCATGCACCTTTTTCCTCCGCTTAGAATTTGGTATTTTGTATCTATCTCAAGTTGTATGTCGTTATTTGTCTCTATAAGTAAAGTGTTTCGTCCTCATTCAAGAGGAACTGTTTATGAGTCTACTCTTTCTGCATGGTATCAGAGTATAGTAAACACTCGGGTTTCCTTCTCCTGTTCTACCCGTTTTTCTCCACTTTGATTTTTTTTCCATATCTATCTCGAGTTGTATCTCATTATTCATCTCTATAAATAAAGTGTTTTTGTCCTCATTCAAGAAGAATGGTTTCTGGTTCTACTCTTTTTACATGGTATTAGAGTATAGTAAACATTTTCTTTCTCTTATTCTACCCTTTTTTCTCTAGTTTGAATTTGATATTTCTTATCTATCCGATCTCATTCAAGATAAAAGGTTTCTGGGCATGTCTTCCACAGCAAGTGGGCTCCATTAATTGTTTCGGTTGTTTTCAGATTTTATTCTCCTTATTACTGAACTTGCAACAGATTTTGACTGATGCTGCCCTATTGAAACGACAAAGACTAGAAATAGAAGAACTGCGAACAAAACTTCAGGTGATGGTCATCTTCGGTAATTTTTACATCAAGGAGGCCAAGATAAGAAATGGTGTCTAAAATTGATAAATAGGGCTTGCATTCTGGGGTTCAAGAGCAAGAGATTTTGAAACTGCGTAATGAAATGCTTAAGGTGGGTCGTTTATTTGTTTGTTAGATTGCAAACTATAAGTTATTTCCTAAAAAGACTAGCTTCTGAGAATAAAAATATGTTTTTTTCCCTTGATCAGTGTGAAGTGGAGCGTGAAAAGCTTGAAATGGAGCTTGAAGAGGAGAGAAAATCACACCTAGAAAGGGACCAGTGCATCAAAGAACAACAAATCAAAATTGACACACTCAATAGTCTTGTAACTTTTTCAGACTCTGAGAAGAATTTTAGTAAGGTGAAATTTATCTACTTAAATTTCTTATTTTCTCTCATCTTCTATTCACATGGTGAAATCTTTGGTGGAGATAGGGTTCTATAGGACACAGCCTGAGGAATGAAAGCATGGGTAGTGAAGGGGAAGTGTTTACCACTCCTAGTTTCATGGCTAATCCCAATGCCTTTGTAGTCAAACGGTCAAATTATTCAAGGCTGTCTGATTGCAGCCCTCTTCCTGATACATCAAGCACTGTAGCTGATGAGGACACGTGGTTCAAAATGAATAAAGGATACATAGCTGACCTTGATTCACTTCATATTACTCCTGCCAGGAAAGTTATGTCACTTCCAGCAAGGGATCCAAGCCCTGTGAGTTTAATTTCCTTAAATTTTTTATTCTTTTTTTTCTATTTTATCCCTTTTTTTTGTTTAATACATTCATTCGTACATTTTAGTTGGCTTAATCATTCTTTAGCAAGCTCACTGAATTCTCTGTAGCTATAAACAATAAATGATAGTAATTAATAAATCAAATTTTTTGTTATTGTTGTAATTTGTTACACCTTAGGCCAAATCACTGCTATCATACAATATCATAATTTTTTCTGATATTTTAATTTGTGCAACATCTTGTATCTCTAAAAAATGACTTCCAATGACCATTAGGGTAATTATTTGTATCTATTTCAGTTATCATTGCAATTGCAAAGTATTGAGATAATTTTTAGTCGGTTTTTCTTTAATCATATTTGTCAGGATTGTTATTGTTGTCAGGATTGTTTGATGGCGACATCCGAGGAAGATGTTAAAAATCTAAGGAAGCGGCTAGAGGCTGCCCTTGAAGAGAAAAATGAAACTGAGGTTAGAGATGAGACATCATATGTCTTGAATACATGCTTCATTTTTGGGCATTCATAGAAAATATATGTTGATGCATGTAACATATTACCATTTTCAGAAAAATCTAGAAAAACATATTAAAGTGAACGGACAATTATTGGAGGAGATTTCTAATCTTCAAAACAAGGTGGCACAAACTCAACTTCAGGAAAGCCTCCACGAAGAATTATGTGAAAGTGTTGTATCAACTCTTGAGGTGAACAAGTGCTGTGTTACGATTTGATAATCATAAGGACTTGAGTAGACTGACATTTTGTTGTGTATATTCTGTGTTTCTATCTGCAGGATTTTGTTACAAATGATAATTCCACCGCTGGAAAGTTGCTATCCAGCACGCGTGAAATGAGTACAAGTCTTTTCTCGAAACTAAAAACCGACTACTTTTCGGATCATGAAATTTCAGCTTCAGACATTGATCTACTCCGCGAGGAACATAAACTGCTGCGTGAGAGGCTGAACACCACCATTGCAAACTTAATTTTGGCAGATTCACAGTGTGTTGGAAAACATGAGGAATCCAGTGAGAGGTACTCAAACTTGGAGAGGGCGTTGGGTCTGAGTAACCAATATTTAGAAGACGCCAGAGAAAGGTACAATTCATTGGAACAGGATTTCTTGCAGCTCAAGCAAGAACGAGATGATCTGCTCCAATCATTGTCAAGATCAATGGATGAACTCACTCTAGTTACAGAAGACAAGGAAAAGATTTCAGTAGATCTGCATGCTGAAATTCAGAGGAGGGGGAAGCTTGAAGGAGAAATTAAACAGTTCGCTGATGCCTTTGTGTTGCGGCAGAGCTCCTTTGTCTGTTTTAACAGCGATCTCAGGTCTAAAATTGGAAAAATAAGAACCTGGAAACAAGAATCAGAATTACCACTCAAATCTTTTGTGTTGCGATAGAGCTCCTTCATGTAGTTGTTTTTGCACATTGAAGTTCAAATTTTAGTTCATTTTTCAATCAAGTCTCTTTGGTAACCCAAAAATCTTCTTTATCATTGAAAGTCCAGAGCTGTAAATTAAAAAAAATGAAATCCATTCCAAATAATAAAGGATGATAATACTGGGAACTCATGCAATTTTACTTTGGAAGCGTTGCATGTAAAAAAATCAGGCATCACAGTTTGGCCAACACACTTATGATTTTACGGAGTTTTGTTTGAACATGGGCTGGGTGCATTATATGATTTGCACTCGAGTCATATGTTTCCATAGATATTTGCGCTGCATGATGATTGGTTTCACTCAAGCAGGAGGCTTGCTCAATATTTTCATATGTTTGATGCAAGAGGAGATTTTTATGATGACTCTCTCTCTTCTGGCCTAATGTCTTTGAGAGTTCTTATGGGTTGGTTGATGATGAGCATACCATCTATTGCGAGCAGAGCCTATTTCACGAAGAGGGTTTGAGGCTATAACAGTACATGATGTCACCTTCAATGAGCTTTGCTTATCGGGGCGTGATGTAAAATGCAATGCCTCATGTTTTTGCACATTGAAGTTCAAATTTTAGTTCATTTTTCAATGAAGTCTCTTTGGTAGCCCAAAAATCTTCTTTATCATTGAAACTCCAGAGCTGTAAATTTTAAAAAAATGAAATCCATTCCAAATAATAAAGGATGATCATACAGGAAACTCATGCAATTTTACTTTGGAAGCGTTGAGGCATGCAAAAAAAATCAGGCATCACAGTATGGCCAATAGGTTTACTCTTCTAAATTTACGAAGCTTTGTTCGAACATGGGCTGGGTGCATTGTATGATTTGCACTTGAGCCATCTGTTTCCACAAATATTTGCGCTGCATGATGATTGGTTTCACTCAAGCAGGAGGCTTGCTCAATATTTTCAAATGTTTGACGCAAGAGATTTTTTTGACGACTCACTCTCTTCTGGCCTAATGTCTTTGAGAGTTGTTATGGGTTGGTTGCTGATGAGTAAACCATCTATTGCGACCAGAGCCTATTTCACGAAGAGGGTTTGAGGCTTTAACAGTACATGATGCCACCTTCAATGAGCTTTGCTTATCGGGGAGTGATGTAAAATGCAATGTCTCATGTTTTTCCTATCCTCTGATATAAACACCGGATGGGGTGACAACTGTTTTAATGCATCGAGACATGTGCACTGAAGGGTTTCTTGATTTCTTCTTAATTTCGGTTGTCGTGTAGCTAGGAGGGCTGCTAAGTTGATTTGACGATGCATCTCTTCTATTACCTTGACGTGCCTTAGATATTTCTCGTAAGGAAATACTTTGTTTTTAAATAGAGTGGTTTGTATATTTAGTTGGATGTCATGCACACAATCTTCTGACACCACCTCTGGAATACTGAATTTGGAAGTGACTAAAGGTCAAAACATTGTTGGTATGTGGTCCTTAGCCAACTGCCTTCTCATTAGTAATACACCACCTTCATCTTTTGCAGGAGGTTCTATAAAGATTCCGACTCTAGCAACTTAGAGTCGGTGGTTACTTTATTACATTGACATAAGATACAAGAAATCGTATCTCGAAAGACATAATAGTTTAGTACACTACAAAAAGTCACTTATACCAATAGAAATTTAGCGACAAATAATATATCTGTTGGCATAAATGAGCAATTCCAACAAATATTAAGTTTTATTGGTATTAAATGTAAGTACAAACATTTTTTTTACCAACAGATACATCTATCGTTATTAGTTATTTAATATCAACATATATTTTACTAACAATTAAATATGTTGTTTTGTCATATTAACACTTAATTTTTTTACCAATAAATAAATCAGTTGTTATTAATTATTATTAACAATAATATTTTTTCAACATATAAATCTGGTGCTGGTATTTATTCACTACAAATCAATCATTTAATAATATTTTATTATTACTATCAGTTAGTAGTTTACTAAAAAAAAGTATGTTGATATTAACAAAAAAATGATAAATACTTGGAATATATTCAAAAAACAATCCAAGATATATTCTATTTAGAACAAAATCAAAATTATATTTTAAATATATCTTATTTGAGAAGAAATATTATATCCAAGATAGATTTTAAAAACCATTCATTTAAAGGTTAAAAAACTGAAAATAAACCTATTCATTCAGATTTAATAAACAATCATTAAAAAAAGAAAAAAAAGGAAAAAGAAAATATATTCCCTCCCCCAACCTCATTGTCTCCCGTGTCTCCCCTCTTCCCAAATCGCTTCTCGATCTTTGTTGTTCGCCTTCCACGTTGTTGCGATCTCTACCCGCACTCACACTCTTGGTTCTTCATCGTTGACCGCACCGACACCCATACCCTCAATTATCTACCATTGTCAACACTCTATTCGATTGCTTTTTTCCTCAATGAGGTGTAGGGAAAGGCATGGGCATAAACCCATTTCTTATTTAATCGGTCGATGTTTTAGCCTCTTATCTAGTACATACTTCTTCTCTTGAAGTTTTAAGCACCTAAAATCATCAGTATCTAGTGTTTGAATTGAATTTCAGTTAGGATTTTCAGTGAAATTCAGATAAAACGAGCTTTCATGCTCTCTTCTTTTGGTGATTTAAGGATGCTAATTATGTACTTTTCTGGAGCCACTCTAGATGAAACGAGCTTTCTTTTTTTCCCACATCGCATGGCAAAGCGTTTGATCCCAACATTAAATCGTGTTCTCATGGTGACGATTCTTCCACCTTCTAAGACCCCAATGAGAATTATGCTCCTTGAGAAAACTCCCAAGCTGAATCCTGGAAGAGTTGTTTTTGTTAGTCTTGGGCAGTATGGGAGGAAGGAAATTTGATCTCTATCATTTTTAAGGGTGGGGACACTGTTCTTTTTCCTGATTATGGAAGAACTGAAGTTAATCAGGATAATGATAAAGTGTACCATCATTACAATGATGATGATATACCTGGAACTCTTAAAGGATACCTTTTGGTCAATTTTTAGGTTGTGCTCTTAATTGATTTTTTCATGGTTGGATGGGAAAATTTATCCCCTGAGTTGGTTAACATGGAACTTCATGCTCAATCCGATTGTTCGCTTAATCTGATGAAGCAAGTGAAATGTAAAATTTGGGTGAGAAATAAACGAATTAGGATGTTGTGAGGAACATGTCGGAAGTAAAAAAATGTGAAATTTCTTTTACAGTTTCCAGTTTTGGGTTGTGAATGTTGAGTGAATGCCTCTACTTTACATTTCATCACTCACAGATAAAAACATAATGCTAGTCATCATAAAATATAAGAACCCCTTCTAAACAGTATATTTAATGCTAATATACTGGTTACAATGAAGAGAACTTAATTCTTTACACATGAAAATTACTTGTTGTACAATGTCTTTGATATTAATTAGTAGTAAGGGCCCCATGGTGGTGAATGAGTGATTTATTGAAATATAAATTGATTAGACTCCTTTGTATGTATCATTCCAGGTATGAATTTCATTTTATATATGAACTAAAATGTTTTCATTCGATACATTGTAGTAAAAAATACAATCCATGGTGAAATTTTATGCCTTTAATTAGTGGAGATTGAATGGGAATGCCACAACGTTGCTTCTTTTCTTGATTAATGTATGATTCCCATTCCATGTGTTGTGAAAATACATTATATTCATTTTGTTAAATTAATTATTTAGTGTTATATTGAATTTGAAATTGAGAGATTTGACATTGAGAGTATATACTTGTAAGAGTTTTTATAAAGCATGCATTATGTTAAAAGATTAATTAGTTGAACTGTGCATAATAGTTGATATCTATATTGAATTTCATTTATATCTTGAACTTTACAGTGATATATTTATGCGATTATAAACTAGTATTGGAATTTCATGTTAATGAATCATAGTTTATTTTAGTATTTAAAATTAATTACTCTTTATTTGAAAGTTAGTTTCTTTGTTAATACATAATTATGAATTTTTATTAATTGATGAGAAATCCTATGCTATTAACTTTTCATTCCCATATTAATTGAGTACTTAATGAAATTTGTGCATTAAAGTTGGAATAAATTTCATACATTTCATATGTTTCCATAAGATGTAATGTTGCAAGCCGCCCTTCGGGACCCACACATAAAAAAACCATTTTGGGTCGGCAAATCCCTCTTTTGATGGTTGAATATTTCACATCCTCTATTTCCAAAAGGAAACCATGTTCAAAGACCATGAACACTCTATCTATAAGGGATGCTTGTAATGTTACACTACTGTTCATTAATTACATTCTCAACATGGTCCTAGTTTTTAGTCCAATATGGAGTTTGAGAACATTCTTTACGTCCCCGAGCACACATTATCATATCAAAACCAACGAACTGGATTTTGTGGAATATTTGGAATGTTGCTATTCTATAGATTAATAGAGGTTGATCCTTGGAATTTGGTATAGTAGTTTGGGGGAAATGTTTATGTGATTCATGTTAATTGAGGTGCTTATAGTCCATGCATGGGCTTTTGTAAGTGTTTAAGCTGTGAACAATTGAATTGGATGGCTTGAGGAGAACAATATAAGGTGATCCAGATGAGTGAAGAGTTTAACATTTCCAGATTTTGTACCTCGAATAGTAAGGATTTATTCTTCCTTTTGTCTTATGTTTTCCTTGTTTCAATTATTGTATTAGTGTGGGAAGATGAAGATGAACCTGATGAGTTGATTGTTTTCTCAAGGATTCAAAAAACTCATTCACTAATTTCTATTCTTGTTTCTGCAACCATTTGTGCAAACTATATAAAGTAATTATGCCTATTTATTATATTAATTTTGTTATGTGGTCTTTATTTTGTTGTTCATATTGAGCTTCTTGTTCAAAATATTGAAGCCGATGTTTCCTTTTTTATTATTATTAGAACTTTTTCCGAAATTCTATTAATATATTCTTATTTAATTCTAGAATTTACTTGAGCACAAGTTCGGTAATCTTGTATAATTTAAAACCATGTATAACACTTATCATTGATGATAATTATTTATGATTCTCAACTCATCTTGAATGTGGATACAGGTTTTTTATATGCTTATTAAATGTATACTGGGAATTTTGATTGACAACATAATTGAACCTGTATAAGTTTCTTCATGTTATTATTAGGAAAAAATCACTCATTTAAGAGGTTTGGATTATCAACAAAATTATTTCACAAGTCAATAAGTCCTCTTGATCACTCAAGTATTGGTGTGTAATATGACTTCAAAATTGTCCAATTATTGATAGACATGTATATAGAAAGTATTGTTTAAGGATGTGGATGGCTGGAGGTTGATAATGATCGAAGCCTAAAGCTGATGGTGGGCGATACCTACTGGGTGTTTGCTGCTTATATGCTCCAAAGAAAATATGGTTTTTTGAAGGCTGGATTAGTAGAAGTAGATGCTACTAAAAGCTTTCTTAGAGGTTGTGATATAGATCTTTATTTTATTTGGGAACCTTTGTAGAACCAGGAGCTGATGTAGCATTACATGTTTTCGTGGGTATGTTACTTTGGGGAGCGAGAGATAATGTTGTAGGGAGGTGCATGAGACTCTTGTTCATAGTTATGTATTGTGAGGTGGAAAAACCTTGATAAAGTCTTAAGAAGGTTATTGACGTAGATCTGGAAATGACACCTAATAGAAGATGCTTCATTACACTCCCTTTGAGAGTGAATAATGCTTATTGTTAGCAATTTGATCTAATTAGAAAGACATGGAGGCTGTTGGATAGTGGGATGAACAACTTTAATATTGTAACTATATTGGTGTTTTGCACATGAGCCTCAGCCCAGTTGGTGAGGTCTCTCTAAGTACATCCATGAGACCCAGGTTCAAAACCAAGCAGAGACATAATTCTGGGTTACTGTAGCAGGCACTGTTCGGTATTATAGCAGCTAGAACTATTCACCTTGGGACACTTGTTTGGGCTTGGAGTCTTTAAGGCCTTCGGGCCACCCAGGCCTTCAGTTCATTAAGGTCTTCGGGCCACCTTTAAGGCCTTTGGGCCACCTCAAGGCCTTCGGGCCACGTGATCAGTTCAATTTCCCTAGAAAAATATACAAAAAAGAAGAAGCCCCAGAGGAGGATTCAGAGTAGGCACACTCATCAGAGCAAAACCAACAGATTTGGAAGAATAAGAGGGTATAGAAACGCCATCGGGACCAGCCTGTGCTTGCATGGGAAGCTTAGCCGAACGACCATGCAAAGGTGGAGGGCTACCATCATGATGCAGATTGCTGGGGAGGGGCAGTTCCTTGTAGTTATAGTCTGGTTGAATTCCATAATCCCATTGGGTCATGTAATTTATCTTAATCCTATGGGACATGTAATATCTTAAACCTATGGGTCTTGTAAGGGTTCCCTCTCATCCCTTGAAAGGGGGGTTATCAAAAATCAATAAAAAAAGAAGGCCTTCGGGCCATTCAAGCAGGTAAATATATTGATGCTTTTCTTATGGGGGTAACTATTTTAAGGGGAGGATATACTCTTTTCCTAGTAGATATTAGACTTAGATAAAGGATAATTAGACCAGAACAAAGAGAATTCCAAAGCACTTCTCAAATAGACCAGGAGCACCTTCTCAACTATTCTGAGGGGAACTCTAAACTTCTCTTATATTTCTCTTATGCACCTTGTTGTTTTTGATGGAGTACTTTTGTATATTGAAATTAATTACCTTTTCGCTGGTATTTTATGCCATTTTATTCAAGTATATCCTTTATTCCCAGGCCCTGTTATATTGTATGTGAACTAATATTTAGGTTCAATTGTTTCAATGAATTTTTCTACTCCATGTCTTACCCTTTTTAGCACCTATCATCATTGAGGATATGTTTTTTTGTCTTTACCTTTTAGTTTTGAATGGCTTTTAAGTACATCGATCCTGGAGTTTGTATTTTTCATTCTATATTTGATTTGTGTGTAGTTGATGAGTGTTGTATTGTTGCGGCTATAGAACATTGCTTCTAGAAATGTTTGACCATGTGAGCATATCATGGAAATATTAGTGCGGCCTTATGTCTGGACATTTAAATTTTGTTTTCTTACAATACGGGGCTTATTAAATATAGGTTAGAGGTCATGTTGTTATAACTATGGGTCTTATTCACTACAGATTCAAACTATAATTTGTTTGATGGTTTTGATGGAGAGCTAAAGCTTGGTTGGTTAGCACAACTGGGTCTACTCTTTACGATTGCTGATAATTTCAAGCCGAGTTGGTGTTTGTAGTCACTTCTTATTCTAAATTCAACTGAGATGAAACCGAACCAGGTTAGACTTTAAGAGGTTAATTGGATCTTGTTAAGTGGAGTTCAGTGTGGTTATTGAGGAATTTGATTGAAGATTGAACCTAGACCAACTAGGGGTCCAGATTGGACCCACATGTAGAAAGTTAGAGTCAGGTTATATCAGCCAGAGTCACTTAAGGTTGACAGGGTTGGAGCTGAAATTCAACCAAGCATGTGACATGTGGACTCAATAAGTGAATGAAGGTACTTTTTTATTTGTTAAAATAGGAATGGGACTTTATTAGAATATTTTTTACTTTGGTACCACTTTCAGAGGATTAGTTTAGGAACTTCTCTCTCTCTCTCTCTCTTTCTTCTTCGTATACTCTTTACTACATTCCATTCTTATTGAATGTGCTGCGAATTCTTATTATCATATCTATAAAATTATTTATCTTTAAATATAAATTTTTATAGTTAATTTTCCTTTTTTATTTTTCTAATAATGCATTAGTAATCATTATGTGTTAAATTTCACTAACACTTCATTAACTAGAACCATAAATCCTTTGGACCAAATGAAATATTGTTGAAATAAGATTTCAATGCTTATCATATTTATTATGTTAACTTAAGTTTTTATTATCACATCAAAAGAATACTTTTTCTCTTAATATAATTTTTTATTGATATTTTACTTTTCCTTTTTCTAATAATGCATTAGTAATCATTATATATTAAATGTCATTAACACTTACTTTTCTAGAACCATATAGGCTTTTACCTATTATGAACTATAAATTCTAGATAGGTTTTCACTCCTCAGCGCAGCCACAATGGTATGTCTGTATTTACACATTTTGACATCAAGTGGTGTGCATATGCATCAACCATAAAAAATCAAATTTAAATGTCTGAAATAAAATGTAATTGGTTTATTTTTATGTGTCTCATTATTATTATTATACCTAAATAAAAGATCAGTATTGAGAAAATATTTGATGACTGCTCATGAGAATCTTTCATGAATCAAAAGGTTGAGAAGTGAAGGCATTATCAGATTTTTTTCATTTAGACTTGTTGTGAAATTTGAAGCTGCAATACCCATTTCTCTATCTATGAGGTAATGGAATTACTTTGTTTATATCAAACTGGTTTATGAGTGTTAGCCTCTATTTTCAAAAGGATTTGGACACCAATAAAATAACTATAAAATTTTATGTAGTATAGTCCAAAATATGTATAATTTCGTGCTAATGATGTGGGTATATATTTATAACATGTACACACAAATCATGTATTACATTATTTGGTTAGGAATCTATATTTAATAATATAGAATCTAGAATCTATGTTTTATATTCTGGTATCTGTTTTATAATCTATAACCAGGAATCTATGTTTTACAGATTACATAATCTATAATCAGGAACCTATGTTTTATAATATGTAATGTACTATGGATTCTATGTTTTATAATCTGCAAACACACACACTATTTTTATCATACTTTTTCCAATGCTAGTTTTGAAGTTTGATTGTAACATGTTTACCCTACCAGCTTTTTTTACTTTTAATTTAATTTTATATCAATTAATGCCATTAAATTATACTAGACTAATCAACACTGTTGTTGAGAGTTAAAATAAAGTTAAAAAAGTAAACAATAACAAGATATAATGTTGTCAAGACATCATTGGAAATGAACCTTTTCTTGTAAAACATGAAAACTAATGTCTTCTTGGTATGTTAGAAGTTTTATGAAATGAGCAAAAATTGACATTCTTAATCATATTTGACTCAAATATTAAATTTTCTCGTTTGATGCGCTATTTTATACTATGATAATGTTTTATTTTATACTCATCTTCTTCTTACTTCTAGTGTGAGATTAGGGATGAACTGCTTCCATTCATAAGTGTAAGAAAGGGGACCTGTTTATATGAGTTTGGATTCAAAAGTAGGGATGACCCACTCCATGTTGCCAATGCGAGATGACTGTGGGTATGGTAAACTACATGTGTGGACTGTGTCGCTAGTGTGAACCATAAAAACAATAACTGATGCATGAGAAAATCACATGGAAAATGAAGTTTGATGGAGTTTATGTGGAGTATCTTGGAGTTTGAGCATATTTAGGCATGTTTGTATCATGTTTCTTGGAGATTGATGCATTTTTTTAGAGTTTGAATATGCTTTTTAGTTATTTTTGACCATGTTTTTTCAAATAAAGTCTCATTTTGTTAAAGTTTTATATAAGCTAAATTTATAATTATTATATAATAAATAAAATAAATATTTTATATATTATTTTATTAATAAATATAATATGAAATTTTAATAATAAATATTGGAATTTACACACATTATATTTTATTTAAAATATAATTTATAAATAGATATTAATTTTTGGTATTGTTTATAATAACAGATAAAATAATATTATTGATAATATTACCGGTATAAAGATAAATGTTGGTAATAATATTTCCAACAGATAAATTTGTCATATGAATCTGTTGTTAAACATTTTAATCAACATATATATTAACTATTGGTATTGTTACAATTGCAAAAAAACTATTTTATCTATAACAATAACATATAGTGACAGAGTTTTTACCAAAAATTTATTGACATAGATATATTTTTTGGTAAAATGTTTTACAAGAATAAAATATAATTTTACCAACAGATATACCCCTGTTGGAAATAGTAAAATATTTTGTAGTGGTAGTATTGGTAAACTAGATACATACTTCAAATTCACATTACCTTTTAAACATAAAAAAACAAAAAGAATTGTCTTTGATAATTTCATTATTCCCCTTAGTTTATCCCTGCATATCAATCAAAAAACCCTTCCTTGTATCCTGGGGAATATAAAATATAAGAAAGGGGTGAGCTCAAATGCTCAGTAAGGGTAAGCATACAATAAAATCTATCATAAATATGAATAAAAAATATGGTAATGTAAATAACTGAAACTCATGCCATTTAATTAATAACTTGAGCATAACATGATGGGAATAAAAGATGATCAAATAATAACATAATCACATGAGCAAATAATAACATAATCACATGAGCTTGAAAAAATAACCATGGATATTCTACTAATAGAATAATCACATGGAAATAAATAACTAATCTCATAATGAGGGAATACATAATAGCATACATCATAAACATACCATAAAGGCTTTGGCCAAGACACCATACATAAACGGGTAAGGCATCAACCAATATCCAAACTAGTTTGTCTCATGAGACCTACGGATGCATCAATGGGCTATATTGGGCCCTGTCCATCACTTACTAAGTCCAATTCATTTCTCATATGAAAGGCATGACACATAATCAACATAAACATTCATATTGAAACTATAATACGAAATATTAGTAATTTTCCCAATCAATAAACATAATCATAAACCATCCAGAGTAATATGGTAAATGGTATCAAAATAGTACATCCTCGGTCAAAATGATAATAAAAAATTTAATAAAATATGGAAGATGGTATCATAAGATATCAACCTCAATTAATTATAAGATTAAACAAAGGATGTTGACATAGATAAAAAAACTTTAAATGCGATCATCGAAAAATTATTGAGGAAGATACCCTTTCACTATGAAAATCACTTATTTTCAAAATGCTGTGAATTTATAAAATAAAAAACTTTCTATGAAAATAAATATGTAAACTTGTAAAGTAATATTAAAATCATTAAAGCGTTATGATGGTGGGAAAATCTTCTCACACCGTATAAGTTAAAAAAACATTTCTTCCATATTTTTTTTTCAGAAAAATCACCAAGTACCTCATTTGGAAAATGAAAAAAAATTCCTCTAAAACCATTTTGTAATAAGTCAAATATGTGTAAAAATGAATTTAAAAAATCACAAGATAATAGTAAAAATATTTTTGGAAACAATTTTACAAAACATGGACATGGAAGAAAAAGAGATTTTTAAGGGAAACTTTAGAAAGATAAAATTTTAAAGAAATTCTATTAAAAATATCATATCATTGAAGTGAACATTAATAAAATGATAAGATTATGTGTATTAGATGTAAATCCACATAGAACAAGTTTAAATTAAATATAAGATAATTAAAATTCATTTCACACATAATCATAGCATGGCATAATCAATAAAGTAAAAAGTTTAACCCAATGAATTGAGTTAAGAAATTTCATATCACTTGTAATTAGTCGAATCGTATGCCACATAAAAGTAATAATTATCAAATGAAAAATTTAATGTCATAAAAATAATTATATTCATGATATAATATATCAAAGGGAAGTATATACACCATATAAAATAAATAAGTGGTGGATAAGGCATGTATCTCACGAAAGTAAAAGTTAGATGAGAAACCCTTACCTCTCACTTACCTTTACTTTTATGTACTTTAACCTTATATATAATGGTTTAAATAATGTTATTAATTTATTAAATAACTATATTAATATTTATAATGCATTATATTATACTTTTATAACATCTTACCACCCATTCATTAATAATATTTTATTATTTTCATTATTTTGGGTGTGTTCGTTTCATGGTTTCATGGTCAGTTCACTTGGTTATTATCAAATGGAAATAAAAATCCTAAAGTGAAATTAAATTTTATTCATGAAATTAAAAAAGTTTAAATGTTCTCATATATCATTTTTTTTCTGACATGAGGATAATTCATTTGATAAAATGTTAATGATAACTATTTAGTTTATTTTGGCGGGTTTTTAGACCATCATGAACTAGTTTGGTTTTATTTAATGTTATGTATATATATTAGTTATATAACATAAAATAAGTTATAATATACCTATTAAAATCATATTTAACCATAATAATACTTTTATGTCCATCCTTTAATGCATTAATTGAAAAAGAACATAATCATTATCCACAAAGATGATTAATGACCATAATTTGGACAATGGTTTCATTTCTTTAAATATGATGAGATGAGAAAAGGGGTGGATATAAAATATATAAATATAAGTATAAAATTAAATTATACACATGATACTATATTTATTATGCTTTAATAGATGTAATATGTGAGGAGAAGGTAGAATAAAAGAAATTAAGAGAGGTGGTTTGAGAAAGATACCTCTTGAATATCACCTCCTTGAATGACCCCTTAAGAAACTTGGAACTGGTCTTTTAGTGGGACCAGAAACACTTGGACATGGGGAGAGTGTTGAGGATAGGGTTTTAAATTTATTTTAACATCTTCAAGGTTTGTGAGGAGAAATGGGGTGGTGAGGTGTGGTATTTATACTTGAGGAGAGGTTGTTTTAAGATATTAAATAACGATTATTTTATATTTAAAGCCAACCACATTTGGGTGACATTAATTCCAATGAATTTGGTTGATAATTAATGTTTTAAATATTTTTTAAGGTTAAGAAAAACATAAAATAACAATTTAATTTTGTATTTTTTTGGTATTTAAACTTTTACATTTTAACTTTAACATGCTACATTATTTTACCTATACCGCGGAAAATATTTTTTTACCATGATAACTTTTTTATTCCTAAAAATGAAAATAACCATATAACCTAATTTATACTTCCTAATTCCAAATATTTAATCCATTTTCCTTGATATAATTTATAAAAATGATAAAAATAAATTATAAATATGTTATGCGTATAACTCATAAAAACAGTTTTTAAGGTTAAAATCATGGTTTCCAAAATTGTTAAGAACGTGTTTCTAAATGTAACCACTTTTATAATATGTCATTACATAAAAACATTTAGATCAAGAATAATGGTTAATAAATTTGAAATCATGTTTATATAATAATTATTTTATAAGATTTATGGTATTTTGTAAAAATATTATTTCCATTTTTTAACCCAAAAGTCAATTGTTTTTAGAAAAAATCCCAAAAAAATTACCCTAAGGTAATTTTGAAGTGATGAGTCCAAAAATGAAGTTTATTTTTTCAAATAAATTTTATAAACTTTTCAAAAATTAATTATATTTATTTTCTCATAAAAATTAATAAAAATCACATTTTGAAGAGAACATATTTTTGAAGAATAAAATTAATTTACTAAAAATTATGTGTTCATTTAATAAGAATAATTAAATTTGTATTGAATATGAACTTCATATTTATTTCATAATGTAGTTAATATTACTAACACCTTCCAATTCAACGACTAAATTTTAAGGTCATGTTAAAATAATAATACTTTGGAGATCGTTTAAGCTCAGTGTTCTATGAAACATAAGCTAACAAACATAGTGTTCTTTTAAAATATTGAGGTGTTACATTCTCCCATCCTTCAATAAATTGGTTCCTAAAAATTTAAACTTGTGATTGGTAATCATGGAGTTGACATTTTAAAATACTATTGTGGAAATCCTACATCATAAAAAGGTTTAATAAAAACTTCTCTTAAAAATACGAAATGGAAAATGAGAAGGTCACCAAAAAAATATGTTTATTTATAAGAGAACAGTAGTGGTAAGTCAAAAAAAGTACATGGGAATGAAATATAAAAATTATTTTCTGATGGAGAGTGATAGAGAACATAGTCCTTAGAAAGTTTACCATCACAAAACTATAAATTTGTGATGGGTTAAAAGGCCATTGATTTCTCAGTAAGAAAATTAAACAAATAAATTTTTTTTCGAAAATAATTTTCCTAGATTTTAGGAATAATTTTAATTCCTAGAGTAATAACATAAAGAAATGTACTTACCTGATATGTGGAGTTTCATCCTTTAAATAATTTCCACCTCAAACTCATCTTTTTCTCCAAAAGACAATTCAACATTTATTCCTAAAATAAAATTAAAAAATATTATATTTATATCAATCATATAGGGTTCAAAAAATAAAATTATAAATTATCTATCATACCATTTAAATAAATAAAACTATGTTATACTAACTAGGACATCATGTAGGCCAATGGTAGGTGATGCACCATTGTCGCCCTTCGGTTGTGGTATAACAACCTTGCTCTTTATTGCACATTAATACATGATTTATTACATATGATTAAAATTAATACAACCTGGAAGACCAAGAATTATAGTATATTTGGAAATTAGGTACATTACATAACAACTTAAAATTGAAAAAACATCTTTATTAAAGACTTCCTTAACATGCTTGCACTTAAAACTGCATGAGATAACCTGTGGAAATACATAAGAAAGGTGCAAGCTATAAAGCCCAATAAGGGAATAAAAATGAATTAAAATGAATCCAGTAATACATTTTAGATAACAGGAATATCAATGATGCATAAAAGGAACATGAATAATAAGGAATGATATATCATGATAATCATAACATGGGAAATGTGGAAACAACTTAAAACACTACATCATAAACATAGGTCAATGATAACTACCAAGACATCATGATGGAAAAAGTAACATAAAGGAATCAGGTTCACTTACTATCCCAAAACGACATCACATGAGACTAAACATTACCCAATACATTGGAGCGCTATATAATTTCAGGCGCACCCGTCACTTTCATTTCATTCTCATGCTTAAGTGTGCTACATAGATCATACAATATGGATTCATTCATCATAATATTTTATTCAAAGATTAAGGAGTATGGAATAAAAACATGTAAGTACAAATTTAAATAATTATGAGTGTATAAAGGTTAACACTATTTATAGGAATTGGGTAAGGTATTCACTACATAATTATTTTGGCATGAAAAATCATGGTGAAATTTCGGCAGTATAACAACGTCACTTAAAAATTCATAAAATGGGTTGATGAGAGAGAAAAGGGTATATTATAATTTTTACATCAAATGGAAAGTAATAGAGACATGTAAATATATTTCAAAACATTAGTAATTTTAAATACAAGGAATAATATAATAAAGAAACTTGAATAAAGAAGAGAAGGTGAGGATCTCTTACTTGAGTGTGTGACTCCAAATACTTGGGAGTAGATTCTTGAGAGCTTGGGGAAACCTTGGGAGGACTATATATAGAGGAGATAAGAGTAAAGACATATTTCAAGGAGTTTTAGTGAAGAGAAACGGGATCTTGAGTGGGTTTATATAGGAAATAAGTGGGGATTTCTTTATTATTTCTCAAACTTAGGTTTTGGTCTCTATATAATAAAATAACCAAAACCACAAAACTTCCTATAGTTTTTACCCATGGTTTCTACCAAATAGGATTATTTTTAATTATTTTATAAGGAAAAGGTCCGAACTTAATAAAATAATACCCCTTTTTATGTGGAGGTGAGTCACACTCTTAAAGAAATGATTTTAAAACCTTAAAATATATTAATGGTTTTGGAGGATCCATAATGGATTTATAAAATTAATAAAATATAATTAAAATATAATTATTTAATAGTAAAAACACATATTTTTTGTGGATACATTTTATAGTATTTATTACACAACTTTTGGGTCATTATGATATCATAATACACAAAGTATATTTATACGATATTTAATTTTTACCCAAAAATTCGAATGTCTCAGAAAATTATGAAAAAGTCACCATTGGATAATTTCAACATTATGATTCCAAAAGTAATATTTATTTTATCTAAATAATTTTCTAAATATTTGAATTTTAAATTTTAAAATAAAATAAACATTTATTAATAAATGATGAGTTTTTTTGACAATAACAATTTTCGAACCCTTATAAATATTACATTTGACTTCATAAAAATTATATAATAATTTAAATTTAATAATAATATTTTATTAAAATAATATTTATTTAAAAAATACTTTAATTCATAAAAATTAGTTCCTTAATTGAATTTTAATATTACCCAAAAATACTATTTGTGTTTAATTGTATCAAAATAAAAATCATTTATAAAGTAATAATAATAGGATGAAAATATATTAATTATTCTCTAAAAAATAATGTAAATACTCATATTACTAGGGTCTTGATACATATCCCTTTAATACACCCACAAACACTCTAAGAGTAAGGTGCAATATGGTGAAACTTTCATGGGGTGGTTCAACATACATGGTTGGGGATGTGATCTCGATGAGCTTGAACTTCTCCTATAAACAGTTTCTCTCATGCTTAAGTTGTTGGATCTTAGATTGGTCTTGGTCAAGGGAAAAGCTCAGAGATACTATCTCCCTCATAATCTTTGATAAATGGGCTTCATAGGATATGATCCTACTAGTTGTGGCCATCACTCCCTTTTTTTTGCGTCAATTGGATTTTTTAAAACTCTATATTTATACTAATCATGTGATCACTATTAAATGACTATATTATCAATGGTAATGATTCTTAAAAATCATTTAAATCTAATAGGATATAATAAAACCAAATAAGTGCATGTTTTTTCTATAACCATATTATATAATAATACATTTAATTAAACCATAAAGAGAATTTCATTTATAATAGTTCAGGTCATTAAAATCTTCCCCCTTAAGAAATTTTGACCTCAAAATTTTATTTACCCACACTAAAATAGATGAGGGAAACTTTGTTTCATCACCTCCTCTAGTTATCACATTTCTTCTTAAAACTTTCAGTTTCTCCATAGTACTTTTACCATGTGCATTGTATTATTCCATAAAACTTGTCTCTATGATCTAAGATGTTCATTGGCCGCTCCTCATAGAAAAAGACCATCCTATAATAGTACCACCTCTAGATTGAGTACATGTGAGGGTTCTGGTATGTACTTTCACAAGAGGGATACATGGAATACATCATGTACTTAAGACATGTTAGGTGGGAGTGCAAGTTAGTAGGCCACCGCTTCGATGCAATAAAGTATCTCAAAGGGGTCGATGTATCCTAGACTAAGATTTAACTTATTTAAAAATCTCATCACTTTCTTATATAGAGACATGTGGAGGAATACCATATATCCAACATCAAACTCTATGTCATGTCAACGATTTTCATCATAGATATTTTTTCAACTCTATGGATCCTTGATGTACTACTGAATGATCTTAACCTTTTCCACCATTTTTTCAACCATTTCATGACCTAGATGTTTGTGTTCCCCAAATTCATCCCAACATGTAGGTGTTCTTCACCTCTTCCCATAAATGGATTCATAGGGAGCCATTTGGATTTTTGAGTAGAAAATATTATTGTAAGATAACTCGACCAAAGGTAGATGTTGGTCCCATTCTCCTTTGAAGTCTATAGAACATGATCACAATATGCATTCCAGTGTCTAAATAGTTTTCTTAGATTGGACATCATCTTGAGAATGATAGGTCGTACTGAAGTTCATATCATTATTTAGAGCATGTTAAATACTTTTCCAGAACATAGAGGTGAATCTCATATCTCAATCAGATACAATCGATAGTGGTACTCCATGAAACCTTACCACTTCTCTGATGTATATCCGTGCAAGTTGATATAGTGATAAGTCCTCTTGAATTGTGATAATGTGAGTTATCTTTGTAAGATGATCCACAACAACCCATATAACATTGTTTCCCCTGAATTTCTTCAGAAGTCTGGTGAAAAATTCCATGGAAATGTTTTCTGATTTCTCTGTTGGTATGGGTAATGGTTGCATCATCCCCTTAGACTTCTTTCTTTCATCCTTTACTTGTTGACATACCATACACTTTTATGTATATTCAGTGATATAATTCTTCATATTTTCCCACCAATAGTTCTCTCAAATATCTTGATACATCTTTGTTCTTCCTGGGTGAATGGAGAAAGTTGAACTATGTGCATCATCCAATAGTTCCTTCTTTAACTTAGGATTTTATGGTACACATAGTCATGGCCCAAATCTCATAACTCATTCTTCATTAACATTAAACTCTGAGGATTTCCTTTTCCTTATAGTTTCCACTTCATTCTAAATTTCCACATCATATTTTTGATCATCCTTTAACCTCTCACTACCATAAAACTGGGTTTCCGCAGTGCCACCCTTTAACAGTGCTAAAAAAAGTGCTAATAAAGGGGGTGCCTTTATCAGCGCTAAAAAAAGCACTGATAAATGGTACTTTTAAAAGTGCTAAAAAATAACTGTTAAAAGTGCTCCTTTATCAGCGATTTTTTAGCGCTCATAAAGGCACCCCCTTTATCAACGTTTTTAGCACTATTAAAGCCCCCCCTTTATTAGTGATTTTTTAGTAGCGCTGATAAAGGAAGGGTTTTATCATCATTTTTTTCATAGCACTGATAATGTTTATAGTTAAAAAAAAATTATATTTCATAAAAAATAATATATTGATATATAAATATATAAGTATATTTATATTGATATAAATATAATATATATTTTTTAAATATGTTTTAGATAAGTATAAATAAAAATTTGCACTTAATACATAAGATATGTAGTAAAAATGGATTATAAAATATATTAAAAAATTATTAATTAATAATTTTCTAATTATCATCGACTAATAATCATTTAATAACAATTTGAAGACATAAAAAATCAAAAAAATTAATAAAACATCTAAAATAAGTTGAAAACGTAACTCAAACTTCAAACAACCATAAATTTTGATTCGGGTGTCTGTTTGAGCTCTACAACATATTAAACTGAAGCCTGCGATGATATCTATGTGGTAGAAACTCAAGGGAACTTTTTGTCACATTTTTCAAGGCTAAAAAAGACCCAGAAGGGATGGTTAAGAAATCATTTTTGAAAGCACTAATAAAAGGAGTCTTTTATCAATGCTTTTTCTAGCGCTGATAAAAGGGACCCCCTTTATCTTCACTGAGATTAACAACACTTTTTTAGCACTGTAAATGGACTTTTTATAGAGCTTTTAAAGGCCATATTTACAGTAGTGTCTCCAGAAGGGATGGTTAAGCAATCATTTTTGAAAGGATTGTTGACGTTCCTTCCTTTATGATTTTCACGTCCATCCTTTTCAAATATAAGAAGATCATATCTTTCTCAATTATCATCAATGATAAAATTTCCAGATCCTTTCTACTTAGAGTATATGCCACATTATTTTATTTACCAGGATGGTAGTGGATTGAGTAGTCATAGTCCTTGATCAGATCTAACCATCTTTTTTGGCGTATATTTAGCTCTTTCTATGTGAATATATACTTGAGACTTTTATGATCCGTATATATTTCACACTTCTCCCCAAAGAGATAATGCTACCATATTTTCAAAGTGAAGATCAATGCATCCAACTCCATATCATGTGTTGGGTAGTTATGTTTATGAACTGTCAACTACCTTGAAGCATAGGCTACAACTTTTTTATTCTTCATTAACACATAGTCCAATGCCTTCTTTGAAGCATCGCTAAATACCATGAAAATATCTCCACTTGTAGTTAGTGTGAGAACATGTGTAGTGATAAGCCTCATTTTTCAGTTCCTTAAAGCTCTCTTCACATTCACCATTCTAAGAAAACTTTAATCCCTTCTGAGTTATCTTGGTTATTAGAAATTTCTCACAAATCGATGATAATACCCATCCAATCCAAAGAAACTACGAATATCTATCACAGATGATGGACTCGACCATCCTTCAATTGCTTTTATTTTTGAAGGGTCCATATATATCTCATTGATTTTGATGATGTTCCCCAATAATGAGACTTCCTTTAACATGAACTCACATTTTTTGTACATGGAATAAATATTATCCTTTTGCAAGGTCTTTAGCATAGTGATCAGATG
Source organism: Viscum album (assembly GCA_963277665.1). Classification (NCBI taxonomy): domain Eukaryota; kingdom Viridiplantae; phylum Streptophyta; class Magnoliopsida; order Santalales; family Viscaceae; genus Viscum; species Viscum album. The sequence goes on along the minus strand of OY728132.1, from coordinate 60,291,958 downwards.
CTCCTCATGTTCCTCATTGGTTTTGGATAATATTAGAATATCATCTATAAATACTACCATGAATTTTTCGAGGTAATATATAGAGAATCTATTCATCAAGTCCAAGAATATTGATGGAATATTAGTGAGTCCGAACGGAATTACAATGAACTCATAGTGCCCGTACCTTGTACAAAAAGTATTTTTAGGGATATCCTCCTTCTTTACCCCAACTTGGTAATATCCTGATCGCAGATCCACCCTGGAGAGGTATTGTGTTCCATGTAGCTAATAGAACAAGTTATCAATCTATAGCAGAGGATACTTGTTCTTTATCGTGATCTTCTTGAGCTCATGATAATCAATACAAAGGCACATTAACCCATGCTTCTTCTTGACAAAGAGGAATGGTGCACCCCATGGTGAAGCACTTGGGTATATGAACATGTTATCCAGATTCTATTATAGTTGTTTATTTATATCGTCAAGTTCCAAAACATCCATTCTATACAGAGTATTGGATAATGGAAATGCCCCAGGTATAATTTCAATTGGAAATTTAATATCTCAGCTAGGAGGAAGACGAGACAATTCCTTGGGAAACACAACATCATATTTCCTCATAATAAAAATGTCTTAGAGGATGGTTCATTCCTTAGACTCAATAATTTGATCTAGATACACTTACTTGTAGGAAAATAATATCCATTATTGAGATGTTGGTTCTAAGGAAGATTTATCCTCCTCCTTGTACTTGTACAAAATTGGGGGTCGATTCACAATACAGAGACTCATTTCCTTATCATGAAAATTTATGTGGTCTCTATATAGGGAAAGCCAATACATACCCAAAATTGCATTAAATTCCACCAAATGGAGTATGAAAAGGTTTTTTGGGATGTTCATTCTAAAAAATTTGACAACGGAAGAGTTATATACTTAGGTTGAAATAATTGCCCCATTTTCCATTTTCACTGACAGCTCTACTTCCATGATTTATGGTAGTGTTTGAATAGTTCTACTAAACTTTCATGATATGAAGGATTGTGTAGACCCATAATCAAAAAGTATGTTTTCTATTATTGAATGAATAACTAGTGTACCTATCACCACTTTAGTTTCAGGATCCACCTCAGTAGTTGTGATGGGAAAAAGCTCACCCTTGTTTCTTAGAGGTTGTTGGTTGTCTCCAAAAACCCTTATATTAGGGGATTGGTTTGAAAATTTCTCTGGTTACTTTTAGTTGAAGTAATGAATAATTCACTAAGGGTAGACTGGATAATTACTTTTCTCCATTGCATTAGTGGGTTTCTCTTGTCAGTAATCACTAGCTAGGTTCCCTTACTTCCCATACCTAAATCATTTTCTCACCCCCTTAGGCAATTTTCAGGGTGCTTCTTTCCACACCTTTGATAAGTGGGATATTGATATTTATTAGCACCGTTAGATTTCTCCATCAAACCACTAGAATTAAAATTCACTTTTCAATTCTTATCCCTTTAAGACCCTTGAGATTTTATAATATCTATCTCTACTTTACAGGCACATCATATAGTTTCCTCATAGCTATCAAAGTCTCAGATCGCTAGGGATTTTTGTAGAATAGGTTTTATCCCACCAAATAAGTGGTAAGCCTTATATTCAGGGGTAATGACAAAGCCAGAGGTGTGTCATTCAAGTTTTATGAATCTTTACTCATACATACCAATAGATTTTCCATCTTTTTTCTTGAGGGCAAGGAAATCAATTTCCATTTTAAGATGAAGAGTGTGAGGAAAATATTTATCAAAAAATATTTTATGGAATTACTTCCACCCCATCATTTCAATCTCTTCCTCATGATTCATATTCACGATAAATGAATACCATTGATCAGTTTCTCCCTCCATATGATAAGAAACCATTAGAACCTTCTCTTCTTCAAAACATTAAAGTATGGAGAAGATCTTCTTCAATGGAGTTGATCCATTGTTCCATGATTAAGGGATTAAATGATCCATTGAAATTCGAAGGCCTTTGTCTCATAAAGGAATAAATCAAATCTTGTTCTATCTTAGAGAGATTTGGATGCTCCTTATAATCCAAGTTTCTATTTAGAACTTGAGTCATATGAGAGAGTATTGTCATGAAGTTTGTGATTCCTGCTCCCATTAGGTTGGACATCTCATTGGGACAGTCATCACATTTCCCTTCACATTAATTTTTTAAACAATTCCTCATATTTTTGGCCATTGTCTAGAATAAAAATAAAATTAAGGATGTGTATTTTTTTAAATATTAAACACATAAAATGGAATCCAATTACATTAAAGGGATAACTTATAAATTACATTTATTTCTTAACTTATGAATTTCTAAGCTTCAATATATATTATCCACGATCCATTTCCTAACATATACTCTTATGGGTATTTTTGTTCCCTTAATAAAGGTTCTTAGTGAGATTATGAATTTATAAAAGCATATCCACTAGGAGTTTCAAACCATGTGTGCAGTAAGGCACATTGTCATGTGCCAGGTTACACCGAGTCAGGCCCAACACACCTTGTCAGAGTTGTTACCCCTAGGTACATCTATGTTAGAACCACACCCACTTGTTGTATCCTGATAATGATGTATTTGATTTATAAACCACTTAATATATACTTACCAAAATATAGGGATGTTTTCTTATAATTATCCTTATCTCTAAGGCTTTTTCTAGAGTTTTCTAATCCTAATCCAAAAAAAAGTAAACTCTTCCCTTGATACAAACTATAACAACCATTCTCTTTATTTCAAATTAATACATGATTTATTAAAAAATATTACAATTATTAAATCTTGGAAGATATAGAAGTATAGTTTCTTTGGTAATTAGGTACATTAAATAACAACTTAAAACTAAAAAACAACATCTTTATTGAATACTTTCTTAACATTCTTATACTTAAAACAACATGGGATAACCTGGGGACACACATAGGAAAGGGGTGATCTATAACACTCAGTAAGGGAATAAACATGGAATAAAATGAATAAATTAATACATTTTAGAAAATATTCATATCAATTTTTCATAAAAGGAACATGAATAATAAGTCATGTTATAGTATGATAATCATATCATGTGAAATGTGGCAACAACTTAAAACACCGAGTCATAAACATAGGCCAAGGATAAATTACAATAAATCATGATAGAAAAAGTCCCATAAAGGAATAGAGTTCACTCCCTTTACCAAAATGATGTCTCATGAGACTAAACATTACCTAATGTATTGAAGTGCTATATAATTCTAAGCGCACCCATCACTTTTATTTCATTCTCATGCCTAAGTGTGCCACATAGATCATACAACATGGATTTATCCAGCATCATATTTTATTCCACGATTAAGTAGTGTGGAATACATACATGAAAGTCCCAAGTAAAATAAATATGAGTGTATAAAGGTGAATACCCTTGATAGGAATCAGGTAAGGTATTCACTATACAATTATTTTGGCATGGAAAATCACGGTGAAATTTTGGCAGGATAATGATGCCACTGAAAAATTCATAAAATGGGCTGATGAGAGTGAAAGGGGTATCTCATAATTTTTAAATAAAATGGGATGTAATAGGGACATGTAAAGATATGTACCAAAATTGGGAATTGGAAATGGAATACATAAGATAATAAATAAACATGAATAAAGAAGAGAAAGTGATGACCCCTTACTTGAGTGTGTTACCCCAAATGCTTGGGAGGAGCTTCTTGAGAGCTTGGGGTAACCTTGGGAGGACTATAGAGAGATGGGCGAAGAGTAAGGATGTTCTTAAAGAAGTTTTAGTGATGATAAATGGGATGTTTTATGGGTTTATATAGGAAATGAGTGAGGATTTCTTTATTATTTCTCAAACATAGTTTACGGACTCTATATAACAAAATAACCAAAACCAAAAACATTCCCATAGTTTTTTCACACTGTTTCTACCAAATTGAAGTGGTTTTTATTATTTTATAAGAAAAATGGAAAAATTAATAAAATAATACTCTTTCTTATGTGGAGGTGAGTCATACTCTTAAAGAAATGATTTTAAAACCTTAAAATATATTATTGGGTTTGAAGGATTTATAATGGCTTTATAAAATTAATAAAATAAACTTAAAATCACATTATTCTTAATATAACACATATATTTGGTCATTTATTCCTTTTATACTATTTATTACATTACTTTTGGGTCATAATGATGTCATAATACACAAATAATATTTATACGGTATTTAATTTTTACTTAAAAGTTCGGCCGTCTCAGAAAATTATGAAAAATTAACCATTGGATAATTTTGAAATTATGATTCAAAAAATAATATTAATTTTATCTAAATAATTTTCTAAATATTTTTATTTTAACTTTTAAAATAAAATCAATATTTATTAAGAAATACTGGGTTTTTTGAAAATAACAGTTTTCAAACCCTTATAAAAATTACATTTGACTTCATAAAAATTATATGATAATTTATATTTAATAATAATATCTTATTAAAATATTATTTATTTAAAAAATCCATTAATTAATTAAAATAATTTTCTTAATTTAATTTGAATATTACCCAAAAATAATTTTTGTGTTAAATTGTATCAAAATAAAAATCATTTATAAAGTAATAATAATAGGATGAAAATATATTAATTATTCTATAAAAAATAATGTACATACTCATATTGATGTGGAATTGATACACATCCCTTTAATACACCCACAAACTCCCCAAGAGTATAGTTCTCAATGGTGAGACTTTTATAGGGTGGTTTGGCATACATGGTTTGGGCCATGATCTCGATGAGTTTGAACTTCTCCCATAAAAGGTTTCACTCATGATTAAGTTTTTGGATCTCAATTTTGGATTGGTCAAGGTAAAATCCCATAGATTATATCTCCCTTAGAAGCTCCAATAAATGGGTTTCATAGGGTATGATCCTATTAGTTGAGGTCATCAATTCCTTTGTCTATTTCAATTGGATTTGTTAAAACCCTATATTTATAATAATCATGTGATCACTATTAAATGGATATATTATCAATGGTAATGATTATTAATAGTCATTTAAATATTATAGGATATAATAAAACCAAATAAGTTCATGTGTTTTATATAAACATATTACATAATAATACATTTAATTAAATTATAAGGTAAATTTTATTTAGAACAGTTTGGGTCATTACATGTGGGTTCAAGCCTCGCGGCCTTGTCAGATGCGATGGGTTGTCACCCAACCTGTGAGTTATCCTTTTTCTAAAACTGTATTAATATAATTCTTACAACATTACAAAAATAACCTTAAATATTATCTCATACGTTTTATTTTTCGTTCCCAAAAATATATAATAACCCATATTACATCATTATTTCTTGGAGTCTTTGGGAATCTAGTGAAAAATTTCATAGTAATTTCATTTCTTACTCCAAGAAATGAATACCCAAAAATGATTTTTTATGCTTTAAGAACTAAAATTCACTTTTAACAGATCATAAGACCCATAAAGAGTGAAAATCCATTCCATCTATCTCAAACTATTTTCCAAAACCAATATGGTTGGTAGGAGTTATCCAATATGCACAAACAAATTAATCTTTAGAACCTCATCCAATGTTAAAATTAAACCATTTAATAAATGGTTAACCTTATGACCCTTCCAAAAGATCAAGATCCAAAAATTTATAAATAAGGACACTGAATTTCTAAAATCAACTTACCATTAATCTCCCAAACAACATGAAGTAGATCTTAATCGTTACATACCAAACATGTCAATTCATTAATCATTTATTTTCTTAAAACATGGTAATAACTTGAATTACCATAAATACTTATTAAAAACATGCATAATTCCATATTCATTAAGTAAATTATTAGATATTTTCCTTAAATCCAAAAATTTTGTCAACTCCATCAGTGGTGGAATAAACCACTTTGTTAATAAATCATTAATAAACACCAAGGTAGTAAGTACTATATAATTTAATTTATACATATTAGTCATCTATTTATCCCAAAATCATTATATAAACATCAGAAACATATTAAGGGTTATCTTTCCATCAAACATGTGTTTTAAAAAATATAAAATTTCCACTAAATCACTTTTCTTAGACATTGATACTATTCAAAATATGATATAAAATCCTTAAAGAAAAAGTATAAAAGTAAAATCCTATATATTTCATAATTCATATAATGAAAATTTCATACCACATATATCTTGGATCCAAAAATACAATAATAATAATCATTCAATTTTGGCTATATCAATAGAAAAATCTTCACCTTGATACCTTAATTTCTTCTGAGGTATATTCTATTGATGATTTGAGAACTTGTTAGCATAATGACCTATCTTATTATAGTTAAAAAATTTCACATTTATAACTTATTTATTTTACTTTCAATCACAAGCCTAGTGGCCTTTCTCTCCATACTTGCAACAAACTCCCATTCCATTCAAGGAAGTATCAGGGTGTTTCTTTCCACAATTATCACATGTGGGAAAATACTTCTTTCCCCTCTTAACTTTATCTACCTTTTTCACTTTCATACTATTTATTTATTTATTTAATTTTTATCCATAATACATGGAAAATTCCTTTTATATCTTGACGGAACATGATACTATATCCTTGTATAATGAAAAAGTTTGGAAGACTAGTGCCCTTTGAATAACTGGATTAATCCCATCAAATAAATGATCAATATTTCTCTTTGGATTATCTATGTAGTATGCTGCATTCCTTTATAACCTTATGAAGTTTGTTTCATACTTAACAACATTCTAATCCTTATTTTTCCTTAGAATCAATAATTGTATCTCCATATCCGCTCATTGTTTGCATAGAAAATATTTTTCCAAGAAAAGTACCTTAAAATACTTTCATTACATTATTTATATTTCTTCCTCCTCCTTAGTGTTTTGAATAAATAAACACCATTGATATGCATCTCCCAATAGATAATAAACTTCCATGAAAACCTTCTCCCTTTTATTGCTTCCCAAGGTGAGAAATATCTTTTCTAAGGGATATATCCATTTATCAGCTACAAATGGATCCATAGTTCTAGCGAATGATAGATGTTGTTGTCGTATGAATCTTTCTAACATTTTTACACCACATTATCAATCATAAGGCTTCTCCATACATGAATGTTTATTTCTCATAACTTGAGTCACCTTTCCAAATATAGTTATAATTCGTTCAGATCTAGCTCCATCCATAACTCTAACTCTAGCTTCATTATCTTTCCTAGGAGGGAAATCCCTACATGGATTACGTGCATTGATATAGTTCTCATTCCTTATTCAAGGATCCATTTCTAAATAGTGTCATACACTAGATTAGATCACAACATTATGAAACATAATTCTTAATCTCAAAACTACTTAATGTAAATTGAAAATTTAGGTATAACTAATATCTAAATCATATGTTTGGTTTCTTTGGGAGTATTTACAAATTATATCATAGGGTTTTGTTCTCCAATCTATGCTTTCTTAAATCTAGTTCCCAAGGTTTCTACTAAACTTTATCTGATACCAACTATAAAGACTCCAACATCAGTATCCAAGATTTGGTGGTTACTTTATTACATTGGAATAAGATACAAGGAATCACATATTAAAGGACTGAATAGTTTATTAGTCTTGATAAACTAGATATATAATTGAATTTCACATTACATTTCAAACATAAAAAACATAAATAATTTTATTTTAGAATGCCATTATTCTTCTTAGTATAATTTTTAATATCAATCACAAAACACTTCCTCATATAATGGGGAAAAATAAACATAATTAAGGGGTGATATCAAATTATCAACAAGGGTAATCATACATCAAAATCTATCATAAATAAGCATAAAAAATATGATAAGGTAAATAACTGAAACCCATTCCATTTAATCAATAACATGGGCATAATATGGAAGGAATAAAAGATGATCCAATAATGACATAATCACATGATCTTAAAAACTTAACCATGCATATTATAATAATGAAACAATCACATAAAAATCAATAAATAATCTCATAATGATGGAATGAATAATTATGGACATCATAAACACACCATTAAGGCTTTGTCCAAGACACCATACATAAATGGGTAAGACATTGACCAATACACAAACTAGTTTGTATCATAAAACCTACTTATGAATCTAGGGACTATAAAGGGCCCCACCCATCACCTACTAAGTCCAATTCATTCCTCATATAAAATGGGTGAAACATAGTCAACATAAAAAATTCGTATTGAACCTAGTGTAAAAAATGTTAATAATTTTACCAATCAATAAACATAATCATAAACCATCCAGAGTAACAAGGTGAATGGTATCCAAATAGTACATCCCTAGTCAAACTGATCATAAAACATTAAATAAAATATATAATATTTTATCATAAGAGATTAATCTCAATGAATCATAAGATTCAATAAAGGATTATGACATAGATGAAAATACTTTAAATGAGAATATTGAAAAATTATTGAGGAAAATACCATTTTTTACTTTGAAAATCATTTATTTTTAAAACACTGTAAAATTATAAAAGAAAAACTTTTATTTAAAAATAACCATGTAAACTTTTAAATTAATATTCAAAGAATTATAGAATCATGATAGTGGGAAAATCTGATCACACTATATAAGTTAAAAAAACATTCCTTCTGTATTTTTGTCAGAAAAGTCATAAAGTAATTTGTTTGTAAAACTAAAAAGATATTATTTTTAAACTATTTTTAATAAGACAAAAATGTGTAAAAATGAATTTAAACAATCATATTATAATAGTAAAAACATTTTTGATTTTATTTTAGAAAACATGTACATGAAAGAAAAAGAGGGTTTTAAGGGAAACTTTAAAAGAATTTTTTTAAAAAGAAATTATCTTAAAAATATCATATCATTGAAGTGATCATTAAAAAAATGATTAGATTACATGTATCAACTATAAATACACACAAAAAATTTAAAATTTAAAATAATATAATCAAAATTAATTTCACATATAATCTCAACATGACATGATCAATAAAGTAGAAGTTTAACCTAATAAATTGAGTTAAGAAATCCCTTACCACTTGTAAACAGTCAAATCCTATGCCCCATAAATGTAATAATTTTCAAATGAAATATTTAATAACATGAAAATAATGCGATTCATGATATGATATATCAAAGCACAGTATATACACCACACAAAAGACATAAGTGGTGAATAAGACATATATCTCCTAGAAGTAAAAGTGAGATGAGAAATCCTTACTTCATGCTTCCATTTAGTTTTACATACTTTAACCTACTATATAATGGTTTAAATACTATTTTTAATTAATTTTATAACTATATTTATATTTATAGTACCTTATATGAAACTTTTATAACATCTTACCACCTATTGATTAATAATATTTCATTATTTTCGTTATTTCAGGTGAGTTCGTTTCATGGTTTCATGGTCAGTTCACTTGTATATAATTATGGATGTTCTTTTCAAATGGAAATAAAAATAAAAAAGTGGAATTAAATGGTATTAATGAACTTTTATAATGTTAAATGGCCTAGTATATCATTTTTTACATGAGTATGATCCATTTGATAAAACATTAATGATAATTATTTAGTTTATTTTGGAGATTTTTACAACCATCATGAATTAGTTTCATTTTATTTAATATTATGCATATATATTAGTTAAATAATATAAAATAAGTTATAATATACCTATTAAAATCATATTTAATCATAATAATACTTTTATGACCATCCTTAAAGGTGGTAATGAAAAATGAACAAAATCATTATCCACAGAGATGATTAACGACCATAATTTGGACAATGGTTTCATTTATTTGAATAAGACGAGATGAGAAAAGAGGTAGATAGAAAATATTCCATTATAAATATAGAATTATATAATATACACGACAATTTATTTATTATTATTTTATGGATGAAGGATGTTAGGATAAGGTATAAGAAAAAAATAAATTAAGAGAGGTGGTTTGAGAATGTTACCTCTTGAATATCACATCCTTGAAGGACTCCTTGAGGAACTTCGAATTGGTATTTTGGTGAGACCAAAATCACTTAGATGTAGGTAGATTGACGAGGAGAGGTTTTGGTAGAGATTTTAAGAGTTAAAATTATTGTGAGGATAAAGGTAGTGGTGATGGTTAGTATTTATACTTGACAAGGGGTTGTTTTAAGTGATTAAATAATGATTATTTTATATTTTTATCCAACCACATTATGTTGGAATTAATTTCAATGAAATTGGTTGATAATTAATTTTGTAAAGTATAGTTAAGGTTTAAAAACACATCAAACAAAAATATAATGTTTAATTTTTTAGGTATTTTAAGCTTTTACCTTTAAACTTTAACCCGCAGCATTATTTTACCTATACTGCGGTATTTTTTTTACCATGATAAATTTTAAATTCCTAAAAATAAAAATTAACTTATAGCATAATTTGGACCTATTTATTCCAAATATAGAATCAATTTTAATTTATCTAATTTTTAAAAGTGATAAAAATCAATTATAAATATGTTATGTGTATAACTCATAAAAAAGTTTTTTAAAGGTTAAAATCGTGGTTTTCAAAATTGCTAAGAATGTGTTTATAAATTTAAAAACTTATTTATTATTTCATTAAATAAATAAATTTTTATCAATAATAAGGTTTAAAATTTTAAATCATTATCATATAACAATTATTTCATAAGAGTTATGGTATTTCATATTAACAATATTTTCACTTTTTAACCAAAAAATCAACCTTTTTAGAAAATTACCAAAACAATTACCCTAAGGTAATTTTGTTGTGATGAGTAAAAAAATAAAGTTTATTTTTTAAAATACATTTTTAAATGTTTTAAAAATTAATTATATTTATTTTCTCATTGGAAGTAGTAAAAATCACTTTGTGAAGAAAACATATATTTGAAGAATAAAAGGGATTTACTAAAAATTATGTGTTAATTTCCTCGGATAATTAACTTTGTATTTAAAATGAACTTCATATTTATTTCATAATATAGTTAATATTATTCACACCCACCAATTTCACAATTAGTTTATAATTGTTGTATTAAAATAATAATATTTTGGAGTTTTTTTAAACTTGATGTTATGTGAAACGTAAGCTATAAAACATACTATTCATTTAAAACATTAGGGTGTTATAGGTTCCTCAACTATATCTGACCAAAGTATAAATTTACCCTTGAATTATTGTAAATAGTGGGGTCTTTAGGAATTACCTCTTTTGTATTAAAAGGCATACGATCTAAGGGTGGTTTAAATAATGATTGTTTCCTTGGTATATCTTCTGGTTGAGAAAGAATATTGATTGTCAATGAACAAACATAATGCATGAATGAACTCATTTTCAAAAGTTCCTTCCTATAATAGGGCTTTCTCAGAGTTTATTCATCAAGTATATTACCTTCTTGACAAAATGAAGTTTCGTTGTGGTGAGGACCTTCACAATGAATACCATCACGGGGAGGAATACCATCATGAATTGAGGTCCAACAGTAAGAAGAAAGTTTGGAGTGTATACCATGAGGAGGACCTTTTGGGTGGATAGTATAAAGGGTAGTACCTTCTTTCCATTTTATCTTCTATCCATGAGGAGGGTTTCTATGGCACTAATCAAGATATGGGATCTCATGTTCGATCATATTTTGGACATGAATTAAGCCTTCATGGTAAGATGTTTAGGGAGGACCTCTATAACCATTGGAAGAAAATTTGTGGGGTTGAACTTCATAATTGAATCTACTCTCACCATAATTTAGTAATAGGTGAGTAGGATCTTTAGCCACCATAGATAAATCTCTGAGGGATTCAATAACACTAGCATTCAATAAAGAAGGGTCATAGATCAACACTTCATTTTCTAATCATATTTGGTGGGGATTATTTTTAGATTCTTTCCTATGAGTGATTGGGATTTCCTTCTATGGGTGGCGAATTTCACATACAGGGGACAATTTGAGTAGTTCCCATGTCGCTGTCATAATTTTCTAAAAGGTCTCTGGAAATTTTCCAAGGATATGTGCCTTACCTAGAGTGTCCACCGAGGTAAACCAATAGCCTTCCATTGGAATAGGGGTATGGTCCTGATCCGGTTGTCTACTTATCATTGTATTTTCCCCACTACCCTTCTATAAGGGATCATGAGTATGAATCTTCTCCCGTGTGACCATTGTATCATGTTTTAGGGTCACTTAAAATATGAAGGTGGGGTTGTGTTCCCGAATCTTATTCATCGTCGATGAGATCATTATATCTCAAAAAACTTGTTAAATGTGGACATGAATAGATTCCTATCCCACCATCATTTTCAAGATGTATGTGTTGAATTGTATTGCTAGAATGGGAATATATTCCCATTCTGTAGCAGAAGTAGGGCTGTATTCCTGCTCATGTCCACTATTTATTCTTGGGATATTGATAATCATCATGTGTAGGGGAATATATATGGGTCTCCCCCTATTTGTTACTAAGATCTTCCAAATGGTTTCTCTAGATTCTTTGAAACTATATTGGAAGGCTTGGTGGATGCGGGCACATGTGTGTGCCAGCTCATAGTTCACCATCATATTTGGTTGGAAGGATTATCTAGAAGGAACATAGGTAGGTTCATGTTCCCTATTGTTTTATCACTTCCCTTGGTGAGATATCCTGAGTGACCGGGACTAAATGACCTCAGATGGACTCTCGAGGGTGGCACACTCACCATGTTGAGGGTTTGATGCTATGCAATGTTAGTGGAGATGGCTGTTGGAAGCAGACCTTTGGTGGGATGATAATGGCACTATAATGTGGTCATTGGTAACCTCATGATCCACATTTCTAAGATAAGGGAGGAACTTATTGTTTCACTTTGGGGATATACATCCAAAAATATTTGAAATGGAGGTGGACACTGTATGCTTGTTTTCCATCAATCAATGTTGGATGGATGGTTGGTGAGACTTCATTCCATAGAGGGCCTCACGTCAAGCCTCCATGGTTGGTATAATACCATTGCGATGGTACTTTTAAACGAGAATGTTTGAGACCTGGCACTGAAGAAGTTGGGTTGGTGACAATGTCCTTTGATTTTATGAGAACCCTACTTGTGAAACATGAGATGCATAAGTTCAGGCTGGTTGGTAGGATTCCATTTTGGATTGAATGGAGATATGATGAAAGTGTATGTGTATAAAAACAAAAACAAGAGAAAATATTCAAACCAACATCTCAATAAATAAACACATGCATATTTTTTTGGATCCATGTTTGGAACTCTTTAATTATGTGTGTGAAAGGGGCTCGATATATAGGCAACATAATCATTTTAGTTTAGGATTCATGTTGAGTTCACCATTTTGTTTCATCCCCAAAAACCATGTGGGGGTGTCAATGGATTTTTGTGGTGGCGGTGGAAAGAACATTCATGTTAGAGACATATGTCCACATCCATTCAAGTTGGTTTCCATTGGTTATGTTCGTGGGACTGGAAACACTCAACAGTTCCCTTATTTGAGAAGTTTCACAAACCTACTTTACAAAGGTAGGTAGTCATTAAGAAATGGTCCAACAACACTTGGGGACTCACATTGGTTGAGAGGATGGGTGGTCAGGCTCATCACACTATTTTAGGGGAAATTATTGCCTACTATAGGAATATATTATATATTTAAGAAATATTCATGAATCCTTTATTAAATCCCAAATACAGAACAAGTCACCCTTATATTAATAGTTAATTGTTACCATGTACTAGATTTATAATCATATGTATGTATCTGAGGTTCTTCATCGATGGAGACATATGCATGTATCTTAAGTTCTCCATCGATAGTACCCTTTTACAAATAGATTAGAGGTTTTTATGTCATTTATTATTATAATGCCTATTTTAAGACACATAGTGGGGAATTATAGAATTTGTCGTCATCCAGGAAGACAAGAGTTTTTTTGATGTCAGGATCAGACCCATGAGACAGGATTCCTATGTATCATTATGACAGGAACAAGAACCCACATAGTTCAGTTCCACTTAACGAGACACATCACACCTTTTAAGGTCATGTGACGATGGAAACATTGTTTAGTTTAGTTTTATACAGTAAGTAAGTCTAAGAAAAAGGTACCTAGTCAAAGCTAGTGCGATACTTACACTGAAGCGAACTGGGGATCCTAGAAGGTTTATATCTTCCTAGGTTTGATATGACCCTACTGAGGATATGGCCTATAGAATATTAGGGTGAATTTTGGGTTTTGGGTTTGAATCTCATGGATGCTTCCTACATATCTTGTTCGGATAGGAATCAAAGCCCTTGTAGTTTGAAATGGTTAGGGATTACAACTATAGAGGAGTCCCACTTTGGTGGGCATAGTTGGGGATTATACCAAATAGGACGATCATGGTTAATTCATCATGAATTTGGACCTTTAAAGGGTTTTATCATAGGTAATATATCCCTTTTATAGTATGGTAACATGGTTTTGGGGATTACATCGAATAGGTGGCCCAAGGTAAGTCGAGAGGAAGATCTGGAAATGGAATATCCTCATAAGGTAGGTATTTGATCATGTAGATGTCATGATTGTTACTATCCTATAAGACCATGTGATTCATGCTCGGTGTGAAAAACAAGAGGAAGTGGAGGATCTATAAAACCACACAATATCTTCCATATGCTAGTGGATGAGGTTGGGAATACATAAGAGAGAAAGGTATTTGATGTGATTGTCTCCTTCTTTGTTATCAAGTCCCAGGGTACGAAATGCAGGAGGGGTATGAAATCCTAAAAGAAAGTCTAGGGGCTTACTCTAGGAGGGATTCCCTATTCCTTATTTTAGAGATGATGAGAGGAGGATAATTTGCTATCCCTCATCAAAGGGAAAAGAAAGTGGTTCCCATCGGTATCTGAAATGGGGAGGTCCCTGAAAATACCACCAAGGTTGGGGTCCTAATTACTGAGGGGATTCAAAATTTTAAATATCCTTAGGACCTTACCCAATATGTAGGATAAGTGAAGTATAAATTTGTCGAGGGAATGCACAATCTAATTTGAGACATGATGATGTGTCCTTTTCCTTGATCATGCAAGTCTAGAGACATTTTGATGTGTCCTTTACCCATCCTCAATGATTTTTTTCATTGAATCTAGTGGATAATGCCGAGTGAAATAGTAAAAGGAACCCAAAAATCTTCGAGAGGGGATTTTTTTCACAATAAATATATAATCATTTTATTATTTAAATGAAATTATCATGATAATTCTGTCATTATTATAGTTTTTGACCAATTTATTCACCACTCAATTTATAACATCCTTATGATGAAGAATATAAACTGGAATTACTCTAGTGAAATTTACACATTCTCTATGAGTCTTAGAACACCACCATTGGCTGTGAAACCAAGTGCCTTGCATAATTAACCATCAATAAAAAAATATAATTTCTCTTATTCTCTCAATATTAAGAGGGAGGGGAATGATGATCTGTCTCTATATTGATAGAGTCATATCTTCATTCTTAAGATTTTTCTTGATAATTATTTTGGTATTGAGAAAATTTTCTTTACATAAAATTTATTTTTCCCAATAATTTTATCACTCTATAAAATGATATATTAAGATTTATATACATAGAATTAATAATTAGTAATTGTTCAAAGTAATTTATCTAATTTCTTATTTTAAATATAACCCCATTTCATATAATAATAATAATAAAATTATTATATTCTTGTGACATGCACTAAAATTTCATATTAATATATCATTTACTTTGGGCCCTTCCACATAGCTCATACATCCTCATCGATATTTATCGAAGCTCAAATAATAAATATTAATAAAAATAAATACTATTAAATGAATAAATAAATTAATATTATATTCAATCAATTCATGAATAAGTTTTTATTTTAATATTCATTTAACTAAATAAATATTTACATTACTTAGTTTACTAACTGGTGAAAAAATAAATATTTTTTATTACCATGTGAATAATAAAGAAGTGATGAATAAATATTATATTCAATGACTTGTGAATAAATATTTATTTTAAATACTAAATTAACATATATATTCAATATTTGAATATAATTAGGGAATTAATATCTTTCGATCAACTTAACCTAAATAATTATTATTCAAAAAAAAGAATAATATTTATTTCTAATGTTAAATTCAATTAGAATTTAACTATGAATATTGATATACTTAGTGTGTGGCCCTCAAAGAATCCTTATCAGTGAAATTAGGTGAACCTACCTAAAGTATATGATTAGAATCTAACAACATATCAAGGAACCTATAGAGGATGATGTTAATGTCACAACTATAACAACCTCTTATGAATTCTTACTATGTAAAATAATAATTTTTTTATAGTTCATCCAGAAAATTGTATATTTGTGTCATCAACCTAAATTATTGATTTATCTTTCTTTGACCACCTGAAATAAACTCATCGATGAAATACTATGGAAAATAATTTAGTTAAACATTTCTATTTTTGTCAAAGGGCCATAGAAATCTACCTCCATTAACTAAAAAAGGAAAAATATTTTATTTAATTATTCAATTAATGACATCAATTATGATGTACTCAACATATAAAAACTTTCTACAAGTATATATTATCATTTATTTTAACCATACATAGAATTATGTGAGTAATGATATATATTAAAAATATTTTCAAGTATAAGGATAAATACGCATGTTCGTATATATTAATATACAATGAAACATTTAACAAGTGGAATTACTATTGTTTGGTATATCCTTATATCCTCTATTATTGAAGATTATTAAGTATGATCCTTATGAGAAGAAGTCTCTAACTCTTTTGAGAATTAATCACCTGGTTATAAAACATCATCCATGTCATGTACAATAGATGTCATCTAAACCATAGGACATGTGTTTAAGAATATTTTCATAGTACTTTATGGTTATTATTATAGTGGTAAATTATTATAACCTTTAAATATTAAAAATAATATAAGGAAATTATCAAAATAATATTATTTGTAAGAAAAATTATCATTTGATAAGATATATAATAATATTATAATAATATAAAGTATAAAGTCATTTGGTTATAAGTAACTACCTAAAATATTATTTAACCTTATATTGAATGAGTGGGTGGAAATCCATGATAGGATATGAGATCAATACTTGTTAGAGGAGAAAAACCTATGTGAGAGGATAGACGTTGAGGCTCTATTTTGGGACTCTACCGCGAGTGAGAGAGTAAATTTCAGGACTTAATTGTGGAACCTTACTGTTAGTGATAGGGTATGTGCTTGGGTTTATTTCTTGAGATTATTTCTCTATAGAAATAGAAAAATTATGTGAGGTCAGGCATCTTAGTGGGTTGGTTATCACATAATGACCTAGAATGATATCTTCTATATTTTATATTACTTACTGATTTATTTTATATACATGAATACAACATATATGATGGAGTATATGAGGGGAAAATAGTGAGACCATACTAAGTTATACACTCATACTTTACATGGGTACCCTAATGAATGTACATACCAGATATTTCACTTTAAGATGATATGTAGTGTTGGGGATCTGACTAGAGTAGTTAGAGGAATGTTAGGAGACTATTATGAAGAGGGACCTAAGTTTTACAATTGATTCTTACTTGTAATTTTTTTAGTTATGTTTTATTGGTTATTATAATGGTTGAACCTTGATGTATGTATATATACTGAACAAAAGTATTAATTATGTTATAAAATATTGTTTTTATATGATATTGATGGTTTTTCATTAGATATAATTCATTTTTCTTACTTTGATGTTCTTTATTGTTTTATTATTAACCTATTATTGTATGTATAATATCGAGAGTATATTCTCCCCACATTGGTCATAAACTATTTCCATTAGTTGATATCCTCTAGAATATCGAGATGCATTTTAAAGGGATTGTGGTGTTATGACTACAATTTTCAATTGGTGGTTTTATTTAAGTAATTACAACAGGTTTAGAGGAGGTGAAATGAAGGGGATTAACCCTCATGTGACATAGATATGGTCATAATCTATTTTTATTTATTTTTATTTTGGGTTGTATAATATTTTTACCTCATGTATATCACTATATAGACTTACCATCATGTTTCATTTTTTATTTTCATTTTTTTTTCAATCATCTATGTATTTTAGTTTAATGTGTTTGTTTAATTCCATTATGGTGTCATGGTCATGTTAAAGACACCACATTACTTTATTCTATGTTTGGTATGATTTTTGATTTAAAATTGTTTATTTGTATTTTATCATGACCTAAAAATATATGGTTCAGGAATATCAGGTTCTTATGATAGAAACTTACTGTTATTAAATTTAAAATTGGGGAAAACCATTCTTAATGATATATTCTCTGATTCTCATCCAATATTTTTTAATTCATAGGGATTTGTAACACTGTTCAGGCATTTCCATTATTCGTATTGAGTACTAGAATGTGGTATCATGGGTTACTTTGTGCAATTATTATTTTTGAAATTTCATTACCTTTGATTATGAGATATTATTAATATAGTTTTGTGTAGTTTTAAACCCTCTTAATATAAGGACTTATCAATTTTATTTGTCATTCAAGTTTGAGATATAATGAAAATCAATCTAATTGTATTATTTTTGTTTACCAACAATGTATTTATCTTACATGAACCTAAAATTTTGACAAGTAGGTTGGGGCCCAATGATGACTATCTATGGGGTATGATATACTCACACCCCAAACATTTCCTTTTTGGATGTGTATAGATCCTTTTTTGTATAACCAAGTTCAAGGTAAGGAACCAGAGAATTATAGTTCATAGAACTTGGAATATGAATTTAGTATAGGTTCTTTTATAGATTTTAAGGGTAATATAAGGCAAGATTATGTGGGTTATCCATGGATGTACTATAGAGGATATCTCATATGTGATAACCCCCTTACTCAAAATAGTGTCATTTTTTTACATGTGGGTTTTGAATATGTCATTTGTGGTCAATCAAGTTTGGTTGGTATACCATTTTGATATTTTTGAATGATTTTTGTTTGGTGATACATTTTAATATAAATCTTTTCACATATAAAATAGTAAATTTTTAATTTGTATACTTGGTGGGAAGGTAAAATTATTAGTGGAATGGTTTATAGTTCCCTTTTCTTTCCATGTATTTTATGACAATGTATGATTTTTACTCTAAAATTCAATAATATAGTTTTATTTTAATGACATAAATCCATATCTTTCATGATTGTTATTTCCCCCTAATGTTTATGCAAGATTTTGGAAATCGAGAGGTAGACATCAGGTGTTATGGTGAAATTGCTTGGGATAGGTTCATGTATGTGGGATATAGTCATTAAAAATGGTATCAGAGCCTATATAGAGCTATTGAATATTGGGGCTGATAATATCTAAGAGATAAGGCTATTATAACTCAATAAGAAACCCATAAATGTTTCTAGAAAATATAAGTGTGTTAGAATCATGGGAAACTAGGGGTTTTTTACATATGATTTTGTTTTCTAATTGTGCATGTCACAGTTTCTTGAGTCTCATGAATCTTGTATAGAAATATATAATTGGGAACATGAATGATAACATGAAATTAAATGTGTGAATATCATACATGTGGTGTTAATTTGAGGTAGTTTAACATTTTTTTTCTTACTTTCTTTATATAGTTTTTCGGGGTATTTTCCAAGAAAAATGGTGGTTTCTAGGTGGATAGAGGGTGGTACATAGTTGGAGCTTAGTTAGTGGAAACCATGAACAACCTAATGAAAACTGTGTAAAACAAATAATGTCACTATCCAAGCTTCATGGCTAGAAGGAAAACTATGTATGATCCTAGTATAAACTGGGTGACCTAGATTGTGACACTATCCAGGCCACATGGCTAGGCGCACAACCATGTGCCAGTCCAGTGAAAACTGTACAACTTAGATAGTGACACTGTCTAGGCTACATGGTTAGGCACATGACGATGCACCCCTCCCATGAAAACTGTGCGGATCCCCCTCATCTTTAATATAGGTACCGCAACATTGGTGCATGGTCTAGAAGACCTTATGGTCAATTTGCATGGCCATATAGATCCTTAAATTTTTTGAAATTCCAATTCTAACCCTCCCTATTTTTAACCCTTGTACCCTACTCTCTCACCCAATTCAACCCCATCCATCCCTAGGCACACCACCTCCCCTCCTCTACTCCTTTTGGGATCCAATTTTGGGTATACTTGTCTTGGGTTCTTTAATATTATACCAATTAATTCTCTCCTCCTTTCTCATCTTCCCTATTCCTGGTATATACTCTCATTCTTATTGGGTTATCTCTTCACCAGAGGTTATGTTAAACTAAATAGATTCAATATCATTTCTATAGATTGGATCTGGATGGTTTTGGTGCATTATTTCTTCTTTAGTATCTTCTTTTGATTCAACATTCAGTTTCCATCCATACTAGGGTGATTTCAAGTGTAAGGTAGGAGGATCCATGAATAACCATTATTTTATGATTTAGATATACTATCCTTGTTTCATAAATTCATTCCAAGTTGTACTATGTGTGTAAAAATGCATAATTTTTAATGTACGTGTGTGTGAAAGATTTTAAAATAGAGAAACCAGCTTGGAATTGGTATGTTTTAGTGTGTAATGGTTTGTTTTGTGAAGGATGGGGTTTTCATGGTTTAATAAAAGGGAAAGAACATGGGAATACTAGGTATTTAAGTGGGAATACTTGGATAAGTATGCTAGGCATAACCCACCCTACCTAGAAAGATTATGACTACAACACTAACAAATCATTGATGATGGGGATTAGTTGGATCGAACATGATACAGACCTTCATTTCCTAGATTGATCATTAAGAGTATGATAATCCTAGGTCCCAATTAACCTAAGATACATAGAGATTTCTCATGGTTATTATTCCATGGTTTTCTTGTTTTATTTTATTTCCAAAACATTAACTTCCAGTGATTAATAACATGTTTTATTAAATAATTTTTTCCATCTTCCTTTTTAAACAAAGAAAATTTTCAATTTGAATTATTTCCTCCTTTGAAAACAGGAATGTTTAATTGTCTTGTAATGTCTATGAATAGAACCTTTGGGTGGTATCCTACTAGTAAAGTGGGATCACACCCTACATATACCCTCAGGTGTATGTAAACCTTGTTTTGTCTGATCTAGGTAAGGTAAGAGCCATGTTTGAGGTGGTGGTTAATCTTTCTAGAAGAAACTTTATAGGCATTTATGGTCAGGGAATAGAGGGTGTCGAACCAAATGTCATGAAGAGTTTTTGTTTATCCATTTGACCCCCTATAATTTTTGGTTATGTTGGCCTGTAATTGTAAGTGTAGAATACTTAACTCATTCTTGTACTTGTATTATTTTGTTTTTCATGTTATGAATTGGAATTGATGTATGTGAATAATGTATTGATTTTATTGATTCTTATCATGATTAAAACCATTCCCAAAGGAGTTCAGTGATTTATATAAATTATTTTTTAGCCTACGGGGATTGGGAACACCCTTCGGACCATGTCATAGGTCATGTCATGTGTCGAGTTGGATGGAATCTGAGGATAGTTTGTGAAAAATGGTATAATAAATTTTCTCTCTCTTTATTTTAGGTTATTTTATTTTGGAATTTTGGATAGATATGAGTTAGAAATATCAGGAATTATGAATCTATTTTCAAGTTGGGTGTTTGGCTAACACACCTCATGATGGACCTTGGGTTGTCATGGGATGTCATGGATTGGTTTTATTCCTCCTTTAGGTGTAGTAAATAGGATTCATACTGGGTATGGACACTGAAGAAGGGTAGAGTGTTTTAAATTTATGATTGTGATTGTGGTAGTTTTAATTTTTATTTTTGAAAAGTGTTTAAATTATATTATTTTTTGTATTTTTATGGAATGATGTATTGATGGTTTATTTAGTGTTTATTGACTTTTGTAGTGTCATGCCTCCCTAAAGAACTCTTATACTACCATGAGAAGAGGCAATAGAGAGTTCTCCCTCACTAGTTGATCAGATACTAGTTAAGGTAGTGGTTTGGACTATCTGAGCTATGGATCAGGGAGTAGGATATGGTCCTGGTTAGGATAAGGAAACTAAACCTAGACAAAAAAGGATTAGGATCATTAGTTACTCAAAAATAAACCCCTTCTTTATGGGGAATAATGGTTCTCTAGGAAGTGGAATATTGGACTGAAAATATTAAGAGGATCATTCGGTTCCTCAAGACCCCTAAATCCATCAAAGTGAAGTGCGCTAAATTTTTGTTGGAAGGGTCTAGTTGATGGTGGTGGGAATTAGTGTCCTGGGTGGGATGACATGATAAAATAGGATGGATGGATTTATAGGCTACTTTTAATAAGAATTACTACCTTGAGACATAATCTATTATTATAAAACATGAGTTTTTGGATCTCCATCATGGAGAACGTTCAGTGCTGGAGTATGCCAACCATTTTTCAAAGATGGTATGTTTCAACCCTAAGGTAGTTTCCAAAAAATAGAATAAGGCCCTATGGATTGAAATGGGGTTGCAGTTGGATATTTAATCTAAGGTCTTCCTGTTTATGTTAAAGATGTATGCTAAGGTGGTTGATCAATCTCCAATGGTGGAGATTGATTGGGAAGGTAAATCTAGTTATTTTGGAATGGTTCCAACTTTTTTCCAGGATGGTAATGGAATGTTTGAAAAGAAGATTAAGTGTGTGGATCAAGGTAAAAAGATCGGTGGGAACTTTGGATACCCATTTTGACCATTTTTTTCAAAGATTCGGGTGGTGGATAAGTCTTATGCCATTAGTGTGGGAGGTTAAGGAATACATGGTATACATGTTTAGTTCCACTTAAACTCTTCCATCAATGTGTATTATTGGATCAATTGAAAAGATTATATAAGAGTGGACCTCCTTATTAGAGCGGTACATGATCCACAGTGCATAGGGAATTTGTAGCTCATTCTGGTGCATCCATATCTATGGGTTCTCTAACTATTGGGCATGGTGGTAGGGATAGATCTTCTTATTGACAAAGTCAGCTCATGGTAGATACAAAAGTAAATAGTTAACCATAGGCATTTATGGAGATGAGGAACCTTCATTCTATAGATCAGATTCATGTGGAATCAAATGTGGTTACTAAAACAGCCCGAGGTACTATTTTTATTTCATCATCCATAATGGTTGATTTATTTTATATAGGTTCTTTTGATTCTTTCATCTCTTCCCACCCTATGGATCCACTGAAATAATTGATGTATCTTATGCCGTATACTATATATTTGATTACACCACATGGTAAGAGTAAGGAAAAAGGATTTAGATATCCACCCTATGCTATCAACCTATTATAAGTCAAATTGGAATGGGTTTTCATACCTTGGAAATGGACCTATTTTATGTGATCCAAGGAATTGATTACATGAAGTTATTTAAGGATCATGTCGATATTTAACATTGGTGGGTGATGTTTATGACCCCTGATGAGTGAACTTGGGGTTTTCAAGGTGAATGGGATCCATGGTTAGGATGAGTTGGACATCCACTTTTGGAGTTTGGAAGACTTGTTTTCTAGATGACATCTCTTATATTGGAGGATGATGGGAAAATTTGTGAGGCTAGGTTGCCTCCCCTAGAAAATGAGTTTCTAGAGGTATTTTTAGAGGACTTATTAGGTTTACTACTAGAACGTTATGTTGAGTTCACCATAAAATTAGTTCCATGAACATAGCTGATATCTCTTCCCCATATAGTATGAACCCCACTGAGTTGAGGGAATTAATGATTCAGCTAGATGATTTATATTCCAAAGTATTATTCACCTCAGTATCTCACCTTGGGCCTCACTAGTACTGTTTTCTAAATAGACCAATGGATATCTCTAATTCTCCATCGATTACCATAAGGTGAACATTATCACCATCAAGAATAAATACTCATTTCCCAACATTGATGACCTATTTGATCACCTCAAGGGGCAGAGTAGTTTTCAAAGATCTCCAGTGCTTTGGGTATCATCAGGTTAGAGTAAGAGAAGATGATATTATCAATATAGATTTTCTATATAAGTATGGATATTTTAAGTATTTAGTTATTCCATTTGGGTTGAAAAATTCCCCTATAGTTTTCATGGCCCTTATGAACCAATTTTTTCATAAATACATTGACTTCTATTTTCATGGTGTTTTTGGATGGAATCATAGTCTACTCCAAGATAGAATAGAAACATGATAAGAATTCTAGTATTGTTTTGGGAACACTTCAAGATAACCGCATTTATTCCAAACTCTCGATATTTAGTTTCCAAATATGAGAGGTTAAATTTTTTGGTCATGTGATCTTGAAGAATGGGGTCATAGTTGATTTGAAGAAAATCATGGAATTGATTTTATGGGAATATCCAAGGAATGTATTTGAGATCATGAGTTTTTTATTCCTAGAAGGACACTACATATGGTTTTCAAGGGATTTCTCTTAGCTTGTTTCATTGATGGTAGTGTTTGACTGAAAAGGGGTAAGGTTCTACTGGAGTATATAATGATAGAAATATTTTGAAGAGCTCAAGTGGTGATTGAACACTACCCCAATTTTTTTTAACCAAAGTTTTAAAGAGTTATGTGGTTTATTGTGACACTTCAGGTACATGTTATGGGTCCTTGTTGATGCAAGGTGACCATGTGGTAGTGTATGGATATTTCCAACTCTGACCACATGAAAGGAAATACCCAACCCACAAACTCAAGTTGGCAGTAGTGATGTATTCTCTAAAATAATGAAGATAATAACTTTTTGGGGAAAATTTGATGGTTTGCTCAGATCACAAAATTTTGGCATACATTTTCTCATAAAAGGATTTGAACCTGAGGCACAATAATGGGTTAAGTACCTCCAAGGGTTGGATTTCAATATTTTATATAACATAGATATTTGAAATGTCATTACTGGTGAATTATGATGGAAAATTATAACCTAGGATTTGAAAGATTCTAGTGATGAGTGAACTTTGAGGGGAATTTTTTTTGCATGCATTTATATGACTAGAAGCATATTAGAGGTATATTCTTGGATAACATTCAGTTTACACCATCTCTTTGATAATTGATCTATGAGGATTATCTTAAATATGATTTATGCCAGTGATATATGCATAACCTAAATGGTGGGGGGTTTCTAATGAATGGTTGATGTATCTTGGGAGAATTATTTTGTTCAAGGGCCGCTTTGTTGTACTGTTGTCTCTACAAAAGACGGTGATACATGATAGCCACCAGTCCCAATGGGGTATCCATCTTGGATCCAACAATATGTTTTATGATGTACATATTTGGTTTCAGTGTCTAGGTGTAAATCAAGACATACCTGACCTTGTATCTAGATGCTATACTTTCTATTACATTTAAGCTGAGCACTAGAGCCCCTTAGGTCTACTTCAGCCACTCCATATTCTTACCTTGAAGTAGGATGAGGTATCTATGGATTTTATTATCAGTTTTCCTCATACACCCCAGGGAAGGATTGATATATGGGTGGTAATTGATCATCTGACCAAATATACTATTTTAACCTGACAAAGAATTATACTAAGGTGGAAGAATTGGTCATGTTGTATGTTCATAAGATCATGAGGCTAAATGGTGTTCCATAAACTATTGTTTCATAGAGGGACCCCTATTTTACCTATTTACATTGGGAAAAACTTTTAAGGGAAAAAATTCATAGGTCAAGGTCATTATGGTATACCATCTTCAATTGGATGGTCAAACAAAATGGGAAAATTAAATTCAGTAAGAAATGCTTCGTACGTATGTGTTGGACTTCATAATCTCTTGGGACAACTATCTTGGGTTGGTGGAAATTTCTTATAATAATTGTTACTGATTATTAATCAGGATGGATCATTTTGATGCACTTTATGGTCAACCATGTTAGTCACCACTATGCTTGACGAATGTGGGTGAGACCTCTTTATTGGGGGCAAGTCTAGTGCAGGAGATGACTAAAAAAATTCAATTGATTAGGCTATAGTTGTGGATAGCTCATAGGCATCATAAGTCCTATTCCAAGTAGCGATGTCGAGCCTCAGAATTTTTAGTAGGTGAATGGGTGTTTCTAAAGGTGACACCTCATTTGGGTCACCGTCATCTTGGTAAGAAGGGAAAATCATACTAAGGTATATCAGACCTTTTGAGGTTACTAAAAGGATCAGTGAGGTGAAATACCTCCTATAATTTCCACCCTAGTTAACATCATTCCATTAAGTGTTACATGTCTTGAAATTAAATAAGTATAATCTAAACATATATCATGTGATAAATTAGGAAGATCTAGAGATAGAACTTGATCAATCCCTAATTAAGAAACCAGTGCAGATTTTGGATACTCAGGTGAAATTGATTTGAGGAAAGTATATATATTTAATTTAGGTATTATGGAAATATGGAAATGATTAGAACAAGATATGGGAATGAAATTCATGGGTGGAGGAGTAGTAAACTCACTTATTATTTTTTTAGACTACTGTTTGAATTTCAGTGGGTGGAAATTTTCCATAGTGGGGTGAATTTTCACACCTGTGGTTTTTTGAGGTATTTTATTATTTATTTTTGGTTTTACTTTTATTCTATAGTTCTTCTTGGAATTTTCAAAGAGAAATGGAGGTTTTTGGGTAGACAGAAGGTGGAACATGATTGAAACATGATTAGGAGAAACCATGTGTAATCCTAGTTCAGACCGTGTGACCAAGATTTTGGCACAGTCTAGGATGCATGGCTAGGTGAAAAATCATGTGCTAGCCCAGTAAAAACCATGTGTCCTGGACATTGGAACTTTTTAGATAGTATGGCCAGGCGTATGAGCATGTTCCATCCCAGGGAAAACCTTTTAACCCGAAAAAAGGTATTATCCAGGTTGTATGGGTAGGATCAGGGTGATGTGACCCTCTCAGGAAAACTATGTGGCTCCCCCTCCTATAGGATATAGGTTCTACACTATTGGTGCATGGTATGGTAGACTATGCAGTGAAAATGTGCGGCCTACTATATCCATAAAATTTTGAAATTTCAATTCTACCCCTTCTAGTTTTTAACCCTATAACCATCCTCTCTCACCCCATTTGACCCCCTCCAATCCTGGGAATTCCACCTCTCCTCCTCCACTCCTCTTGGGATATATTTTTGGGTAGATTTGGATAGGTTTATTCAAGATTCTACTAGTACTTTGGAAAATAGTGGAATCCTTTGGTCTAATTATTTTATATTTTTCATCACTTAAGTGATAAAAATACATCATATTTGAAAATATAAGATCCAATATAGCTTCAATTATCTTGAATGAATTTAATAAGAAAAAAATAAACTGAATGGTTAACTCATTTGAATCAAAGCATGATCGACTGAAGTTCATCATTAGCAACTATTTTTTAAAGGATATGAGGTCGAACCCCTCTAGATCATCAAAACATGCTTCAAGAATCCATGCACTCTTTTTTCATTTAATTAAAAATGTTAGTGTGAAGCTCTAAAAAACCATTCATCATAACAACGATCACCTCAATCCTGTCCCTTCGATCTGTCATAGGAAATCTTAGATCAAAATCCCAGAGAGATAATTTATCTCTCTAGGAAATTGGAGGATATAGAGGCACCCATTCTATTGGAATTAATATTTCATGTAATGATATTATCCTCTATTTAAATATTGTATGTCCAAAATACTTGTTAAGGGTTCCCCATGTCACACCCCAACCATGGTTATCATTTGTTTTTATTTACTTCTCGATGTTGGATCTTTTGGTTGAGGTTCGACTTTAGTGTCTAACAAAATTATTTGTTTTTTGGTGGTTTAGGTTTTCTTCAAATCCTATTCATGGTTATCATGAGAGTTATTGGGAGAAAATGGAATGGTGGGTAGTTTGGGACACCCATGATGTCACTATATTATGTTTAAATCATTAAAGAATTATTGGGTTAGATTCCCTAGTGTTTGGGGCATCATTTGAGGGTTTTAGCCAATATTTAGGGTCACATGGTTTGAAAAAATCTTTCCCAAACCGTGAAACTTAAATCTACAAAGTTTCTGAATTTTTCTAGAAGCATTCACACACTCTGTGCATGGTTTATAAAACAGTGTAGCAAAACTATACAACCACTTACGGGCTTAATAACTTTTGACCTAGAGATCTGTTTTGGGTGATTCTACCTCAAAAATTAATCCCTACCAGTTGGCCATCTACTAGAGGCACTCCCCCCTTCATTCTCCATCATTTTGGGTTATTTTGGGTGTTATTTTTCACCAAAGGTCAGTGGTTATTCTTGGTTTCCTCTTCTCCTCTTCCCCATATCTCATTTCTTTTCTCTCTCTTGGATTGGTTCTTGTTTGGCCAAACCCTAGGGTTAGGTTTGGATGATTTTGGTTTTTTTTGTGTCTAGGGCATGTTGATTGTTTTTAAGTCTCATTTATTCCTATATTTAGAGTTTTATCCCACCTACACATGGTTTTAGTAGGTGTTTCCATGCCTATCTTTTCATTTTCAATCCATACAATTCTTGGGTTTTCTTAATTAATTCTTAAAACATGTTTCTAACCTTTATTATATTTATAGTTAATCCATTTTAGTGTTTTATTATTTATATATTTGACTAAAAATATGTTTTTACATGAATCTTGGTTTATGACCATGTGTATTTGTGTCGTAGGTGTTTGATAAAATGTTTATTGAAACTTTTGGATGAAATTGGATGGTTGTGTGAAGTTTTTCCAATTTAAAATGTTTTGTTAAATTTATTTGGGTCATGGGTCCCTGATGCCGGCCCCAACCATCTTTTTTGGAGCAATTAATCTTCAGGTGAGTTCACGGTGAGATCTGGGTACAGACTGGCTCTTGGCATTCACTCTCGCGACCGTGATGAGGGACCATGGGAAGTGCTTTGGAAGCTTAACATCCCCCAAAAAATTCGCCAATTTTGGTGGTAGGTGTGCACAGGCACCCTCCCTACCATGAGCCTCCTTTTTTACCGACATATGGCCAGTGCTGTATCCTGCCATTTTTGCCCAAACATTTATGAAACCCCTTGGAATTCCATCATTCACTGCCCGGGAGCCAAGGAAATTTGGAATAAATGGGGCTCGGCTTCGGACGCTTCACTGGACATTGCCTCTAACCTCCCCGATCTTCTGATGCGCTGGTGCTCCTCTCTTTCATCGTCTGATGCAAGCTCCCATTGCACCCTGGTCTGGATCATTTAGGTTCGGCGTAACGATTCGGTTTTCCACCATGTTCATCAGCCTCCCGAGTTTTGGATTGAAAGATCCACTTCATGGATTGAGGGCTGGAAGGACCGCAAAGGACACTTTTTTCCAGGCGTTTCCCCCTCATGTTCCCCTCACTGGACCCCCCAAAGGAAGGGATTATTAATCTTAACGTGGACGCTTCTCTCCCCAAGGATGGGCCTATTTCTCTCAGCCTACTGGCTCGAAATCATCTGGGGCAGATCATTGCTGCAAAATACGAACCACATCATGCCTTCTGGGAACCTGCAGTTGCTGAGGCCTATTCCATACTGGATAGGATGATGCTCACTATGGAACGAGGATGGGCTGATATCATCATCGAGTTTGACTTCCTTTCAGTCATAAATGCTATTAACCACGGTGACACCAGACTCCAGGCATTTGGATTTATCGTCAGAAGAATACGCTCGCTGCGCCAAGGCTTCTCTTGCTGAACCTTATCCTTTACCAAAAGGGAAGGAAACAATGCGGACCATCAGCTGGTGGCCTCAGACCCCTTCGATGCCAACCAACTATGGCTGGACAACTTCCCTTCTTGGCTCTGCTTATGTATGATTGCTGATATTCGCCATTAATATAATCCTTCTTTCTTAAAAAAAAATGGTTATTTCCTTTTATGTGGTTTGGAACTTGATTTGATAAGAGCTTATTGGTCATGAACTTGTGTTGTATTTTATAAAAGAGTGAAATGGATGGATTTAGGTTTAAAGAAAATGGATATGGCACTCTAAATCACATCCATGGTTGCACTCGGTTCACACATGGATGCACTCGGTTCACACATGGATGTGAAATCAAATGAATATGGCACTCTAAAGCTAATCTCCCTCAAGAATATTTCTTCTACCCCATTTCCCTATTTCCCTAAAATGGATCCATGCTTTCCAAAATGGGATAAGTAGTGGGTCTTTTGTTTGAAATTGGTTTCTAATATGTTACTTAAGGTTTGTCCTGGCCAGACTTGAAACATTCTTGGGTGAGTGATTGTGTAGCTATAGCTTGTTTGGAATTTGTAAAAGCGGGTTGTCTTTTAAGTAGTTTTAATTCCCGTTTGGAACTTTTGCAGGCTTGTGTGGTTCATCTTTGCTTTGAAATTTACTTGGGCACATTTTGGTGAATGATTGGTCTAAAGGCCCACTTGGAAACGTTAATAAAAAGATTATTTTCATTGTTGCTTTGAAAATGTTTTCAAAGGGTTTTTGGTAAATGGTTAAATGTTGTGAAGATAAAGGCCCAGTTGGATTTTTGAAATGGTTGTTTGGAAAACCCCTATTGTGTTAGGTCTCTTGCTTGGCCGGTTGTTCGTGATATGGGAGGGTCCTCTGTATAGGACCTCCTTTGTATGATAATTATTTTAAGGCAAGGGACTAACCTTGAGGTGGCCAGGGTGGTTCCAGATTGTGTGGTGTGTGGTTTTATATATGTGTATTGTTTTTTGAATTGTATGACACACCCCATTGTGAAATATATATGAGAAACTAGCATAGAAAATAGGTTTACTGAGAATGATTACTGCACCAGTCTTGGTTATTATACTAGCTAGTGGCCCATAACAGGTGGATACTTAGGTTTACTGCTATGGGATTAGGCCCCTCAACCAGGCCAGATAGGGTGACAATTGGGCGTTATGGCGTTATGAAGTCATTGAGCAGGGCATACCTTCAGGATGAGTCACATGTATAGTATGTTCTAGTTCTTCTTTGAGTTCCTAGGATTTACCATGTTTACCCACTATGATAATTACTAGATCCGTTTCCCTCATTGTGTATAAATTTATTCCTTTTACCTGGTTATGGTTTTTATTTGGAAAGACTGTGAATTTGTGGTTAGTTTAAAGATAATTTCCTAAGTAGTTGTTTTGAAAGAGAAAATGGAACTCCTTTTTTTACTTCTTGTTCCTTATTTTAAATTAAGAGGGAAATGGATCATATTGGTTTGTTTTAAACGAAAAAATTTGTATGGAACTCTATTATTATAAATGTATTTAAAAATAGTGTTAATGTAAGGTTTTTGGGAAAAGAATGGCATGGATTCTATGGTGATTACCTACAGAGCTTTCGAGCTCAAACCCTACCTATACCACTTAGTGTCGGTAGACCTAAGCTATTTTTTAGGTTTAGTTTTGTTCATTTTCCCTAAAAGATGATTACAGTTGGAGCACGGTTGGTCTTGTTGTTGGAGTTGACCAAGAGGTCACATGAAGATCGCGCATTAGTGGTTCAGTTTGTTCATTTCAGTTTCAGTTTTATATTATAGTTTTCAGCTAGTTGAGTTTTATTTTGTAGTTAGATTTGTTTATATTATTTATGTTCAGTTTTTACTTATTGTGTATTATTTGGTTTTCTTTATTTGATCCTGTTTTTGAGCTGAAATTGTTCCCATTGGTTGTATGTTTTGATTCCCCACACTAGTTTCCAGCCTATGGGGATTGGGAACGCCCTTCGGGCCATACCACAGGCTGGCTTGGGAGACCGGTTAAGGGTTGACCCAGATTGGTTCATGATAAAATGGTATAATAGAAGAACCCTGTTATTTAGGGTGTTTGGTAGATGAATATTAGGACTTTTGGGACTTTGGAGGTAGGTGAGGGAAGAGCGTCGTGAACTATTTATCACACTGATTCTCAAGTCGCTAGAGGTAGTTCATGGTTTGAGTCTTTTTTCTTGGGATTTTTTGATTGAGGGATAAAAATGGAGGTGAATTGGGTTATGTTGTGGCCTCATATGGGGTGGTGACCCATGTAGAGTCCAAGTTCCCGATTCAAGGTCCTCTTAGTGTTATGATTAACTTGGGGCATGGCTCACCACCATGTAGTTGGGTTAGGAAAAGAGATGCTTGAACCTTGGAAGTCCTTATGGAGAGTCACATGTGCATGGGTATATACGGAGAGTGCGTGGGGGGAATTTTATTTGGATGATGTAAATGGGATTGGATGAACACACATGTGATGGTTCATAAGGTTTCATAGGTGAGTTTTTAGAATTTAAAGGGAAATGGTGGTTTTCAAAAGGGAAATGATTTTTTTTGGAATTGGATTTGGTTTAAAAAGAGTGTTTTGGTATTTTGAAAGTGGATTAGGAATGTGGTGATTTAAATAACTAATATTAAATTGGATTTATGATAGGGTGTTTTGGTTGTTCTTGAGTTGTCTAGATTTTGAGCCAATTGTTTTGAGCTCAGGGTGTTTTTTTTCATTGTGTTTTGGACTTGATGCCAGTTTCAGTTTGTGTTTCTCGTGTTGTTTGGGATGTGATTCCCAGAAAGTGTCCCCAAGGTTTCCAATGAGTCATTTCCAAGTTACAGTTATTTTTTAATGTTTCTTATTTATCATAGAGATCGAGGTCTGTTATAGGTTGTGGTGTGGTTGTGGAATTAGAGTGTGTCTTCAGGTAGTTGGGAGCTCTTGAGTTTAATAAGGTTCGTGTCAACTCAGATTTTTTGGGGGTCTATTTTTGGAACAATGGAGGTTATATGTCTCTCCATCTTTGAAGTTTTGGGTGTAGTTGGTGGTGATAGACTCTCACAATGGTTCCCCATCTGGTGAGGAGTGCATGCCATAGGAACCTATATATAAGAATATATCCTCATTGGCTCTGGCATATAGTTCATCAGACCACTTTCTGAGGTGCCATTGGTATAGATGGTTCGGGAATTCTAAGCCATCATGTTTCATCCCTCTAAAAATGTACCACCATTGAATCATCAGAAGGAATAAGGAGTTGAGAATAGGGGATGCAAATGCCTTACTGTGAGGCAGTAGATGCTTCATACATAACAGCCCCAACTACAGGTCTTAGTGTGAAGCTCACACATAGTCAAAAGTGCTGGGTGTGTGAATTCCCATCCTAGTTTTTCTTTTCGTGTTAGGATAGAGTTGTTTAAAGTTTTCCTTGTTCTTGTTTTCCTACTACTGTAAGTTCATCATTGCACTGTAAAACTATAATGTACTTATTCTTTTTTAACCCAAGTGGTTGAGTCTATCTGAATGTTTCCTTTTGAATTATTCGTTCTCCCTTGAGTGTTTCATGCCTTTGTGTAGGCTGGTCTCAGTTTTAACTTTTATTAGTTCTCATTTGGAGATTCTTAAGTCTTTTAGAATTGATATATTGTGGGTTAGTTTCATGTGGGAGGTTCCCTATTTTGGTGGAAGTAGTTCCCATATTGTATAAGGATGTTCGGGTTGATTCCTGGGTAAAAATTTAAAATTTTGGAAGTTTCGGGTGGTTTTTTATCCTGCGCACGGTTTGTGAATAATTAGAGGAAACCATACGCCTTACCCAGGTAACCATGTGTCTTGGTGTCATTTTCATGTAGAGGCATTGGCATGGTTGGCGTACGGTTTTGAAACCATACAACCAAGCCGTGCAGGGTGCCCCTTCCTTTTAGTAGATCATGCACAGTTGGCGCACAGTTTGGTAAACTGTGCAACCAAACCGTGTGAGCTTCCCATAAATTTTAAATATTAAAATTCCTAGTTCTTTGTTGTGGTGAGTGTGTTTTTTGGGGTTTAAATTTTGTCTGTATTAGTTGAGTTCTTGTGGTGGGGGGAATCCTCTCATGTTATCCCCTCATCCTCATTCTTATGTTGTGGTTACCTCTTGATTGGTCATGTGTGACTTGTGGAGTGAATAGTCACCCCGGGGTTCATGGTTTCTCTTGGCTTTGATTGGGCATGGATTCAAGTTTTGGTTAACTTTTAGCTGGGTGAATTTCTGGGGGTATAAAGTGTTTGTGGTGGGGAGAATTGTCACACCCCAACCACAGTTATCATTTGTTTTTATTTATTTCTTGATGTTGGATATTTCGGTTGAGGTTCATATTGAGTATCCAACAAAAGTCTTTGTGTTTTGGTGGTTTCGGTTTTCTTCAAATCCTATTCATGGTTATTTTGAGTGTTATTGAGAAAAAATGGAATGATGGAGAGTTTAGGACACCCACGATGTCACTATATTGTGTTAAAATAATTCAATTATAATTGGGTGGGATTACCTAGTGTTTAGGGTATCATTTGAGGTTTTTGCACAATTTTTGGGGTCACACGATTTGAACACGACTTTCCCAAACCATGAAACTTAAATCTACAAAGTTTCATAATTTTTCTAGAAGCATTCGTACGCTTTGTGCACGGTTTACAAAACCGTAAAACCACTTACAAGCTTAATAACTTTTGACCTAGAGATCCATTTTGGGTTATTCCACCTCCAAAATGAATCCTTAAAAGTTGGGAATCTTTTAGAGTATCCCCCTTCATAATCAATCATTTTCGGTCATTTTTGGGGATATTTGTCACCAAAGGTCAGTGGTTCTTCTTGGTTTCCTCTTCTCCTCTTCCCCCTCTCTCATTTCTTTTCTCTCTCTTGGCTTGGTTATTGTTTGTCCAAAACCTAGGGTTAGGATTGGATGATTTTGGTTTGTTTTCTTGTGTCTAGGGCATTTAGATTGTTTGTAAGGCTCATTTATTCCTCTCTTTGGAGTTTTATCCCATCTGCACATGGTTTTGGTAAGTGTTTCCTTGACTTTTTTTTCAATTTCTATCCATATGATTCTTTGGATTTCTTAATTAATTATTAAAACATGTTGTGAACCTATATTATATTCATAGTTAATCCATTTTAGTGTTTTATTATTGGTATATTCGACTAAAAATAGGTTTTTACATGAATCTTGGTTTATTCCCATGTGTATTTGTGCCGTAGGTTATTGATAAAATGTCTATTGAACCTTTTGGATGAAATTGGATGGTTTTGTGAGTTTTTTCCAATTTAAAATGTTTTGTTAAATTTATTTGGGTCATGTTTTGGATTTTATATGCGAACCATGCTAGTTTCCTTTGACGTGGTTTGGAACTTGATTTGAGAAGAGCTTCTTGGTTGTGAAATTGTGTTGTATTTTATAAAAGAGTAAAATGGATGGATTTGGGTTGAAATAAAATGGTGGTTTTATAAAAATGGGTTTCCAATGTTTTTATTGGTTATAGATTGTTCCATTGTATTAAGGTGAATCCATGGTTTCACTAGGTTCACACATGGATGTGAAATCAAATGAAGATGACACTCTAAATCTAATCACCCTCAAGAACATCTCTTCTCCCCTTTTCCCTATTTCCCTAAAATGGATCCATGTTTTCCAAAATGGGGGAAGTAGTGTCTCTTGTGTTTGAAAGTGTTTCCTAACATGTTCCTTAAGGTTTGGCCCGGTTGGCCTTGAAACATTCTTGGGTGAGTCATTGTGTAGTTATAGCCTGTTTGGCATTTGTAAAAGAGGGTTGGCTTATAATTAGTTTGAATTCTTGTTTGGAACTTTCGTTGGATTGTGTGGTTTATCTTGGATTTAAAATGAACTTGGGAAAATTTTGGTGAATGATTGGACTAAAGTCCTGATTGGACATGTTAATACAAAGATGATGTTCATTGTTGCTTTGAAAATGATTTCAAAGGGTTTTTGGTAAATGGTTGAATATTGTGAAGCTAAAGGCCCAATTGAATTTTTGAAATGGTTTTTTGGAAAACGCCTATTGAGTTACGTCACTTTACTAGCTAGTTGGTCGTGAGATGGGAGGGTCCTCGGTATGTGACCTCCTTTGTATGATAATTATTTTAAGGTAGGGGACTAACTTTGAGGTGGACGGGGTGGTGCGATATTGTGTGGTGTGTAGTTTTATATGCGTGGCTTATTGTTTGAATTGTATAGAACACCCCCTTGTGAAATATACATGGGAACCTAGCATAAAAAATAGTTTTACTGAGAATGATTACTGCACTATTCTTGGTTATTGTACTATCTAGTGTCCTATAGCAGGTGGATACTTAGGTTTATTGCTATGGGATTGGGACCCTCAACCAGGACAGGTAGGGCGACGGTCGGACATTAGGGTGTTATGAAGTCATTAAGTAGGGCATAACTTCAGGACGAGTCACATGTATAGTATGTTTTGATTCTCCTCTGAGTTCTTAGGATTTTCTGTGTTTACCCATTATGAGCACTACTAGATACGTTTCCCTCATTGTGTATAAATTTATTCCTTATACCTGGTTTTGGTTTTTATTTGGAAAGATTTTGAATGTGTGGTTAGTTTAAAAATCATTTTTTAAGTAGTTTTTTTTAAAATAGAAAGTGAAAATATCTTTTTTCCTTCTTGTACCTTGTTTTAAATTATGGGGGAAATGGGTCATGTTAGTTTGTTTTAAACTAAAAAATATGAATGAAACTATATTTTTTATAAATGTATTTAAAACTAGTGTTAATGGAATATTTTTGGGAAAGGAATGGTATAGATTCTCTGGTGATTACCTACTGAGCTGTCGAGATCACACCCTAACTATACCACTCAGTTTTGGTAGACCTGAGCTATTTTGTAGGTTCAGATTTTGTTCAGGTTCCCTAGAAGGTGCTCAGGGTTGGCGCTTGGTTGGTATTGTGGTTTGAGGTGACCAAGAGGCCATATGGAGATTGCACATTAGCAGTTCGGTTTGTTCATTTTTTTTAATTTCAATTTTTCGCTTGTTGAGTTGTATTTTGTAGTTAGATTTGTTTAAATTATTTATGTTCAGTTTTTAGCTCTTGTGGATTATTTGGATCTCTTTATTTAATCCTGTTTTTGGGCTGAAATCATTCCCCTTGGTTTTATGTTTTGATACCCGACACTAGTTTTCATCTCATAGGGATCAGTAACGCCCTTCAAGCCATGCCGCGGGCTGGCTCGAGAGATTTTTTTACGGTCAACCCGGGTTGGTTCGTGGAAAAATGGTATTAGAGCATAACATTGTTATTTTGGGTGTCTGGTAGAAGGATATTAGGACTGTCGGGACTTAGGAGGTAGGTGTGATAAGAGCGTTGTGAACTCTTGCTCGCACTGATCCTCAAGTTTCCAGGGGTAGTCTGGGGTTTGAGTCTTTTATATTGGGTTGTTTTTGATTGAGGTATGAAAATGAAGGCAAATCAGGTTATGTTGTGGCTTCATATGGGGTGGTGACCTATGTGGATTCCAATTTCCTGGTTCAAGGTCTTCTTAGTGTTATGCCTTACTTGGGGAGTGGCTCACCACTATGTCGTCAGGTTAGGAATATGTACTAATTACTAATTCTAGTGGTTTTATTATTGTATGAGTTTTGTTTTGATCTCGGTTTATGTGGGTGTGTGTTAAAAAATAAAGTGGTTTTGAAATGGAAAAGGGTTTCTTTCAAATTGTTTTGAAATTGGTGAAGTGGGTTTTTAAAGAGGAAGTGTTTCGATTTGGAAAATTTGTTATGTGTTTGGATTTGATTAGGAAAAGAGATGTTTGAACCTTGTTAGTCCTTATGAAGAGTCACATGTGCATTGGTATGTATAGATAGTGCATGGGGGCACTTGTTTGTGGATGATGTGAACATGATTGAATGAACTAACATGTGAAAATTCATATGGTGTCATTGGTGAGTTTTTAAAATTTAAAGGTAAATGGTGGTTTTAAAATGGGAAATGAATTTTTGGGAATTGGATTTGGTTTAAAAAGTGAGTTTTGGTATTTTGAAAGTGTCTTGGGAATGTGGTGATTTCAAAAAATAACATGAAATGGGATTTATGAATGGGTGTTTTGTTTTTTCTTGAGTTGTCTGGATTTCGAGCTGGTTATTTTGAGCACAAGGTGTTTCTTTTGATTGTGTTTTGGGATTGATGATATTTTTAGTTTGTGTTTATTATGTTGTTTGGGATGTGCCTCCTAGAAAGTGTCCCCAAGGCTTTATATGAGTCATTCCCAAGTTCCAGTTCTTTTTTAGTGTTTCCTATTTATTTTGGTGATAGAGGTTGGTTAGAGGTAGTGGTGTGGTTGTGGAATTAGAGTGTGTCTTCGAGTAGTTGGGAACTCCTGAGTTTAATAAGGTCTGTGTCATCTTGGGTTTGTTTGGGGGTATATTTTTGGACTAGAGGAGGTTAGATGACTCTCCATATTTGATGTCTGGGGTGTAGTTAGTAGTGAAAGGCTCTTGCAAAGGCTCCCCATCTAGCGAGGAATGATTGCTAGAGGAACCTGTCTGTAAGAAGATATCCTCATTGGATCTGACATCTAGTTTTTCAGACCACTTTCTGAGGT
Source organism: Viscum album (assembly GCA_963277665.1). NCBI lineage: Eukaryota > Viridiplantae > Streptophyta > Magnoliopsida > Santalales > Viscaceae > Viscum > Viscum album. The sequence continues at coordinate 60,253,492 of OY728132.1, read as the reverse complement.
GCCATTGGTTTAACTGGTTCTAGAATTCTAATCAATCATGTTTCATCCCTCTGAAAACGTACCACCATTTTGGTTTTTTTAATTATCTAAAGGAAGAAGGAGTTGGGAAAAGGGGATGAAAATTACTGACTGTGAGTCAGGAGATGCTTCATCCATCAGAGCCCCAGCCATAGGTCTCAGAGTGAAGTTTTCACATAGTCAGAAGTGCTGGGGGTGTGAATCCCCATCCTGGTTTTTCTTTCTGTGTTAGGATGGGGTTGTTTAAAGTTTTCATTGTTATTGTTTTCCTACTGCTTTAAGTTCATCATTGCACTGTAAATCTATGATGTACTTGTTCTTTTGTAAACCAAGAGGATAAGTCTATCTGAATGTGGCTATTTGAATTCTTCATTCTCCCTTGAGTGTGTCATTCCTTTGTGTAGGCTAGTCTTAGTTTTAACTTTCAACAGTGCTTGTTTGGAGATGCTTGAGTCTTATAGAATTGATGTATTTTGGGTTTGTTTCATGTGGGAGGTTCCCTATTTTGGTGGAAGTAGTTTCCAGCTTGTACAAGGATGTTCAGTTTGAGTCTTAGGTAAAATTTTCAAATTTTAGAAGTTTTGTGTGGATTTTTATCCTGCGCACGGTTGGAACATGGTTAGAAGAAATCGTGCGCCTTTACCAGGTAACTGTGCAGTTTGGTGTCATTTTCAGGCAGAGGTGTTGGCACGATTGGCACATGGTTTTGAAACTGTGTAGCCAAGCCAAGTGGGGTACCCCATCCTTCCAGTAGCTCGTGCATAGTTGGTGCATGGTTTGGTAAACTGTGCAGCCAAACTGTGTGGGCTACACAAAAATTTTAAATATTAAAATTTCTAGTTCTTGGTTATGGTGAGTGTGTTTTTTGGGGTTTAAATTTTGTCTGTATTAGTTGAGTTCTTTTGGTGGGGAGAACCCTATCATGTTATCCCCTCATCCTCATTCTTATGTTGTGGTTACATCTTGATTGGTCGGGTGTGACTTGTGGGGTGAATAGTCACCCCAGGGTTTATGGTTTCTCCTAGATTTGATCGGGCATGGATTCTAGTTTTGTTTATCTTTTGGCTGGGTGACTTATTGGGGGTAGAAAGTGTTTGTGGTGGGAATAATTGTCACACCCCAACCATAGTTATCATTTGTTTTTATTTAATTCTTGATGTTGGATCTTTTGGTTGAGGTTCAAATTGAGTGTCCAACAAAATTCTTTGTGTTTTGGTGGTTTAGATTTTCTTAAAATCCTATTCAGGGTTATCATGAGTATTATTGGGAGAAAATGGAATGGTGGAGAGTATGGTACACCCACGATGTCACTATATTGTGTTTAAATTATTCAAGGATTATTGTTCAGGCTTCCCTAGTGTTTTGTGTTTCATTTTGAGGGTTTTTGACCAATTTTTGGGGTCACATGATTTGAACATGTCCTTCCCAAACCATAGAACTTAAATCTACAGAGATGCATAATTTTTCCAAAATAATTCTCACAATTTTTTTACAGTTTAAAAAACTGTGCAACAAAACCATGCAGCCACTTACGGGCTTAATAAATTTTTACCTAGAGATCTCTTTTAGATGATTAAAACTCCAAAATGAATCCCTACCATTTGGGCATTGACCAAATGTCACGAACCAAATCTGGTCACAACCGAAACCAGTGCCAAACCTGGACCGTGATAAGGCCCGAAGGGCGTTCCCAATCCCCACGGGCTGGCACAAGTGCCCGGGTATCATAAAATGAGAATTGGGAATGATTTACCCGAGTTTATAAACTTAAAACAACAAAAGAATCCAATAAAACGAATCTGGATTTTTCAAACCAAACAATCTTTTACATAAATTCAGAACTGAATTACATAGCTTAAAATAATTCAAAAAGACTATACCAAAGGTACAAAACAAAAATGAAACAGCCCAAGAACCCTCATGGCATGGGGCAACTCCCTCAAGCCACCTCCACAAGACTTCACCACCAAGGACCTGCTAGAAACGCGAACCACTGGAACAAAAAAAATTGTACCCAACCTGCGACAAAAAAAAACCAAGTCTACTTACACCCAAAGGTGTAAGTAGGGTGTGAGCCAATGCCCAGTAGGATACCACCACTAAGAGATTCCCTGTGATAAACATTCAAAGATGAAAAGCATGCAAGTTTTCAAAAACATGTAATTTCTAGTTACAATTTCTAAAAGATGCAACTTAAAAAAAACAGTTTTCAAGTGGGATAATTTAAAGAATCAACACTTTTAAAATAAATTCAAAATCTACTGAATTTTCCAGCCCAATATACCGTATTCCGAAGGTAAGTATAAAGGATCTAATGAGCACAAGCAATAGGAAATAACCCCTAGGCACTAGCTAGCCGTGGGTCCCAGGTACCTCGTATCTCAGTGAGAGTAACCACAAAAATTATCCGTTCTCGTGCACGAGCCACTAGTAGGGAACATACCCATAACCTAGTGTTCCCCAATGATCATCATCATATTTTAGTTAGAGTTGTAAGTGTCAATCCTGCTAAGTGAAACTGAGGCCAAACCCCACGGATTCACTAACATACTAGTACACATCCACCCACCTAGATACCCAGGTTTTCCCTTTGTGCTCAAACAAGTTCAACAAGCCAAGAAATATACTTTTCACATGAAAATATCACTTCCACATCACACATTATCCAAACAGCCCCATGCACATCACACAAGTCAGAAATTTAACATTTCATTCAAATTCATTTTGAAATCAAACTCACACCAAAATAGCCCACAACACTTTTTTTCATAACATCCACAATCCAACACATCCTTTAACAATTTTATGAAGTCCCTAAAAATATGATAAACATCACATAACAGAACTATTCACATCTAAAATGGTTCATTTGAAAGTATAAACAATCCAAAATAGTTTTCCAATATGGTTTCACCTCTTACATAAATCATTAAACCACTAAAAACTTTCATAAAACAATTCTAAATAGTGCACCAAAGCTTTTCAAATAAAACCCATTTCAAAACCATATTTCAAGGCCAAAATCACACCAATATAAATTCAAAACAGAATTGGAATCCCCAAAAACATTTATTAAACAACTCCCATGTGTGATACAAACACCTCAACCAATAGTACAAAAGATCCACATGAAACGCACACGTTTTCAAAATCACTTTCAAGAAGTAAAATAAATTTCTACACCTTAAACCCTTAAAAAAACATCTTTAAGACCTAGTGGCACACCAGTACCCCACCAAATCATAATTTTCATCCCAAACAAGATTTATTAAACAAAATTCATATGTTATAAAACAATCCCAAACAATACCCAAAGGGTTGCAAATGAAAACACCAAATTTTAAGCTAGAATGAAACTATAAAAACAAATGCTTTACTAAATCCAACATAAACAGTTCACGCACCACAAACAGAATATTAGGAACATTAATAATAAGTAATTCAAGCAAACTAACTCATCTAGAAATTTTTACACATGGAATCACCTACCTTTTATGACGAAACCCTCAAAATAAGGTGCGTAACATCAACCGCACCAACCCGGCACCACAAGGAATATAAATCCAGACCTAGACCACCAAAAATTGACCTAAAAGATACCAAATCAGACCTTAGTATAAAACCCCAACTTCTGGACATGAGGAACTTCAAGAAATAGGAAATAAAACAAAAAGAGGATGGAGGGAACCAAGAAGGAGTTCCCTTACTTGAAATATCTTGAAGAAATCGGCCCTAATCCACCCAAATATGAATCTCCAAGTACCCAAAACTGGTATGGAGGTTCGAAGGAGTAATATTAGGTCATGTGGGAACTTAAATGGAGAAAAAATGATGAAAATTTAAGGAGTTATGAAAGATTCATTTTACCTCGTCAAATCTGGTCGATTTGAGAAAGAGTATGAGATATTGCCCTACTTCGCGGCTCTCCTGAGCTCCAAAATTGAGAAACCGATAATGGGGGAAATCCTCGGGGTATTGGCTTTGAGAGGGAGGTGGAATCACGGGAAAACAGTAAAAAATGAATGAGATATGATTTTTTTAAAAACAAAATTTAAAGCAGGAAATGGGCCTACGGGCAGGCCCATTACCTAAATCAAAAACCCAAATCCATCATGATTTTGGATTTATATGTGGTCCAAAGGGATATGGTGGTTTTAATATATCAGGTTATTCCAATTGGGAAGTGGAATGGGTTTAAAATAGTAAAAATTGAAGGATTTATAGAAGAAACAAAATTAGTGTTTAAATCTGGAATTGGGCTCGCGGTTTGGCCCAAATTTTCAAAACCCACCATTTTCACCAAAATGAGTGGTAAACCCCCAAAAAAAAAATCAGGAATGGAAATTAAATGAAATATTAATATATAAAAAAGTCACGTGTGTGAAAATTCTCCCCACCATAAAACTTTCCGCCCTCGGAAAGCCACATCAAGGACAAAGAAAAAAACACCAAACCCAACCGACAGGCAAAAAAAAAGGACTCATTTGCTAAGCTTTGCCCCCAAAGGCCAAAACACCTCCAATGATCAATTAATGAAGGAATAATTCACAACCAAAACATACACCTCATTACTGAAATTATCAATCACATTCAGGATTTTTTTTTCCTAAAATAAAACTCCTCAAACACTATCTGAACAAGGCTCAAGAAATTTACCCAAACAAACAAGAACATCGAACAAGGTTACACTTACCTTGATATAACTAAACCATTGGGAAATATCCAATCCCAATGTTTACTCAAGGAAGATGTATGTGGTTATATAGCTCCGAACGAGACTGCCCACATCCAATCCAAGACCAAGTACAAAAGTGAGTTACTGGTACAAGGATACACAAATGGGCTCCCCAACCATAAGAGACAACTTAATTTTTTTTTCAAGAAAGAATCAAGACACTAACATGGGAGCCCCAAACAAACTCCCCAGTACAAGGGGTATAATCCCATTAGGCATTTTCAAAATAATATACATGAGACTCATAGTGGTTCTCCCCACCATAAGAACCATCCATCTTAACTGACCAATATGGGCCGGCATAGAAAAACCCCAAAACTTAAAGAGTTGGGGCGACAACACGGTTAGCCCGCACAGTTTGGGAAACTATGTTCTAACCATGTGGATCCTTATACCTACATGGTTTTCTAGGGAATGGTTACTAATAAGTGTTCACTCAACATGTCTAGAAATATCTAAAACCATTCCCCTGAACCGAAAGGAAACCAAAGGGGAAAAGAAAGTCATTGGGAGATAACATGGGGATGAGGCCCGCCACCTCTTTCCACCGAACGTGAACAAATGAAGCAAAATGAAAACAAGAAATGTTTGAACTATTACCATCTCTCATAATAAGAATAGTTCTTTGTAAAAGGTTAAAAAAACACTGGTATTTCCTCTGACTACGCGCCAGCTTCTCTCCGGGACCTATGGCTGGAGCTGGAATGATTGAAGCATCTTCGGCCTCGCAGTTAAGATTTGGAAACCCCCAAATAGAATTTCTTCTTCCGATGCTACAAAAAACTACATGAAATCTTAGATGGGTTAACCAAGACATAACACACCCCATAACTCACTTTCCCCTTACTTGGGATTTCACTAAAATAAGGGTTTAGAGGATGCACTCACATCACACCTTGTTTCTTCAGGTGAGAAACAAAAGAAATAAAGGACACAAATAAACACCTTCCTCTAAAATAGAGGATGTCGAGATCTCCCAAAAGTAAAAACAGTTTTGAAAAAAAAATAGACTCACATAATATTGTACAACTTCACCTTTATAATCAAACGAGCACGTGACATCACAACATGTCACCGAACAAGACCAAAGTGACTGAGAGAAATAATACAAGGAGGGGGGGGGGGCTTATACAACATCACCAAATATCACAACATCCCAGAAAGTGTCCATAACATCCTCTCATGTCCAGATTTCCCACACTGGTGGTTTAAAATAAACCCCTTCTTCGAAGAGACTATGAAGGACTGAGAGACCCTCTTAGACACTATCCATATTGACAACCCTAGACAACTTCCACCTTCGAAGCATCAGGTAGCTTAAGAAACTAAGGTCTCTTTAAACCATCCACGAGCACTCTTCCGCAACAAGAGGATCCGAAAAAAAACCAAGAAAGTAAATGGTGTAGACTCATTCTACAAATCTCAAGAAAATATTCCTTACATTGCTCAACTGGAGTATTTTCCAATGGCAAAATAATCCGCGTTGCACTTCAGTTGTGCACTAAATCTTAATGGGGGCGCACCTTATCCAATGAGAGAACCCAAGGACCCAACTAAGCTGGTCCATTGGTAAAAACACGCAACAAAACATATCCAAACTCATTAATGGAACCATATTAATGGTGTCCCGAAACATATATCATAGAAGACTACTAACCAGACCTTTTACCTACCTTTCCGACCAAACACAAACCCCAAAAAAACAGTTCGAACAGGAGGGGTTATTAGACTCAAAACATCCCACAACATCAAATTTTTCCAAAAATACACAATATACACCATCCCAAAAAATTCATCAAGAAAACATGTTTTTCTTTAAAACCATTTCTGAAAAAAAAATGGTTCAGCGGTGAGCGTATCCACCAATGGTACCCCATGGGCCTCACACATGCATGTTTTTGTGCCACACCAGGCACCCTCCTCATATCCGTCCTGGAACTCATCCAGTCATGCCATCAACCATATATCATCCCATATAACCCCATTCATGTGGTCACTCATGGAAATACCAAAGGTCAATGCACTAATTCTTTCCACTTTTCAAAACCAAAACGGTCAACCGACACATCATTACTATCAAAACCGCTAACCAGGAGGTCGAACCCAAATTACCGCATTAAAAAAAAACTTTTCAGAAAGGCACAATCGTTCCAATGAAAACTCACATTCAAGTTATTTACATCAATTTCAAAACATCTCATCCCATAAAAAAACATTTTAATAGTTTAGAAAACTTTAATGGGAACGCTTTTTCAAAACCAACTTCAATATAGTTTCTGCTTTCAAAAGAGGTGTAAGAACACAATTTTCCATTTCAAAATAATTCTGAATATTCAGTTCCACCATTTCATAAATCAAAACATTTGATATTTATTTGAAAATAATTTCATGAAAACATTACACTTCCTAAAACCAAGTCACTTTAAAACCAAAGTTCCAAGATTTCAAAACTAAAGAACACCAGACAATGCGAGAGGAAACTAGTTTCAGTGGGTGACTTGGACATATGGTTGGCAGCCATATTCCAATCACTTCACTGTCACAGAGAGTGTTCTAGGGAATATCCCAGGCTCCACTTGGCTTGCCAGACCCTGCGAGCTCATTGAGACCATTAACCCAACTCTCTTTTCATTTCCCCTAATCATCATCAAACCAAGAAAACCAAAAGACATAGACAAATCCCAACTTCCCCTGGTGACTTGAATCCTGAAATGAGGTGTGGTGATCAAGCACACTACCCATAACCAGAATTACATGTACCAACAATCATAACTCTAGACTATCCCGACTATTTCCCAAATAACATGACTCCAATGGAGCGAACCTCCTCTGATACCATTTTGTCACGAACCAAATCTGGTCACCACCGAAACCAGTGCCAAACCTGGACCGTGACAAGGCCCGAAGGGCGTTCCCGATCCCCACGGGATGGCACAAGTTCCCGGGTATCATAAAATGATAAATGGGAATGATTTACCCGAGTTTATAAACTTAAAACAACAAAAGAATCCAATAAAACGAATCTGGATTTTTCAAACCAAACAATCTTTTACATAAATTCAGAACTGAATTACATAGCTTAAAATAATTCAAAAAGACTATACCAAAGGTACAAAACAAAAATGAAACAGACCAAGAACCCTCATGGCATGGGGCAACTCCCTCAAGCCACCTCCACAAGACTTCACCACCAAGGACCTACTAGAAACCCGAACCACTGGAACAAAAAAAATTTTACCCAACCTGCGACAAAAAAAAAACCAATTCTACTTACACCCAAAGGTGTAAGTAGGGTGTGAGCTAATGCCCAGTAGGATACCACCACTAAGAGATTCCCTGTGATAAACATTCAAAGACAAAAAGCATGCAAGTTTTCAAAAACATGTAATTTCTAGTTACAATTTCTAAAAGATGCAACTTAAAAAAAACAGTTTTCAAGTGGGCTAATTTAAAGAATCAACACTTTTAAAATAAATTCAAAAGCTACTGAATTTTCCAGCCCAATATACCATATGAAGAAGGTAAGTATAAAGGATCTAATGAGCACAAGCAATAGGAAATAACCCCTAGGCACTAGCTAGCTGTGGGTCCCAGGTACCTCGTATCTCAGTGAGAGTAACCACAAAAATTATCCGTTCTCGTGCACGAGCCACTAGTAGGGAACATACCCATAACCTAGTGGTCCCCAATGATCATCATCATAGTTTAGTTAGAGTTGTAAGTGTCAATCCTGCTAAGTGAAACTGAGGCCAAACCCCACGGATTCACTAACATACTAGTACACATCCACCCACCTAGATACCCAGGTTTTCCCTTTGTGATCAAACAAGTTCAACAAGCCAAGAAATATACTTTTCACATGAAAATATCACTTCCACATCACACATTATCCAAACAGCCCCATGAACATCACACAAGTCAGAAATTTAACATTTCATTCAAATTCATTTTGAAATCAAACTCACACCAAAATAGCCCACAATACTTTTTTTCATAACATCCACAATCCAACACATCCTTTAACAATTTTATAAAGTCCCTAAAAATATGATAAAAATCACATAAAAGAACTATTCACATCTAAAATGGTTCATTTGAAAGTATAAACAATCCAAAATAGTTTTCCAATATGGTTTCAACTCTTACATAAATCATTAAACCACTAAAAACTTTCATAAAACAATTCTAAATAGTGCACCAAAGATTTTCAAATAAAACCCATTTCAAAACCATATTTCAAGGCCAAAATCACACCAATACAAATTCAAAACAGAATTGGAATCCCCAAAAACATTTATTAAACAACTCCCATGTGTGATACAAACACCTCAACCAATAGTACAAAAGATCCACATGAAACACACACGTTTTCAAAATCACTTTCAAGAAGTAAAATAAAGTTTTACACCTTAAACCCTTAAAAAAACATCTTTAAGACCTAGTGGCACACCAGTACCCCACCAAATCATAATTTTCATCCCAAACAAGATTTATTAAACAAAATTCATATGTTATAAAACAATCCCAAACAATACCCAAAGGGTTGCAAATGAAAACACCAAATTTTAAGCTAGAATGAAACTATAAAAACAAATGCTTTACTAAATCCAACATAAACAGTTCACGCACCACAAACAGAATATTAGGAACATTAAAAATAAGTAATTAAATCAAACTAACTCATCTAGAAATCTTTACACATGGAATCACCTACCTTTTATGACGAAACCCTCAAAATAAGGTGCGTAACATCAACCGCACCAACCCGGCACCACAAGGAAAATAAATCCAGACCTAGACCACCAAAAATTGACCTAAAAGATACCAAATCAGACCTTAGTATAAAACCCCAACTTCTGGACATGAGTAACTTCAAGAAATAGGAAATAAAACAAAAAGAGGATGGAGGGAACCAAGAAGGAGTTCCCTTACTTGAAATATCTTGACGAAATCGGCCCTAATCCACCCAAATATGAATCTCCAAGTACCCAAAACTGGTATGGAGGTTTGAAGGAGTAATATTAGGTCATTTGGGAACTGAAATGGGGAAAAAATGATGAAAATTGAAGGAGTTATGAAACATTCATTTTACCTCGTCAAATCTAGTCGATTTGAGAATGAGTATGAGATATTTCCCTACTTCGCGGCTCTCCTGAGCTCCAAAATTGCGAAACCGATAATGGGGGCAATCCTCGGGGTATTGGCTTTGAGAGGGAGGTGGAATCACGGGAAAACAGTAAAAAATGAATGAGATATGAAAAATTTTAAAAAAAAATTTAAAGCAGTAAATGGGCCTACGGGCAGGCCCATTACCTAAATCAAAAACCCAAATCCATCATGATTTTGGATTTATATGTGGTCCAAAGGGATATGGTGGTTTTAATATATCAGGTTATGCCAATTGGGAAGTGGAATGGGTTTAAAATAGTAAAAATTGAAGGAGTTATAGAAGAAACAAAATTAGTGTTTAAATCTGGAATTGGGCTCACGGTTTGACCCAAATTTTCAAAACCCACCATTTTCACCAAAATGAGTGGTAAAACCCCCAAAAAAAAAATCAGGAATGGAAATTAAATGAAATATTAATATATAAAAAAGTCACGTGTGTGACACCAAAGGTTCCTCCTCTACATCCTACATCGTTCTGGGTTATTTTTGGGGTGACTTTTTACCAAAGGTCAATGGTTCTTCTTGGTTTCATCTTCTCCTCTTCCCCTATCTCATTTCTTTGCTCACTCTTGGCTTGGTTCTTGTTTGGATGAACCCTGGAATTTGGGCTGGATGATTTTGGTTCTTTTTCTTGTGTCTAGGGAGTGTGGATTGTTTGTATGGATTGGTTATTCTTGTCTTTGGAGTTTTATTCCATCCGCACATGGTTTTAGTAGGTGTTTCCTTGCCTTTCATTTCAATTTCAATCCATATAATGCTTGGTATTTCTTAATTAATTCTTAAAAAAAGTTTATAACCTTTATTATATTCATATTTAATCCATGGAAGTGTTTTCTTATTGGTATATTCAACTAAAAATGGAGTTTTACATGAATCTTGATTTATGCCCATGTGTATTTGTGCCGTAGGTGTTTGATAAAACGTCTATTGAACCTTTTAGATGAAATTTTATGGTTGTGTAAGGTTTTTCCAATTTAAAAAGTTTTGTTAAATTGATTTGGTTCATGTTTTGGATTTTATTTATGAAGATGGTGATTTCCTTTGATGTGGTTTGGAACTTGATTTGAGAAGAGATTCTTGGTTGTGAACTTGTGTTTTATTTTTTAAAATAGTGAAATGGATAGATTTGGGTTAAAAGAAAATGGTGGTTTTATGAAAATGGGTTTCAAATGTTTTTATTGGTTATAGTGTGTTCCATTGGATAAAGGCACATCCATGGTTTCATTAGGTTCACAGATGGATGTGAAATAAAATGAAGATGACACTCTAAAGCTAATATCCCTCAAGAAAATCTCTTCTCCCCCTTTTTTCTATTTCTCTAAAATGTATCCATGTTTTCAAAATGGGGGAAGTAGTGTCTCTTGTGTTTGAAAGTGGTTGCTAACATGTTTTTTAAGGTTTGGCCCAGTTGGCCTTGAAACATGCTTGGGTGAGTTGTTGTGTATCTATGACCCGTTTGGAATTTGTAAAAGAGGGTTGGATTGTAAGTAGTTTGAATCACCGTTTGGAACTTTCATAGGATTGTGTGGTTTATCTTGGATTTGAAATGCACTTAGGCACATTTTAGTGAATTATTGGTCTAAAGTCCCGCTTGGCCACATTAATACAAAGATAATGTTCATTATTGATTTGAAAATGATTTCAAAGGGTTTTGGTAAATGGTTGAATGTTGTGAAACTAAAGGCTCGATTGGATTTTTGAAATGGTTGTTTGGAAAACCCCTTTTGAGTTAGGTCTCTTGCCTAGCCAGTTGGTCGTGATATGGGAGGGTCCTCAGTATGGGACCTCCTTTGTATGATAATTATTTTAAGGAAAGGGACAAACCTTGAGGTGGTCGGGGTGGTGCCCGATTGTGTGGTGTGTGGTTTATATGTGTGACTTGTTGTTTGAATTGTATGGCACACCCCCTTGTGAAATATACATGGGAACCTAGCATAAAAAAGAAGTTTACTGAGAATGATTACTACACTAGTTTAGTTTATTGTACTAGCTAGTGGACCATAGATGGTGAATACTTAGGTTTATTTCTATGGGATCGGGCCCATCGATGAGGCCAGGTAGGGTGATAGTCGGGCGTTAGGGCATTATGACATCATTGAGTAGGGAATGCCTTCAAGACGAGTCACATGTATAGTATGTTCTGGTTCTCCTATGAGTTCCTAGGATTTCCCATGTTTACATGTTATGAGCACTACTAGAGCCGTTTCCCTTGTTGTGTATAAATTTATTCCTTGTACTTGGTTTTGGTTTTTGTTTGGAAAGACTGTGAATGTGTGGTTAATTTAAAAATAATTTCCTATGTAGTTGTTTTGAAAGGGAAAGTGCAACTCCCTTTTTCCATCTTGTGCCTTGTTTTAAATTATCAGGGCAATGGATCATGTTGGTTTGTTTTAAACTACAAAATGTGTATGAAAATCTATTTTTATAAATGTATTTAAAACTAGTGTTAATGGATGTTTTTTTTGGGAAAGGAATGACATGGATTCTCTGGTGATTACCCGCTGGGCTGTCAAGATCACACCCTACCTATTCCACTCAGTGTCAGTAGACCAGAGCTGTTTTATTGGTTCAGCTTTTGTTCAGGTTCCCTGGAAGGTGCTCACAGTTGGAGCATGGTTGGTCTTGTATTTGGAGGTGACCATAGGTCCCATGGAAATCACATATTAGTGGTTCATTTTGTTCGTTTTAGTTTCTGTTTTTTATTTCAGTTTTTAGCTTGTTGAGTTGTATTTTGTAGTTAGATTTGTTTATATTATTTATGTTTATTTTTTAGAACTTGTGGATTACTTGGTTATCTTTATTTATCCTGGTTTTGGGGTGAAATTGTTCCCCTTGGTTGTATGTTTTGATGCCCAACACTAGTTTCCAGCCTATAGGGATCAGGAACGCCCTTCAGGCCATGTCGCGGGCCGGCTCAGGAGAATGGTTCAGGGTTGACTCGAGTTGATTCGTGACACCCCAACCCCCACATATCCAATGTCTACTAAATAAACAATAAATGAACCATTATGATGAACTAACCATGTCACTAACATCATTTATATTATATCAAAAACTTGTAATATATAATAAAATATTATGTGATAAACCCAAGTCATTAACTCAAGTCACAATTCACACAATATTAAACGAACCTCGAATATTAAAATAATATTCATTCATATAATATTTTCCATTTACTCTCTTAATAACTTATGAATACTATTAATAAATAAAATCAATTAAATTATTATATACTTGGATAATATATAATTTATTTCTTTATCGGTGATTGTTAATACTTGGACAACACTCGGTCCTCATTTTGGGGCCCACCATGTCCTATATACCTATTCACCAGAACACGATAGATTCTTGAATACAATATTGTGTGTGTCCCTCTAAGAACTTATCTAGATAAAAGTTAATATTATACATAGATGAAGAGTGGAGTCTAGAAACCCATTAAGGTCCATAAAGAGATAAGGAATATTCTTAGTAAGAACAACCTTTCCTACGAATACGCACTATGTAATATAATCTTTTTGCCTTGCGATATCTCATAAAGCATGATGAAAAACTTACGTCATCATCCATAATTAATTTATTATTTGTTTATCTAACAATACATACTTACCTTCAACTACCTTGTACAAGGATTTACGAAGGTACTACCATCATGATCAACTCGGTCCGAGATATCACTTCCTTAACTTGGAAGTGATAAATTCTTTCTTAACCATTCAATGAATTCCATGCCACTAAAAACACACCCAAATCAAGCTACCTCACATTGAATTCAATGTCATGGTTTTTTTCTTACATCAAAGAACATGATCAAATTTCATGCATCAATAATGATCTCAATTTAGGAGACCAATACACATGTTTATAGATAGGAACATCCAATGACACCCAAAACATATGGTGTTTCTATTAGCGGGTATGACTTCATGATCTCATATACTAGAGATCACCAAGTGTGAATATTATTAGAATAAGTCTCAATGCTTATGATCCCCTAACACCTAATAGTCAGACATCAACTATGTCTAGTAAGTATGATGTATCTAGACCATAGGACATATGTTTAAGATTAATGTCATAGCCTATCAAGGTTCTCATTATAGTATGGGAACTAATACAACCTTTTGATATGAAAAATAATCTATGGATATAGAAATATAAACTCAATAATTGTAAGTATACATCATCCATAACTCACTATATCCATGATATGGTATTCAAAAAGTACTATTTATTTGTATCTAGGACACCCACTATTACAACACTCCAACTTGAACTAGGGATAACTTGCTAACAAAACTTATTAGATCTCACATGATAAGATCATGTTTCTACTGAGTTATGGTTTTAGTCAAGGGTCTGCCTTATATCCACTACGTAGATATTATACTATATGTGACCTTTCCTCCATGTGTAAGACTCCTAAGGAGATATAAACACTGGGTATATATCCTTTTTTTCACTCTCCAAACTTGAAATCATGGAAAGTAACAATAATAAAATTATCTTAATTGATATTATGATAAAAATTTACTTACTAGGTATGATTCCAAGAAATAGAAAAAATCATTTTGTATTTAACACTTCTTCTTTAGCTACTTCAAAATATGTAACGTACTCAATAATTATAGATATGGTCACCATTAGCTTTTATGATATTTTCTTGCTCATTACCTTAGCCTAACTACAGTATTTGATCATATTGATCTATTAGAAGGCTATTTTGTGCACCCTTATAACTAGTATACCTTCCTCTCTATATAATAGGTATATATCCATTATACTTATTCAAGTATAATTTGATAGTTCTGACTATTTCCCGTGCAGTTATCATGGACACTATAGATATTTTACTACCATATAATATAAGATGACAATATCATTTTTAGTACATAACATCACACATGTGTTTGATCCATCGTAGAAGTGTATAGAATTATACTCATTGCATTAATATCCTCCTATGTCCCATAAAAATCTTCATGGAGAGATTTATTCCATGTGACATTGGTTACAATTTTCTCTCAAAATTTTCCAACTTGTATTTTTCCAATACATTATTAGTATATGTATTATTGACTTGGTCTAAGAAACCATTAGATATACCTCAATATATCCCATTCCATATAACATAGTTTTATACTTTAAGTTAATATTTAGAGAGTTACTTTCATTCTTTTCTTAACCAACTGTAATAAAAATAACTGTTTTCATATGTTACAAAAAATATTTTCTTTGGGAAAACGTGGTTCTCCCACTAAACTATTGCAAACACATGGAAAATATTTATTACAGATGAATATTCAATGATCTTGTTGCTTAATTCAATCCTAAACCCGATTTTAGTAACTTTCAACCCTTATTAGAATTATAAGGTATCACTATCCCTTTCTGGGCACATCATACAGATACCTTCCCTAATTGGTGGTATTTGAAGGTTCTGAGCACAAAGAAAGTGTGCGATGGGTTCTGCCCAAATTTTTATTTTGTCATGATCGATGATCAATATGAGATTTACAAAACGATAAATTTTATGATCTGCAGAATTGAATCAAATAATATATACAAGGGAAATCAAGCTAGAACAAAGAGAGGACCATCAAATATTATTTATAATCAATTTAATTAATTAAGAATTACCTTGATGGAATTATTTCTTCGTTGAAGGATCTGACAATAGATCGGCATTGATCCATCATTTCGTTGAATAAATCAAGTGTAGATTCCCTCTAGCGGTGATCCACACATGTTCCACAAATCTCTGGAAGCTTATGAAGGAATATCTGGGTTCTAGCATGATATATCCTTTACCTTGCATCATCCGCCTTTGATCTCCATGATAACGACTTCCAAAGCATTCTCCTTGATCTGGTAGAGGAAGATCACTCTTTATTCTTGGGATCATTCTTGGAGAAGGTTGCTCTCTAGGTCTTGAGAGGATTCTCCAAGTCTGTTGTGCAAAAACAACACAAATGAATTGGCTCTTAGAGAAAATAACATAATTGGGTTTATATACTACTAGGGATAAAATAAAATAATTACATAAGGGCCCTTTATTATTTATTTAATCATGGTAGAACCCCATGTCAAATAATAATAATAATAATAATATTTCTTGACATGTGCTTAACTTGAGAATTAAATTAAATATTATTTAATCAAATAATATTAAATATTTATTATTTCTCATCGGACCATTAAACTCAGTCCCCCATTCCTCCATAATATTTATCATGCCTTGAATAATGACTATTTATTTGTTAAATAAATATCACTATATTATTTTCTAATAAATAAATAAATATTATATTCACTAAATAGAAAATAAATATTTATATGTGATCAAGAAAATATGAATAATTATTAAATTACATGCATGAATAATATTTATTCAACTTGTTAAATAATAAATAATAATATATTATTTATTTGAGATTCTGGATACAATCAGTGGGTGACCCTCTAGGCCTCTTTTTCTTAATGGCTTTAGGCGAAGCAACCTAAAGTCCAAGGTTAGTGTCTAGAAACATGCGAAGGAAACCATAGATAAAAAATTTAATGCTACAACAACATGATACATCATACGAACACTTATTGTGTAATATAATCCCTTTATCATGATATTTCAAATCAAGAAAGTTTCATGCTGGTGCCATCAACCTATGTGCTTGATGTCTCTTTCTTTGACTTCCTATAAATTGAACTCTAAAATATAACACCATGTCTATGGATTTATTTAGGCTATATAATTTTCATCAAAGGGCCTAAGATATAAAATTTCTTTAAAGAAAAGAAGGGAAAAATCCTTTCTCATAGTATTCATTAATGCAATATTACTCATGACACACCCAAAATCCTACCTCACCACGAACATATTTCACTACAGTTTTTATCAATACATCAAAGTACATCACTCATAATACTCATTAATAATAATATTAAAGTATAAGGATCATTACACATGTCCAAAGATAGGAACATCCAATCAAATATATAAATATGGATTTCCTATTGGAAGGTCTCATTATTATAATATCCTACTAGATATTACTAAGGGAGTACACCATGATAAGGTGCCTCAAATTACTATGAGTATCCACCCTTGATTTCCTATATCATTTGTGTCCCTTAAATAATATCATCTAGATATAAAACATATATTAATAATATTTTTTTAGCACTTCTAGGTTCTTATCATAGCGGGGAATTGCTATAACCTTTTAGTGTGACAAATTCTCTTAAAAAATTATTACATATAATGTTATACAAAAGAAAAATCATGATTTGATAAAAATTATATTAATATTAAAAAACTATGAATATGTTTTATCATAAAGTATAAATAAGATGGTTCTAGGGCACCAACTCCAGTAGACTCCCACTTGTACTAGAGTAAACTGCTAACAAACTTTAGTCCCCTAGCTCTCACATGATACTCATGATTCTGATGAGATATTCCTTTAGTCAAGGGTTCCACCATGTTCTCTTCTGTGGGTACTCCGATCACTTCAACTTCACCCCTTTGATAAAAATCCCTCAAGAGGTGACACTTTCAGAGTATGTGTTTTTTCCATTGGTGTTACTTTGATTCTTTTGTAAGTTCTACCATTACAGTATTATCACAATAAAATGTGATAGGATCGTTACTACTAGGAACCACATAAAGATCTTGAATAAAGTTTCAAATAAAATCAGATTCCTTGGTTGCATCAAAAGCTACTATATACTCAAAATCCACTATAGAATCATCGATAACTATCAGATTTGAACTTTTATAGCTCATAGCTCCTATATTGAGACATAAAATATATCCTTATTGCAACTTCAAATCATTCGGATCTATTTGAAAACTAGAATTAGTATAACCTCTTATGAACAAATCCTCACATCCTTCATACACTAGGAACATATACTTAGTTCTTCTATGATACTTAAGGATAGCCTTAACAGTAGACCAATGATATTCTTCTAAATCTGCTTGATATCTTCCTACCATGATTAATGCACATGAAACATCAAGGATAATACATAACATTTCATACATTATTTATCCTATCACTGAAGTGTATGGGATATTAGTCATTCTCTCTTTCTCATGTTGTGTACAAGGACACATTTTCTTAGAAAGATGTAAGCCATGTGACACTATAACCAATCCCCTATTGGATTTTTCCATACAAAATATCCATAGTATCTAGTCAACATATGTACTTTGAATTAGTCCAAGCAGCCTCTTTAATCTATCATGAATGATCTTGATCCCTAGAATATAGGATTCTTTACCTAAGTCCTTCATAGAGAAATATTTGTTTAGCCAATCCTTAACATACTATAATACTGGTATGTCGTTTCCAATAATTAATATTTCATAAACATATAATACTAGGATAACAACCATATTCCCACTAAACCTCATGTAAACACAAGAATCACATTATTTCTTAATGAAACCAAATTATTTTATGGATTCATTGAATCAAATGTTCCATGACTTGTATGCTTGCTTCAATCCATAAATGGATCTCTGTAACTTTGAAATCCTTTTGGCATCACCTGGAGTGAGAAACCCTTTTAGTCATGACATATAGAAATCTTCCTGAAGGTTCCCATTAAGGAATGCAATTTTGATATCCATATTCCAAATCTCATAGTCATGGTAAGATATTATGGAAAGTAGAATTATGATGTATTTAAACATGGAAATTGGTGAAAAGGTTTTATCATAGTCAATTCCTTGATGCTGTTTAAACCCTTTATCCAACAGCCTTGATTTATAGGTATTTACATTACCTTACATGTCCAGTTTCCTCATGAATACCCATTTTCATCTAATGAGCTTTACATCAATTTATGGATCGACCAGAACCCAAACTTGGTTCTGATAAATGGAATCCATTTTAGAATTCATGGTTTCTTTCCATCTCATAGCTTCTAAGCTCTCTACTTCCTCCTTGTGGGAGACATGTTTATCATTATCAACCAATAATTCATCACTATCTTCAGTGAATAGAAAACCATCTCTCTATTTCTCTTACCTCTCTTACACTTCTATGCGGTACTTCTGTTTTAGGAACTACTTCTTCCATGAGGACCTTTGGAATCTATTCCTATACCAACTCTTTTGTATCTTGAGCATCAACTTCATAAAAATCAATCTTGTTCCTACTATCCTTTTTTAGGACATTCTCCCTCTCAAGAAATACATATTATATGGTGATAATCACATTCTCGTATAAGGGTTTGTATAGGTAGTATCCCTTTTTTTATTATGATACCCTATACATATACACTTCATTACGCGGGGTGTTGGTTTTTTCTTGACAAGGCCTTAACAAATGCCTCGCAACCACATACACATGTATGTGACATAATGGGCTTCTTTCCACTCTATAAATCAAAGGGAATTCCATTTTCCAACTTAGTTGGTACTCAATTTAATGTGTATGTTACATTTTATAATGCATATCCCAAAAAGGATAATAGAATATATGCATGACTCATTATCAACCTGACCATGTCTAACAAGGTATAGTTACTCATTTCACTAACAATATTCCAATGCGGTGTGTAAGGTGAAGTGAACTCTATTAGAAATTTGATAAAATATTGGTTAAGATATTCACCCCATCGATCCGATCAAATATTCTTTATATTTTTACCAAGTTTATTCTCTACTTCATTCTTGAATTCCTTGAATTTCTTAAAGGAATCAGACTTATACCTCATCAGGTAGACATAGACATATCCACTCAATTCATCAGTAAAAGTTATGAAGTAAGAATATCCACCTTTAAATTATATTGTAAATGGTCCATATAAATCAGTATGTATAAATACTAGAAGATTTTTCTCCCTTTCACCCTATCCATCGAATGGTGGTTTGTTCATTTTTCATTATAAACAAGCATGACATCTTTCAAGAGGTTTTAGCTCAGATGAGTCTAAATAACCATCTTGATGGATCTTTGTTAAACAATTATCATTTACATGACCAAGACGGTGATACTATAGTTGGGTGTTATATGAGCCATGTCGACAAGATTATTTATCAATTTACAATACTTTTTTTTTCATAATTTAATACATAAAGACCATTATTTAAATGTTCTATACCATAACATATGTTTTCTTTATAAAAGAAACAAATTTTATTTCTAAAATTGAAAATAAACCCATCCATATCCAGGCATGATACAAAAATTATGTTCTTGGTAACCATAGGTACATAATAAAAATATTTTAAAACCAAAATCATTCCCATTGTCAATGAAAAGTGGTAGTCACCAATAGCTAGAGCAACCAACCTAGCACCATTAGCAGCTCTCAGATCCACTTCTCCTATAGTAATATTTTAGAATCTACTTGGTTCCTATATTTGGATACAAATGTGAGTTCCAAAAATTGTATCTAATACCCAATGTGTAGATATCAAAAGATTACACTTGATAACAAATGCACATTTAGGTTCCCCTTTATTATGGGTGCAGTTCCTATTCCAGTGGCCTAGATTGCCACATGAAAAACACACTGCCACCTTTTCCTTGCCTCGTATTTGGATCTTTATCTTCTTGGAAGGATGATGCTTATGAGATTTATAATGTTTATAGGTATTGGGCCCCTTTTCCTTGTTATTCCTTTTCTTATTCACCATAAGAAATGCGGGTTTCTCACACCCCATGTCTTTATCCACTTGGTGAATCAAAGTAAGAAGTTCTAAAAGAATATTATCATTATTTCTCATATTGTAATTAATAATAAAACTGAAGAAGGTCTTGGGAAATGATGACAGTATGATATCTGTATGAAAATCATCCTGGAATTTAATCCCTAAGATTTCTAAGCATTCAATATAGCTAATAAGATTAACTATATGAGGCCCAGCTAACACATACCCTCTAAGATTAGTTGTAAAAAAATCATTATAGATATATTACCTCTCTTGTCTCTCCTTCTATTGATAAATATCCTAAAGGCGATACATCATGATATATGCATCCATTTCCTCATTTTGCTTCAAAATATCATTGGACATGGATGATAGCATGAAACATTGAACATTTTTATCATCGTTCAAATGTTTCTTATAGAGATAAAACTCTTAACCACTTGCCTCATTACCAGGCACAATTGGAAAAGGTTTTTTCAACACATACAATTTACTTTAATGGAGAAGTATAATTTGTAAGCACCTTTTCCATTTTTAGAAATTTGTACTGATGTGAAAGTTATCCTTATCAAGTATGGATCACAGTGATATGTTTGAAGTCATTTTAATGTAATTTATACAAAATAAGATAAGAAAAATTTTAGTACTTTATCTGATAAAATTTAGACAAACAAACAAATATTATATTTATTAATCTACCACTATTTTATAAAAACCCAACAACCCTCACCATTAGATTCAGAATATCGTATTGCTTGGACAATATATTTTCAAGGATCCATATTACCATTATCATTACCCCAAATTTGGTTGGTTAAGAAACTTGAATGGTTTTAGGTAGGCATTCCAAATGCCAACTACATTAACTCACTGTTTCTTGATCCTTTGAGTGGACTCCCAAATCCTAAAATCTTGAAATTTTATTTCCTCAACCATTAACTCTTAGTTACACCAAATCATACCTTTTAAATAAACCCTTGATGTGAACTAAGTTAAGTCAACCCAAAACATCAAGTTAGAATTCCTCGATAATTGAAAGCACCCCAACTTTGGCTAGTCAAGTACTTTGAACTATAGTTCAATTTTAACTGAATTAGTGGAAGGCTATACCAACATAATATATATAATTGAGGGATTTTATAATTTTATGCATAAATTTACAATTATTATCTTTATTACATGCTTTTTAATATTAAGTGGATTTAATTAAGTGATTAACCATGACTTATATAATATTTACACATAAGATAATTTATTTTAGTTCTATATTGCATTCTTGTTAATTTAATTAAATTATGTGATCATGAAAAAATATCCATAATTAAATAATAATGAAATTTTATAGAAATAAAATAAAGTGGTATGATCATGACATTTTACTAATGGTTAGTTTATATAGTGGTTGATAAACTAACCACTGACCTAGGGGAAAAAACATTGAACCAATTAAAATTCATGTTACAACTTTCCACCTATCCACCAATGTATCTCTCTTGGATTGGTTTCACCTCATCACCAAACTTGAACCACCTCCACTAGCTTGGGAGATCCATCTATTATATATGCTTTTTCTCACATGCGGGTGAGGGGAAAAGGGTTTACATAAAAGAAACCATGGGCACAAAATCCCTACATAATAAGAGGATCAAAGACACATAGGCCAACAATTTAATTTAATAACAAATTAAATGAAACAAATCTCATGAAAAGGTCTGTACTAGCTCATGATCGTCCACCTTCATGCAAAGAATTATGTATTTAATAAAACTAGCATTAAATTCTTAGTCATTCTTATTTAAGTCAAATAACACTCAAATAAATTAATTATCATCTTTAATTAATCAATTATTTTATCTTAATTCTTATCCAAATTTACTTGATATTACCATCCATTATAATTTCAAACAAATTTAATAAATTCATTTAAAATTAACCATGTACATAAATATACCTTTGAGGATATATAGTGAATACCCATAAAAATATAACCAACATTTATTATACTCGTATAATATTTACTCTTGTGACATATGACATACATGACTTATCATGTACTTTCATGATGTGTAATTCATAGATGATTACATGAATTACATGATTTTTCGATCACATGTTTTTCTTCAATTCATGTAGAGTAAAAACATTTTATATGACTCCAACATGATGTGCATATATGAACATTACTCATATATTAATTATATATATATATATATATATATATATTAAAACCTATCACATGGCATGTCCTATCTTTACAACCACACGCACGTACATGTCCTAAGGTTTACACAGTATAATAAATAAATTTTAAATATGTGTAATTTGGTATAAGTACACAACTTGTGAATTTGAGATACACATAATGTAAATCTCTCATCATCTATATGAGGTACACACCTAGGGACTCAACATGTAAATCGTACATCAGAAAATAGAGTACATGGTGTGTACAATGAGCTACATGGCACGTGGTCTCCAAATTACATGGTCACCAGTTAGATAGGCTATGTGTGGTAATACATGGCTAGTATATGACTCAAAGGGAGTACACATCATGTAGATGGGATACAAAACATGTAATCCAACTGACCATGCACTAGGATGGCCCAGTCAACATGAAGTGTAAGAATTAACTATACTATGTTTCATCAATGCACACGATTTGAGTAATTTATGAATTGACTCTTGGTGCATTTAACACAAGTACATGGTGTGTAATTATAGTTACATGGCATGTACTACTATTTTGTCTGGCTAGAAAACTAAACACCTTCATATTAGTTCCTCAATTTTATTTAATTCATAAAATTAATCATCATGATTAGATCTTTGAGAAATGAAGGTGGAAAAAACATATATCGCAATAAAAATTAAAAGAATGATTAAAATTGAATTGAAAAACTAAATAACTAACGAATAAATCAATAAACAATATTTAAATAATTATAAATAATTATTTACCCACTTTGATACCACTTGAAGGTTCTGGGTGCAATGGAATCATGTGATGGGGTTTTCCCAAATTTGCTTTTTTTTTTCATGATTGATGATCAATTCGATATTTACAAAATGATAAATGTCATGATCTATGGAATTGAATCAAAGAATATAGACAAGGTAAATCATTTCAGAATCAAGAATAGTTCATAATAGATTATTTATAATCAATTTAATTAATTAAGAATTACCTTGATGGAATTCTTTCTTCATTGATGGATCTGAAAATAGATATGCGCTGCTTTGTCTTTGCGTTGAAGGAATCATGTGTAGATTCCCTCTAGTGGTTATCCACACATGTTACATGAATCTATGGACATCTCCAAAGGAATATTTGGGTGCTATCATGATAGATCCTTTTTCTTGTGTTGTCCACCTTTTATCGCCACAAGAATGGCTTCCAAAGCGTTCTCCTTGATCTGGTGGAGGAATATCTCTCTCCATTCTTGGGAATGTTTTTAGAGAAGGGATATCTCTAGGGTTTGAGAGGATTATCCAAATCCATTATTCACAACCAACAAAAATTAATTTTCTCTCATATAAAATAACATAATTGGGTTTATATACTACTAGGGTTAAAATAAAATAATTTCACAAGTGCCCTTTATTATTTATTTAACCCCTACAATACCCTATATCAAATAATAATAATAATAATATTATTTCCTGACATGAACTTAACTTGGGAATTAAATTAAATATTATTTAATCAAATAATATTCAATATTTATTATTTCTCATCGGACCATTAAACTCGGCCTGTCATTCCTCGAAAATATTTATCTGGCCTTGAATAATGACTATTTATTAAATAAATATCACTTCATTATTCACAAATAAATAAATAAATATTATATTCACTAAATAGAAAATAAATATTTATATGTGATCAATCAAACATTAATAATTGTTAAAGAACATGCAAAAATAATAAATAATCATATTTTATTTAACTGAGATTCTGGATACACTTAGTGTGTGAGCCTCTAGGCCTCTTTCTCTGTGGCATTAGGTGAAGTAGCCTAAAGTCCAAGATTAGATTCTAGAAACATGCCAAATAACCCATAGAGAAAGAAGTTAATGTCGCCAATATATGATACCTCATATGAATGTTTACTATGTAATATAATCCCTTTAATATGATACACTAATGGAAATCTGACTTTTCCCAACGCTTCTATACCAACGGTTTTTAAAAACCATTGGTATAGGTCCTTTTTCCCAACGGTTTGGCCAAACTTTTGGGAAATCCCACTTTGTGGCCACCTTTCCCAACGGTTTTGGCAAACCGTTGGGATAGGTATACCCTTTACCAACGGTTTGGCCAAACCGTTGGGAAAAGTCCACTTTTTGGCCACCTGTCCCAACGGTTTGCCAAAATCATTGGGAAAGGTCCTCTAAAAAATCAACCTTCAACCCGAAATGAATTCCAGAATCAAGAACTATACCAACGGTTTTGACAACCGTTGGTATAGGTCCTGATAATTTTTATCATATCTTCTTACCGAGAACATTATATAAATCAAAATTTAAAATATTTATGACAATACATATATATATTTACGTAATTATGTTCACAAAAGTCATGTTAGGTTAGTGGTTAAGTCGTTCAATGATAAACTAGGGGTCCTGGGATCAAATCCCAGCGATTGTTTTTTTTTGAAATACATATACCAACGGTTCCATAACCGTTGGTATAGATTTTCATATTACTTATACCAATGGTTTCCAAAACCGTTAGTATAGGTCTATACCAACGGTTTTCGCAAAATCGTTGGTATAGACCTATCTCAACGGCTTACTTAGCAACGGCTCTCCAAACCGTTGGTATAGGCTATACCAACGGTTTGGAGGCCTATACCAACGGTTCCAAACCGGTTGTATATGTTAGTTTTCCAGTAGTGATATCTCAAATCAAGAAGGCTGCATGTTGGTACCATCAACATATGTGCTTGATGTCTCTTTCTTCGAATTCCCAAAAATTGAACTTTCCTATAGAAAATCATGTAAATGGATTTATTTAGCCTATATTATTTCCATTAAAGGGACTAAGATATCAAATTTTGTTAAAAAACAGAAGGGAAAAATCCTTTCTCTCATCATTCATTAATGAAATATTACTCATGACACACCCAACGTATCATACCTCACCACGAACATATGTCATCATCAATAAATAAAAGTAATTGACTCAATACTCACTAATAATAATCTTAAAGTATAAGGATCATTACACATGTCTATAGATAGTAACATCAAATGACACATATAAATATGGATTTTCTAATAGTGGGTCTCATTCTCATAATATCCAAATAGATATTACCAAAGTTGTACACCATGAGAAGGTTCCTCAAAGTCATATGATTCTCCACCCCTTATAAATTGTATCATTTGTGTCCCTAAAATGACATCATCAAGCTATGGAACATATATTAAGAATAGTGTCATAGCACTTTTGGGTTCTCATCATAGCAGGGAACTACGATGAACTTTAGTGCAATAGATACTCTTGGGACATTATCACATACAATGGTATATAGAAGAACAATCAAGATGTGATAATAAGATTATTAATATTCAGAAACTATGAATACGATTTATCATAAATTAAAAATAAGTTGGTTCTAGGGAACCAACTCCAATAGTATTTACTTCCAATTCACAATAAAATGATTATAGAAAGTGGCTATGACAAGTAAAATTTTAATGAATTTAGGCATAAAAACATGGTATTACCATTTAAGCCTTATTGGTACCATTATTTTAATATATATTTAAATTATCACTTGAATACCCACCATGGTATTCAAAACAATAATCCCCTATTATTTGATACATGAAATCCATTTTTAATTTAAATTGATCTTGTCAATCATAGTTTATTATCATTTACTACTTACTTATTATAATTATTATTATCAATGAATAATGCATCACTAGACATGGTGAATATAAAGCCATCACTATGGTTTTATCCTTCCTATGCAATATGTGTCTTTGGAACATTCCTTTTCCTCAAGATATTATGAAACTTATTCCTATGTTAACTATTTTTTCATCTCTAGTAATGACTAAACCTAAGTCAATATTTCCCCCACTATCTCATATAGATATGTTAAACCATTTATATAAATGTAGTATATCACTGGAATACAACTTTTATATTATAGGTATTTTTTAATATCCTAAGAAACATGTAAGATTATTACTTTATATGCACATTCTATTTTTCTTGATGCAAGTTTGTTTATAAACTAACAAACTCTTTTCATATATACAAATGTTCTTATGACATAATGAATTTATATCATACTATAAATGATATGATATCCATTGGTTATTATATTTGACATATGGTTTTGGTATAATGCCTCTATTTACATAGAATGTCTTGAAAAATAATTGAAGTCACTATAGTTCATATATGTCTCAAACATTGATACTCATTTTACTTACATCATGACTTCGATGTGTGTAAGGAAATGTTTGTTTAGGAATTAATCCACACTAAACTTTATTTATCAATGTTTTTATGTAATACTCATAATAAATCCTCCTTATTAACATCATGGATTTTAAGTTTATAAGGTAATGTGCATTTTGGAATTATTCCACACCAAATTATAACGATCGATGAACTCTTGGTCAAGATATTCTTCATCCCATGAGCCTAATGCAACTCATATCTTATTACCATTCATATATCGTACTCCACTTTAACATTACTTAAAACTCTTAAAGAAATCTAATAAAGTATAGTTACACATATATTACCCTTGGAATAGTTCATGCTCTCTAGCAGAATTAATTCTGAAAGCATTGTGACCTATCTCTATTTCTAAAGATTTCTTTGTCCAAAAGTAAGTATATAATTATATTGATAATACAAGAGGCCTTTAACTCCAAATATTCTAAAATAATACTAGGTATATCCTTAAAAACTAATTAATTTATCTTAACAAAGTATTATATCTTCAAAATAAATTATATATTCATCATGTATTGTCAATGATTCTAGTATTACCGAACTATTAGTTGAGTATTAAAAACCAAAAAAACATTCATTATAAAACTAGAATAATGTATCCCTATTTCTAAAGGAAACATGAGATAAATGTTTTGATTTTACTTAACAAAAGTTAAACTATAATTAATAAAATTAGAAATATATAAGTTGTGTAATTATCAACTTAGAAACCACCATTTCTCAGCTGCTTGGAGAACACACCTTAATTATTGTAACATTTCATTTCATACTTGGTTACTGTATTCAAATACACATATGTGATAAAAATATTGTATTTAATAACCAAATAGTATAATATAAACATTATATACATAGATGAATATGCCTAAATAAGAAGTAATTACTTTCTTATTTAATTAAATTCATTTCATTTAAAATTCCATAGTTTTATTTCATGATATGAAAAGAAAATAACCTATTGTATGATAACTAACCTATTTTAATTAATGGAAATTGAAAAATTTATTTTAACATCATGCTTTTCATTGGACTTTTCACCTTGTTTTTCAACTTATTCTCCACAAGAACTAAAGATTAATATTTCTTTATTGTTCTTATTTGCTTGTTAAACCTTACCAAAAAGGTAATAAATCAGTTTCTACATGTACTATTCATTTTTTAATATTAAAAAAAATAGAGTATATGGTTGAAAATGATAAAATAATGCTATGTATTGAAATATCGTGATCTATTTTTTGCCTTTCACATAACCAGTGTAATGATCAATTATTCATATCTCGCTTCACTTTATTTTTGTAATCTTCTCAGAGATGTGAAAACATGCGAAATAATTCATGTATTGATGTTGTATCTACAACTCACATCATACCTTGATGATAGAATTGTGAAATAACTATCATATACATCATACATGAGTCTCTTATAATCATTTTTCTTACCATTACTTCCTGAGGAGGCTTAACAGGTATTGGAGAAAACTATCACCTTGAATTTTCGATATTGTTTTACTTTGCACAAGAGCCCATACTACCTATTAAAAACTTATTCCAATTCAGAAAATTTATTTGTTAAATATTATCATAGTTTAAATGTGGTATTACTTTCCATTTTCTATAAAAATAAAATCTAGAATATTTTAATTTTTATATTGATTACTCATTTAAACATTATCGATTAATTTAATCATCAAATGTCTCCCACTATTTTATGTAACTCTAGAAACCCTATGTAATAGAATAAGAATACTCTGTTTCTTGAGTATTCTAGTAGAAATTATCCTTAAAAATATAATCATAGTATAAAATCTATGGTTATTCCACTACTCGGATAGTTCAAGGTAGGTGTTTAACTGGCCAACCACATTAACTCATGGATCCTTGATCTGTGGAGTGAAGTCCTACTTTCTAAAATCAAAAACTTGATTTACTTAATTATTAACTCTAAAGATGAAACAAAATAGATATGGATACTTATTTTCTACTATTTTCAGTTAAGTCAACCCATTTCTCTCATAAGAACTCCACAATAGTAGCAAGAATCCTCAAACATGGCTAGAGAGTACCCAAGAAACATGTTTGTGTTTAAATTCAAATGATGGAAGGAATTTGCGATTTAATATTTCATTGAGAGGTTTTATAATTATTGAATAATGTAATTATTTTCTATTAAATATGTTCAAAATATTTTATCATGCTTATAATTAATTATTAAGAGAATATATTCAGTGATTCTTTATGTATTTTATCATTTTATGTGTTTCCCACAGACAATAAAATGCCTAAAATAATAAATAATGCATAAAGGAATTAAAATTATCCAACAGGTCTTGAACATCAAATATTGGTTGATCCATTCAAACTTAATGGATAAACCATGACTTAGGGGAATCATACCTAAGTTAGGTCTTGACCCATGATGTAGCTCACCTCCGGTCAGGTGTTTTTCTTCTTGTCTAGTAAACTACTTCGTCTAGGTGTGGTCCATGTTTTAAATCATCATCATTAAAATAAAAATGTACCCACACATTGGCGAAAGGGTCTTGGGAATCACGATGTATATACAAAAAACACTGATTTATGCATAGGCCCTTATAAATATTGAATAAAAGAGGAATATGTGTAAACTATCATAAAAATTAACTAATTATTACAAAAATTACATATAATTTTAATTAACGATAAATTAAAATAAATTAGACATGCAATGTCGGTCACTGCTCAAGATATGTCTATGGGTAAATTAAAAGTGTGATAAATTTAGGTATGAGGGTAATAAAATAAATTAAATAAACTATTTTAATACAAATAATTTATTTCTGGTTGGTCCCTCAATTAATTTAATTTTATTCAAAAAATCAACTTAATCAACTAATTTAATTTATATGCCAAAATTAAATTAAATTTCAGAATACTAAAATTCTTATTTTGTAGACCAAACATTAAATTAAATTATTTTTTGACTATAGTAAAATTACCCGAGCACCAAAACCCCGTCCAGACCCATTGTAGGTCGGGCCAAACCTATGCAGGCCTATTCCAGGCCAGGCAGACCCCATGCTTGGTAGTTTTGGGCCAGGTAGACTCACCCTTACCTGTTTTGGGTTGGGAAGACCCGCCCAGGCCTATGCAAACTCATATCGGGCAGGAAGAACCTAATTTTGGTGCGGATCACCTGAACCGAGCAAGGGGAACCATAGGAAGGGTGTCTAGTCACCTAAAGGTAGTTGTAGGGGGTTCACTTGAGCAGATCACACCTAGGGTGAAGAAGCCCAATGAATGGCTATGTCTCAGTTGGGGTGCACAAGGTGTGGAAAGATCTGGGTTTATGCTTTTGAGGGAACCAATGCTATGATATATTGGAAAATTCTAGTGGAATACGCCACATTGAGATGTGATCGGATGGTAGTGGTAGTTTGGATGGGACCAGACTCGTAGTGGTCGTACACCGTGATAGTGGTGACATGCTGCAGGCGGTAGCGATGTCGAGTCTCGGTGGTGGCTTGGAGTCAGTGTGTGGGATGTGGGTTTGGTTGGTCTTTATTTGATGGAAGATCTTCCATGGTGGTTTCATCCTGAAGATAGTCCATATGATGTCGTTAAATTCTTATAGGGCTACACACATTTAATAAAATATAAAACTCAAACCATCTAACTAAAAATGTAGTAATTAGAAATACCAAGTGTGGAACCCATAAGGTCGATACATATTCTATAAATTAATTAAATGAATTGAAAACATAATTGATTGATTGATTAAATAGATAGATAAAAATGAGAGAATATTGGGGTTTGAAATCAATGGATGAAGCATTCCGGGTTTAGTGTTTTTTAGGTTTGTGCGCTAGGGATTCAATTGATTATGTTTTCATTCATGAGTTGGTTTTAGAATTAGGTATTTAGGGATCCTTGTTATGGGAACCCTACACTAATCCTACAATCAAACCATCAGTATGGTTAAATACTAAGTTTGATCATAGAACTAGGTGACCTAAAACCTTATTTAAATATTATCACCCTAGATTGCATAATGATCATGCACAACCCATGGTAATTAATTGATGAAATAAAATAATACTCCTTAATTTGAAGTATAATGATCATTCAATTAAAAAATAAAGATAAATGGAATTAATAAATATAGTTTCAAAAATATAAAACATTAAAAGAAAATAGAAATAATCCCTAACAACACTTTCTCCTATAATCAAATAACCTGACATAGAAAGAATAACTCAATTATACTAGACATGATGAGAATGAGCAACATGGATACCAAGAGAAGAAAGTCAGGGAAGAAAAATAGTATCAGGGATCCACAGTCACACACCCATCATTAAAAAGTCATTTATATCTCTCCCTAGGCTCTAATATGTCCCTTGTGCATGGCCAAATGGGTGAATATATAAGCCTCCATTTCAAACCCTTGGCGCTAGTGCATAAAAATTCCAACTTACCCAACATGATCATAATGTGTATTATTTACATGACATGAAATGAGAAGGGGTGACTTCACCAAATCTGTATCTCCAAATAAACTCATTCCATGTATTTTTTACATGGCATGTAATGGATTCAATTTTTATAGTGTGAAAAGGTGAAGTGAAATTCAGCATATCTCTCCCTCGACCCCATGAATTAAACTCACGACATGTATTGAGTTCACAACATGAAAAAATCTTCCTCAAGGTTCTACATTCTACTCCATCTTGCTATGAATTTGGATTCTAGATTCAATATTCTAGTGTCATTCAACATCACTTTACATTATAACATGACATTTATTTTAGCTCCTACATTCATATCTTTTTGTTCATTTTTAAAATATCAGCAATATCCTTCCATAAATAACAAATAAAGTTAAACAATCCAAATATTGTTAAGAATATAAATTAAATTATATAAATCACTATATTAAAACAACCTAAAAAATATGCATGAAATACATGTATAACCTAATGAGTCGAAGAGGGTTATATCCAGAAGGCATGGTGGGAACCCATGGGGTGACACGGTTGGCTTTTTTTGGAAGCCTACCTATACCTTTTTTTAAGGTTTTACTTGTTGACCCTAGGTCCATCCAATTTTTATTTTTGTCCTTAGACTAATTTTTCTAAACCTTAAAGGTTGAATTTTAATTTTTTTTATATTTTTTAAATGATTTATTTTATTTTATTATGGGTTTCGACAACTGAGTGGGAAAAATGGCCTCTGGCTGGTACAGATCAGTCACTAGATTCTAGTTGGCACTCAACTAGAAAAACAAAATTCACTAGAATCGTCATTGAAACCAAAAATAGGGTAAATTTTAACACATATAAGCATATACATTCTTCATATTATTAATACCTGAAACATCGCAAATGATTCGTATTAAATATTTCGAATGGACATAACTTGGCCGTCTAAAATTGGATTGATGTGTGGTCCATTTCATTGAGACTGAATTAACTTGGCTATCTGTAGAGGTTTGAATGACCATAACTTGATACTGAATGACCATAACTTGGCTATCTGAAATTGTTTCATGATATCATGTGAATGACCATAACTTGGTCACTCGAGATGACCAAGTTATGGTCATTAACAATCCTCAATTTCAGACGACCAAGTTATGGTCAAGTTATAGACAAGTTATGGTCATTTACAACCTCTCTGGAAACAATTTCAGATGAACAATTTATGGTCATTCTCATGATATCATGTGAATGACCATTACTTGTTTGTCCATATGAAATTGTCCCTTGTGTATGATAACTTGAGACCGACGTAGAGCTATCTGAGTATTAACGATCCTCAATTTCAGACAACCAAGTTATGGTCATTAACATGTTTCAGGATATCATGTGAATGACCATAACTTGGCTATATGAAATTGTTTCTGGAGATCTAATCCCCTGTAGAGGTTCGAGGATATCATGTGAATTTAATAACCAGAAAAATTAAACTGAATAGTTACCTCATTAGAATCAAATCGTGATCAATAATAGATTATCTCCAATGAGAGTTTCTCAAAGGATCTAATCTTGAACCCCTATATATCATCCACATAAGATTCAAGAATCTACACACTCAACATTCTTCGAATTATGGGTTCTAGTGTGGAGCTCTGATGAATACTTCATCATTATGATGACCACTTCTATCTCATCCCTTCGATTCATCAAAGGTGTTCTTGGATTGATCAATCAGAGATAAAATCTCTATCCTTAGGAATCATGAGCAGGGAAAGGCTCTTATTCCATTAGAATGAATAGTTTATGGAATGATATTCTCCTCTATTTATATAACAGATGTCCAAAATACCCCATAAGGGTTCCCCAACTCCCGTATATCTAATTCCCACTAAATAAACAATAAATGACATTTTATAACAATATAATTACATCATTAAGATCATTTATATTTTATCACCTACTTGTAATATATAATAATTATATTACATGATAAACCCGAGTTATTAACTTGACTCGTTATTCCAACAATATTAAAGAAACCATGAATATTAAAATAATATTTGTGCATATAATATTTTCCCTGTATTCAATTAATACCTTGAGAATAATTTAAAAAAAAAATTAAATCCAATTATTCTATACTCTAATAACAAAGAATTTATTTATTTATTGAGGATATTTAATACTCAGATAGCTCTTGGTCCCCATGGCGGGGACCACCATGTCCTATATACATATTCACTAGAATAAAGTAGATTCTTGAATATGCTATTATGTGTGACCCTCTATTCCCTTATATAAATAGTAGTGAATAATATTAAAAAACCAAGAGCAGAGTCTAGTAACCCAACAAGGCCCCTAAAGAGATAAGTAAAAGTCATTACAATGAAAACCTTTCCTATAAACATGCACTGTGTAATATAATCTCTTTATCTCGCAATATTTCAAAAAGAAGGATGCACTGCTTGTGTCATCATCTATTCTTACTTTATTATTTAATGATCTAAATGAACATACTTACCTATGACTAAATTGCCCAAGTATTTATGAAGGTAATACCATAATTATCAACTAGGTCCATGAAATCACTTCCTCAACTTGAAAGCAAAAAATTCTATCTTGACCATTCAACCAATGCCATGCCACCAATGACACACCCAACACAATCTACTTCTCCATGACTAAAATTTCATGGGTTTTTTACTTTCATCAAAGTATGAAATCAAATGGAACACATTGATAATTATCTCATGTTAGGAGACCAATACACATGTTAATATATAGGAACATCCAATGACACCCAAAACATATTGTGTTTCTATTGGTGGGTCTGTCCTTATGATCTCACATACTAGAGGCCACCAAGTGTGAACTTCTTGAGAATAATTCTCAATGATTATTATCCCCCATCACATGATAGTTAGACTCAACTATGTTAAGTTAGTAAGATGTATCTAAACCATAGGAAATATGTTTAAGATTAATGTTATAGTATCTTAAGGTTTTGATTATCACCTGGTAACTACTATAACCTTTTTATATGACAAATAATCTATGGAAATTACCATTTAAATAGTGGATGCAAAAATATAAACACTATAATGGCAATTTTACATCATGAATAACTCACTGTATACATGATATGGTAATAAAAATGTAATTTTTAATTGGGTATAGGGAAATCACTATTAAAACAGCAAGTAAGACTCTCCTCCTTTCTCATCTTCTATATTATTGGTCTCTCCTCTATTTATTCTTGGGATATCTCTTCTATAGTGGTTATATTAACCTAAAATATGTTCAATATCATTTATTTGGGTTGGATATTGATGGTTTTGGCATGTTCTTGATTTCTTAGTATCCTCTCTTGAGTTAGCATGTGATTTACTAACATATTTGGGTGATTTCAAGTGAAAGGTAGGTAGTTCTATGATTATCCATTATTTAGTGATTTAAATATGTGAGCCTTGTTTCCTAGATTCATTATAAATTGTTTTGTGTGTGTTTAAATGGGTAATTTACAAAGTGTGTGTATAATATTTTAAAATAGAAATACCCCCTAAAATTGGTATGTTTTGGTGTGTAATGGTTTTTCTATGAAATATGGGGGTTTTCATGGTTGAATAAATTGGAAAATACATGGTAATCCTAGGTATATAGGTTGGTAGACTAAAAAAAGTATGCTAGTCATGACCCACCCTACCAAGCAGGATTATGATTACAATAATAACTAAACATTGATGACATGGGTTGGTTATATTGAGAAACATACATAAATTCACATCCAGGATTGATCCCCCAGAGTACAAGGATCCTAAGTACCCACTATCCCTGGCCACTTAGAGATTTATCATGGTGCTTATTCCATGGTTTTTTTTGTTTTCATTTATCTATGCCCATTTACTTTCTAATTCTTAAGAATTTTTTTTATAAAATGTATTTTCCCTTATTCCTTTTTAAACAAATAACGCTTTCAATTTGAATTATTTCCTCCTTTGAAAACAAGCATGTCTAATTGGATCTTAATGACCATGTATGGAACCTTTAGGTGGTATCCTACCGAGAATGTGGGATCACACACTATATACACCCACTTGTGTATATAAACAATGTTTTTATGATCTTGTTAAGGGAAAGGCCCTATTTAGAGGTGGTGGAGGTTAATATTATTAGATGATCCTTTGGTAGGGGTTGATGATGGTGGCATGTTGGGTGTTGACACATGTTTCACGAGGAGGTTTTTCTCATCTACTTGATTCTATCTCCTTTTTGGTTATGTTGGTCCCTGATTGTAAATGTAAAATGATTAACTCATGATTATAGTTGAATTATTTTGTTTTTTATGTTGGAAATTGGACTTGATTTATGCAAATATTATATTTATATTAGCTATTATTCTCATGGGTGAAATTGTTCCTAAATGAGTTCTGTGATTCCTAGACACTAGTTGTTAGCCCATGGGGATCGGGAATGACCTTTAATCCATGTCATGGGCAAGGTCGTGGGTTGGGTTAGATGGATTCCCAGGATGATTCATGAAAAAATGGTATTAAAGGCAGTTTTTACTTTATTTTAGGTTATGTTGTTTTGGAAGTTTGTATAGATAGAAGCTAATACTATAAGGGATTACAAATTTGTTTGTAAGTGGGGTGTCTTTATAACACACCTCGTGACGTACATTGGGATACCATGGGATGTATAAGATTCATTTAAATCATCATTTAGTTGTAGTACACTAGATGTATATTAGGCATGGACACCAAGGAAGGGTGGATTTGTTTAAATTAATGATTGTGATTGTGGTGGTTTTAATTTTTATTTTTGAGAAGTGTTTAAATTATGTTATTTGTTGTTTTTCTATGGAATAATTTATTGGTGGTTAATTATATGTTTTTTGACTTTTATAGCATTATTCCTCCCCATATACCTCCGATACAACTATGGGAAGTGTCCAAAGAGATTTCTCCCTCACCGGTTGATCATAGACTAGTTGAGTCTGTAGTTCAGGCTATCCGAGGTCTAGATTAGGGAGCATCCTTTGGTTCTTCTCAGGCTAAGTAAATAAAACCAAGCCTAGAAAATGATAGGTCTTATATGTTTTTCAAATATAAACCCCCTTCCTTCCAGGAAAAAATGGATCCCTAGGAAGCAGAAGATTGGATTGAAAAGATTAAGATAATTGTTGGGTTCCTCAGGACCCTTTAAGATGTCAAAGTGAAGTGTACTGCATTTCTTTGAAATCACCTAGTCATCAGTAGTGGGAATTTGTGGTTCAGGTGGGAGGATATGAGGAGATAAAATAGATATATTTCGAGGCTGTTTTTAGTGGGTAGTACTTCCTTAAGACTTTATCTCTCACTAAGACCTGGGAGTTTCAATATCTCTATCTGGGAGAATGTTCAATGCTAGAGTATGCTAACTGTTTTGAAGACCTATTACATTTCTCCCTCAAGGTTATTTCCAATTAATATTAGAAGGACTAATAGTTTGAAATGGGGTTTCATTTGGGTATTCAATATCAGTACTTTCTATTTAAGTTAAAGAAGTATGATGAGGTGGTTGATCGAGTTCTAATGGTGGAGGTCGACCGAGAAGGTAAATATGGTTTTTCCAGAATGATTCTAGCTATGGTCCAGGTCAGTAATGGCATGTTTGTAAAGAAGATGAATCATGAAGAGAAAGGAAAAAAGGAGTGGTGGAAACCATAAATACCCATACCAACTTTCCTTGTCAACAACTTTAGGTGGTGTATCAGTTGTGTTCTATCAATGTAGGAGGTATGGGAACATCCAGTCTACATTTCTAGTTAAACCTAAACTCTACCATAAATGTGGATTCTTGGTTCACATGTAATGTTTTTGTAATATTTTACTCATTATAAGAGTGGAAAAAGATCCATGGTGCACAAGGAATCGAAATCTCAGTCTGGTGCATCCATAGATACGGGTTCTCGATCTGATGGATGTGGTAGCATGGTTTGATATTCCTATTCAAAAACTAAACTCAAGGAAGATATGTAGGTTAGATATCGATCTCATTAATTGATAGAGATGAGTAAACTTCTTTCTATGTATAGATTCACATGGAATTAGATGTGGGTCTTACAATATTCCAAGGTATTATTTATATTTCATCATCCACATTGGTTTCTTTATTTGACATAGTTTCTTTTAATTATTTCATCTCTAATAGCCTTTTGGATTCTCTCAAATTCTTAATAGATATTATTTCATATTCTCTATATTTGATTACAACTCTTGGATAGAGTAAGGAATATGTCTATATACATCCATCTTGTGTTATTACCCTATCATAAGTTGATTTGGAATGGGATTTCCTTACCCTAGAAATGCGCCTTTTTGATGTGATCCTAGAAATGTATTGAAGGACATGCTTCAAGGATCATATTTTTTGATTTAATTAGTGGGTGATGCTTACGACCCCAATGGGATCACTCAAGTTTTCCAAGGTGAATGGGATACATGGTTAGGATGATCTAGACCTCCAATTCTAGAGTTAGGAATACTCATTTTCTATAAGTATTTTCTTATATTAGAGGATTATGGGAAAGGTTATGAGGTTGGCTTTCCTCCCATAGTAATTGAGCTTCCATAGGCATTTCCCAAGGACTTATTAGGTTAACCTCTAGAATGGGATGTGGAGTTCACTATCAAATTGGTGTTAGGAACATAGATGATATCTATTCTCTCATATCATATGGCCCCACAAAGTTGAGTAATTTAAAGATTCAGTGGGAATATTTGTAATACAAAGGATTTATTCATATGAGCATCTCACATTGTGCTGCACCAATGTTGTATGCTAAAAAGGATGATGGATCTATCTAGTTGATCATATATTACTGAAAGCTAAACATGGTCACCATAAAGAATAAATAAACCTTTACCTACATTAATGACCTCTTTGATCAGCTTAAGGGGTCATGGTGGTTTTCTTAGATTGAACTGCTCTTTGGGTATCGTCAAGTTAGAGTAGGATAAGATGATGTTCCCAGGAAATATTTTTGAAGTAGCTATGGCTATTTCGAGTATTTAACTATTCAATTTGGGTTGAAAAATTATCTAACAAATTTCTTGGCCCTTATGACCTGGTGTTTCATAAATACCTTGACTCCATTATCTTGGCGTTTATAGATAACATCTTGGTCTAATATGATATAAAATAGGAGCTTGATTGACATTTGAGGATTGTTCTAGGAACACTTCAGGATCAGCATATTTATTCCAAAATCTCGAAATGTAGTTTTTAGATATGGGAAGTAAAATATTTTGGGCATGTGATCTCAAATCATGGGGTATTAGTTGATCTGGATGAAATTAGGGAAGTGATGTCATGGTAACAATTGATTAATGTCATTGATATTGGGAGAGTTTTAGTCTTGAAAGGATACTACAGGTAGTTAGTGAGGGATTTCTCTTAGCTTACTTCATCGATGATAGTGGTTAACCAAAAAGGATTAATTTTTGAAATAGAGTCTAGAATTCTAAACATCTTTTGAGGAGATCAAGTGGCCATTAACCACTACCCTTATTTTGATTTTATCAAAATTTGGAAATGTGTATATGGTTTATTGTGATGTTTCAGGTATAGGTATTGGGTGTATTCTACTGTAAGGTGACCATGTGGTAGTGTATGACTCTCAACAACTCTGACCACATGAAAGAAAATACCTAACCCAAGAACTTTATTTGGAAGTGGTGATACATGCTCTAAAATAATGGAATCACTACCTGTTTGGGGAAATTTTTATTGTTCACTCGGATCAAAAAATTTTGGCCAATATTTTCTCCTATAAGGATTTGAAATGAGGTAGCAATGATGGGTTGAGTACCTCCAGGATTTTGACTTCGATATCATCTATACCTGAGGTAATGAAAATGTGTTTACTGATGAATTAAGAAGGAAAATTCAAACCCAGGCTTTGAATTATACCAATGATGAGTGGAATTTGATGAGACTTCTTGATCAGATGAATTTAGAATCCCAAGAGCATAATGAAGGTACGTTCTTGGCTATCATTCAGTTGATTCCCCCTCTTACTAAACTAATATAGGAGGAGAAGCCTAAAGAAGATGTATTATAGAAATCTATGCATAAATTAAATGATGAGGGTTCTAAATGAATGTTTGATGTCTCATGATAGAATTATTTTCTTCAGGGGTTACTTCATTGTACAATTGTCTCCATGAAAGATGGTGATGTAGGATAGAAATCGGTCCCAGGGGAATTTCCATCCTAGATCCACTAAGATGTTTATGATATACATCTCTAGTTACGGTGTCCAAGTGTGAAATGAGATATAGATGACATTGTGTCTAAATGATATACATTCCCACAGATTAAATCCTAGAAACATAGTCCCTCAAGTCCACTTCAGCCACTCCTCATTCCTACTTTGAAGTGGGAAGAGGTCACCATAGATTTATTATTGGGATTCCTTATATAAATAGAGGAAAGAACACCATCTGGGTGGTTATTGAACATTTGAACAAATCCACCCATTTCATCCTGATAAAGGATTAGAATAAGGTGGAATAATTGGGAAGGTTGTACGTTCAAGAGATTGTGATTCTTTATGGTGTTCTATCGACTATCATTTTAGACATGGACCCCCATTTTACCTATTGACTTTGGGAAGTACTTAAATGGGAAATGGGGTTACAGGTCACGATCAATATGGTATACCATCCTCAAATGAATGATCAAACAGAACTAGAAAATCAGATTATAGAATAAATGATTTGTGCATACGTGTTAGACTTCAGAGGCTCTTGGGACAAACATCTTGGTTTGGTATAATTTTTTTTATAATAATTTTTACCAATCCACAATATGGATGGCTCCCTTTTAAGTATGTTATGGTCATCCATTCTGATAACCTCTATGCTAGATGGATGTGGGAGAGACCTCTTTACCGAGACCAAGTATAGTGCAGGTGATGACTAAAAAAATGTAGTTGATAAGGAATTGGTTTTTGACAGCACAAAGTCATCATAAGTACTATGATGATTAGTGATGTCAAGACTTTTCATATTTATTAGGTTACTAGGTGTTTCGAAAGAGACACCCCATTTGGTTCATTTTTCTTTTGGTAAGTAGGGGAATCTCTCACTGAGGTATATCAAAACTTTTGAGGTTACCAAAAGTATCAGTGAGGTGGAATAATGGATTCAATTTCCATCCTCATTAACGTAAATAAATGATGGGTTCCATGTCTCAAAATTAATTATGTATAATATAGAATCATATCATGTGATGAATTGGGAAGATTTGGAGCTAGAACTCGATCTTTCAGTAACCGATTAACTGGTGTGAATCGTAGATTCTCTAGTGAAAGTTCTTTGGGGAAATTCAACGCCATTAGTTTTTTCCTATAGAATCATAGAAATGATTATCACGATATGTGGTAATGAATTTATTTGGTAGAATAATACCCTTACTTATTCATTGATCATAATACACTTTGAATTTCTAAGGGTGGAAAGTTTTCATGCTTGGGATAATTTTTAGACCCATGGTGTTCCTTTTAGTTATTTTATCATTTTTTTATTATACCTGTGTTATATTGTTTCCCTCAGTGTTTTATAAGAAAATAATGATTTTTTGGAAGAAATAGGGTTGAAAATGGGTGGAAAAAGGTTTGGGGAAACCATGATCTAGACAAGTGAAAACCGTACAACCCAGACAATTTCACTGTCAAGGACGCATGACTAGGTGAATTATTATATTCTAGCCTAGTGAAAACTATATGACCCAGAAATTAGCACTATCCAAGATGAATGGCTAAGAGCACAAACTTTCACCCTTCCCTGGAAAACTATACTGCCCCCTCCTCTTGGAAAAAGGTGTCACACGGTTGGTACACAGTCTAATAGATCGTGTGGACAAACCATGTGGCCTGCCATATCATTATTTTTTTTTGAAATTCCAATTCTAAACCTATAAAATTTTAACACTATAAACCTCCTCTCTCAACCCATTAGACCCCCACCAGCACTAGTAACTCCACCTATCCTCATCTACTCCTCTTGGGCTCCATTTTTTGGTAAATTTGTCTTGGTTTCTTTAAGATTATTCCAAGTAAGTATCTCCTCCTTTTTTCTCTTCCCTATTCTTGGTCTCTCCTCCATTTATTCATAGGTTCTCTCTTTTCTAATAGTTATTTGGACCTAAAATGTGTTCAATATTATTTCCTTAGGTTGGATATTGATGAATTTTGTGTGTTCTTTTTTATGTTGGATATTCTCTTAATTTGGCTTGTGGTTTACAACTAGATTTGGGCGATTTCAAGTAGAAGGTATGTGGTTCCATGATTAACCATTATTTTATATTTTAAATATTCTATCCTTATTTCTTAAATGGATTCTAAATTGTGTTTTATTTTTTAAAATGGGTAATTTGGAAAGTAAGTTCTTGTAAAAGATATTAAAATAGTGAACCCCACATGGAATTAGTATGTTTTGGTGTGTAATGGGTTGGTTTATGAAAATGGGGGTTTTCATAGTTCAATATATGGGAAAACACATGGGAATATAAGGTATCTAGGCCGGAATACTAGGAAAAGCATGTTAGGAATGAACCACCCTGCCTAGAAGGATTAAAATTTCAACACTAACAAAACACCGATAATGGGGATTGATTATCTTGAGTAGGAGATGAAATTTCAAATACAGGATTGATCAAAGAGAGTATGAGGATCCTATATACCCACCAACCCTATATAATTAAAGATTTATCATAGTTTTTATTCCATGGTTTTATTTTTTTCCTTTATTTTCTCAATATTACTTTCTAATGCTTATGAACATTTTTTATAAAATAAATTTTTTCCTTATTACATTTTAAACAAATCATGTTTTCAATTCAAAATTTTTACTCCTTTAAAAACAATCATGTCTAATTGTATTATAATGTCTATGCATGAAACCTTTGGGTGGTATCTTACTATGAAAGGGGGTTTACATTGTACATACAACTTTATGTGTATGTAGACCTTGTTTTGTCTAATAAAGATAAGGGAAATGACCTATTTAGAGGTGTTGGTGGTTGTTATTATTAGTGGATCATTTGGTAGGTGTTGATGGTGTCGAAATAGTGGGTGTCAAACCACATGTCACGAAAAGGTTTTTTTTCATCTAGTTGATCCCTCCCCTTTTTATTTATGTTGGTCCTTATTTGTTAGTGTGGAATTATTAACTCATGTTTGTAGTTGTATTCTTTTGTTTTTCATGTTGTGATTTAAAATTGATGTATGCTAATATTTTATTGATGTTATGAATTATTATCATTAGTGAAACCATTTACAAAAGAGTTCTATGATTCCTAGACACTACAGTTTCCATCCCATGAGGATTGGGAATGCCCTTCGACCTATGTCACGGGTCAGGTCGGGTGTTGGGTTAAATAACACCTCAGGCTAGTTCATGATAGTGAAAATGAGTGGTAGAGGATTTATTGACCTTATATAACCCTAAAATTTATTATTTATCACTATTGGATCCCTTTACCCTTGATTAGTGTCATTCCATTATTGAAAAATATTGACTATTCACAAAATTGTCTTTTTTACTTAAAAAATGAGATCACTTCCACCACATAATTCTACACCTATCCATTTGAATTTCATCATAATCCTATTATATATTTATCCTCCTATAAATACTTATAGTTTTATATATATGAAGTCTTAATAAGTTTCCCTAAGCCCATCATTTCTAAAGATACTTTCCAGAGAAAGACCAAGGTCCCAATGTGAGTATTACATAATCTGCAACATTTTATTTGTTGTCATTTTCACTTCCAAAATTTTCCCAAACATTGTAATATAATGAAATAAACATCATTAGTATAATTATGTGTTATTATATTAATTTATAAAATATTATTTATTTATTCCCATTCTCTTTGAAAAATAAATGAACGTCAATCGTGCGTACGTGTAGACAATCAACTACTCAAAGTAATATTTTTGGTTTTCACCTTGAATTTCATTATTTATCTGAAAAACATAAAATATTATTTAAAATATTAATTAAATTTAAATACTATCATTATTCTTATTTAATAATGATATTATGCACTTCCTTAATAATACTCACCCATTGAGATATAACATGTTCTTGATTTGGTTAGTTTAACTTCCTACATGAAAAATGATGTAAAACTCTATCATGGATGAATATGGTAGATTAAATAATAATAATATTATATTTTTATAAAAAAATAAGGATTTTTATTGTTCTATAATTTTTATATAATGTATCTAACAAATCATTAAAATATCATCATTGATCGCTAAAATTATCAAAAAAAGATGACACAAATTCTATTTTAATAGAACATAACTAAAAAAATTATGGAATACAATAAGAGATTTCCTAAAAAATATAATTTATCTATTATATTACCTTAAATAATATAGGAATTAATAAATTAGTATTGATGAATTGTTATCAATATTGACATTATAAAGCATACGTGAAAAAATTAGAATTACAAACATCTGATGATGAAAAGAAACCATAACTAAGTAGTAAATATATAATAAATTATAATAAATGAAGTGTGTAAAAGGTTATATATGTAAATATGGTTCTAAAATATGTGAATATGATAATTATTATTTTTGTACATGAGGTTTTTGTGCATTCAACTGAGTGATAATAAAAGGCAAGGGTTTCTTTATCTCATTTTCAAATCCATGAGACATATTTGATATTATGCATCATTATTTATTTTATATGATTTACTCACTACAAAATTGAATTAAATTATAATAATTATGATTAATTTAGTGATATTTTAATTTCTATTTCATCATATTCTTCTTATGTTTTTCTAATTCATAAGTTATCATTACTGTAAGGGGGTTCTTTGTCTCAAATTTAACATTTTGAGACTTAATTATTAC
The DNA here is from genome assembly GCA_963277665.1 of Viscum album. Lineage (NCBI taxonomy): Eukaryota > Viridiplantae > Streptophyta > Magnoliopsida > Santalales > Viscaceae > Viscum > Viscum album. The sequence goes on along the minus strand of OY728132.1, from coordinate 60,209,027 downwards.
TGTGAATTATGATACCTTTAAATATGGTGTTATTACTACCAAATTAATTTTTTACCATATTCATTTAATTCATTAGGTTTTAATATCCAAATATTTTTCTTTCTTCAAATTTCTTCTAATTAAAATTATATAAAAGTTAAAATCATTTTTTGTTTACGTAAATCCCTTCATTGAGTTATAATTCTTATTCTTGAAATTATTTCACCAACATTATTTTTCTTCCTCTTAGAGATTTTATTTTTATATTAATTTCTCATTATCTCTTAGTAAAATGACATTATTTATTCAAATCTTCATCCTTGATTAATTTATTCCCTATAAAATCATGACATTGTAAAGAATAATTTCAATCCATCCCAAAGTAGTTATTTGTATTATTTTCAATTCTTCAAAATGGTTTTCCTAATGATTTTAACTATTAATGATTTTAAAATGAGAAGGAATTATTCACATATTTTTATAAAGTAAAATATTAATTTTTTAAAAGTAATTCTTGATTCAAAAAGAAATTTTTAAAGGATTTCATTTTAAGAAAGTATTTTTAAATTATTTGTATATCTTGTCAAAGAATTTATTTAAAATAATAATTCTATTATAATTTTTTTGAAACCCACTATTTGTTATAAACAATGGGTTTTAAATGTTTTATCAATCTCAATTATTCCATTTTAAATAAAAAAACTTTTAAGGAGTTTTAAATCCTTTTAAAAGGGGTATTCTCTCTTATTTTTCAAGTGATTTATCCAAAGATCATAAAAAGTTATATTTCATATATGGAAACTTCCTTAATGTTACTTATGTTTCATTGAAATATAACTTTTTATGATATTTTGATAAATCACTTGAAAAATAAGAGAGAATACCCCTCTAAATAACAAAAGGGATAGGCATACAATCATTATATACAAAAAATAAAAAAAAGAACAAAAGGCTACTCTACTAGCATCTCGAGTGCATGCTCGGTCCTCTGCTCCTAAGCTCCATTTATAGGTAAGCATATCAACAACCTATAACTGGACCCTTTCCCTTATAAATACATATAGATAGATAATATTATTAGGTACCAAAGGAAGCCAGAGTATGTTGTGAGATAATATCTCAGTAGTCCACCACCAACAATGTCTATAAGTAATCCGAGTAATGCTCATAACTAAACCGTGTGCTGGTAATAAATTAAATGATAAACAATGCTAAATAAATAAATAACAGCTCTCTTAGGTTCCTAAAGGATATATAGCTAATCTACATACTTCATCCCTTAGCTGAAAATAATTTATGATCAATCACAATATATATAGTAATAATATATATATATATATATTACAATTATATATTTAATCCACTTATATGAAACAAGTATGTAAAGACGTAAGTGGCCATATACCTAGAATACCAGTGCTAGGTGGATCATGACATAACGAAGACATCTATAACCTGTCTAACAATCCTAAAAGATTAAGAAATATGGTACATTTCCTACATCTCATAATGAGCGGGATACTTCTTGTTTGTCACTTGAGATTGTGAGTGTTCCATCATATCAACACTCAAACAGGGGATGTAGCGTGCAAAGACTACCACCTACTAGTGTCAATGGTGTGAGACATCATGCTCAACACCTGATGTAAGGGAGAATGATACCATCATTCTTAAGTTATCCCTTTCCATCATATCATAACCTATATCAAGGCGTAATCATATTTATAATATAATACATGAGGCATTACCTCTCATGTGTGATGTTCACCAATCTCAATTACATCAATAAGGCACAACAGTTCAATTAAGAATTTGATAGGGACTAAAACAATAGGTGTGGCCTTTCCACCCTTTTATCATTTCATTTAAACCATTTAACTTATTTAATTAAAAGAAAATCATTCGGTATAATCCATTCTATTTAAATCATTTAATTCATTTAAGGAAAATAAAACTATCTTCTATAATCCATTCTATTTAAACCATTTAATTCATTTAAGGGTAGACCATCATGAATATGGAATCTTCTGTGAACAACCCAATTAAAAAATTGAAACATGGAAATTCAACTTATAATGCTAAAGGGGCCCTTTAGAAGGGTTTCTTGGTCATTAAGGAAAATACATACATGGGAAAATCCAATTAAAAGGTGCGACAAGCACTTAGTAAGTTCCATGGTTCAATTAATAATTATAATAGAGGGAAAATTCATTTGTAATCAAAAACAAAAGCTAAAAAGGAGTTCCGAGAATTTTAAAAATTTACCATAACAGGAAATTCAACTTAGCACACCCATGGGGTGTCTATAAAGGAGGCAGACAACCTCTAAACTACTAAATAAATATCAAAGGGAGTGAATCTAGGTGATTTGATCAATTTTATATAAAGAACTCAATTAAAAGGGTATTCTTGGGAAAAGTATTTGTTCGGAACAATGAAATATCTATGAGGAAACAAAACTCATGGGGAAAATGACTATACCACCTACCTCAAGTTTGTAGATGAATCCTCGCTTGACATCGGCCATAGATTCAGAGTAGGTTGGAAGTGATATAAGTAATGGTCCAATGCCCTAAAAATAGGGAAAAATATATTGCACCAAAATAACATGATGGATTCAAAGATAATATTAAATAGGAAGGGATAGGATTTGAGAGCTCACCTTAAGGAATCCAATGATTTTGATGAATCTTGAATCAGAAACTAGACATGGGAGCTACCTCAAAGCCCATATCGAAGGATAGGAGAATCCACAAGAGAAGAAAAACCCATTAAGCCACTAAAATTATTGGATAGAAAATAGAAATAGGTAAATATATTTAATTAGTGGAAGAAATGACATTTCAACCATAATATAGGGGGCACATTATTTGGCCGCATGATTTTTCCAAACCATGCACAAAATGTGCTCTAACCCACTACTTAAGGAATTCCACACACAGTTAAGGCACACAATTTTCCAAACCATATGAAAATCGTGCGAAATCCCATCATAAAAAACTGTAGGTGGGTGACACAGACATGCGCCTGAAGTTTCATTGTTTCAGACAAACTGTGCGACTCCTAATGCTCTTCTGTTTTTCCCCACTTGGTTGGAGGAAACTGTGCGGACTAGGATGCAAAGTTTCATCTAACCATGCAGACCATCCTTTTCTCTCTTTTTATGGAACTCTGGGCTTCGAATGAGCCATGGATTTTCCTAGGACCTTCTTGATTTAATTAGGCATAAAAAACAGTGTCGTTTAAAGAAATTAAAAAAAAATGATCCATACCTTCATGAAAATATGGGTTGTTACAACATCCCCTCCTTAAAGAAACCCAACCACAAGTTTGCCTTTTGAGGGTAAATAGGTATCCTCTACAAATATATCTAACCACTAACCTCATATATCAGCTTCTCACTCCTAGGTCTCATCCGATACCTGGCCATGCTTCCATAGAACCTATACCAAAGTAACTAACCTGCCTCGAAGTTTCTTTATTTTCCAATCAACAATACACACTAAATAATACTCAAAGGAAGAATCTACAACCAATTCAACCCCATTTGGATGAAATACATGTGAAGGGTCTGGATAGTATCAATGAAGTTGAGATACATGAAAGACATCATGCATAGACTGATATCTCTGAGGAATTTCCAACCAGTAATCCATTGGTTCAAACCATTTCGCAACCTTAAAGGTTACAATAAACTTTATTGAGAGATTAACCTACTTAATGATAAATATATACCATAACATATGTGAGACTTTTAGTAAAACCGATCTCCAACCTCAAATCAAGAGGTCACCGATGTCTATTGGCACACGGATGCTATTTGGACTGAGCTATCATCATGCGATTTCTGATCAACTGAACATGCTATATAGTCTCCTGCACGAGACATGGTCCAATCATAGTTGCATACCCTACCTCTATCCATCATAGATGTGACTGGAAAATCCTAATATATAAGGCTTCATAAGGAGCCATCTCGATGGTATCCAAAAATCTATTATTATAAGAGAAATAAATGAGGGGTATATGCTTCTCTCAGGAACCCTCGAAATCAATGACACATGCTCAGAGCATGTCCTCTAGAATATGAATAGTATTCTTCATCTGTCTATCGGTCTGTGGGTATGAAAACCCTACCATAACCATGACATAAATCCAGATTATCTTTCAAAAATGATAGAACAAGGAGCTCCATGAATATTTACAACCTCCCTAACATACATCCTTTATATCCCATCTACTAAGAAGGCCTATCGCATAGGTAATAAGTGTACGAACTTTGTCAAGTGATCAATGGAAACCCACACTATGTCATTGACATGAGGCAATCTAGGTAAACCAGTCACTAAATCCATAGAAATATCATCCCATTTCCACTAGGGAATGGACAATGGATGTAGAATCCCTACTGGATGCGGATGTTCTAACTTCATCTATTTATAGGTGGAACATCAATTGATGAATACATAAAGCTTTCATTTTATAATAGGCCACCAATATTGGCGCCATAGATCTTAATACATTTTAGAGACACTGGGGTGAACCACCCATGATGAGGTATGGAATTCCCACATCATCTCCTCTCTGATGTCTATTGGGACCATACATTTCCATGGAATAGTAAGGTATCATCTCTATCCACGATCCAATTTAAAGATGTATCATCATCTGAAACACTTTTCCTTAGGAAAAGGACTTCGATATCAGATAGTTTTCTCATTCTTACTCATTACAGGAGAGTATAGGTCACTGCTAAGGACATGAGCATAGTCTAACCATGGTCCTCATGAACCTCAACGTTCATCTCTAATAATAAGTCAATGAGAGTCCATTTAGTTCTAGACTTCTGAACCACATATGTTTGAGTCTTTCAGCTTGGAGAATCAGCTACAACATTTAATTTACTAGGGGTGTAGGTAAGATTAAAATCAAATGACTGTAGGTACTAAACCCATATATGTTTCCTCATATTTATATTTCACTATGTAAAGATGTACTTGAGTATTTTTTTTCTCAGTGAATACCACAGAACTCTTTCCAAGTAGATAGTGTCTCCAACATCGTAAGGCATACACAACAGCAGTGAGCTCAAGGTCATGTGTCAGGTAATTCCACTCGTGAGGCCTCAACTGATGATACCCGTACATAAAAACTCACTCATCCTGCATCAAAATATCACTAAGAATGATACATGATGCATCAAAATATATAGTATACATCCTTCCTGGCTCTAGAAGAATCAGTATCGATGTTGACATCAAACGGACCATAAACTCTTGAAAGGATGCTTCAGAAGCTTTTGACCATAGGAATTTTACACCTTTCTTTGTTAAGCTTGAAAGTGGATCTTGAAGTCATGATAAATCTTAGATGAAGTGTATATAATATACAGATAGCCCTAATAAACTTTGGATGTCAAATACATTCTTGGGCTCTTTCCATGAAACCAAAACTCTCAATTTTTTTGGGTCTACTGAAACTTACGACTCTGAGATAATATGACCTAGGATGTGGACTTTGTTGGTCCAAAAGTGGAATTTACTAATATTATCATAGAGATCATTCTCTCTCAGTGTATTCAATATGATATCAAGATGGTTGGTATGGTTGTATCTAGAGTGAGATCACACTAAGATATCATCAACAAAGACTACCGTAAATGAATCCAGATATGGGTGGAAAAACCAATTCATAAGATCCATGAATATTATAGGTGAATTCATGAGCTCTAATGGTATAAATAGGTACACATATAGATCATACCTACTCTAAAAAGATGTTCAAGGTATATCTAAAGTCTTGAAACACACCTGATGATAGCCTGACCTCAAATCTATCTTTAAAAATACTCTCTCTCGGAGCAGATCAAAAAGGTCATATATTCTAGGAAATGGATATCGATTATTTATTGTGATCTGGTTCAAATTATGGTAATCCTTGTAGAACCTGAGGGTACCATTTTCATTATTGGTGAAAAGGGCTGGTGAACCCAAAGAAGAAGTGTTGGGGCATATGAAGCCTTTCTCCTTCAGATCCTCCAACTACTTCTTGATTCTCATAATCTTATTATGTGACATCCTATAAGGATGAATGGTCACTAGTGCTGCTATTGGTACAATATGAATGGTAAAATATACCTATATAACTGAAGGTAAACCATATATTTCATCAGGAAATACATTACTAAAAAGATCCACTATAGGGAGAAAATAGCAGGTCATAACCCCTAATCATCTAGGTAAAGACTGGTGATCTAAGCTATCACATAACCCAGCCTCTACTGCTTGGGTCCTAATCGCATAGCTTGCACATCCAACTCACACTTATATACATGTCTACCACCCTCTAGTGATGTAAACATAACCATCTAATGAGAAAAGTCAACATGGGATCAATAGGGAATCAAACAGTCTATCTCGATGATTATATCAAAGCCCATCATGTCAAGGATGAAGTGATTCCATACAAAAAGGTAACTGCCTATCTCAATGGAAAAATCCATACAATGGATAAAACCATCTTATCAAGTACCTAATGGTGTATTAATAATCATAATTCCATAAAATCATTCGATCTAGAGGCCCAGACTCTCCATGATTACCTTATATATAAATGAATGAGACGCGCCTATGTCAAATAAATCAGACACTAAAGTGGAGGCTACTTGAATAGTACCTCATATAGTAGGAGGTTCTAAACTCTAATCTTATAGAATAGGTTGGAATGTATGTAACTAGCCTGTACCATGACCCTGCGTCACTACCTGACCACCCTAAGAATGTCTGCTCTGCTGGTGCTAAGAATCATGAGTCTGACTACCTCTGCCTCAACCACCACCATGGCCTGATCGGCCAGTTGTATTCTAGCTACCTGGATGGTATGATCCTACTGAACCCACTCTTAACCATAGATTAGGTTTAGATCCCCTCTTTCTAGACACTAGAGGGAAATTCCTACAGAATCACTAGATACACCCCATCCCACTATAGCCTCTGAACTCGACTATATCACATAATCACTGAGGCTTCATATATCCCAGCTTCCTGTACTGGTGATATATTAAAAAGCTATATGTACGAGGATCCTGACTACTACTACCTCCATGAGTATCCTCAAAAAAAATCTTTCACCCAGAAGAAGAACACCAATAGATATCAATGCCGAACCACCATGACCCACGCCCTCAACATCCCTCAATTTCCACTCTTTGATAAGGGTCATGTTGAAGATTTCAGATATAGTTGTCAATAGAAATACATTGACATGTGACTAGATGGAGTATACCATCCCATCCTCAAATCACCTGGTAGTCATAAGGTCATTATTCACCAAAATAGGAACAAACCACTACAGATCTATAAAAAAGCAGAGTATTCCATAACCAACATACTTCCCTACTATTGGTTCATGAATTCTCTATCTCTATTAGCTCTCAGAGTCTGGGGAAGAAATAGATGTATAATATCATTTGGAAATATTCCCAGACTATATCATGGTGTCGATATTCTAGGGCGATAACATACCACCACTGCTTGGAAGAATCACATAGCATATATGTAGCTACTTTTACCCTATTCTCTGGAGGCATCTCTATATACTAAAATATAGAAAGGATAGAATTGATCTATGGATCGGTAACATGTGGTCTTCCATCCACTGAAAAGGAGGGAGGATGATGCTACTATAATTCCCAGGTCAACTATTCCATACTCGGGATGGGTTGAACAACTCCTTTCATAGACTGAAACATATGTAGAAACCCCTCACAAAACTATGCATCAATTTCCATATTAGGAATAGGAAGAGGTTCTAGAGGTAGCACTGTAGGAGGAATCACTGGAAGCTCAAGGCCTGCCACCTCATGTGCATGGTCATTACCTTCTTCATGGAATGAGACCGGAGGATATCATGTTGACATAATTCTACAATTACAAACACATGCCTTAGAATATATTTTTTAACAATTGAAAAGATCATAGATAGAAAACTTGGATAAGAGTAAAGCCTTCCTAGAGAAATGATCAAACCTCTCTGCCTACTTCAAAATCCAGGTCTAGATGATTGAAGATACCATAATAGGACACTAGAACATAATATATAACCACTACCCACTACTAAGGCCAGGTTAGGGTCTAGGTCTCTTCTTAACACACACACACACACACACACATAAGATAAAAATATATTTCCAAAAGTGATATTCTTTTAAATTTGTGCATGTTTAAACATTTAAATTACTTTTAAATGTTTGAATTATATGAATTACCATTTCCAATCCGTAAGGTACCATAATCTCCATGAACCAAAATGTGGAATCCATTTACCACACCATAACACGTTCCATCCCATGCGACCAATGGTCCATGGATAAATGTGACATAATTGAATGCTTAAGGTGTATGGTTTGACCTATTCATGGAAACACTATTAGGCTAAGGTAGTCACTTTAAGTATCAATTATTTTTTCAAATCCTTGTAAGAAATGTTAGAAAAATTCAATACATATTCATGGCACTATCAATATGCAATAGGCAAATGCATCCTAAAAGTAGACATTACATGAAAAAATGCATGGAATATTAGTCCTATTGTGCCTATAATGATGCATGATATGCAATTTCCTAAATTCATATGTCCATTTTAAAGAAATAATCATTTAAATAATACCAATATCAATAACATTATAAGTTATATACATCACCCAATGGTGAATTTATATCAACTATTAATGGAAAAATCAATAACTACAATTACCCATCCAAGGTAATTCGGGGTTTCCCCTGTATATGGGTTAGCTACGCCCAAGAACAGGGTCATTTCCAAATTTCTCCTATTCTTATATCTAATACCCAAACACTAATAAAATTTAAAAATAAAGGCTCTGATACCAATTTGTAACATCTTGACCTGTGATCCAATTATCCCATGCTCCGAGCTGGTGGGTCACATGGCCTTAAACATGCCTCCCCAAATGCCAAAGGATTAAAAATAGTAGTGAGAGTGTGAAGGTGGTATGGTGGAGAGACTATACCCTCTTATCAGAGTGGCACAATAGATATAAATATAATGAAACAATAGCGAAATCATATATAAGAAGATAGAGTAAACATATAAGAAGCAGAAGAATATAAATAACTGAACAACTGATAATAATAAAAAATCCACTAGGAAGTTTTATATAAATGGATGCATGGCATGTTGATATAAAAAAGGGTAATAGGGGAAATTCATACAATCATGCTATACAAAAATTACAAAAAGAAAAAAATGATTCTCCACTAGCATCTCAAGCACATGCTTGGTCCTCTTCTCCTAAGATTCATCTATAGGTAATCAATAAACAACTTGTAATTGAGCACTTTACCTTATGAATACCTGCATTCAAATAATATTCTCAGATACCAAAGGTATCTCAAGTAGGGTGTGAGATAAAATCTCAGTAGGCCTCCACCAATGGTGTCTAAAAGTAATCTGAGTAATGCTTGTAACTAAATAGTCTGCATGTAATAAATGAAGTGACATACAATGCAGAATAAATAAATAACCACCTGCTCAGTTTCTTAAAGGAAACCTGGCAGCTTGTCCTACTTCATCTCTTGGTCAGAATTAATTTTTAATCATTCACTATATATATATAGTGAAAATATATATAGTATAGTTATATATTGCATCCCCCCATATGAACCAAGTATGTGTGGATGTAAGTGTCCATATAACTTGAATACTAGTTTTGAATGGATTGGGGAATAACTTAGACATCCATATCCAATCTAATGAGCCTACAAGATCAAGAAATAGGGTACATACCCTACATCTCATAATGATTTAAATACATCATGCTTGACACTCGAGATGGCGAGTGTGCCATCTTTTTAACACTCGAACATGGGATGTGGATCATAAATCCCACCACCCACTAGTGTCAATGGTGTGAGACATCATGCTCAACACCCAATATAATGTATCATGATACCATCATACCCATATGATCCCTTACCGTCATACCACAACCTATATCATGGCATAATCATATTTATACTATAATACATGGGGCATTACCTCTCACGTGTCATGTTCACCAATCCTAATTACATAAATAAGGAATAATAGTTCAATTAAGAATTTTATAAGGAATTAAACAATAGGTGTGTCCTTTCCACCCTTTGATTATTTCATTCAAACCATTTAACTCATTTAAGGAAAGAAAACCATCTTGTATAAGACATTCTATTTAAATCATTTAATTCATTTAAGGAAAATCTAATAATCATGTATAAGACATTGTATTTAAATCATATAACTCATTTAAGGTAAAAACATCATGAATAGGGAATATCATGTGAACAACCCATTTAAAACATTAAAACATGGAAATTCAACTTATAATGCTCAAGGGGTCCTCTAAAAGGGTTCCATGATCATTAAGGAAAATTCCTACATGGGAAATCCAATTAAAAGATGATCCAAGCACTTAAGAAGTGACTTGGTTAAATTAAACAATTATAATAGAGGGAAAATCCACTTTTAATCGAAGATGGAAGCTAAAAAGGAGTTCCGAGCATTTGGAACAATTGACCACAAGGGGAAATTCAAATTATCACACACATGGGGTGTCCATAAAAGAGGTAGACAACCTCTAAACTACTAAAAAAGCTTAAAGGGAGTGTATCTAGGTGTGTTGATCAATTTGATATAAATAACTCAATTAAAAGGGGAAACTCGAAGAAAATCCAGCATGCAACACAACAACATAGCTATGAGGCATCAAAACTCATGGGGAAAATGATGAGACCGCCTACCTCAAGTTTGTAGACAACTCCTCACTCAATATCAGCCTTAGATTCATAGTAGGTTAGAAGAGATATAATAAATGGTCCAATATGTTAAAAATAGGGAAATATTAATTCCACCTAAATATCATAATGAATTCAAAGATAAAATTAGATAGGAAGGGAGAGGATTTGATAACTCACCTTTTGGAATCCAATGCCTTCGATGGATCTTGAATTGGACACTAGGAATGGGGAATACATCAAAGCCAATATCGAAGGAGGGGATAAGCTACGATTGAATAAAAGACCATTTAGTCATTGGAATGAGAGGAGGGAAAAAGGAAATAGGTAAATATATTTAATTAGGGGAAAACTACATTTCACTTTTAATATAGGGGGCACATGTTTTGGCCAAATCGTGCTCTAGCCAATGGAATTCCCTACATGATTAAGGGACACAATTTCCCAAACCACGTGAAAACCATGTGAAATACCACTTTAAAAATATGCATGTGGGTCACATGACCGTGAAACTAGAGTCACATGGTTTCAAAAAAACTATATGGATGCTGCTACACTTTTGTTTTTCCCTGAAAGGTTAGAGAAAACTGTGCAGAATGGGCCACACAGTTTCTTATAACCATGCGGCCCTGTCTTTTCTCCCAGTTTCTGGAACTTCGGGCTCTGAATGATCCTTGGACCCTCCTGTGACCTTCTTGACTTGATTAGACATAAAAAAATAGGACCATTTAAAGAAATTTAAACCAAACCAATATGATCCATACCTTCATGAAAAGACTAGTCATTACATATATAGTGTTTGAGCTCATCCCTTTCATATGTTTACCTTCCACAGGTTATGAAGATCAGTGCTCAAGAACCCAACTTGTAAAGACCCGTAAAATTCAAGGGAAATTTTTTCTTAATTTTCTTTGAATTTTTACATGAGCGCGGTTTCTGACGGCACCTGATTCCGAGGCCCGGAGTGCCCGGAATTAATTTCCGAAGTTTGGCTCGGGTACGTTCAGTGAACGAACGAGCGGGATTTCCTAACTTTTGATCCGGTGCTCGGAATTGAAATCCGAGGACACCGATGAACTCGTAGCGCCGATATTCACTTAAAGAGACCTTTTCGGGAGTTGCGTTTGTTGCGGGTTGAAAGTTAGTTTTGGGGATTAAAAGATAAGTAAAATAAAATTTTGTGTGTGAATTTTATTTTATTCATGGTAGTTAGACTCTCTCAGGGGAAGTTGTTGGTGGGGCCCACAACCACCCAACTTCCCATGTGTGGTTATGAGAGAGGTGGGGCCCACACGATCCCCCACCTTTTCAAATTCCCTAACCCCTCTAAAACCCCTCAAATTCCCTAACTCCCCTCTCTCCCTCTTAAAGGCTTGACAACTTAACTTTTAATTAATTATACAAAACATGTATAATTAATAAGTGAGTTTAATTTTGAGTTTTTGAAATTCAAACTCTTGAATTCCAAAGGTTGGGTTGTGTTAATAAATTAAGTGTAAGCTTGATTTATTTTTGGGTTAGTTCCTTTGTTACTTGAGAGGATTGGGAGAATCGTTGAGAAACTTGAAGATCTTCTTCGTCTTCGACGAAGAACGTGAAGAACGGTTCTTCTCCGACGAAGAACGCGGCGGCCTTCTTCCACGACGTCGGACTGCAACGCGTTGGTTTTCCTCCACGACGCCGCAACGCATCCTCTCCGCGACGTGCTTTCCGCGGCGAACCTACGTCCGACGCCGCAACGCATCCTCTCCGCGACGTGCCTCTCGCGGTGAACCTACGTCCGTCTACCGCGACGCCATAACCGCGATGCCGACGACGTCTACCTCCGTGACGTCCGACCTCCGCGACGCTCGTCCTTCGCGGATCGTTGACGAGCTTCGCGAGCTTCCTTCGAGGTAGGGGTTGTTGATTCATTATTTATTTATTCCATTTCTTGAACGTGGATCTCGCATGTCTAACTTGAGGCTTGAATGTTTAAGTTGAGCTATTTATTTTAACGTGAGGGGGGGCCGGACCGCATGAACACGGCCGAACCCCCCTCCATCGTTCATGTTTATTCATGCGGGTGGAAGCAAGTGGCGTGGTGCCGTCGCACCACGCGGATGATCGTACAAATAATTTACGCGGCGCCGTCGCGCTACGTCAAGGAAAAATCTTCAAGAACGCGACGCCGTCGCGCCGCGTTGAAAAGAATCATGGCACGACGAAAGGGGCGCGGTGCCGTCGCACCGCGCCAGACGACGAACACCGCGGCCGGTTCCGGGCCGCGGCGGGACGAGGAGACCGCGGCCGGTTCCGGGCCGCGGCGGGACGAGAAGACCGCGGCCGGTTCCTGGCCGCGGCGGAAGAGGAGACCGGCGGCCGGGCCGCCGGCGTCGGAAGTCGAAGGCGGGACCGGAATTTCCGGTCCCGTTGGTAAAAACCGGCCGGCCAGCTGGATGGCCGGATGACATAAAACCGGGGGAATAAATCCCCCGGCCGGTTCAACAAAACCCCCCTCTTAATGAGGGGGGCGGTTCTTTAAAGGAGGGGGGGGGGGGCAGCAGCCCCCCGGTTCGTTTCCAGCCGGCCCCCACATGCGGGGGCCGTTTCCTTCAAATGGCGCGGCACAAGGCCGCGCCGCCTAATCAATCCGCGGGGGTTTGATCCCCCCGCACGGCCTCCATGCGGCGCCAGCCGCCAAGCCACCGCGGCCCGCCGCGCCGCCCGGGGGGGGGGGGGGGTCGGGCCGGGTCGGCCCGGACCCGGACCCCCCCATTTCGAACCAGAATTGGTTTTTGCCCCATAACTTGAGCCTCGGACCTTCGATCGATGAACCGTCAGCGGCAACGCGATCCTTGGATCGAGACGGTCGTTTCGGTATATCGCACTCAAGGTCTCGGATTACTTTGAGTTCGGCCGGGTTGGTTCGTTCACGAAACCAACCGGGCCCTCGGAGCGGAAACGCTCATATCTTGAGCTACGGACGTCCGAACGGCATGCCGTCAGTTCTGATAAGTTCCTCTTAGTGAGACGGATCTTTTGGTATACTCCGCCCGAGGTTTGGACGTAGGTGGAGTACGGCCGGGTTGGTTCGTTCACGAAACCAACCGGGCCCTCGGAGCGGAAACACTCATATCTTGAGTTCCGGACGTCCGATTGACGTGCCGTCGACTTTGATGGAATCCTCTAAGTGGGACGGAACTTTTGACATACTCCGCCCGAGTTTTGGATACAGATGAGATATGGCCGGGTTTGGTTCGCTCACGAAACCAACCGGGCCCTCGGGACGAAAAGGCTAATAACTCACAGACCGGGCGTCCGATTGACGCGCCGTCTGTTGCGTTGAGACTCCTTTGACGAAGCGGACGTATGTGACACTTCTTCGTTGGACTTTGAGATACTTGGAGTATCGACCAGTAGCTCGTGGAGTGGACCCTTCCGGAGACGAGCGGGCGGGGGAGCGCTTGGTGTAGCGGCGGACCCGTGGTACTTGACAGTGGTGGTGCGTTTGGATGCAGCAGCAGAACCTTGGAGGTGGAGCGCTTGGTTGTAGCGGCGGACCCGCGATACTCTACGGAATGTGTGTGCTTGGTTGTAGCGACAAACCCGCGACGGTGGAGACGTGCATGCGGAGTACGAAGACCGTGTAGCCGACTGAGACCTGATGACTGCTTGACCGACTCGACTTGGAGTGAGTCGACTAGCCCAGTGGACGGAGCGCCCAGTAGTTGGCAGCAGACCCACGGCGGACGGAGCGCCTGGTAGTTGGCAGCAAACCCGCGGTACTCGTCAGAGGAGTACCTCAGTAGGCTATTTGGGTGAGCGCCCGGTATTAGGCGACAGACCCTCAGCGGACGGAGCGCCCGGTAGTTGGCCGCAAACCCGCAGTACTCGACAGGAGGAGTACCTCAGCAGTCATAGGTTAGTGAGCAGTACCTCGGAGTCGTGACAGGACTATTGCACACTTCAGAGACGGGGCTCTTCAGCAGCTACGGTTTCGATAATGAAAATCCTTGTTTGAGCTGATTCAATGATCTTTGTGTTTCCTCATGATTGAGATGGGTCGCTTGATAACTTAGGTATATGTATGGGCATATACCTGGGTAATGGTTATCCGTTGATTTCATAAACTTGTTATAAACCGTGTGGACTTGTACTGTTATCCTATGTGGATTTTACTGTTTACTCTTCTTTGAGGATTTGGTTGTTCTTGGGCTCGGTGTTGGAGCCGAACGGAAATTGGTGACATAGGTATATGTATGGGCATATACCTAATCAATACTGGATGTTACTTCGTGATTGTATCCTTCTTGTGGTTTATCCTTGTAGATTTCGGGAGACCTTCGAGGGTCTCGGGGTCCTTACTGAGTATCTTATACTCACCCCTGCACGGGCTATGCCCGCACTTCGTTGTGTTGGTTGCAGACGACGGACAGCGCTGACTGTGGTTGAGGCTTTCGGAGTAGGTCGGTACCCGGAGGAGGACCACTGAGCGGGACGTGCTCGGAGCGGACAGTTGGACCCGAGGAGTTGTGAGCTATCTGTACCTACCCTTCAGGTAGGATTCGTGGTGGACGATCCAGGAGCTGAGCCATCTGTACCTACCCTTCAGGTAGGAATCGAGGAGGACGTCCCAGGAGCCGCTTGTACTTTCAGTTGCTGTTTTCCCTTTCGAGTTGTACTTTACTTTTAGTTGGGCTTGTATTCCGGCCCCCTTTACTTTTCTTCCCTTGTAGTTACTTTCCGCTTGCTGACTCTGTGGTGGTTGTTACTTATAAAGGCAATGCCTTCCCTGTTTACCGGGATTTTACGCCTTGGTGCTAGTCGCCAGCCCCTGGCCTATGGAAGGCGGGCTTGGGGTAGTCACGGCACGGGCCCCGAGGGCGGGTCGTGACAAATTGGTATCAGAGCGGTCGGTTCTACCGCAGACTCTGATCTTTTTTCTATGTGAAGCAATAGTGTTTAGTGTATTGAGTGTGGTTGTCAGTCCAGGGAGTCCAGTGTTGGTGCGGCGGCCGACGTATCCGTACATCAGGACCCTGACTTCTGATTTCCGACTTAATGCACGAAAACACTGATTGCGTGTGTGTTTCCCAAAAGGTTTAAAGTCAGCTCAAACCAGGTCAGCTCACCAGGTATAAATCGTTGACCGTGACACAACTGTTCAGGATGTCACCATGCAGATAGTTAGCTGGAGTTCCGAGAGAGTTCTCGATGATGGCCCACCGAGCAGCGAGACTCCGGTGCAGGGCCCTTTTTCAGTGTTGGCACCTTCGGGTGGTGTACCAGCCGCACCACCACCCGTTAGGCAGTAGATGCCACTAGCTGACGGTGCACGCTAGCAGAGCGCGATGCACGAGTTCCAGCAGTAGAGGCCTCTGAGGATACGAGGCGAGACAGATTTCCCAGGCAGCAGTGGACTGGATGGAGGCGGTTGCTAGAGTTCTACGCCTAGCTTGGATACTAGTGGAGCAGATGATGATCTTAGCTCCTGGTGTTTCCAGTGAGTGACCATGAGGTTGGTCCTTATAGTAATGAGGCTTCGGTACGCGAACCGATACCTGGGATAGTACCTACGGGTAGTGCGCCAGCTATGTCACTACCTGTTGGTCAGTAGACACTACCGGCGGTACCGGTAGCGGAGACTCACAGGCTTAGTGCCTTACATATGTTTTAGCACCAGATATCCCTCAAGTTTCGAGGTGAGCCTGACTCGTAGGCGGCTAAGGACTGGCTTGAGGAGGTGGTTGTGAGTTTTCTGGAGCTAATACAGCTTCGACAGTACGACATGTCGGAAGCAGAGCACTCAATGTGGCTTACCAATCAATCTTGGTACTCGTTGGTTACGTTGTGATCAGTTCTTTAGACTCGAACTTTTGAGCGAAGTGTGTCTAAAGGACATTCGAACCATTACTTTTCCTCTATGCATTTCTACCTATGCTAGGATGCTAGAGAGAACCTTTGTGGTTGTGAACGTTAGCAGTGAAAGGCAGGAAACTAGCGCCAGTCTCAGAGACTCGGGCGTGTAAAATGTTTCAGGAGGAGGAAGTGCTAAGGACAGATGAATCTGCAGGGTAGCAGACGTGGAAGCAGAGCTTGGAGAGCAGCATGTGGTGGTGTACATTTCGACATGTTAAGACCACCCGACTTAGTAGTCCCCGCCAGGTTCAGGGAGCAGGAGGGCTGGGGAGGAGAGTAGCTGCATTGCGGTCAAGGAGTGTGACCCATGAGCTCTAAGAATGATTCGGGGTACGAATTATGTCTACCACGAGCTGCCATATCTATAGACATATGAACCAATCATTCTACCCTTCCACGAATCATGTCCCAGACCTAGAGGTTCCGGGTAAGCCGTAGACTTGACCCTCACGTCTGGAGATACCTTTGGGAGGAGACTCGATAATCACACTTACGCCGACGGTGTGATTTGACCTAGAGGCGAGAGTTTCGGTTGGAATCTCTTGGTGGCAGCGTAGAGGCCTTACGACGTTGATCTGGGTATGGTTTTGATTCACAAATCATACCCCGGTTGACTGTTTTAGGCAAACGTCGGAATGGGTTTTCCTTGGTCGGCGAAAAGGAAACCCTGGGCAGCACATGTTAAACTCAGGCATAAGAGGGTGTGACCGATCACTCTTGAGTTGGTCAACCCTACCCTTGTGGCAGCAGGAGTTTTGAGTTTCAGTTCTAACCTAAAAAGGGAAACCTCTTGAGTTCGAGGGTGACGAACACGTTCTTATACGGTCTCACCCCCATGAAGTTTCGGAGATGTGGCCGAGGTGGCATGTTATCTCCGAAGTTCGATGGACCCTTTTTAATCTTCAGCAGGGTAGGCGAGGAGGTTTACCGCTTGACCCTACCACCTCAGTCGCACCGGGTGCATAATGTCCACCACGTGTCTCAGCTGTGGAGATACGTGTATGTTTCTTCACACGTCATCGAACTCGGGGAGTTGGACGTCGATGACAGGGCGACAAGCACAGAGGTTCTAGTAGAGAACGAGGATCGACAGGAGCAGGTTCTACGTGAACGGTTGCTTCCTCTGGGGTGCTTCACGGGTAGCACGAGATCTTCAGGTGAGCATATGGGAGCATAAAGCTCAGTTGCGTGCTCAATGCTACTTTGTTTCCCTTAAGTGTGAGTTGAAGCTTTACGGGGACGTAAAGCCCTGAGGTGGGAGTAATGTAAAGACCCGTAAAATTCAAGGGAAATTTTTTCTTAATTTTCTTTGAATTTTTACATGAGCGCGGTTTCTGACGGCACCTGATTCCGAGGCCCGGAGTGCCCGGAATTAATTTCCGAAGTTTGGCTCGGGTACGTTCAGTGAACGAACGAGCGGGATTTCCTAACTTTTGATCCGGTGCTCAGAATTGAAATCCGAGGACACCGATGAACTCGTAGCGCCGATATTCACTTAAAGAGACCTTTTCGGGAGTTGCGTTTGTTGCGGGTTGAAAGTTAGTTTTGGGGATTAAAAGATAAGTAAAATAAAATTTTGTGTGTGAATTTTATTTTATTCATGTTAGTTAGACTCTCTCATGGGAAGTTGTTGGTGGGGCCCACAACCACCCAACTTCCCATGTGTGGTTATGAGAGAGGTGGGGCCCACATGAGCCCCCACCTTTTCAAATTCCCTAACCCCTCTAAAACCCCTCAAATTCCCTAACTCCCCTCTCTCCCTCTTAAAGGCTTGACAACTTAACTTTTAATTAATTATACAAAACATGTATAATTAATAAGTGAGTTTAATTTTGAGTTTTTGAAATTCAAACTCTTGAATTCCAAAGGTTGGGTTGTGTTAATAAATTAAGTGTAAGCTTGATTTATTTTTGGGTTAGTTCCTTTGTTACTTGAGAGGATTGGGAGAATCGTTGAGAAACTTGAAGATCTTCTTCGTCTTCGACGAAGAACGTGAAGAACGGTTCTTCTCCGACGAAGAACGCGGCGGCCTTCTTCCACGACGTCGGACTGCAACGCGTTGGTTTTCCTCCACGACGCCGCAACGCATCCTCTCCGCGACGTGCTTTCCGCGGCGAACCTACGTCCGACGCCGCAACGCATCCTCTCTGCGACGTGCCTCTCGCGGTGAACCTACGTCCGTCTACCGCGACGCCATAACCGCGATGCCGACGACGTCTACCTCCGTGACGTCCGACCTCCGCGACGCTCGTCCTTCGCGGATCGTTGACGAGATTCGCGAGCTTCCTTCGAGGTAGGGGTTGTTGATTCATTATTTATTTATTCCATTTCTTGAACGTGGATCTCGCATGTCTAACTTGAGGCTTGAATGTTTAAGTTGAGCTATTTATTTTAACGTGAGGGGGGGCCGGACCGCATGAACACGGCCGAACCCCCCTCCATCGTTCATGTTTATTCATGCGGGTGGAAGCAAGTGGCGTGGTGCTATCGCACCACGCGGATGATCGTACAAATAATTTACGCGGCGCCGTCGCGCAACGTCAAGGAAAAATCTTCAAGAACGCGACGCCGTCGCGCCGCGTTGAAAAGAATCATGGCACGGCGAAAGGGGCGCGGTGCCGTCGCACCGCGCCGGACGACGAACACCGCGGCCGGTTCCGGGCCGCGGCGGGACGAGGAGACCGCGGCCGGTTCCGGGCCGCGGCGGGACGAGAAGACCGCGGCCGGTTCCGGGCCGCGGCGGAAGAGGAGACCGGCGGCCGGGCCGCCGGCGTCGGAAGTCGAAGGCGGGACTGGAATTTCCGGTCCCGTTGGTAAAAACCGGCCGGCCAGCTGGCCGGCCGGATGACATAAAACCGGGGGAATAAATCCCCCGGCCGGTTCAACAAAACTCCCCTCTTAATGAGGGGGGCGGTTATTTAAAGGAGGGGGGGGGCAGCAGCCCCCCGGTTCGTTTCCAGCCGGCCCCCACATGCGGGGGCCGTTTCCTTCAAATGGCGCGGCACAAGGCCGCGCCGCCTAATCAATCCGCGGGGGTTTGATCCCCCCGCACGGCCTCCATGCGGCGCCAGCCGCCAAGCCACCGCGGCCCGCCGCGCCGCCGCCGGCCGCCGTCCGCCGGCCGCCGTCCGCCGCCGCCGGCCGCCACGCCGCCCGGGGGGGGGGGGGGGGTCGGGCCGGGTCGGCCCGGACCCGGACCCCCCCATTTCGAACCAGAATTGGTTTTTGCCCCATAACTTGAGCCTCGGACCTCCGATCGACGAACCGTCAGCGGCAACGCGATCCTTGGATCGAGACGGTCGTTTCGTTATATCGCAATCAAGGTCTCGGATTACTTTGAGTTCGGCCGGGTTGGTTCGTTCACGAAACCAACCGGGCCCTCGGAGCGGAAACGCTCATATCTTGAGCTACGGACGTCCGAACGGCATGCCGTCAGTTCTGATAAGTTCCTCTTAGTGAGACGGATCTTTTGGTATACTCCGCCCGAGGTTTGGACGCAGGTGGAGTACGGCCGGGTTGGTTCGTTCACGAAACCAACCGGGCCCTCGGAGCGGAAACGCTCATATCTTGAGTTCCGGACGTCCGATTGACGTGCCGTCGACTTTGATGGAATCCTCTAAGTGGGATGGAACTTTTGACATACTCCGCCCGAGTTTTGGATACAGATGAGATATGGCCGGGTTTGGTTCGCTCACGAAACCAACCGGGCCCTCGGGACGAAAAGGCTAATAACTCACAGACCGGGCGTCCGATTGACGCGCCGTCTATTACGTTGAGACTCCTTTGACGAAGCGGACGTATGTGACACTTCTTCGTTGGACTTTGAGATACTTGGAGTATCGACCAGTAGCTCGTGGAGTGGACCCTTCCGGAGACGAGCGGGCGGGGGAGCGCTTGGTGTAGCGGCGGACCCGTGGTACTTGACAGTGGTGGTGCGCTTGGATGCAGCAGCAGACCCTTGGCGGTGGAGCGCTTGGTTGTAGCGGCGGACCCGCGATACTCTACGGAATGTGTGTGCTTGGTTGTAGCGACAAACCCGCGACGGTGGAGACGTGCATGCGGAGTACGGAGACCGTGTAGCCGACTGAGACCTGATGACTGCTTGACCGACTCGACTTGGAGTGAGTCGACTAGCCCAGTGGACGGAGCGCCCAGTAGTTGGCAGCAGACCCACGGCGGACGGAGCGCCTTGTAGTTGGCAGCAAACCCGCGGTACTCGTCAGAGGAGTACCTCAGTAGGCTATTTGGGTGAGCGCCCGGTATTAGGCGACATACCCTCAGCGGACGGAGCGCCCGGTAGTTGGCCGCAAACCCGCAGTACTCGACAGGAGGAGTACCTCAGCAGTCATAGGTTAGTGAGCAGTACCTCGGAGTCGTGACAGGACTACTGCACACTTCAGAGACGGGGCTCTTCAGCAGCTACGGTTTCGATAATGAAAATCCTGGTTTGAGCTGAGTCAATGATCTTTGTGTTTCCTCATGATTGAGATGGGTCGCTTGA
Organism: Viscum album; assembly: GCA_963277665.1. Taxonomy (NCBI): domain Eukaryota; kingdom Viridiplantae; phylum Streptophyta; class Magnoliopsida; order Santalales; family Viscaceae; genus Viscum; species Viscum album. The sequence continues at coordinate 60,187,853 of OY728132.1, read as the reverse complement.
TAACTTAGGTATATGTATGGGCATATACCTGGGTAATGGTTATCCGTTGATTTCATAAACTTGTTATAAACCGTGTGGACTTGTACTGTTATCCTATGTGGATTTTACTGTTTACTCTTCTTTGTGGATTTGGTTGTTCTTGGGCTCGGTGTTGGAGCCGAACGGAAATTGGTGACATAGGTATATGTATGGGCATATACCTAATCAATACTGGATGTTACTTCGTGATTGTATCCTTCTTGTGGTTTATCCTTGTGGATTTCGGGAGACCTTCGAGGGTCTCGGGGTCCTTACTGAGTATCTTATACTCACCCCTGCACGGGCTATGCCCGCACTTCATTGTGTTGGTTGCAGACGACGGACAGCGCTGACTGTGGTTGAGGCTTTCGGAGTAGGTCGGTACCCGGAGGAGGACCACTGAGCGGGACGTGCTCGGAGCGGACAGTTGGACCCGAGGAGTTGTGAGCTATCTGTACCTACCCTTCAGGTAGGATCCGTGGTGGACGATCCAGGAGCTCAGCCATCTGTACCTACCCTTCAGGTAGGAATCGAGGAGGACGTCCCAGGAGCCGCTTTTACTTTCAGTTGCTGTTTTCCCTTTCGAGTTGTACTTTACTTTTAGTTGGGCTTGTATTCCGGCCCCCTTTACTTTTCTGCACTTGTAGTTACTTTCCGCTTGCTGACTCTGTCGTGGTTGTTACTTATAAAGGCAATGCCTTCCCTGTTTACCGGGATTTTACGCCTTGGTGCTAGTCGCCAGCCCCTGGCCTATGGAAGGCGGGCTTGGGGTAGTCACGGCACGGGCCCCGAGGGCGGGTCGTGACACAACTGGTTTCATGAAGTTGTAATTTTGTTGATGTTGAATTTATTTTCAATAAGTTGAGATGTTTGAAAAGTCTATGTGTTTAAATTTTATGATTACAGAGCTATTTTTAATGTGTAATACATGTTACAATTGCATTAGGTTAATAAAAAATGTCTATAGCATCTGAATAAGATCTTTTGATGATGTTTATCGATTATCATTAGATTTGTGAAAATAGAGAGAATTAGAGATGGATCATATTTTACTAATCTTGGATGTTTGATCATCATTTAAATTAATGATTTTAGAAGTTAAAAAATGGAGTTTATGAGTTATTTTTTTCATTCTTATAAGGAATGGATTTTATATGATGGAATTCACTTAATTTTTACTAAGTAAATTTTTTTGGGACTTTATTAGTAGAATATGACAAATACCTACAAGAAGAGGACAAAATCAACCCTACACATGTGATAGGAAGCCTCAACCTTGAGGGGGATCTTTCTCACAGAGCATGAAATCAGTGGTGATGCACAACTATGGAAAATACATACTCAAGGAGGTGAGGTGGGCATCCATAGTGCTAGCACAATGTTTATGGTGGCACGCTCTAGAGAAGGCAGTTTGGTTCACCCCATGTACATGTGTGGGGTGTGTTTAGGTATTAACAAAGGTATCGGCTCATAATATCAGCAAAATTACTTTCCTTATGAAGGATTATTTGACTAAAGAAACTATTAATGTGTTATTATACTGGGATTGGTGCAGTAGAACTATTTAAATGATATTTAAAGAACACTACATGTACGATCTGATTTCATCCGAGTCATCCTATCTTCTTCAACATCATCTTCTACCTTTGGATTCCTGGGTGTTCGTCATGAATTGAAATATTATGCCTCATTGTCCATAGATCATCCTAATCCCATGAAGTCATTGAGATTGATTGTGATTGATCGCTAACTACTCGAGAAGACTGACCATGTCCATTGAATTATTCTTTAATTATAGAGGTGTCACATAAAAACCCCATGCAACATTATACTTGAAATTGAATTTCAACATGTTTAAATATTCATAGATCAAGAGGAGCTCATGAAATCCATATAGAAAAAAAATTAATGAATGCAACTTAATTTTCATCAATGAGAAACCACTTCAATGTAATAGTGGAATAAGAGGCACATGTATGCATAAGATTTTTGAGAGAACAATGTTTCACTATGACAGTGATTTTATGAAACCAAAATTCATGAGGTAAGTAGGTACATACAGAATTGAGGTGGTTCATATATGAGAATTAAGGTGGTGGGGGAGTTAGCGTTTCTTGTCTATAAATACCCAAAATCTTTCCATTTATAGTATGAGATGAAAGTTCATTAAGAGAGTTTTGATAAGTCGGAACATACTCTTGAGAAGCTCTGTATTCGTGAAAAAGGATAAATTCACTTGTGTTGTGCTTCTTACATCCTTTGAAATCACATGATGATGAGTTGATTCCATGATCTAGTGTTTATATAATATAATCACACTATGTTATGTAAAGAAAGTGTATCTATGTAAAAAACCTTAAATGAAGAACAAGTATCACTAATAGTTGTGTTTCATGAATAAATATGATTGGGTACTATAATTTTGAATCTTCATGAAGTTGAATTTATGAGAATATAATGATCTCCCTAAAATTGTGTTAAATAAAGGATTTAATAGGGAACCCACATACTGTATTGAAAACATAATAGCGTTCCTACACTGTGTGCAATACGTGATGATCGTGTTAGTTCTATGATAGTTTTTCATGAAGAAGACATAAAACACTATGGATAATTTTATGCATTAATATTTTCATGTAAACTAATTTTTGACAAAGAAAGTGAGTTTCAAATAATAGTGTTGTTTCATAAACAACCAGTCATGTGATGATGTGCATGTATCAAGGAGTGAGTTTCACATACACTTGTGTTTTTTGTGAAGAATTTGTGTTTCAAGAACACCATACATGAAATATTGTTTTTATAAAAATAATATTCATATTATTTAATATATGAATAAATTTGAAATTAGTGTTATCAATATTTCTTTGAGATGAAGTGATATCTTTCAGTGATGTGAGTAAGAATACAACTTACTGTTTGTTGAGGAATCTTCAGTTGTTCATTCTAATATATCAGTGAGCCAAAGTGGAAGTGAAATATTTTACTCATTCATAAGAGTATACTGATCCAAATTTTATATAGTGTTAATTATATTCAATGGTAGTTGAATACTTTTAGTAGAAGTGAGAAAGTGTAGAATCATTTATCTCAGTAGCTCAAAGAAGAAGATTTTTTTTGTGTTGCATTGGAAGCATGAATTTTTTGTACTATTTCTTATGGTGTTGGTTTAGTCCTTTTGAACACTGGTGGGTTGCCTATATAAATAAAATTTTTGGGAATCCAATATGAAGAACACTAGTGGGATGCCAGTATAATTTGTGAAGTGGTTGATACATACCCATCATGGTTTCAATATAATACCTGGCTGACCCACTTATAATTTTTTATTAGTTTCTAGTAGAGTATATGTGTCTTGGATAATACTAAAAATAGTAAGGACATAGTCAACCACTTCAGGAAAAACCTTGTAAAAAATACTTTGTGTTGTGTTTTATTTACATTCTGTCCTACATGTCATGTAATTTTGTTTGTTTATAGGGAAGATCTATTCACCCTAATAGGTGAAAATGTTTGAATTTAGAATAGGGTAAAATTGAATGAAAATAAATTTGTATGAATTGTGTACACTAATTAACCCCCCTCTCAGTATACCTGCATGGACCACTAGAAAATTAAATTGGTATCAAAGTAAAGGTTCCACCTCTAATTTGATTTACTTTATTGTACAAATTTTTTTATCAGACATATATGAAGTGAATATTCTAATAATAAGAAGTATTAGAGTTTCTTCAAATGTAAAATTCAGTTTATATATCTATCAGTTCCAACAAGTATGTTTCTGAAAAAACTATGAAGAACAAAAATAAGAAAGATATAATAAAGTTGATAAAGATTTTGAAGAAGAAAGTGGGTGCACCATAAATTGAATATATTTAGAGTGGTAGTATATCTATAGTTTCTATTAAATTAGTTGATAATAACCCGTTTGATGATCTAGTTCAAGTAGTAATGAAGAATAGTTTATTGAATAATTCAACAAGTTTTATTCAGAAGTCAAATATTATATAAATAAGCTTCCTATCAATGTTGTATCTTATATATTTTCATTTATCAAGGTCAAATATGATGAAAAATGACAACATGAAGAGGAAACTGTAGATATGGAGAAATCCTTGGAAAATAAGTTTAAAATATGAAAACTTCTTACACAACTTATTGAAGGAAAAGAATAAATTGTATCACTTTTCATTGAAGATATCTCTAATTTTAAAGAATATTTTCAAATAAATGTGTGTGAGAAAGCTTTCACTAAAAATTTTCTTAGTCAGATTATCCATGATCTTGAAGAATCTAAAAAAGATTATATAAATGTTAAGAAATATCAATTAGAAATAAAATATGAGGATGAGAAATTCATCCTGAAAATAGAATCAAAAGAATAGTCTATATCACACTGTAATGAAATATTCACATTGGTTGAAGATGAATAACAAAGGATTGTTTATGAGAATGATATAACTGGGAGAGTTTATAAATGATTCATCCATGCATTAGAGAAACTACACATAACCTCTATGAATGTTAAATAATCTCATCTAGAGGTTAAGGAAAATATAATTAAAGATTTGGAAAATTATCTACTTGAGGAAAATAAAATATATGAAGATTATATTCATAAGATAAATATTTAGTGGGGAGATAAACTAAAACTAATTGCAGATGAGAAAAATTTATTCAACATTAAGTGTCTTAAAATAGAATTCAATTTAAAAAATATGAAGGAGGTATAATTAAAGAATTACCTAAAATAATTTGAAGATATGGTAAAATCACTTGAAGACCATAATAATTCTCTAAATTTGAAATGTCCTGAGTTGGAGGTAAAGTTTTGAAATCTGAAGAACATCCAATCCAAATATTCACAAAATGATGAGATTAGAAATAAAGTTACCCAGTTTGGATCCAAGTATCACTGGGGGGGGGGGGGTGAATCAGTGATATATTTTTCTTTTATGTTTCCTTCCTTTTTGAAACAACCTTAACCTCCTTTTAAAGAGTTATTTCCTTGCTGAACATGATAAAAACACAAATCCACAAGAACATGAGATTTACAAGGTTCACTACTCAACAAGAGTAGCTATGTCCTTGGTATAGTACAGAAACAATCCAGTACCACACAATCCACTAGAAAATAATTCTTTGATGTGGAATAAAATGAGTAGGATATACTCTTTCACTTTATGGGGAAGCTGATTAGTGGTGGACATTGATCGAGAATACAAAGTCCCAAGAGGAAATTGATTCCATGTATTTGGATGAATTCAAGAGGATCTTTTTCAATAAATATTTTCCTCGAACCCTCCATCTCAAGATGGAAAGAGTGTTCCTCGGTCTCAAGTAGAAGGAACATGAGTCCATGGGGGCGTATGAAGAAAACTTTACAAGGATTTCAAGGTATGCCTATTTCTTTGTCATGAAAACCAAAAGCAAGGTGGATTGCTTCTTTAGCGAACTAAAGACTAGTCTATGAAAATAATTGGCAATTTGAGACTTTCAAAGTTATGAGGAAAATTTCCATTGTTCCCTAAAGGTTGAAATATAGATTAGAGACTCTAAGTGGTCTCGTGGGCCTAGTGACATGAAGCAAAAAATGGATAACAATATGAGTGATTCAACAAAAAAATACCATGATGTAAAGAAGTCTGAATATTCCACTTGTTAAAGTTGTGGGAAGAAGCATCCTAAGAACTATCTAAAGGGAACTAGGAATTGCTTCAAATGTGTAAAGTTGAGACATCTGGCCAAGTACTATTGAAGGGATATGAAAAATCCCGCTAATGTGGAAGAATAAAGGAAGTTTCAGATCAACTCTAAGCCAGTGGTGTAGTGTTACAACTACAAGGATTATGAGAATTATGGAAAAAATTTCTCTAAGACAAGGGTTGTCGGAGAAAAACAACAACCTATAAGGAAACAAGGAAGGGCTTATGCTATCACTACTACTGAGGTGGATCTAGAAAACTATGTGGTTACAGGTACACTAGTTATTCATTCAAGAATGGTGAATGTACTATTTGATTATGGTTCTATGCATTCTTTCATATTTCAATTTTATTAGAACAATTCAAACGCTGCCTCAAAATTTGGAGGAAAAGTTATTTGTGAGAACAATGAATGGAGAAATTATTGTGTTCATGTTTTATAACTCCTCCATGGTTAATGTTTGTGGACTAAACCTCCCAAAAAATATCATCATACTTTCTTTAGTGGAGTTTGATGCTATCTTAGGTATGGATTGGATATATTTATAGAAATCCAATATCAACTATTGAGAAAGGGAAATCACTCTTCACATCCCGAAGCATCCTCTGATTCTTTACAAGTGTAAGGAAGAAGTTGAATATTATTTAGAATCATTGTCTCAAGTGTGGATATTAATTCCTTATAAGCAAGAATGTCTAGCTCAAATGATTGGGAAAAAAGAGAGAATAATGCTTGAGGACATGCCCATCATGAGGGATTATGCTGATGTATTCCCTGAAGAGTTTCCTGGTCTTCCTCCTATCCGATAGGTTGAGTTCTCAATTGAACTTATTCATGGATATCTGACTATATCAAATACATCTTATAGAATGACCACTATTGATCTTAAAGAGCTGAAGAAGTAATTACAGGAGAATCTGGAGAAGGGTTTTATATGCCCCGAGTGCTTCACCATGGGGTGCTCCAGTCTTCTTTATCAAAAAGAAGGATGGATCAATGAGCCTATGAATTGATTATTGTGAGCTCAATAAAATCATGATAAAGAAAATGTATCCCCTTCCACAGATAGATGACATGTTCAATCAGCTTCGTGGGGCCAGTTATTTCTCTAAGGGGGACCTTCAGTTGGGATACCACCAATTAAAGGTGAGGAAGGAAGATATTCCCAAGACTGCCTTTTGAATGAGGTATGGACACTATGAGTTCATAGTGATTCCCTTAGAACTCACTAATTCTCCTGAAATTTTCATGGATTTAATTTATAGTGTATTTAGATATTACCTAGAAAAATTTGTGGTAGTCTTTATTGAAGATATTCTGATATACTCTAAGAGCAAGGAGGAACATGAGGATCATTTGAATACTTTTTTAAAAACTTTTTGAAGGGAGAATCTATATGAAAAGTATAGTAAATGTGAGTTATGGATGGAGGAAGTATCATTCTTGGGGAATGTTATCACCAACAAAGGTAATATGTGGACCCTTCCAAAACAAAGGTAATTGAAGAGTGTCACATGCCAACATCTGTAATGAAGATCCATAGATTTTTGGGTCTAGGTGGGTATTATCAATGATTTATGAAGAACATTTCATGATTGTCAAACCCAATGACCAAGATGACATGAAAGGGAGTAAAGTTTGTATGGACTCATGAATGTGAAGCCTTTTTCAAGGAGTTGAAAAAGAGGCTTATCATTGCGCCAGTACTCACGCTCCCAATAAGTGGAGAACTCTTTGTGGTGTATAGTGATGCTTCAAATAAGGGATTAGGCTATGTGATGATGAAAAATGATAAATTGATAGCCTAAAACTCAATTCAGTAGAAAATCTATGAGCAAAAGTATCCCACACATGATATGGAGTTTGCAGCTATGATCTTTGCATTGAAAATATGGCGGCATTATCTCTATGGGGAGAAGTGTGAGATATATAATTATCACAAGAGTCTAAAATATATATTTACATAGAAATAGATTATTATGTGCCAAATAAGATGGATATATCTCATCATGGATTATGAATAATCAATCCACTACCATCCCAGTAAAGCGAACAATGTGGAAGATGCTCTAATTAGAAAGGATACTTCTTCTTTATCAATAATGATAATTGAAAAGGATTAGATCTTCTCAGATTTGAAGTGGATGGACATGGAAAATCATTAAGTGAGGAACATCATCAATCCTTTCTCAAATGATTGATTAACCATCCCTCATGGATAAAATAAAGGATACTCAAAGAAAATATGTGGAAATTCTAAAAAGGGTGGAAGCTATCAGAAATGGGAAATCCTTAGAGTTCAAGATTGATGAGGAAGGAGTTGTAAGATTTGGGTCATGATTATGTGTACCATCCGATATAAAGATAAACAAGAAGATTCTGAATGATGAACATAGCTCAACCTTATCTATCCACCCAGGGATCACAAAGATGTATTGAGGTCTCGAAAAGAACTTTTTGTGGGACAATATGAAAAGAAAGATTACTGAGTATACATCAATGTGCCTGTTATGTCAGAAAGTGTTATTTGATAGGAAAAAGTCTAAGGGGATGATTCAACCACTACCCATACCAACATGAAAGTGGGAGAAAATTACCATGGACTTTGTCACTAGATTTACAAGGGCATCATGAGGGGACAATGCTATATGGGTCTTTGTGGATCATCTTATGAAGACAACTCACTGTATCACAATTCAATAGGACTTCTCATTGGATCAACTTGCACAGATTTACATCAAAGAAGTGGTAAGACTGCATGGAGTACCACTATCTATTGTATCTAATTGTGATATGAGATTCACCTTGATGTTTTGGAAAAGTCTCCAACATACTCTAATCACTGAACTGAACTTCAGTATGGCCTATCAACCTCAAAATGATGTCCAATCTGAGAAAACAATTCAAAAACTGGAAAATATGTCGAGAGAATGTTCTGTAGACTTCAAAGGAGGATGGGACCAACATCTTCCACTGGTTGAATTATCCTACAATAACAGTTTCCACTCGAGCATCTAAATAGCACTGTATGAAGCCCTTTAAGGGAAAAGGTGCATAACATCTATGTGTTGGGATGAAGTCGGTGAGCGTAAGCTTGTAGAACCTGAAATGGTCAAAAAATTGGTGGAGAAGGTGAATACCATTCGGTAGCATATAATGGCAGCCCAAAGTTGACCAAAGAGTTATGCAGACAATCATCGACAAGACGTTGAGTTCAAATTTGGAGACATGGTATTTCTATGTATATCTCAATGGAAGAATTTCATGATGTTTGAGAAGAAAGGGAAGATAATTCCCAGGTACATCAACCCCTTCAATATTCTTGATTGTGTTGGGGTTGTGGCCTATCGACTAACACTTACACCTACCATGGACAAAGTACATGATGTATTTAATGTATCCCTCTTAAGGAAGTACATACCAGACCCTTCACATGTAATCTCTTCAGAGGTGGTACAGTCGGAGGATGATCTTTCTTATGAGGATCTTTCAGTGAAGATCTTGGATTGTAGAGATAAAGTTCTATATAATAATACTACTTACCTAGTCAAAGTACTATGGAAGAACCATAAGTACGAAGAGGAAACATGGGAATTGGAGGAGGCAATGGAGGAAAAGTACCCGCACCGGTTTATGGCCTAGAATGTAAAACAAAAATTCGAAGGCGAAATTTCTTAAGTGGGGAAGAATGTAATGACCCAATGTTTTAAAATTAAAATTTATTTCTTATGATTATTCCATATAATCACATAAAATCACAACACAACAAACTAATAAGTGCTTTGTAACCTTTAAACACAAGTTTTTCACTTCTATGATTTGAATTTTGAAAATCTGACATACATGGTTGCGATCAATAAGTTATTTGGAGTCTAATATGACCAACTTAATTTTTGGTGAATAGTAACATACCTTTATGAAAAGTAATGTTTCCCTTGTGAATAGTGAAATACCCTTATTAATATTAACCTTAACTATGATATTATATAAATAATATTCAAGTGAAAATATGATATACCTATATCTGGGAATAAGAAAATAAATGTTTTAAAATCTGTATTTTTCAAGTAAATTATGATTTTAATTAAATATTAAATTAATCATATTTAGAAAAATTATTTTAAAAAAATGGATTTAATTTTTAGATTCTACATGTTGAAAAATGGTTAGGGTTAATTTTGGACATTTTTCTGAAATACTTGAAGTTTTGGTGAATAGTAAAATACATTAATTTACCGTATAAATACATTATAATTTAAATCCACTATTCATGACATCATAAGTGATTTAAGCACCCAAATATAGTACTCACATAGATTTATTACTATTATTGGTCATGGAATCATCATTATTGGTTGTCTTATGGAAAAATAATAAACTAATGATTATAATATTATGAAAACCCTCCTCTCCACTATAAATACCACCCCTCCTTACCTCTTTTCTTAACTCCTCTCAAGCCTTATGAATTGACTATATTCTACCCAAATCTCTCCAAAATCTCCTTCCCCACGTAAAATATCCCCTAGTCTCTTAAAAATACCAAATTCTCTCCCTTTAAGAGGCTCTCAAGGAAGATTGATTCAAGAGATAAATTCCACTTTTCCTTTATTTATTTTTCTTTTCAAGTTCATTTGTTTTCTTTTCTATAATTACCCCTCATCATCCAAATGTTATGAAAACTCCAGTAACTTAAATATAATTTAATGTTTTTATTATAATGGAATAATTTATTATCATATTTCATTTCCCCACCTCTTATTTGAAAGAAATGAAAACACCGTTTGAGATATGTTAATTTAGCACAATCAAGGGAAAAAAGATATAAATTTCTATTACTATTATCAATTATGGCCATGAAACCATTTTTATGGTTGAAACAGACTATTATATGTTTATTTTATCTTATTTAATGTTCTTTAATCCTCATTCACTCATAATGTAAAATAATAATACAAAATAAGTTAATTGTGAGTAAAATCGCTAAAATTAATTCAAGCATTTGTCTTTATTGTTTTATATAATGATTTGACTTCACTCTAAGTAACCAAATTAAATTTACAACCATGTAATCATATATATGTTAAATAATGTCATATAAATTCAATTCTGAAAAACCACTTTCATCTTACATGTTTATCCATTCATGAAAATAAGTAAATCCATCATAAAAACCAAGAAAACAAACGGACCCAAACAATGAAATCGAACCACTTAACCCTTAAAAAAAGGTCATTAATAAACTTAAAAAAGGTTATACTAAATATTTTACATATATAAAAGGTTATGGACTTATTAATTAATAAACCTAATTTTTTTATTGAGGTCATTAATAACAAGGGAAGAGTACCTTCAGATATAAGGTAAGGGATCCTCTCTATTTCACTTTTATTCAAGAATGTCCTCTATGCTATTCCATTTTATGTGTAATCCCTAATGATGAGGTAAGATTTTTCACCTAATAAATACTTACCTCATTATTTATAAATGGTGATAAACCCATTTCTCTCTCAATAATCCCTCTTAATTACACCCAATACAATGCTGATAATCCGTAAGGAATTCTACCCAGACCACCTTAATTCTTTAGGGTTGCTCTATATTTGTTTTAACCCAAATGAATTTGTCTTTTATTTTTATGAAAAACTTATAAATGATATTTATATTCTACAAAATCATGTTTCAAGATCTATCCCTCATTCTCTTTCATGGATACACATGCTTTTAAGTGATTCCCTCCTCGATACTTCCCAATAAGAAAACTCATTTTAAGGGAAATTCCCAATTTTTTACACAATTTCAAGTGCACTATATCCTCTGTTTTAAGCCACCATTGTCTTTATAAAATCATTATTTTTATTATGAAAAAATTATTGGTTCACTTATGGTTTTATATAAAATATTTTTCCCTTTTCTATTTTAAAATCTCTATAGTATTTTCCTTTAAACCGCACAAAAATGTTTTAGTACTAAAATTTCTCAACTAAATTTATTTTATGTTGTCACTTCTGTTTGACATAAATTACCATGATATATGCCTATTTTACCTTATTAATTTATATTTATGTTCTAATTCCTTTCTTTCATGAACACTTTCATGATATGCCCATTGGTTATGCTTTATGTCATGTTTGTGGTACCCAATTCTTTCCATGGGTAACCCTTATGTTTTTGTAACATTGATTATGTATGATTATTTATTTGGAAAACATATTCATGAAATTTAAGATGGGTGTGCCTATATATCACTCCAATTCATTGGGTAAATTTCAGTCTCATGAGATATTATGTGCGACGGTCTTGGCGGTTATCCCTGGCTTGTGTTATTATGTGCAACGGTCTTGGCAGTTAGCCTTGGCTTGTGCTACTATGGGAAATAGTCTTGGATGTTAGTCTTGAATCATACTAAATTCATATTTTATGTTTCTTAAACATTACTATGACTCCATTTTTATATGATTCCATGTTTATATGTTATGATTCCATTTGTTACAATCCTTGTTATGCCTTCTAATCCATGTGCTAAAGCTTTATTCTTATGTTCATTTCCTTGCTGGGATTTTAGATCATCCCTTTGTTAATGTGATCCCCAGGGTACCCTATGCTGATGTAAGGGGTTAAAGGAAGTTATGATATCTTTATGAATATTAAATAAAGAAGTGTTTTTTTAGTTCCAAGTTTTCAATTTTATATACCTAGTCTTCCAAGACACCAGACTTTACGATCCTTGGCTTATACTATGAGGTATAATTATGATTAAAATCATGTAATGTTATATGTAAAAGGATAGGGTAGCTATAACAACCCTTTAATTTTATTGATTTTCCTTCAATATACTACCAAATAGTGCATTGAGTCTATTTCAGTGCATTAGAACACCGTCATTCTATACTCCTTTGATGTATCCAAGTGGGAGTAAACCAAGTAAAATATTTGTGTCTTTGGTATAGGATTAAAATATTACTATAAATACATAACATGGTGTTCTTGTTTTAAATATTCATTTAATAACATAAATTAAGATAATATAAAGGAAATATTAAAATGATCATCATTCATAAAGAAGTATAAATATGACCCTATTAACAATGTGGTTAAGATCATTTAAGGTAATGAGAGGAATGAATTTCATTTACCGATTCAAACCCCCTCTTATGGTGCGTATCACTAAAGTACCTTTTAGACCTAACCAATAAAATATTAAAACACATATAATTTTTTTATATTATCATCAATAAATATCCCTAAAGGTGGTGATAAATAAAGAATTTCCAACATCCTCATAGATGGTAAAACTTATAATTAATGATGTGTGTCAAATAAGAGTGATATAGGGAGAGACTAAATATATTATAAATAGTTTATAAAAATTATATCGTATCATAATAAAATTTATATCATGTATAATTATTAACTAGTTGGTACAAGATGGCTTAGAATGAAATGAGAATATATAAGTAGAAGAATAAAAATAAGTTATAGAGAATCAGGGAGTTACCTCTTATTTTATGATTAATCATTTTTTATTGAACTACTAACTTGAAGTCTTTAGATGGAGTGAGAAAATAACGTAATCAAGATTCATAGGAGGATTACATTTTAGGTTTTTGAAAAAAATTTGGAAATAGGATGACTTTTAGAAGTTATTTTTTGAGGGGGTGAGAGGGTGTATATATAATTGAATGGGAGGGGTATTATGTGTTATAATAGTGGATAAAAAATTATTTCAAGGAAAAGAAATAAAATAGTGGTTATCTTTGAGACTATTAATAGTTTATAATTAAAAATATATATTTTTAGGACTACTAAACCAGTCCACCATTGAATTTAATTGTTTATAGAAAAAATGATATAGAAAAATAAAAAAGAAATTTTAAATGAAATAAATTATTATTTTAGAATGTATAATTTACTTTTTAAATTCATATATATTTTTTTAAAATAGATTATTTATCTTATTAATCTTAATTTGTGTTGAAGAATCCTTTGAATAATTCATTAGTACGTTATTACATCAATATTATGTCTTAAATCATACAATATTTGAAAACTTTTTTTTATAACATTCAAAAAAAACTTCATGTTATTCAAAAAATTACAAAAAAAAAACACTTTTAGATAATTTAAATGTGATTATTCTAGAAATAAAATTAATTTTATCTACATAATATTCAATCTTAGGCAATTATAATACTAAATTTTAATATAAAATTTAAGTTTTTTACAAAATAAGTAAAATCATGCCTTACAAAAATTATATGTATGTTTATTCTCTAATATATGAAATTATAATATTTATTTTATATCATTAAGATATTTATATTTACTTAATTTATTTATTGTTAATATTACACACTAGTCATTTTACTTTTCCAATGACCACATTATAATTCTAATAACCAAATTACTATTCTAATAGTGTGGTTATAATTATATTAATCAAGTGACTATTCCAATGGACATATTTTCTTTATAATTATGATTAATATATATTTTTCTATCATTTATCATTCACTTAGTTTTCATCATGGTTATATTTTTATCCTTTACAAAATCCCAATATATTTTCAAATATTTTCATTTCTTTTTTAGAGTGTTATTCAGGGACGTAATACTTTTAATAGAACAAAATCCTATATATTTTCAAATTAAAATAATATTTTTTATTTTTTATTGTATTATTATATATTTTTTTTAATTTTTGGATTTTATTTATCCTTTTTTATATAATAATTCATATTAAATTAACAAAATATTTTCCATTTTTTATATGTTGCATGAAATTTATTTATACTAAAAAATACATATATATGAAAAATAAAATTTTAATATTGAAATGCCTATGTCATTAAATATTCACCCATTTAGAAATTTTATCCTCAAAAGGTTAATTAATTACCTTATTCAAGAATAAATTAGGGTTCTTTTGTTTTATTGAATCATTAGGCTACTATGTTGCTTCTTTAAACATATGGTATTATCAAAGTAATTTGAAAGGGTGTGTTGTCTTATTATATAGAACTTTGACTCTATGATCAAATATCCTCTATGGATTATCCTTATATGGTTGTTTTTTCTTTAATTATACCACCTCAAGATTTAGAAAATTTTAGGGGCCATGTATGTACTTACTCAAGAGAGACACCTAGAACACATTAGGTTTAGTGGAAGTTCCAATCGATAGTTCATAACTCCTATAAGATCAAAAATTATAAAGGGAAAAATATACCCAAGGTTTCAATTAAAATTGTTTCTAAAGAAAATAAATTCAATTGATTTATTTGAATTAATACTTTATCTTCAATTATTATCTCATGGTCTCATTGACATTTTTTAACATAGGAATTTTGTAAACTCTTTGTCACTTTAATGTCTTGTTGTGTGGATTAAACTATCTATGTCATTTCCTACATAAATTTAGGTCCCACAATATTTTATTTCATAAATTTATCACAACATGTTAGAGTTTTTGTTATCACTTTTAATATTGATATTTACATGGTTATATCTAAATAATTGAGTGGAAATTATGTTGTATGAGAACTCAACCAGTGAAATATATTTATCCCAACCTCATTTGAAATCCATTGAGTAATATCTCAAAAGTCTATAAATATCATAATAGTCTTTTATGAATAAACCATGTGTTTAAGGATTATAAAACCTGAAAAATATCAATATCATGTTCCAATCATGTTTAAAAATCCTCTAGAACATTAATGTGAACATTGGATCCTGATCAGATATGATGAAAAGTGGTCCCCCATGTAGCATCACCACATACCTGGAATCTATCGTAATTAGTTGAATGAGTAGGAAATCATAAAAATTTAAATTAATTGAGATGTATTGGTAATTCAATCCACTAAAAACCATATAATATTGTTTCATTTAGATTTTTTTTATAAGACCCTTGAAAAATTTAATAGTGATGCTTTACCATTTTCATATTTATTGGGAAACAATTGCATCACCCCCTTATATTTCTTATACTATGACTTAACTTGTTATAATACCTTGAAATCTATAATGGTATTCATAATTTTAATCTTAATGTTGTCCCACTATAAGATCTCTCAATGATCATGATATAATATGGTGTATCTTTAGTGTAAAGGATAAATATAATCCATGTTAATCATCTAAAAGCTTCTTTCTTTTATATTTTTCTGTTAATGGTAGATTAATTCACATTAAAAACCAAATTATTCCTACTTTGATTAGGTTGAATTCATAAATATTTTATTTCTTAGTTTGTTTCACCATTTTTATGCTCTAAATCACCCCTTTGTACCTCCAGGATTATATATTGGATAAATGGTAGGAAAATAATTTTGGAATGGTAGGATGTTATCCTACCTTTATGATTTTAAAATCCATACATTGTATATCCATGAAGATTTATTATTTCATAACTCTAATAATGGATAGTATAGTATATTATTTTATATTAAGATCATTTGCTTCCAAATTAACTTTTTTTGGATGGTAATGTATTGATAACTAATTGTACTTGACTAAATATAACCATATTCATTAATGTATGTCCATATCCTTTTGCGTGAGTACATACTTTAAAATATTGTAATATATATATATATATATATATATATATATATATATTTCACTTCCATTTGTTGAGTTTATCTCTCTAAATATTAAATATAAATATCACAACCACTAACCCCATACCATTCATTGGGAAATTTTTGTCATTGAACATTAATATTTATAAGGCATACATAGTTACTTCATGATTTTTCAAGAGGATGTAACCTAAGATCTTTTTTAAGTATTGTTATATATCGTAAAACCTTTTACACTAGTGTGTTGTGTGAGTACCAGTTTTGTGACTATCCTTTTCTTATGATACTTAAAAATATTTCTTCACATTTTAATATCAAAACATACTTTGACTAAAAATTATTTTTTTATTATTATCATAAATCCCCTTTTAAGGACTAAGGGGGAACCAAACATGACTTCAATGACTTAAGACATCAAAACCTTACCCAATAATCTAAAATCCAAAAAATTGGATCAATTAAGCAAAGGAAGGCCCCTCCCCAACATCAAAAACATTAAGTCAAGTTTCCACCTTTCCAATGCTACTTAACAAGCTGTTCTGTGTAGAGATGAATGAACCTAGTACCGATGGGCAAGACCATACCCTCTCAAACATCCAAATACAAATCACAAAGGTTTGGTAAAACAATCTCAGCACTAAACCACATCTAGAGAAATATATTAAGAAAACATGGAATCATAGACCCTTGAACTGCAAACCATAGGCCACACAACAAATCACACCATAACAGATTCACACACTATAACATAAGATTCACAGCAAGAAGTAGATTCACCAAAAACCAAACATGAAGTAAAATATCAAATCCATCACCACAAAAATATCCCCCAAACACTAGAATTTACTCCAGAAGAAGCTCCGCCACAAACTAACCCAAGGAAAAAAAATCACATTTCCACCATCAAGATCTCTTTTGGAGACAACAGATAAACCCAAAGCACTCATAACCAAACCAGAAATGCGGCTGCAACCTCAGACTAAAACAGACCAGATCTCAATATAAGACCTTCACCACACCTTCATGGAGATGACTGAGCCCACTGAATATCGTGAACCCTCGAGGCCTTAGAATCTGAACTCATGACATTCCCAGATGAACCCGCAAACCCTCAAAATGAAGGAACTCAAACCTACAACACCGTTGAAGCCTGGATATTGAACCATGACTTTGCCACAACCAGAGGAGAACACCATGAGCTCACCAAGAAGAGTCGAGGATTGGAGTCGCAATCGACCAAGACTGAGGAAGGATGGCGATGAAGGGGAAACCCTAGCGCCGCATAGCCCATTTGAAATTTATCATAAAGAATTAGTTGTACCCAACTAATATTAGAAAAATGTTTATATCTATAATAATTTTGGGTCTGTACTATTTTTTAATACCTTTTTCCTTTGAAGGGATAATGAAAATTCCCTCACTTGTGATCTTATTCTCCAATAATGTGACTTTTTTCATTGAAAAGTCACACTTAATGAATTTTATAAACATTTTCTCTTTCCTTAAATCAATCATCACAATCCATATATATTTTCATGTTCCTCTTTTATCTTTGAGTATATAATAATATTATTAATAAATACCACTAAAAATTTATTAAGGTAGTCCTTAAAGATGTTATCCATCATGTTTTTGAATATTTTTAGGATATTTGTAAGAAAATATGGCATCACGATAAGCTCAAAGTGCCTATTTGTTTCCTGGAAGGATATATCTTTAATATCATTTCTCTTCACTATTAGACGATGAATTATATAATGAAAAAACTTAATTTAGAGGTATTTAGATACATGAATTCATTTAAAAAAATGATCAATCCATGGTAATGAATTCTATTTATTCATAGTGATATTTTTAAGATCTTATTAATCGATTTAAAACTATAGTAACCTATTATTCTTCTTAATAAATAGAAACATTTCAATATAAAGTGATGAAGTAAGTAATATAAACACTTTTTTCTAAATTCTCTATAAATTTATTATATAATTAATCCAATTCTATCAAGACCATTATATAGGTGGTATTTTATATATATGTTTCTCCAGGTATAATTTCAAATTGAGAAATCAACCTTTGGATCTAGGGAAGAATAAAAAAATCTTCAAGGATCACATATATATTCCCTCATAAAAGGAATATCTTTATGGATGAAATGCTACCATGTATCAACTATTAAAGTTATCCATTCATCATCATTGGGTATCAATACCTGTACTTTTGATGGATTTGATAAAGTAGATTCATAATCATCCTAAAATTTGTATGGAAGTATGTGATTACTTAGGTTATTTAATGAGAATTTATTTTCATGGTAGTTATTATGAGTTTTATATAAAGAGAGTCTATCTATGACCAATAGAGAACCAAATTCTAGTAAAGTAATAATTATGATATTTTCTAGAAAACTCTTCCCAAAAATGATAACTCGGGATGAGTAAAAGACATGGGATATAATAATTACACTTTTAATTTTTTTCATATATATCCTAGCTTTAAGGTATCATATAGGAAATTCAAAATTTCTAGAAAACATGAACAATATAAATAAATTATTAATCTAGAATAAAATAAAATTTTCTTTATTATGGAGTATTTAGTGAGTGTACTATTCACCACTTCAATTTATTGTTCCATCAAAGTGGTGGTTATATTGTAATAATTTCTTTTATCACTTGTCTTATATGGTTTTTTAAAATGATTATCCTTCATTACATCTAGTTTAGTGCACTTAATTGAAATGTTCCTATGTTTCCTTACAGTTAAAATCATTGAAACATGGATTGTTCAATTTGTGAATTATTTTTTTCCTTTTTTATTGAATGCATTTTTATGTCCCTTCAATACTATTTTACTTGATCCCCTATTTTCCAAATTGAATCATTTTAAAATTCCCTTAAGATAGTTCCTTTTATGTTTTTTCCCATATTTTTGATATGTGGGTAGTTTTATCTTCTTAAATATATATTCTTTTTTATTTAATCCTCTAGTATAAAAATCAATCATTCTATTCATATTTAAATTTAAATGGGACCATTATCTAAACAACATCTATACTTTGATTTTTCATTAGACTAATTATTTATAACTCTCTAAGGAACGAATATCGAGAGTTTTATGAAGATATGATTTTAATTAACTTAAGAATATATGTATTTTTTAATCCTAGTTTATAATAAAGAAAGAGGAATACATTGAATGGCATGTAAAATTATCCACATATGTATTAACAAATTCATTTTACTTTATCTTGATCTCTATAAATTCTCTCTATAATTAGTAATGAGGGTATAATGAGACTAATTATAAAAAAATATGTTCTTAAAAATTTCATACTATGAAATTACAAGTTCATCCTTTGGATTTTTATTCCTGATAAATTTACATTATTAATTAGTTTTTTCTTTTAAATAATATACACTTGAAAACACAAATGTCATGAATGTTTTTTTTTTATTTTTGGATAACCCCCTTTTTAATTGGGATGAGGGGGAACCCTTACATGACCCGTAGGCCCAGTGTCACAAGGCCTAATACATGACCTGAAGGCCCATAGGCATAATTCCCAATACATGACCCAAAGGCCCAATCCACTAGAACTTCCCCTCCCTAGAATCTTCATCATTGAAGGTGCATATCTCCCCACCTAGCATTTTTGATCACCTATAATTGCCTCGTACAAAATAATAAGGGATGTTTAATATATTTTTCATGATGTTAACACATTCTTCTATAATGAATGGGTATAAAATTCATTAAATTAAGGCATTCAATTAAGGATAAAGGACCCAATTTCTAATTTCTCATTATTAGGTGAAGGTGGATGTTATAAATGTTTTATTTAATTGTTCATAAGTTAGGATAAATGGTTAAGTATTACCATGGGGTTTTGAACTCCATCACCCATTTAGTTAAGAATATTTCTTAGAAAATCATTGCATTTCCCCTCATATATTTTATTGTCTTGGTTTATCATGATTCCCACTATAATATAGAATATAAAATGGTAGAGTAAATCATAATTCAATAATTTATTGATAAAAAAATTATTCATATAAGTAAATTGATCTTACAACATTAACATATGAATTCACTAAGTTTATCATACCTTGTATATTACTATATAACATAATTACTAAATTTACTAAACCTTACTCTAATAAAAAATATAGATAACCATAAATTAATTACATAATTATTACATACTTTTTAATATAACTATTCATAATAATACACATCACAAATTCAATATGTTTAATATTTTGGAATTTAAGGATCATACAATATTAATGTATATAAAACACTAAACTATATTAAATTCTTTCATAATAGGCATACTATAGAAATTTATAATCCTATTAATACATGTGATCACCTAGGGACATATATAAATGAAAAATGAACTAAATATCTCAGTAAGTGGAGGAATAATAGGAATTAAAAGAAAGTATAAATTAATATGTGTACAAGAATGGAAAAAATACTCATTATAATGTCATAAGAATAAGATAATAATAATAATAATAAGGGAATAATATGAATAAGATTTAAAATATAGCACATTTATAATAATGAAATATCATAATTCGATACTCATTTACAAGACAACGTAACATAATGGAAAAATCTAACTATATCATTTCCATGAAAAACATAGTAGATAAGGCTAATAATATCATTTTTACTCATAATGATATAATGAGTTATAATTCATTATGAATTGCATAAATAATTATTTTTTTGTTAGTTTTCAATTATATTTTTCATGTTTTTAGTTTTTTAGATGATTAATGGTATGTTTTAGAATTTTTGTAGTTTTATGAACAAGATCATAATATTAAACATCCATGTAGTTATTTATGTTCATCAAGGATGAAATTTGATTATTTATGTGTTTTAAAATGAATCAATCACTTTTTGATGAATTTATATATAAGGGGACATGTTGTGAAATAAGAATCAGGAGAAGAATAAAAAAATTTAAAAAAATTAAAATTTAGAGTTAAGGCTATGTTGGGTGACAACATAAGAAGTGTTGGGATTATTAGGACTATGTACTCAAGAAAATGTAGCCTTATACTATTAATTTATAAGGATTCAATGCAGAGATATAGTTTCATTGGAAATACTGAGCATCTATTGCAGTGAAAGACCCAATGTCTGAGCTTGAGAGTATTTTGATGCTATAATATAATCCCAAAATCATCTTAGGAAGGTTTTATATTCTTGTCAATGTATACTGTGTCATGTTACTGGGATTATTTCACCTACAAATTTGTGTGGGAAAAACACTTATGAGGCTATCGCTACCAACAATACCCCATATAATTCTATTAAAGAAGCGTCAATGATCCAATGTAGCATGAAGGAACAATATAGATTTTAAAATATAGGAAATATTATCCTAATTGGAAAACTATATTCCTAATAATTAAAAAAACAAGGTGGTTAATACTATGTTTCTATGATAACATGAACTACATCACATCCTAATGCTATGACCCCACCGATGTAACCCACATCCTTCCTTAAGATAGATTTACACTCTCACACATTTTAAGGTTGAAAAACAATAATTGATTACACTCTAACGTACCCTAGAACCAACAAAATCATGACAATATTTCCAAACTTCTGTATTGTCAGGAATCAATATAGGATACATTATATTTAATTTATGATTTTCTATCTAATTAAATAAAGTTTTGTGGTTTGATTTTTTCATGATTCATAAGTTTTCATAAGCACTCATAGGGACCAAAATCATTAGAAAACTACTTTCAATGATTAAATAGGTAGGGAGGGAAGTAAATCAAGCTTGGTATCCACTGATCAATTAATAATCCATGCACATATTTTATTATCAAGGGAATTCCTATAAAAAACATTCTTAACAAATTATATTATATAACAAAATTTTGAAAAAATAGATGTCGATCTAAGGGAGAGAGGTGATTTTTCACATGGGTAGGATAATATATCTTAACTAAAGATAATGAAATATTTTGTAGTATATTGAAAGATCTTGGAATTCATTTTATATTTGGAATGATCATAAGAATTTAAAATGTATAATGATGATTCAATGAATATAGTAAGGGTTTAACTATTAATGAAGCTAGAAAAATTTATTTACATTACTATAAAAGAAAGGAATTAGATATCTATTGTTTGGAGGAAAATACTTCAGAGGAATAACTATATACTATTCATCATACTCATTCTATTTAGAATTTATAGAATAAATATCGGTGACTAATAACCTAGTGGGGTTAAAGTGAGGTTTAATTGATGGATATTGATAATGGTTTAATGAATAATATTATTCTATCTTCTTATTCCATTATTAATTATTTCCAAGATTGATTATAAAGTAATTGAAAACAGGGGATTGATTTGAGGAATGAGACTTTAAATCTAGGATGGTGTATATAGAGTGGTTAATTTTTTCTCTGATGCATTAGAGTGTCTTAATAGGCTAAGGAACACATTAATCATATACCTTATAAAACATAATTCTCCTAGTGCAGCTGTAACATAAAGCCTCATAGGGACCTATGATTAGATTTTGAATATGGAGAGTATCTCGAGAGAGTTTATAGATGAACTGAGTGATTATTCTAGAAAGTGTGGATGAATTCATGCATTGGTAACATATAAAAATGAACACATCCCAATACCCCCATTATTACTTATATATTTATAAAAACTAATTATTATTACTCATTTTCTCATATCCTCTACAAGTGTGTTTTTTTCACTATAATTTCTTTGATACATGTATCCTTGATACAAACACACACAAAGAGAGAGAGAGAGAGAGAAAGAATATAATCCATTCAAATTATTATATAAACTGACTCAATTTATGTATGACATATATTTTCTCTATGCATATGACCTAAGGTAGCTTCATATTAACATGCTACAACACCCTATGAACTTAGAGGGAGAATTTATAACTACCAATAAATTATTTTTGATTAATCACATTTGACACTATTTATATGGAAATAATTTTCAATTCATATATTTTATTTTTCAGTTATTTATAAAAACATATAAATTGGCCATAAAGATCATAAATAATTCATAAAAAATAAAAATATCTTTTGATTTTCTATTATAGTGTACCCATATCCTCAATTGTTTCATTTTAAAGGTACAAACACACAAGGATTATAAGTGAAGATCAATTACCTCTAATTCATGAAATTAAAATACATTTCGAGTAGAAAAGAGCTGTAAAAATAGTGGAAATGGTTGATGCTAACTATTATATGAGTAATTAGAATAGATAAAAACCTAAAAATCATTTAGAGACCATTTAAAATATACAAGAGCCACCAAAGATGAATAATTTTCAATTCCATCACATATTTACAAATCTCTCATGTATAACACTAACATATAATGTTAGAAATTATGAGATGAAAATTTATCACCTAAAACACTTATCAATAAAAAATAGACTACATTATAATGATTCTATATATTTTTATCAAGGAATTATTATCAATTATTTAGTAATTCCCACTCAATTGAGTGAGTGAAGATAAACTAAAGAGGATGTGTTTTTTAAAACTATCATAAGGGTAAATCTAATACTTGGTTGATTCAATAAGATGATTAATCATTCAAAAAATGGTATGATATTTATAATACATTAATTATAAGATCCTACCCTATATGGAGAACTGTGGAATTATGGACTAAACTCCCCCCATTTTTATGAAGGATCAATGAGATTTTCATAAGTCTTGGTAAAGGTTCAAGGACCACCATAAATATTTTCCCCATCATCAATATCTACTTATAAAAGTTTTATATTAAGGGATTGATGATATGGAAAATAATTTTTTTAACAGTGTAGTATGAGGTTACTACTTTGAAAAGATAACTGACAAACTCAAGAATCATCCCAACATGATTTCTACAAATTCTCAACAAAATTCAGTTAGATAAGAGAGAATATATCAATGATTTTATAATGAGGCCTTATCTTTATACTCAAATAGATTATTTGAAATGAATATATAAGTAATAGTATCAATGAAAACTAGATAATAGGAATAATGAAACTTCTATTGAATATTTTTTTATAGTGACATCCATTATAAGAACTTTTACCTATCACCCAAGAAGTCCTAAACTACTCAATTTGAGGATGTTAGCTACATGGAATGTGATTATGGAATATAACCTATGAGGAGTGATACTTATTTTAACACTTATAATTTTAGATTGAATAACCATAAATAGTTATCATAGAAGAAAAAAGGAAAAAATAATAAGGGAAGCCAATGTGAATTTTAAGGGAACCAACAACCAAGAAATCAAGAAAAAAATATTAAATGAGTTCTTGGAATACAAGAATAAATATCCAAGAAACCTGATTCTAATATAAAAAATATCATGTAATAACATAAAGAGATCAAGTAACATCAGATGAAGATGAATGAAATCATCTTAAGAACTAATTAGGTTTTCTCCAAAATTGACCAACTGATACAAGGGAATAAAGTAAATTTTCATAACATTGAAATAAAATTTAGATATTATTATAGAAAAAACCTAAGGTACGAATGTATGTAAATAAAAACTAGAGGATAAAATATTTTCAAGGGACAAAAATAAAAATAAGATTATAAAATCTAGGGTATATGTTGAACTGAAGAATGAAGAAGACTGTCAAGAGGTGAAGAATGATAGTGAATATCCCAAAGAGTAGCTATAAGTTTAATTAGATGAGAAAGGTAAGAAAATAATAGAAAGAGACTATGTGAGAGTGATGAATAAACATGATGATAGTAATTTCATGTACTATGAAAAATATTATCAATTTCTGGAATTAGATAATAAATTGGATAATCATATGGAAATTATTTCAACATGTTTATTCAGATGGTTCAAAATATTATAGATGATATTCCATTTGTTGAGGTACTTTACAAAATTCCATACTATACTATTTTTTAATAATATCATATAAAAAAATAAGTCTTGGTGGGTTTATAATTATCCAATTCACTAATAATTACATTTCATCATCTAGAGGAATATAGAGGAAGAACATAATGAGACATGAAGATTCAAGATTCATCACGATTTTGAAGGTAAGTAAATATTTAGATGTTTGATGGATTGTAGATAATATATCAAATTTATTACTCTAGATGTTTCATGGAACATGGAATTAGATAACTCAAACCCATGAATATAATTGTAACTAGTTAATACATCACTCACATACCCCTTAAGAGTGATTAAGGATTTAATGGTCTATGTTGTAAATATTTTCTTAGTAGTATAATTCATGGAATTATACAAGTAAATTGATAAGGATATTTTTTTGATCTTTGGAAGACCATTTTTAACACCATGGGAGAATTAATTGACTTGACATAGGGGAAATACACATCCCATATTAGTGAAAATAAATAGATATTGAATTTATTTCAATATATTAATAATATGCATGATCTTGATTAATATTTTACTATATATGTAATTTTAAAATAGGTGTAAATATAATTAAATAAAAAATCTATTGATGAATATTCAAAATGATGAAACTCGTTAATAATTAACTTGAAAAACCCATGAATTATGTGTAATCTAAAGTAATTGATGAAGGAAGACATCATAAAAATGAAATAGGTCTATTTTAAGAATAACTTACTGATGATAGATTGATTTTTAAACCTTTAGTTACAAAAACAACAAGCCCATAGTTGATTAAATTTCACAAAAATATAAAGTGTGATTACTTGGGTGAGAAAGAGGCACCCTCTATTATTGTGGAGAAATATTTGGAACCCGATCAAGAAGGATTTTTTTTATAATTATCAAAATTTCATAAAATAATAATCTCTTTGAATATATCAATCATAAAAGGAATTACTCCATCTATGTTCTTGTATAAAGTTCATTTAGAATATGAGATGAAGCCAACTATTGAATATAAAAAAATACTGAATCCAAATATAAATTAAATTTTAAGGATGAACTAATTAGATTCCTTAAATCATAGATAATTTATCTCATATCTGATAGTACTCGAGCATGACTAATCTATATGGTACTCAGGAATGGATTTATGACAATGATCACAAATAAGAGGAATGATAAAATTTTAATAAGGATTATAAATGGATTGAGAGTATTGTTAGATTATATAAATTTTAGTGAGTAAACAATTAATGATCATTTTTCTCTACCATTTATTATTAATATTCATAAAAATATTGAATGATATTACAATTTTTTTCTTTTTGGATGGCTACTTAGGGTAAAACCAAGTGTAAATTTATCTTTCATACAAAGTACAAACAATATTCAAATTTATATATGGTATAATTTAATACAATATGATAAAATTTAGATTATGTGAAGAACCTAAAAAATTATTGAGTTTTATAATTCCCATATTATCATAATTTTTAGAAAATAACATTTAAGTGTTCTTTGATGAATTCTTAGTCATGAGTATCAAATTTGAGGGTTTTATAGAGAATCTATAAAAGTTATTAGCTAGGTGTGAATAAACCAACCTGTTAGTCAATTAGTATAAATGAAAATTAATGGTGAGAAAAGGAATAATTATTAGACATAAAATATTAATAAAGACAATTGAAGTTGATAAGACCAAAATGGAAGTGATTTAATCACTACCCCCACTATGCTTAGTTCTTGTAGTGAGAATATTTCTTTGGCACATTGGGTGTTTCAAGAGATTGATAAATTATTTTTTGAAGATATAATAACCATCACTCTCATCATTGTTCTTGAATTGAAAGGTTAAATTTTATGAGCAATATATATAATAATTCATTAGATTTAAAAGGGCATTGATCTCATATCCAATTATCACATATCCTAATTGGATTCTAACCAAATAAATAATGTGTGATATAAGTGAAATTTTTATGAGAGTAGTACACATGAAGGAAAGAGAAAAGAAGGAACATTTTACTTATTATGCTAGAAAGTTTCCCAATGGAGAATAATATTCTCATAGCAGTGTATGCTATGGAGAAATTTATAGCATACGTTGTCATGAACTAGGCCAGGTCGCCATCCGACCTGCTGCCCGACCCGGTCTACAACATAACCTGAAGGGAATTTCCTATCCCCACGGGCTGGCACAGGTGCCCGAGTATTAAGAGTAACATGTGGGAATGGTTTACCCAAAATAAAAGATAGGAAAAAACTAACAAGATAAATAAAAAAAATCTAGAAAACAGAACCAAACAAGCCCTCAACATTGGACCAAACTTAAAGTTTACAACTCCACCCAAAACTATAAGAAGACTGCAATGAAAAGAAAACTAACACATCTATCTTCACCTTCATGCAACATGAGGAGCCACCTCCTCAAACCACCATCGTCATACCTACATGAAAAAACCATTGACAACTCGAACCACTGTCACTAATCAAGATACCACAACATGGAATAAACATAGAACAAGGTCTACATACACACAAGGGTGTATGTAGGATGTGAGAAAAGAGCCCAGTAGGATACCACACAATAAAAAGTTTCCACATATAAACATTAAATGATAAATTTATTTGTGGGATTAATAAATGAAAGGACACCAAAGCTTGAACGATTTTAAAGAAACAATTTCAAAAAAACAAATTTCAAAGAAAAAAACATAAATTTTAAAAAAACACCCTTGCCTTTAAGAAAACCCAAACCATTAGGAAAACCCAAATTTTACACCATATATCGACGATGAGTGTAAAGTAGTCTAGGAGCAGCAAAAGTGGGAGAGGCCCTATGAGTACTAGAAAAATAATGGGACCCTAAAACATCATGTCTCGGTGAACATTGATATAAGAATCACAAAAATATATGTTCTCATGAACAATCCAATATTTGGAAAAAAATCCATATCCCAGTGGTCTCCAATTACAATCCAATGTTTATTTAGTATTGTAATCATCAAACCAGCTAAGTTAAACTGGGCCGAAGCTGCTTCCGTATCACTAGCAAACTAGATCTAGTCCACCCACATAGTACCTAGGCTTCCCCTTTGTGCTCAAGATGTTCTAATTTCACATTTCATGTCAAAATCAAATGAAAAAAACAAAAAGGGTGTTACCTAGACCCAACTATATACTTGAACACACACAAAACCCATTTGAAATAGTACGCACACCAAAATATTTTACACAACTCAATTAAAACAATTTTTTCATTGTTAATAATTATTTATTAAAACATATTAAATTTAAAAAAAAAAATTATTTTAAAAGAAACATAAAATGAATTTACACACAAAACCAACCCATCTCTTCTTCATGACCAAACAAACCTAACACCACATCAAGAACACAAACTACACCACTTACATCAATTAATAACCCAACTGCACAGTTAAAAGACCATTTTACCGGTTAAACAAAACACTTGAAATTTTATTAAGAAATTTCAGAATATGACATTGGAATTTAAACACCAAAGGATCACTCAAAACCTCTTTTTATAAAAAATGCACATGAACGCTACACCAAAACATAAATCTTGAACTTTGCACATTTTTACAAAAAAATGCACAATTTATAGAACACTATTAAATAGTTTAACGTGGGTTTTCACAGCAACAACCTACTCAACCCACACAACACCTTCACTTATGACCAAGAAAATGCAACACCATGTCGAAAACAAGATTAACACCACTTTCACAGATGAAAAACTAACTTCACATATTATTAAAATATGAATGATTGACTAAATACTAGTTTTTAGCCAAATAATGCACCCACACCACATGAACATGCTACCAAAAAAATATAACACACAGACAAATTTAAGAAAACCAAATCCGCACCAAAAAAATTAATCAAAAAACATTATAAATTAATTAAGCAAGAAAATCAATTCATTAAATAATGTTTAAATGTAGAACCACCTACCTCAGGTAGAGGAACTCCCAAAATTGGTGTGAATTTCATTTGCGCGCCAAACACACCACAAGAGAACCAAATTGGACCCTAAATAAAAAAACCGAACAAAAAAGTATTAAATATTTAACCCCAAAACGAACTTCATAATCGATGAAGAAAATAAACAAAAACTCAATAAAGAAAAGAAGAAGAAGAAGAATCAACCAAAGGGGGTTGCGTGAGGGGTCGGAGGAGGGCCGGTGGGGTGTTAGGCCAAATCTGCGGAGAGCATGGGTGAAAGGCCAACAAGGTGGAATAGATTCATCTTCTATGAGTGTTGATCATGCTTTCAGCTAAACGAGAGAAGAGGGAGGCAGTTGCGATGGCTGGCAACGATTCGTCGCAACGGGAAGTGGGGAGGCCGGCGTAAGGTGGTCGCTGAATGGGAGTGCAGGGGCGATAGAGAGAGACCTAGAGAGGGAGGTGGCTGGATAGGAGTGCATGGGAGACAGATTGAGGGAGCCACTGAATTGGGGTGCAGCAGACTTCAGGAAGGGGGGGGGGGGTGTGAGATGATCGGGTAGGGGTTCGAACCCTAAGCAAAAGAGAGGAAAAAAGTAATAAAATAAATAAATGAAATAAGTAAAATAATAACAATAAAAATTGTAATAACATCACATAATATTAACAATAATATTTATTATCACAATATTAGTAACAATTTAATAAATTTTATATCCTTAACACTAATAATAATAATAATAATATTATTATTCTTATTATTATAATTAAAAAAATTTATTAAAGTTTATTAAACTTATTATTTTCATTTTATTTATATTTTATTATCCCATAATGTTTTAACTCATTTTGAATGCCGGGCAGACCACATGATCTCAGAACCGTGCCCTACCCATGTGTCTGGTGACGCAAAACACAAAACACTCATAATAATAATAATAAACTAAAATATGAATAATGAAGATAATAATAATAAAAATAATAAAAATCAACTGATAGCACTAAAATAAAATAAAAAGTTATATCAATTATGATAATAATAATAATAATAATAATAATATCCTTGAATAAAATTATTATTATTATCATTAAAAACTCTTATTTTATTTGATTTTTATTTCATGAAACTTTTAATTTTAATGATTTATTATTAATCTATTTTATTTAATTAATTAAATCAGGTGAGGTCGCACAGTGACTCAGGTGAGGCTGCGTGGCTTCGACCGTGGGGCACTGAACGCAGCCAAGGGAAAAACATTTGTTTTTAAATAAGAACCCAAAAAATTGAAGTCGGGATTCGACCCAAACTACCCAATACCCAGAAAAATAATAAAATAATTTTTTTTAAAAAGGTGGATGTGAAAAATTCTCCCCACCATAGTGATTTCCATCCTCGAAAAGCCACCACTACGGAGGAACCCTGAAGTAGAAACTAATACCCCCTTGAGGTTGAAAAAGGATCCCTTTGAAAAGAAAGTGAAAAGAGGAAAACATATCATGCTAAGAGAAGGTGAATTAAATGAAAACCTCAAGAAACTTGTAAAAATGATTTTTACTAAGTGTAACCTTCCCCAAAGAGCTATAACACCTCCAATGGATTGTTTAAGGAAATGAACTCTCACACTCATGGAAACCAACTTCACAATCCAAAACACCTTGATCTCTAATGGACGAAAACCATGACCTTTGATTGGAAAGAACAAAAAAGACCTATCACATCCAATGAACACTCTGATCCCCTACCACCAAGTCATCTCTTGGAATAGAACTAAAATCCAACATGGGAAAGCCCGAAGGGGTTCCCCACCATTATAAACCTAACAACGCCTGAGACGAGACTGAAAAACCGACACGGGGAAGCCCGAGCAAACTCTCCACCATTAGAACTGATGGAAGATACATGAAATTCGAAAATTTCCCAAAAGTGATCAAACACCCCACCACAAGGAGTGGGGAGGGTGGGGCCCAACTACCGGGGCGTCAAAACATGATCCAAGAAAAACCAACATCTCCACATCCTTGGATGAGCACTATTCAAATTTGAGACCGATCTACCCAACAGACCCCATAATTTCTACTACAAGTGATTACATTCGGTGGAATTGAACCCCCAAGACTTTAAGGTAACTAGAAGACCATGCCTTCTAATAGCCACAAGAAACCTCACACACCCAAATGGGTCTTTCGGAATAGAACAACCATAGAAAACAATTTAAACTACCTTTATCTTCAATACCAACGATAGAAAAAAAGTTGGGGTCCCATAAACTCCAAGGTTCCTAACCACGCGCCCGCTTTACTCTATGGCCTATGGATATAGCCATGATGCTTGAAGAATCTCCTTCCTCACAGTCAGACATCAAAGAATCCCAATCTAAGCTTCTCCTTTTGGTGTTACACGCAACCATACCGTAACCGAGACAACACCAACAGACACACCACACCACAACATCCAACTGCTCACTCGCGGAACATCCACCAAAATAGGGGTTAATATGATGCACATGAATTACTTTTTCACTTTAAACAAGAAACTTAATAAGGGAAAGATGCACGAAAAACACTCCCCTTTGAACATAAAATTAATTAGAACTATCAAATAGGAGGACACAACCCTATGGAAATAGGGGTTCCTGAAGGATTCTATGAAACCCACCCTTGCTATTCAAAGAGAACTCATGCTACGAGACATCACCAAACTTGACCCTAGCGACCGATGAAAGAACTACAATCCTTTCAAGATATCTGTCAACACTGATAACTCTGAACAACCTTCACCCTTCCCTGCAGGAATTCCTTTCACCGTTTCTAGAGGAAACATTCAAACAAAATGGTGTCAAACTTCATACCTGATGACTCAGACAACTCAAAGAGAAAAAAAATACCTTCAACTCCCCTCGCATTTGTCATCCTCCTACAAGAGGATCTGCTTAACTGAAAATGATAAGGGATTGAATTCACACTATCACTAAAAAGGTAGAGTCCTTACTTTAATCAACTGGAGGGCTGACCAACAATGAATTTCCTATGGCCACACTTCAATCACATGTTAATGCTTTATGGGTGGGGGGAGAACTAGTTAAGAAATAAAACCATGGACCTATTAAAACTTGTACAATGGCCAAGACATACCACAAGAGAACACTAAACACACAGGGAGAACCACTACAAGGGCTTCCCGAAGCACTTTTCAAAAGAAACCACTAAACATACGCTTTCACACCAACTTACAAATAAGAAGTCAAACTCAAGACACAAATCCGGAAAAAGGATTATCAGATCAAAACACCTCACGTACAACATTCCGATGATACCAGGACACACCACACAATTATTGGTCATTAAAACACCAATGTTTCCTTTAACAAAACTTTTAGAAAATAAATGAAGTTGGAGGGTTGCAAAAACACCAATGGTGTCCCATGGGCCTCACACATTCATGTCCCTATACCACACCAACACCCACCTCATGCCCATACAGGCACTCATCTACTCATACCATTAACCGTTTCTCTTTCCATATATACCCATGCATGTGGTTTCCCATGGGAACACTAAGGATCAAAATCATACCTTTTCCATATTTCAAAACCAAAACATTCAACCGACACTTTTCAAAACTTACAAATAATTTTCCTTTTAAAGTACTTCATTTCAAAACATTTTCCAAGACCAAATCACTTTTACGTAAAAACCAAATTTCCACAAATTCAAAACAAAGAGATGAGGAATGATGCAAGAGGAGACTAGTAACGACATGTGACTGGGACATATAGTTGGTGACCATACTCCAATCACACCACAACCCCAGACAATATTCTAGGACAACATCCCCAACTTCACATGGCTTTCTAGACCCTGTGAGCTCACATGGACCACTAACCCTACTTCATTTTCATTTCCCCTAAACAAGATTAACCACAAGGAACAAAGACTCTGACAAACCTCAACTTACACTGGTAACTCGAGTCCCACCACAAGGTGTGCTGGTAAGGAACCTTTCTCATAGATAGAAAATCGAGTTCCGACACCCTTAACATTGGTCTACCTTGACTCTATCTCAAAATAACATGACCCAAGAGAGAAAACCTGCTCTAATACCATTTTTTCATGAACTAGGCTAGGTAACCATCCGACCCAGCGCCCGACCCTATATGCAACATAGCCCGAAGGGCATTCCCGATCTCCACAGGCTAGCATAATTGCCCAGGTATCAATAGTAACATGTAGGAACGCTTTAAAAAAAATAAAATATATAAAAAACTAACATGATAAATAAAAAAAATCTAGAAAACAGAACCAAACAATCCTTTATCATTGGACCAAACTTAAAGTTTACAACTCCACCCAAAACTCTAAGAAGACTACAATGAAAATAAAACTAACACATCTATCTACGCCTTCATGCAACATGAGGAGACACCTTCTCAAACCACCATCATCAGACCTGTATGGAAAAAACATCGACAACCCGAACCACCGTCACTAAGCACGATACCACAACCTAGAATAGACAAGGAACAAGGTATACATACACCCAAGGGTGTATTTAGGGTGTTATCCAAGAGCCCAATAGGATACCACCCAATAAAAAGGTTCCATGTATAAAAATTAAATGAAAAATGCATTTGTAGTCTTAATAAATGAAAGGATACCAAATCTTGAATGATTTTAAATAAATAGTTTCTAAAAAAACAATTTCAAAGAAAAAACTTAAATTAAAAAAAAACCCTTGCCTTTAAGAAAACCCAAAACTTCATGAAAACCCAAATGTTACACCATATTCCGATGGGGAGTGTAAATTATCCCAGGAGCACCAAAAGTGGGATAGGAATTATAGGTACTAGCAAAAGAATGAGACCCTAGAACATCGTGTCTCAGTGAACAGTAGTATAGGAATCACAACAATATACATTATCGTGCAGAAGCCACTATTAGGGAACCACATCCATATCCCAGTAGTCTCCAATCATCATCCAAAGTTTATTTAGTGTTGTAATCATCAAAATAGATAAGTGAAACTAGGACGAAGCCACTTCTGTATCACTAGCACACTAGATCCATTCCACCAACCTAGTACACATGCTTCCCCTTTGTGATCAAGATGTTCCAATTTCACATTTCATGTCAAAATCTAATGAACAAAACAAATAGGGTGTTACCTAGACTGAACACCATACTTACACAAACACAAAATCCATTTGAAATTATACTCACACCAAAAGACTTTACACAACTCAATTAAAACAATTTTTCATTGTTAATAATTATTTATTCAGACATATTAAATTTTTGTAAACAAATTATTTAAAAAGAAACATAACACGACTTAACACACAAAACTAACCCAAACCTCCTTCATGACCAAACACACCAAACGCCACATCTAGAACACAAACTACACCACTTACATCAATTAATAACCCAATTGCACAGTTAAAAGACCATTTTCCCAGTTAAACAAAACACTGGATATTTTATTAAGAAGTTTTAGAATATGTCACATGACTTTAAACACCAAAGGCTCACTCAAACCCTATTTTGGAAAAAACACATATGAACTCTACACCAAAACATAATCTAGACTCTTTGTACATTTTCCCAAAACAAACACACAATTTATAAAACACTAGTAAACAATTCTACGTGGGTTTTCACAGCACCAACCTACTCAACCCACACAAAACATTCACTTATGACCAAGCACATGAAACACTATGTTTAAAACACTATTAAAATCACTTGCACAGATGAAAAAGTAACTGCACATAGTTTTAAAACACTAACAATTGACTAAATATTAGTTTTCAGCCAAAGAACGCACCCAAACCACATGAACATGCAACCAAATAAATCTAACACATAGAAAACTTCAGGAAAAAAAAATCCACACCCAAAAAAATTAATCAAAGAACATTATAAATTAATTAATCCAACAAATTAATTCATTAAATAATGTTTAAATGTGGAACCACCTACCTTGGGTGGAGGAACCCCCAAAATTGGTGTGAATTTCATTTGTGTGCCAAACACACCACAAGAGAACCAAATTGGACCCTAAATCAAATAACCAAACAAAAAAGGATTCAATATTGAACCCCAAAATGAACTTCATACCTGTTGAAATAAAGAAACAAAAACTCAAGAAAAAAAGAAGAAGAAGAAGAAGAAGAAGACTCAACCATAGGGGGTTGCGTAAGGGGACGGAGGAGGGCAGGTGGGGTGTTAGGCCAAATCTTTGGAGAGCATGAGAAAAAGGTAATAAAGGTTGAAGGGATGTATGTTGTATGGGTTTCAATCACACTATTGGCTGGATGATAGAAGAGGGAGGTGGTTGCGATGGGAGGCAGCGGGTTATCATGACAGGAAGTGGGAATGCCAGTGTAAGGTGGTCACCGGATGAGAGTGTGGGGGCAATGACGAGCGGCCTATAAAGAGAAGTGGTTAGATGGGAGCGCAGGGGAAACGTCTTGAGGGAGCTATTGAATAGGGGTGCGGAAGACTTTGGGAAAGAGAGGGGGGCATGAGCCGATCAGGTAAGGGGGGTCCAAACCCTTAGCAAAAGAGAGGGGAAAAAGTAATAAAATAAATAAAATAAATAAGTAAAATAATACTAATAAAAATTGTAATAACATCACATAATATTAACAATAATATTTATTATCACAATATTTGTAACAATTTAATAAATTTTATATCCTTAACACTATTAATATTAATAATAATATTATTATTCCCAAACAATATTCTTATTATTATCATTAAAAAAATTTCTTAAAGTTTATGAAACTTATTATTTTAATTTTATTTATATTTTATTATTAATTATTATTTCATTATCCCATTATGTTTTAACTCATTTTGAAAGTCGGGCAGACCACACGATCTCAGAACCATGCCCTGCCCGCGCGTCTGGTGATGCAAAACCCATAACACTCATAATAATAATAATAATAATAATAAACTAAAATATGAATAATTATGATAATAATAATAAAAATAATAAAACTCAATTGATAGTACTAAAATAAAATAAAAAGTTATATCAATTATGATAATAATAATAATAATAATAATATCCCTAAATAACATTATTATTATTATTATTATCTTTTAAAAATATTATTTCATTTGATTTTTATTTCTTCACACTTTTAATTTTATTGATTTATTATTAATACATTTTATTTAATTAATTGAACCAGGCGAGGTCGCACGACGACCCAGGTTAGGCTTTGCGGCTTCGACTATGGGGCGCTGGATGCAACCAAGGGAAAAACATTTGTTTTTAAATAAGAACCCAAAAATTTTAAGTCAGGCTTCAAACCAAAATACCCGATGCCCAGAAAAATAATAAAATAAATAATTTTAAAAAATGAGGATGTGACATAATTAATTGGAACTAAGGTAAAATTTTACACAGATCACTTGACATTGAGGTAGTTTTGGAAAAAATAGAATCTAAACTATGACTAACTAGATAGGTTCTATTTTTAAAAAATTTAATTTTGATATTAAGGATAAAAAGGGAGTATGATATCTAGTTGTTGAAAAGTTATCATGATTGGATGGTTTGAAAGATGACCACACTCATCTTACAATGGGTTAATTTCCAATTGATAAACTATATATAGTCAAAATTGAGAGGCTTTATTGGTATTATAAATTTAAAAACTACTTAGTTACTAGGAAGATTCTATAGGGAATAATATGGAATGAGAAGAAGAGGTTTTACACAAATGTGAAGTATTTAATATAAGAGGATCCTTACTTATATAGGCAAGGAACTGATAAAATTATTAAAATATGTGTTTCAAATGAAGAGATACTATCTATTTTTAATAACTGATATACACTACCATGCGGTGGAAGTTTTTGAAATATAAAAACAACTACTAAAGTTCTCTAATGTTTTTTTTCATTTTCCCATATCATTTGGAGATATATATGAATTATTAAAGAACTATAACTATTGTCAGAGGATAAGAAATATGGGATGGAGGTAGGAGATTCCACAATACGGCATATTGGATGCTGAAATTTTTGATGCTGAGGGTTTGAATTTCATGGGACCATTCCTAAAGTCTCATGTGAATGAGTTTATATTATTCATAGTTGACTATATATCAAGATAGATTAAATCTATAACCATACTAAAAAATATAGGATTTTCTACAATGAAGCTTGGGAGAAAAAAATCCTATATAGGTATAGAATTTTAAATTATATGATCTGTGATAAGTGAGTACATTTTTAAAATTACTAGTTCAAAGTGACCATAGAGAAATATGGGTGTAAGTAGATGAGATAACCATTGTATAATCCACAAAAAAAAAATGATAGGTTGAGATGAAAAACATGGATCTAAAGTAAATTTTGGAAAATAAAGTGATAAGGTCAAGTAAGTATTAGAATTGGAAGTTGGATAATTCATTATATGTATATTAAAATTCTTATAAAATGCTCATTAGTGTGTCACCTTAGTGAATTTAATTTTAAAAAATTCCACCTATCAATAGATATTGAACCCAATTCCATTTGGGTAGTGATAATTATTTTATTGGATTAATGAAATATTTTGAGAAAATGGTGTTTGATTTGAATAAGAAAGATGAAAACAAAAGAGACTCATATGAAAATGCTATAATTATGAAATAGAAGTATAAAAAGTCTTATAATGAGTTAAATTATAAGAAATAATTAAATAAAGAAAAATTGCTCAACTTATTCAATTAATGAATGATTCATTTCCAAGAGAAACTAAAGTCGAAATTGTATAGACCATTCATGGAGGCTGAAGTCAACCCAAATTTAGCTATAAATATGGGTGGAGATGATTAAGATCCATTCATTATGAATGGTCAGACGTTGAAGAAATATAATAAAGTGGAGAAGGTGGAGAGATCCACCACTTTTTGGGTTAAAGAATGAAAGGTTGAAGTGTTATGATGATGTCTATAAATCAAATGATATCCTATATTTATTACTCTTCTTATAATGTTTTTGAATAAGCATAATTTCACCCAGTAAGTGCGTTTCCAAAATTTTTTCAGATGAAAAGAAGAAATTAGATTTAAGATCAATATGAAACATACACCATAAATGAAGACCTATTATGGAAGGATAATATTATACATACCGTATTTCATTCATTTGAGTTTATTTTTATATCATTATTACTTCTTCCTGTATCTTCACATATGGAGTTATAAGAAAAAATATATTGTGGGGGAGGATGTGGTGTGAACACTACTTCGAAATAAAACATGAGTGTTATATCAATCAGTTTGAGAAAAGATACATCACTTTGCAAATATTGATTCTATAGTTTGTGAATATGTGTAGTGAAGTTTAAAAGGAAGATATTTTAGGGGAATCATAATCTCACTTATTTACACTAGAATTTAAACTTTAATTTATATTTACTATTCAATGTGAGGTAATAACACATTATGGAGAAAACATAAAATATAATCATATAAATCTTTTAAAACTAGAATAAAATGGAAAATTGGTATCCCACTTGAAATTTTAAGGTTGATTAGGCATAGGTTGTGTGAATGAGAAAGAAAGTCTATAAATATGAGTGAAATGAAATTCTAAGAAACAATTTCTCTTCACTTATATACATACCCAAGTTATCCCAAATAACCTTACATTGCACCAAAATAGGCGTTTAACAGCGGTTTAAAATGTTGCTAAATCATTCTGCGATGATTTTGGAAGTCTACTGCTAAATTGTCCATTGACATTCATTTAGCGGTAATTTTTCAAAGTCATCATAGAATGATTTAGCAGTGGTTTAAACCACCACTAAATCATTCCACAATAGTTTTTAATTTTTCTTTAATTTTGTTTAATTTTTGTAATTAATTATAATTATTATTATTTTTATTTATTTATTATCATTTTTATATAATTATTATTTTGTTATTATTATTATTATATTATTATTATTATATTATTTGTTAATTTTTTAATTCTCAAAATTAATTTATTATTTATTATTTATTATTCTCATAATTATTTTATTATTATTTTATTATTTTTGTTTATTTTTGAATTCTCATAATTAATTCATTTTTTTTTATTTTTTTTATTACTATGCACATGTACATGCATGCATATTCCATATATAGAAATTCTATGTTAGGTGAGATTTGAATTTCTTACCTCTTACTTATTTTCCAAAGAATTTACCACTCCAGCAGGCTCTTCATGTGTTGAATAAATAGAATTTAATATACACATATATATATATTGATTGAAAAAATAAATAATACATAACAAATAGATACAAAATAAATAATTAATAATTTAAAATTAATAATTAATAATTAATAACTAATAAATAAATATTAATAATTAAAAATTAATAATTTAAAAGTAATTATTAATATTTAATAATTACTAATTACAAATTAATAAACAAAAAAATAATGAATATTAAATTAATAAATATATAATATAGTAATAAGTGGTAATTAATAAATAGTAAATTGTAATTAGTAAATAGTAAATAGTAAATAATAAATAGTAAATAGTAAATAATAAATAGTTAATAATAAATAATAAATAATAAATAATAAATAATAAATAACAAATAATAAATAATGAATATTAAATAATAAATAATAAAAATTAAAAATTAAAAAGAAATTAATAAACATTGTAAAAGTAATAATAAATAAAAAAATAATAAAAAAATAAATAAGAAATAAATAATAAATACATAATAAATAAGTATTAAATAAATAATAAATAAATAATAAATAATAAATAAGATGCTAATAATAAATTAATAAAAAATAGTAAATTAATAATAAAATAATAATAAATTAATGATAAATGAATAATTAATGTATACACATTAACCAAATAATAAATAAATAGATAATAGATAATAAATAATAAAAAAATAAATCAATAATAAACAAATAAATAATAGATAAATAATAAAATAATAAAATAATAATGATAAATAAATAAATAGTAGATAAATAATAATTAAAAAAAATAAAAAATAAAAAATAAAAAATAAAAAAGTAAATATTAAATATTAAATAAATAAATAATAAATAATAAATAATAAATAATAATAAATAATAATTAATAAATAATAATAATTAATAAATAATGAATAAATAATGAAAAAATATTAATGAATAAATAAATAATAAATAAATAAATAATAAATAAACAAATAATAAATAAATAGTAATTAAAGAAATAAATAATAAATAAACAATAAATATATAATAAATAAACAATAAATGAATAATAAAATAAACAAATAATAAATAGATAAATAATAAATGAATAATAAATAAATAGTAAATAAATAATAAATAATAAATAAACATTAAATAGTTATTTAATAGTAATTTAATAAAATATATAAATAAATAAATAATAAATCAATTATAAATAAATATTAAAATAATAAATAATAAATAATAAATAATAATTGAAAAAAATAATACATAATACATAATAAATAAAAAATAATAAAATAATAAATGGATTTAAATATCTATAAATATATATACATATAACAAAATTTATATAGATATATATAAACACACACTTATGTTACAGAAATGTAAATAAACATACTCAGATATGTAATTATACATGAATATAAATATATATAAAAACATAAGTAAATATAAATATCTATATATATATTTACACATATATGTTATAAAAATATATAAACAAAAATATTCCTTAATTCATATAAATAGATATATATTATTGATAATAAATTACCAAAATATCGGAAAACACAATAATTACAACACCATCAAATCAATAGGAATGTAAACCAATGGAATAAAATTATAAATGACACAAAAAAATATAAAGAAACTCTTAAATGAAGATGAAATATCATCGAATGTGTATGATATAAATATATATACTTAAATTTATTTAAATATATTGTATATTAATATTTATTTACATATATTAGAATATAAATATAAATATATATCTTTTTATCAGTACACATGAATATGTATATATTAACATTATTTATATATGTTTATATATATATATTCATATAGTTTTACTTTAAATTCATTTATAATATATATTTAATGATAATGATATATTTATATAAAAATATATTTATATATGAGGGCCATTTGAAGTTGAAATTTGATTTATATCTTTTCTTGAAACTAAACTAAATTATATTCATTTAATTATTACAAAATTTAAATCTAATGTGGGTTTTTTTACTTCATAATATTCGATTTGACTGGTTGTGAAGCTAACTGACTCTTGAATAAAAATTTATGATCAATTGATGTCGAAATTTGTTTTTCAAATTATTGAAGATTTTTTTTAAATTTCAAATTGTTATTAACTAATAATTATAATTATTTATTAATTAACACATTATAATTAATTAAAATTTTAAATAATAATATATATATGACAGTAAATAATAATGAATAAATCAAAATTAAATATTTTATTTCTAATTTTTTTTCCTTTCATTTAGCGGTGGTTTTTTTAAAACCACTACTAAAAAACTGCCACTAATTTTTTTCCCAAAAAACATTTAGAGGCAGTTTTCAAAATCGACATGAGAGAATATCCTCAAAATTGGTTTTTTCCTATAGGGTTAAGGGATTCATACTATAATGGATGGTTTAGTTCCAAAATATTTACACATAATAAATAAGTGCTAAGAATAATCCATGTCTTAAAAAAAAATAAAACTATGTGGATGGTTGTTAAAATGGATTAATAGTTGGGGTTTATTGAACACCAATAAAGAAGGGGAAATTGATATACAAGATTTTCATTTATGTTGTATCATGGAAGTGAGAATCCAAGAAGAGGATGATGAACCAGAAGGGGATGTATTTGTGAAGATGGTGTTGTTTGAATCATGATTCTAATGAATTATATTCATTTAAACATTCAATTTCCCATGCATCAATATTAATATGATTAGGAATCCTTTTAAAACATTTTGATAGAAATTATTTTCCCTTGATTTTATTTCATTCAAACATAAATTTGAATCTTCACATGTTTGGAGATAAATAAAAAACTTTTAAATATATATGGATGCAATGGTATTTTCTACGAAAAAACATTCATTGGGGAATAAAGATGTTTAAAATCAAAATTTGGGGTTAATTTTAATTATAGGACAACATAAGTTATGTTAGAAACCTCATGAATCCATCCCTTATCAAATGTTTTCTTGATTTATTCTCAAAATGAAAATATATAAACCCAATTAACCTTGATCATCCACCGAAGCCAATGAAATATTGTAGAAATAATTTTAAACTTATGTCAAGACCAATACAACATGTTTTAGAGATTAAGATTATGTTGGAACTCCAATGAAAAATCTTATTCATAATCACAAGGCTTATTTTATCGATGAATAGACACTATATTAGCTTAATAGGACTACACCGAGTGAAAAATATTGTGGGTAAACACTTGTGATGTCATTATAACTAATAATACCTCATGAAATCTAATGATTGATTTGTCTGAGATCTAACATATAATGAGTGGATAATTTAGAGTATGAAATCTAGGAATTATGATAATCTTTATGGCACTCAACACCCATCAATTCATAAAGTTGGGCAGTTGAGAATATGTTTCCAAGCATATTCCACTAACATCACATCCTAATGTTATTATTATAATAATGTTCTTGTAATACTTATTAAAGGTTATGTTTATTCTCCAATGTACTGTGTGGTTACAAAGATAGATATCCTAGCATTCCAGCATAGCACATAATCCTTAAATTTGAAACTACTTTGTTAAACTAGTGTAATTCTATTATTTAATATAAGATACATTGTCTCCAACATATCCTTAGGGATATAATTTTAGAAAATATTTTTTGTTTTAATATGTGAAGTTTTAAAAGTCTATAAAAGTACTCATTTTTTGTTGGGGTTTCACCGAAGTGGTGAAGGCTACTCATAATCTGACATGAAACCTGGTTTCAAATTTGTTCAGGAGTAAATTTTCGTGGAACTGTAGTAGCATTCTATCATTGTAGTAGTGTTGGTACTATATCAAGGTACTGTAGTAGTGGTACTATTCCCCTATATTTGGATTTCAGTCCATGTATTAGGCCTCCATGAC
This sequence comes from Viscum album, assembly GCA_963277665.1. Lineage (NCBI taxonomy): Eukaryota > Viridiplantae > Streptophyta > Magnoliopsida > Santalales > Viscaceae > Viscum > Viscum album. Next base: position 60,144,483 of record OY728132.1, on the reverse strand, counting down.
ACTGGGCCATTGAGCCTTCAATTTATTACAATTAAATTATATTGGAGCATCCTTATGATCCTTAAGTGAAGTATTAATAGTCCTTATAGAGAGATAATCAAATATTGGAAGGTAAAGGAAGGAGCATTACTAGATTTTGGCCCCACACAACTCTACTCGGTGTAAGGAAAAGAAAACTATATCTCTAGGTGCGGAGCTAGGAATATGCATTGAAGAAGGTGATGAGGAGGGTTTTTTTAATTTCATTTGGGTCAAAATTTTAATGTTATTTTTTCTTATGGACCTTTGGGTCATACATTCTATGTCTATTGGTCATGTGAGTTTTCTCTCTCTAACACTTTAAAATGTGTGATTATCTAAAAATAAAAAATATGGAATTTTTATATAGAATAAATCATGTGGCATCAAATAACTAGAAAAGTACATCAACATTTTAAATTATATGTAAGGGTAGTTTCTCAATAATTTGGGTCTATTTATCAATAAAGATTCCATGTGGATCACATTCATAGATCATGGGGTCCAAGGGAATCCTTATATAATACATTCTATCCAAATGAAGGAATGTAATAACTAGTTAAAAATATGGTGGCCAATACTATGGAGAGAGAATAAGGCTCATGTGGAAAATATATTAGATCTTAACCAAATAGAATGATATTTTTTGTTCCATGGAAAAATATATCAACATTAACCATTTATGTGTATTGATTATAAGTAATGAAAGAAATTAAAAAATAATGATTTTATGAAAAAATGAAGTGGTCAAATATGGAAGGTACTTGAAGGAGTATGTTAATTTTCTAGGCAAGAAAAATTTTAGAGGTCTGGATGCTGGAGAAAACTAATTCATGATCACAATAAGATAAGATTCTTAATACTAATTTTTTTTACTATATACCATGAATATGAATGGATAAAATCCTATTGGGGTTTGGGTTTGGTGTAATCACAGACTATTGATAATGCTTGAGTAAATCAAATTCTTTAATCTTCTTATTCTGTTATAAATAATTTCCAAGTTTGATCACCTAATAATTGAAAACATGACATTAGGCGAAGGAAAGAGAGATGAAATATAATACTTTGAACTTAATGTAGGAAATATTTTCTCTAATTTAAGAGACTTTCCTAAATGGATATGTAATGCATTAATCAATGTCCTTAAGGAACATAAATCCCTTAGTATAATAAAGATAGGTAACCTTAAGTCAACCTATGATTTCACTAAGATGTTGATGAGTATTGTGAGAATGTTATTGGAATAAATGAGTGACTATTTTAGAAAAGATTCTATGAATTAATTATTTTTTCATTTTAAATAATAAACGTATCCCAACATGCACACTATTACATATAAATTCATAAAAAACAATCATCATTTATTATATTCTCATCTCCTACACAATTTTCTTTGTTTAAAAATGTATTATTTGATATATTAAAACTTGATAAAAACACACACGCACACACTATAATCAAATCAAATTATTATATAAATAAAGGTAATATAGGAATTCCATTTATTATCCCTATTGATATTACCCTAGTAGATCTAAATTAATGTTCTATAACACCATACGCACTTGTAGGGAGGTAGTGTAGCTACTACTACACTATTTTGATATATAAATTAACCATATTCATTAGAGTCTTGTGTAATTCCATTCCCACCCCACATATCACAATATACTCAAAATCATGTATTCTACATTTAAATGGAAGGATATAATTGACCAATAAAAATTCATATATATAACATAGGTAACCCATTATAAAATGTATATAGGATTTAAATATTATAGAATATCATAAAATTATAAGTAATATTTGTAAACAGAGGTAAGTAATCACAAGGTTAAATATAAAGGACTTATAAAACAATAAATATTGATACATATTTATTTATCATCACATATAAGATGTATTTTATAGATTAATTATTGATACCCAATGTTGTAAATGAGTGGGAGTCAAGAGGATAAGTAAAAAGTGTCACTCCTATAAATTTACTAACATGAAAAAGAATATTTTATCCATATAATACATAGAAGAATGACATGTAAATCTATAAAAATGAACAATTTTTAAAGAAAATATGAAATTAAATAGAGATTATAAAAAATATTATGAAAGAAGAAGATGAAAAATATATGTTTTCATTGAGAAGAGAGAGAAGTTCTATATAATTTCACAATAAATATAAATAGGACATTGAGATTAAATACATCCCAAAATAGAGGGTAAATATATTGAGAGGAAAACATATAATAGATAAAAATCATCAATGATAAAAGAAGAAGTAAGAATTTAAACACAAGTAATATAAAATTTCCAAGGAATCCCCTAACATTCGACCTTATATCGCTTCTTCATTCCTACACCACCTATATAAAAAAATTGTGTTTTTTAAAATGTTATCTTACAAGAAAAATAAATAAATAAAATTTATTCTTAATTATATATTATTATAAATAATTATTTATTAACAATTCATTAATAAAATATATGGGATGACATGTTTTTTTTGAATTATTCCATTTTAATTTCAATATCATTATATAGATTATTGTTTTCTATCCATTAGTTTCACTACCACTAAAAGATCCAAAATATATAAAAATACACAAACACCCATACATATATATTATATACTTAAACTAACTATCCATGGTGATAATCGTAAATAAAAAGGTGATAATGTTCCCAACATGGGTAAATCCAGAAATCATTTGGACATGTAGAAACATATTGAGAGACAGTACATATATTATAAATATTTTATAAAACATATACAATATAATGACCCTATCATTTTAAACATATTATTACATGATTTTAAGCATAATTTAGCTTCAAATACAGACCAAGGATTGTAAAATACAGTGTCTTAGGTACATAATTAGAAAGAATGAAACCAAAATAAAAACATATTTTATTTAATATCCATAATGAGCTCCTGAATTACTTTGATATATTATATATTTATAAGATAAATTAGGGAATAAATTAGCAAAGGGATGATCTAAAAATCCCAGTAAGGGAATAAACATAGGAATAAAGCATCACATATGGGTTAGAAGGCATAACATGATGACATAAAAAGGCATATAGCATGAATAAACATATGGAATCATGAAATGTATAACATGGGATTATATAATCATGGAAACATAGGAATATGGATGCCTCATATAACATGACATAAACATGAGTTATGGCTAACTACCAAGACTATATCACATGGTGGACAAAGTCCCATAAAGGAATCAGGTTTACTCCCTATCCCAAAATGAAGTCTCATGGGATAAAAATTACCCAATTCATTATAAAAATATCTAGGTTCACCCATCATGAAATTTTCATGCATATTTTTTCCACATGAATAATTATCTTAAGTAATAAAAGGGTTACCAATGGAATGAAACTAGTATCGTAATCATGTTATAAGGAAAAACCAATGGGCGTATCATAATGGTATCCATGAATGAATGGATTTAAATCATACATAGAAATTAATAAGATAAAATAGGAATATATAATGATAAATTATATCCAACTGATATGAAAACATATAAAATTAGTGTTTAAGAAACTTTAAAAATGAGTCACTTTAGTGCGATTTAAGGAAAATGATTTAAGAGTCTTTTAAAATGGAAAAGGAATAATTGTTTTTATAAAACCAGAAATTAACTAAGATATTTTTTCTTGATATAAATAGGGATTTTATAAAAACTATGGAGGATTAAAACATAATATGTAGTATACTTGAAAATGGGTAAGAAATAGAGAAGTTCACTTTAATCGGGTTTACTTATCGAGAAGAATTTAGAAGGGAGCCTTATAAAAAATTAATTTTCCCCTAAAATAAGGATAAATGGATATGGATAATTTTTTTTTAAAATATACATATAATATGGAAAAATTATATGAGAACAATTAATATTTACATTTTTATAAAGAGAGATAATGCATAACCCAAGGATAATTGGGAGGTTCGAAGAGAATCCCTTACCTTATGTCTGAAAGTGTTATTCACTTGCACATAATATACTGTAAAATAAAATTAGGTACATTAATTAATTAATTTAGAACCTCTTTGTCATGTATTTTATTAAGTTCATTTATGTAATTTTTGATGAGTTATAAGATTCAATTTCATTGCTCCGAGAGCTTTTGATTCAAGATTTTACGGTCGTTTCCCTTGAGTACAATTATGGGGGTTCTCGTCAAATTACAAGGAAAACTAGAAAAGTGGAATGATATGGTATTAATATACTTAAATAATTTTAAATGTTCCTATATATTTTTTTTTTCAGATATGATAATGATTTATTAGATAAAATATTAATGATGAACATTAGTTTATTTCAATGAATTTTTGATTATTACAAACTAGTTTTGTTTTATTATTTAATATTATGTATATATATTTGTTATAGGACATAAAAAAAGTTTTAATATAAATATTATAATCTATTTTAACCATAATAATGGTTTTATGACCTTCCTTGAAGGTGTAAATGAAAAACAAAAAATCATCGTCCATGAAGGCGGTGAATCGATACCTCACTGACGATGTTTTCATTTTTAGAATAAAAGGATAAGAGAATATTCTTAATGATAGATGCTACAATAACATAATAAAATTATAGTATATAAATAATACTTGAGTTATCATGCTGTTTTCTATAGGTTATATGAGAGGAGGATAAGAAAAGAAAGGAAATCAAAAGAGAACGATGGAGGGTTTTACCTCTTGAGTGTCATCTCCTTGAGAACCTCCTTAAGGCACTTGGAGATGGTATTTTAGAAAGACTAGTAGGGAAAAAATTTGGGAGAGGAATTATTCATAATATTATAAATATGTATTTCTTAGAAGGTGTGAGGAGAATATGTGGTGATAGGTGGTATTTATAGTGGAAGGAGAGTGGTGTTTTTGATTATTTTATTCATATGTTTATTATTCTATCTCAAGGATACCTATAGTGTTGATTATTGTGACTAATTAAAGTAAATAGTTCATGTTATTTTTAAATAATGTGTTATTACATCATTAATGACTCAAAAAATCATGTATTTGTCTTAAAAAGTTAAATACCATAAATTATTGTATTACACTATTCACAAAAAATTCAACTATTTTAGAAAAATGCATAAAATTAACCCTAACCAATATTTAATATGTATATTTCAAAAATTGGATCCATTTTATGAAAATATTTTTATAAATATGAGAAATTTAATTTTTTAATTAAAATCATCATTTATTTGAAAAATAGATATTTTAATATTATAACCGATTTTATGACACTTTGAAAAATTAATTAAGGTCTCATAAAATTAAATTATAATAATAATAAAATAAAATATTAATTTATTAATAAAATTTATTTTAAATCTTTATATTAATTATAAAATTATAAATAAACATTTACGTTTTACAAAAATACCAATACTTAATTTATAAAAAAATTTACGTCATTAATAAGCCCTTTCTTTATATATGGTTTGGATGGTACACATAGTCATGACCCAAATCTTACAACTCATTTTTCATCAATTTTTAACTCTGAGGATTTCATCTTTCTTATAGCTTTCACCTTTTTTTGGATTTCCACATCATTTCTTTTAGCATCCTTTATTTTCTACAAAAGGGATGGTTGAGAAATCATTTATGAAAGGATTGATGATGTTTCTTCCTTAATAGTCCCTATGTCCATCCTTTTAAAAATCTAAAAAGATTTGATCCTTCTCAATTGTCATCATTGAAAAAGTATCAGGATCATTTATACTTAGAGCATCTTCCACTTTATTCACTTTGCCAGGATGGTAGTGGATTGACCAGTCATAATACTTGATTAGATCTAACCATCTTCTCTAGCCTATATTAAGATCCTTCTATATGAATATATATTTGGGGATCTTATGGTGATTATATATTTCACACTTCTCCCTCTAGAGACAATTCCATTATATTTTCAACACAAAGATCACAACTTCCAAAATAAAATCATGCATGGGATTGTTTTTATCATGAATTTTCAACTAATCTGAGGTTTAGGCCATCAATTTATCATTTTGAATCAGTAAAAAACCTATGTCCTTATTTTAATCATCACTTTATACCACAAAGAGTTCCCCACTTTCATTTCTTCTTCCTCTACTTCTTTTCTTCCCCTCTTTTCACCTCCTCCATCTATCTTCCTACTCCGGGATCTGGTTTCCAATCGTGATGATGATGAATTATTTCATATTTCTTGGTGGTTCCATTTTCTGGGTGTTTGTATCATAAGGATGATCTGTTAGTTACGACAAAGGTTTTCACTGTTTAATCCCTCGACTTCTTCAACCCTGCTCTGACTTTGTATTCCCCTGTGCCTCTCTAGGTCAGATCTGGTGTGATGGCAACCATGTGGTTTTGGTTTAAGTTGTTCAGTGGTTGAGGGGTTTTCAGGTTCTCATGTTTTAGATCACTCTTTTATCTTTCTTTTAGGTTCGTTCTTTCCATGATGTTGATATTAAAATTCATTTTCCATCCAAATCATTGCCCTGGCCTCAAGTCCCTCATCTCCTCTCTGAGTCGGAGTTGGAGTGGTGGTTCCACAGAAGTTTTGGGAGGTGGGGTTTGGTGGCCGATGGTACTCCTCATGAGGATTTATTCTATTTTCTTCTATATTGATGTTATGGTTTCTCTTTATCTTTTATAAGGGAGTATTTAAGAGGTTCCAATAAAAACAATCATGGAAATGTTTTGGTTTTTTAGTTTTCTCTCCCAAGTTATCTATGAAGTTATGGAAGTGGCCTTTAGTGCTATTAATGATGGCAATGTGTTAATGATATTTCATTTTTATGAGGTGAGATCACTCTATGTTGGTGGTTTGGCTGTTTCGGGTTCACGAAGACAAGGTGATGATGTTTTACGGTGACTAAAATGGTCTCCAACGATCGCTGTGGTGCTTAGACGACGACAATGATGACAGTGTTGACAAAGATCTCAATGATGGTACCTCATGATGATGATGGCTAGCGATGGGACTCAGCTGACACAATTGATGATTATGGAAAATTTTATGGGAATGATTAATTGATGGATGATTAAGACCTAACATGATGTAATAGGTGGCTGATGGCTCATAATCTCGCATCACATGGTGTTTTTTAAAATTTTGATTTCATGAATTTGGGTGTTATCCTTTGGAATTTTTAATTTCACTTCATGGTGGATGTTTTTTAATTTTTTAATATACTACACTATGGTTATTTTTTTGGTATGTGCAGTTCCCACTAGACCATAAAGTTTTTTTAGAAAATACAAAAAAATGGATTAAAGGATAAGACTCTTTTTCAACTCTTTGAAGTAGTCTTCACATTCACAAGTACATAAAAACTTTTATCCCTTCCGATTCAAAATGGTTTGTGGGTTTGAAAACCATGATAAGTTATTCACAAATCACTGGTAATACCTAGATAGACCTAGGAAACTACAGATCTCCATTAAAAATGTTGTTTTGGGCCACTCTTCGATTTCCTTTATCTTGGAAGGGTCTATAGATATTATTTTGATGGTGATATCATACCCCAATAATGACACTTCCTCTATCTAGAACTCACATTTACTATACTTTTCATAGAGTTTCTCTCTTCGTAAGGTCTTTAGTATAGTATTCAAATTCTCCTCATGTTCCTCCTTTATCTTGGAGTATATCAAAATATCAATGATAAAGACTACCAAAAATTTATCTAGGTAATATCTAAATACTATTCATTAAGTCAATGAAAATATATAGAGAATTAGTGAGTCTGAAGGGCATCACTATGAAATCATAGTGTCCATACCTTGTTCGAAAGTGAGACTTGGGAATATCTTCCTTCAACACCTTTAATTGGTGATATCCTGACTGAAGGTCCACCTTAGAGAAATACATGGTTCCACATAGTTGATCAAATAAGTCATCTATCTGAGGAAATGGATACATTTTTTTATAATGATTTTTTTGAGCTTATGATAATCAATATAGAGAAAAATGGATCTATCCTTCTTCTTGATGAAGAGGACTGGCGCACCCCATGGTGAAGCACTCAGGCATATAAAACCCATGCACAAATTCTCTTGTAACTTCTTATTTAGTTCCTCTAACTCAATGGTAACCATTCTATAAGGTGTCATTGATATAGTAAGAGATCTAGGAATAATTTCAATTGAGAAATCAATCTTTATGTTAGGTGGAATACTATGAAATTATTCTGAGAACACATCAATGCAGTCTCTCACAATGGGCATGTCTTCGATCATGATTCTATCCTTTGTATAAATCATTTGAGATAGATATAATTTATCATAATGCAATAATATCCAAAATTGATATGATGATTCTAAAGGATATTCATCCTCCTCCTTACACATGTAAATAATTGGTGGATTCCTAAAGATGTGAAGAGTGAGCTCTCTTTCCCAAAATTTAATGTTTCCTTTATAAATATATCCAATTTATGCCTAATATAGCATAAAACACCACCAAAGGAAGCATGACAAGATTTTATGAGAGGTTTGGTCCAAAAACATTAACCTGAGAGGAGTTATATACTTTGGATGCAATAATTTCCCCATTTTCAGTTGTCGTAAATAACTTGACCTCTATATTTTAAGGTGGTGTTTGAATAGTTCTACTAAACTTTAAAGATATGAAAGAATGCATAAAACTAGAATCAAATAATACATTCTCTATTATTGAATGAATAACTAGCATACCTATCACCACATAATTATTGAGTTCCACCTCAGTTTTAGTGATAACATATTCCCTTCCTTGCTGCCTTGGAAGCTATTGTTGATTGACTCTGACAACCCTTGGCTTAGGTTATTGGATCACATAATTCTTATTCTCCTTGTAGTTGAAACACTGCACTATATACTGAGTGTTTATCTGAACCTTCCTTTATTCTTACATATTAGTGGTATTCTTCATATCCCATTGATAGTTATTATCCAGATTCCCCTCTCTTCCACATTTGAAGAATCTTTTGGTTCCCTTTAGATAGTTCCCAAGATGCTTCTTCTCACACTTTTTGACATGTGGGATGTTGTGTTTTACTCCCATCATGGGATTTATCTTTTGATCCTCACATAATAAACTCTATTTTACTCTTTTTATCTCCAAGACCATGAGACCAATAAGAGTCTCCAATCTCCATTTTAACCTTATGGGCATAATGAATGATCTCCTCATAACCCTCAAAGTCTCAAATTTCCAAATATTTTTGTAGACATGGATTTAGTCTGCTAAAGAGGTGATCCAACTTTATTTCAATGTTCATGATAAATCTATTGGAATATCATGAAAGACTTGTAAATATTTCCTTGTATGACCCAATAGAATCATTTTTCTTTTTTCCTTAGTATGAGGAACTCCCTTTCCATCTTAAGATGGAGAGTTTGAGGAAAATATTTATTGAAAAATATTTTCTTGAATTCATTACAATCCATCAAATAAATTTCCTCCTTGAACTTTGTGTCTATGATCATTTTCCACCACTGATCAACATCTCCATCAAAAAAATAAACTTAAAAGATGAATTTCTCATCTTATGATCACTAGAGGATCAATAATATCTTTTCACTCAAGTTAATCAATTATTTCATAATGAGGGGATTAGAAGATCCACTAAATATAGGAGGAATTCGTCACATAAAGGATTTGACCATAAATTTCTATTTCATAGGATAAAGAGGGTGTTCCACATGATTCATGTTATTATTCATAACTTAATCCAGTTGAGCCAGTACTTTCATGATGTTTTGATCTGCTATTCCCATCATATTTGGAATTTCATTAGTGAAATTATCACTTTTCTATCACATTTATTATTTGCATGAGTTCTTCTATTTCTGTCTATTAACTAAGAATAAGAAAAAACAATTAGTGGGAGCTTGATTACTTAGATAATAAGAATATAAAAATGAAACATTGAACATATAAGGATAAAATTGTAAATGAAAATTATATCCTAACTTTTGATTTTCTACGTTTCAATATAGGTTATCCATGGTGATAAAATTATCCCTAGGGTTATTAGTAATTTTTTTTAGTCCTAATATACAAAAAATATCTAGGCCTTTCTCTGATACCAACTATAATGACCCTATCCTTTTACATATATTATTACATTATTTTAAGTATAATTAACCATCAAATACAAACCAAGGATCAAACAATATAGTGTATTTGGAAGATTAGGTACATAATTAGAAAGCATGAAACCAAAATAAAAATATCTTTTATTTAATCTACATAATGGGATCCTAAATTTCTTTGATATCTTACATCTTTATAGGATAACTCGGGGAATACATGAGCAAAGAGATGAGCTAAAAATCCCAATAAGGGAATAAACAAAGGAATAAATCTTAAAACATGGGTTAGAAGACATAACATGATGGCATTATAAATAATGTAACATTATTAAACATATGGAATAATAACATGTAGAAAATACGATCATATAATCATGGAAACATAGGAATGTGACAAAAACATCTAACATGACATAAACACGAGTCAAGGCTAACTGCCAAGAATATATCATATGGTGGAAAAAGTATCACAAGGGAATCAGATTTACTCCCCATACCAACATGAAATCTCTTGAGACTAAAAATTTCCAAATTAATTGGAGCGCTATCTGGGTTCACCCATCATAAAATGTTCATGCATATCTATTCCACATGAATAATTAAGCATATGGAAAAAACATAAGGGTTACCCATGGAATGAAATGGGTATTATAATCAGGTCATAAGGCATAATAAATGGGAGTATCATAATTGTGTCCATGAATGAATGGATTTAAATCATAAATTGACACTGATAAGATAAAATGGGCATATATCATGATAAATTATGTCTAACTAAATTGAAAACATATAAAAAGAGTGTTTAATAATCCTTATAAATGATCCACTTTAGTGCTATTTAAGGAAAATGATTTAAGAGTATTTTAATAGGGAAAAGGCATAATTGCTTGTATAAAACCAAAATAAACTGTAAGGACCCGACCCTGGTTTCCCAGAGATGGTGCCTTATTGGTTACATTGGCATACAAACAAGGAATAAGCATACCAAAGGACCGAGTAGTTTAGTATTATTTGAAACAATATACATACATAAGTTCATCATTACAACTTGAAATGAAAAACAACACAGAAACTCCTTAGAAAACTTCCATAACTCTTAGGTTATTTCAGCATTTAATTCATAATATAATTATTCTTTCCCTATGGAAATTAAACATAATAAAGGGGTGATCTCAAATTCTCAGTAAGGGTAATCAATACAGCGGAAGATAACATAAACATTAAACATGGTGAATAATTGAAAACACATTCCTTTAGAAATAAACTTGAACATAATATGGTAGAAATATGAGCTGAGTAAATATTACCATAACATAACATAATCATGAGTATTCTACTAGTAGAATAACCACATGAACTATCAATACTATATTCATAATGAGGGAATGCATAATGAAGGACAATATAACCATACCATCAAGGCCTCGTGCCAAGACCATAAATAATCGTTTTGTCAAGGCCTTGTGCCAAGACCGTAGTTTGTCTCATGAGACCTATTGATGGAATGAGGGGCTATAGTGGGCCCCACCCGACACTTACTATGTATAATTCATTCCTTATATTAATGGGGATAAACATAATAAACATGCACATTCATATTGAAACTAATATAGGAAATGTAAATAGCTTTCCCCAAACATTAAGCAAAAAACACTAACCATTCAAAGTAAACTGATGAATGGTTTTAAGATAGAAAACCAATAGACAAAATAATCATAAATAATTAAATGAAATATGGTATATGATAAAATGTAATAATAATCCAAATAATACATAATAATCAACAAGAGTGTTGAAATAGAGGAAGATACCCTTATAAAATCTTCGAGTAATTCTCGAAATAAATACTCTTTTACTTTTAAAAGAAGAGTTCTTTAGGAAAAATCTTTGTATAAAACCAGAAGTGAAGTAAGATATTATTTTCATAACAAAATTATTGATTTTATAGATATAATGGTTTCCAAAAAAATATTAGATATTTTCCTTGAAAATAGGTAATAAATTGAGATATTCCCTTCAATCGAGCTTGTATTTCAGAAACAATTTGAAAGATACTTTTAAAACTTGTAACTAACCATAAAATAAAGAAGGATTATGGTTTGTGTACATATATAGAACACTCACACAGAATTTATGATGAATATATATTTATACATAAGAATTTATTTTAGGTAATTTAGACAATGAAAATAACTAGAATGTAAATGGATTTAGTTTATCATAATTATGTTTAGATCATCTATGTTATTATTTATAAGTTATTATATTGAATTTAATCGTTCCGAAGTGTTTGTTTTCTTGATTTTCATAATCGGTTCACTTGTTTTTAAGTAATGAAGTTCATGTGGAATGGTTGTAAATATTAAAAATTGAAATTACATATTATTTATGAACATTAAGAATTGTTAATGGTCATTTCCATCATTTTTTACATGGAATGAGGATGAATCATTAGATGAAAACCACTTCGATTATTTGGCGGTATTTGGATTATTATGAACAAGTTTTGTCATATGATTTAATAATATGTACATATACTGGTTCTTGAATATTAATTAGGTTATGATACATGTATTATAGTATGTTTCAACCATTAAAATGGTTTCATGACCAGTAATGAAGGTGAAATTGATAAACAAAACTTTGACTTCCACGAAGGTTATAAATTGGAACCTCATGGACGTTGATTTCGTTTATAAAAATAAAAGAGATGGAGTAAGAATATTGATGATGGTTATTACATTAACATGATATTATTACCATATATAGATGATACTGGAGTTTATCATGGTCATTTGGATAGAGGATGTGAGGATAGAAAAAGAAAAGAGATGATCTTGAAAATAAGAGAAAAGGTGAGAGATCCCTTATGAAAATTCGGCAGCCTAACGACATCACTTAAAATTTTATAAAAAGAAATGATGAGAGAAAAATGGTACCTAATCATATTGAAATAAAAAGGACAGTAATAAGAATACATAAAATAAAACCCCAACATATTAGAATGGAAATTCGAAGAGATAACATAAAATAAGTGTCGACTAAAAGAGGAGGGTGAAGGATTCCCTTACCTTGTAGAGTAACTCCTAGAACGTGAAGGTTGGGACCTTGGGAGCTTAATAACACCTTGGTAGGACTCCTAGAGAGGGAAAAACACCAGAGATTCGATGATGAGGGATTTAGAATGAAATAAAACGAATGGATGAGTGGGTATTTATATAAAAAGAAAGGGAGTTTTTTAATAATTTCAAAGGGACACATCATTAGTGGTTTTTGCCAAACCGTGGGCTTTCCCATGGTATTTGACCATGTTTTTATCCACTTGGGACACCTCATATCATATGTTAATGTACAAAAGTCTACCATGTTTTTATTTTAATTATTAAGTCATTATGCTGTCATTAAACTACTGAGAACTCAAAACTGTATTTTTTACTATTCTCGAAATATTCAAGTATTTTAGAAAAATCCCAAAAATTCACCCCTACCATTTTTTGACATGTACAATTGAAAAATGAAATCCATTTTTTATAAATAATTTCTAAATATTATTAATTTAATTTTTAAATAAAATCATAGTTAATTCAAAAAATAACAATTTTAAGGTACAATTAGTTTTATATCACATTGAAAAATAAATCAAGATGTCATCATCTCATTATATTAAAAAAATAAAATAATATCATTATTGTCTATTCATAAGGGTCATATTACTATTCATATTACTATTCATAAGGGTACGTTACTATTCACCAAAAATCATGTTTGTTGTAACAGACTCTAAATGAATTATTGGTCACAACTCTAGATGACCGTTATTTGAAATTCCAAACATAGTAGAGGAAATGTTTTGTTTAATGGATAGATTATAAAATGTATTCAATATTTATTTTCAAAATCTTGGGGTGTTACATTCTCCCCTCCTTACAAAAATTTTTCCCTCAAAATTTAATTTTACAATCTAGGCCAAAAATAGGTGGGGGTACTTTTCCTTCATTGCTTCCTTGAGTTCCCATGTTTCCTCTTCGTACTTATGGTTTCCCCATAGCACCTTGAATAGATAAGTAGTCTTGTTGTGTAGAACTTTGTCTCTACGATCGAAGTTTCTCACTGGATGCTCCTCATAGGAAAGATCATCCTTCAACTATACCACCTTTGAAGATAGTACATGTGAAGGGTCTAGTATGTAATTCCTTAAGAGGGATACATGAAAGACATCATGTACTTTCGACATGGTAGGTGGAAGTTCCAGTCGATAGGCCATAGCTCTGACTCGATCAAGGATCTCAAAGGGGACGATATACCTGGGACTTATCTTTCCTTTCTTCCCAAAACTCATGACCTTATTCCATGGAGATATGCATAGAAATACCAGGTCTCAAACTTTGAATTCAAGGTCTCGTCGATGGTTATTTTCATAACTCTTCTGTAGACTTTGGGCTGCCTTGATATGCTGCTGAATGGTTTTCACATTCTCCACCATTTCTTCAACCATTTCAGGTCCTAGTAGGTTAAACTCACCAACTTCATCCCAACATTCCTGTGTTCTGCACCTTTTCACATAAAGGGATTCATATGGTGCATTCAGATGTTCGAGTGGAAACTGTTGTTGTAGGATAATTCAACCAGTGGAAGATACTGGTCCCATCCCCCTTTGAATTATATAGAACATTCCCTCAACATGTCTTCTAGTGTCTGAATATTCCACTCAGATTGGACATCAGTTTGAGGTTGATAGGCCGTACTGAAGTTCAGTTTAGGGAAAAGAGCATGTTTGAGACTTTTCTAGAACTTTGAGGTGAATCTATGATCGTGGTAGGATACAATAGATAGTGGTACTCCATGCAGCCTTACCACTTATTTGATGTAAATCTATGCAAGTTGATCCAATGATAAGTCCTCTCGAATCATGATGAATTGAGATATCTTTGTAAGACGATCCACAATGACCCATATAGCATTGTTTCCTCTGGATGTCCTTGGAAGTATAGTGACAAATTCAATGGTAATGTTCTCCCACTTCCATGTTGGTATGGATAGTGGTTACATCATCCCCTTAGAATTTTTCATCTCAACCTTCACTTGTTGACATACCAGGCACTTTGATGTATATTCAGCAATCTCCCTTTTCATATTGTCTCACCAAAAGTTTTCTCAGAGATCTTGATACATATTTGTGCTACCAGGGTGTATAGAGAAATTAGATCTATGTGCATCATCCAATAGTTCCCTCTTTAGCTCAAGAATAGAGGGAACACAAAGCCTCTTACTAAATTTCAAAATGGCACCTTCACATACGAATTCAGTCAACTTCCCATCATTTACAACATTAATTTTATTTTGAAATTCCTCATCATCAGCCTGAGAACTTTTTATCCTCTCCAGTAAAGAAGGTTTGGAAACCATCTAAAAAAGTAGTGATGTGTTACCTTCCTTTATAATTCCCATATCCATATTTACTAGATCCATGAACAAAGGATCCCTTTCAACTCTCATCTTGTTTAGAACTCCATGATCCTTTCTGCTCAAAGCATCTGCTACCTTATTTTCCTTCCTCAGGTGGTAGTGTATTGTGAAATAATAGTCTTTGAGTAGCTCAATATATCTTCTTTGTCTAATGTTGAGTTTTTTTCTGTGAGAATATATATTTCAAACTCTTATGAGCTGTATATATCTCACATTTTTCGCCATAGAGGTAATGTCTCCAAATATTTAGAGCAAAGATTAGCACTACTAACTCAGGATCATGAGTTGGATAGTTTTGTTCATGAATTTTTAGCTGTCTAGATGCATAGGAAATCACTCGATCATTATGCATAAGGACACAACCAAGTCCTTTCTTTGATGCATCATTATAGATAACAAACCCATAATTCCCTGATGGTAGGGTTAGGATCCGAGCGTTTACTAACCTCCTCTTCAATTCTTTAAAACATTATTCACATTCCTTTTTCCATACGAACTTAACCCCTTTTTGTGTGAGCTTGGTCATTGGGTTGGATAAATGAGCGAAGTTCTGAAAGAAACACTGATAATAACCTTCCAAACCAATAAAACTATGTACCTCAGTTACATTCATTGGAGTATTCCATTCTTGTACAACCTTTGTCTTCATAGGATCTACAGATATTCCATCCTTAGAGACAATGTGGTCTAGAAAGGCAACTGATTGGATCCAAAAACCAAACTTTCTAAACTTCCCATAAAATTTATTTCTTCTAAGTGTCTTCAAAATAGTGCACAAGTGATTTTCATGATCTTCATAGATTTTAGAGTATACCAGGATATCATCAATAAACACCACTACAAAGTCATCAAGATAATCCTTGAAAAATCTGTTCATTAGATCCATGAATATAGATGGTTCATTAGTTAATCCAAAAGGCATTACTGTAAACTCATAATGCCCATACCTAGTTCGAAATGCTATTTTTTGGAATGTATTCCTTCCTCACAAGCAACTGATGATATTCAGATCGAAGATCAATCTTAGAAAAATATTGGGCTCCATGAATTTGATCAAATAAACCATCAATTCGTGGCAAAGGATACTTATTATTTATTGTAAAAGCATTGATTTCTCTATAATCAATGCACAACCTCATGGTTCCATATTTCTTCTTGACAAAGAGGACATGGGATTTCCACGGAGAAACGCTAGGGAGAATAAATCATTTATCACTCAATTACTCTAGTTGTTTCTTTAGTT
Source organism: Viscum album (assembly GCA_963277665.1). NCBI lineage: Eukaryota > Viridiplantae > Streptophyta > Magnoliopsida > Santalales > Viscaceae > Viscum > Viscum album. The sequence continues at coordinate 60,127,639 of OY728132.1, read as the reverse complement.
ACACTAACTTCATAGGGGCCATTCTATAAGGGGTTTTTGATATGGGCCTTGAACTAAGAATTAAGATAATGGAAAAATCAATTTCCCACTCTAGAGGATGTCCAGGTAAATCCTCTTGAAAGATTTCAACATATTCTTTCACAATAGGTACATCCTCTATCTGTACATTCTTCTCCTCACCCATATTTATTTCATTCCCTTCCTCCCTAATAATTGAATTCAGTAGAGCTAAAGGGGGTGGTTCTAGATGAGAATCACATGGTGAGGTTTCTACTTTAAAAATAAGGGATTCTACAGCATTATCAAAAATTGTAACTTCCTTCTTCTTGCAATATATCTTCGCATCATAATTTGATAGGAAATATATACCGAGAATTATATCATAGTCAAACATTGGTTTGATAATAGTGTTAGCAACTAAAGCACATTTATGTGTCACGAGGGGGACTAATTAACACACATTTGTTGTAATGATACATCCACTAAGAGTTTTGACTGATAAATCCTTTATTAAATCAAATTAGACATATCTAATTTTCTTGGCTAATTGGGAAGATATAAATGAATACGATAATACATAATAAAATAAAGTATTGGCTAAGTTGGATGAAATAATCAATGTACCTGCCACCACTTCATTAGGAACTTCAACCTCTACAGTTGTGATCGCATAAGCTTCTCCTTTCTCCCTTGGCCTTCTTTGGGGAACATTTCCCTGACTCTTAGGACATTCATGTAAATAATGTCCCATCTCCCTGCAGTTATAGCACAAAACAATGGTAGATTCTTTCTTCTCCTTACAATCTTGATATAGGTGGCCTTTTTCTCCACACTTGTAACATACTACCATTCCCTTCAGGCAAGTGCCAGGGGTGTTTATTCCCACAATTACCGCATGATGGAAACTCAACTCTTCCCTTCTTCACCATTTCCTTATTTCCTTTCCTAGAGTTTTTAGTAGCCCTATTCTTTTCTTGCTTTCCTTTAAAGTCATAAGACAGAGAATTCATTTTCTATCTTGATAGCACTTGAGACTATATCTTCATACGATTCAAATATTTGGGAGACTAGAGCCCTTTGGAGGAATGGTTTTAAACCATCAAAGAATCGATGAATTTTTCTCCTTGGATTATGTATGTAGTCCGCAACATGTCTTGACAGCCTTGTAAAGTTGGATTTATACTTGGAAACATTTTCATCCTCCTTCTACCTCAGATTCAATAATTTCCTCTCCATATCTGCTCGCTGTTTATTAGGGAAATATTTTTCTAAGAAGATTTCTTTAAAATCCCTCCATTCCATCTCTTCCATTTCTTCCTCATCCTTTTTGTTTTGGATTAAAGAGAACCACTGATCTGCATCACCCATTAGATGATAAACTTCCATGACAACCTTCTCTCTTTCGTTACATCCCAATACAAAAAATATCTTCTCAAGGGAACATATCAACTGCTCTGCTACAAACATGTTTGTAGTCCCATTGAATGATGGAGGTTGTTGTTGAATAAAGTGATATAACATAGATCCTCCACATGGTGGATTTGGATGCTTCATATGAGTAAGGTTATAATTCATAACCTGAGTTAGTTATACCAGTATAGTTATGAGTTTCTCAGCACCAGAGCCAACATCATTATTTTGCATCGGAGGGAAATCCCTACAGGGGACACGTGCATTTGTGCGGATTCCATTCATTACACTAGGAGCCATCTCTAGATAATGGCATACACTAGATTAGGTTATGAATCATAATGTATAATATTAACTTAACAAAATACTTAGAAAAAATTGAGATCCTATGCATGGATAATCCTATATTCACAAAAATGGTTTCTTTGAGGAAAATTTTACATTTCAATCCTTCATAATGGCTTGTAAGGAAAATGTGAATTATCCTAAGCATATCCCCTGGGAGTGTCACAACCAAGGGTGCAACAAGGGCCATTGTCGTGTACCAGTTTCTATTCGAGGCTAGCTCAAAGTGGTGTTTTTAGGTTTTACCCCTAGATACATCTGTACCATATTCGCCTCTACCTTCTCATATCTAGAAAGAGATGTATTTCTTGAAAGATCCACATAATCTATTCCTTACCAAAATATTAGGATGTTGTTGTATGTATATCCTCAAAAATTAACTTAGGTACTCTTCCCTAATTCTACGTTTTCTAAATGTAGTTTCCAAGTATTCTACTAAACTTCCTTTGATAATAACTGTAAGGAACCGACCCAGTTACTCGGAGCCAGTGCCTTATTGGTTACATTGGAATAAAAATAAGGAATAAGCATCCTAAAGTACCAAGTAGTTTAGTATTATTGGAAACAAGATACATACATAAGTTCATCATTACAAATCGAAATAAAAAAGAACATAGAAACTCCTTAGACAACTTCCATAACTCCTAGGTTATTTTAGCCTGTCATTCATAATAGAATTATTATTGACCTATGGAAATGAAACATAATAAAGGGGTCAGCTCAAATGCTCAGTAAGGGTAAGCAATACAGTGGAATATAACATAAACATTAAACATGGTGAATAATTGAAAACACATGCCTTTAGAAATAAACTTGAACATAATACGGTATAAATATCAGCTGAGTAAATATTGCCATAACATAACATAATAATGGGTATTCTACTAGTAGAATAACCACATGAACCATCAATACTATATTCATAATGATGGAATTCATAATGCGAGACAATATAACCAAACTGTCAAGGCCTCGTGCCAAGACCATAAATAATCGTTTTGTCAAGGCCTTGTGCCAAGACTGTAGTTTGTCTCATGAGACCTACCGATACACCGATAAGATATAGAGGGCCCCACCTGAAACTTACAGTGTCCAATGAATTCCTCATATGAATGGGGATAAACATAATCAACATACACATTCATATTGAAACTAATATATGAAATGTAAATAGCTTTCCCCGAACATTAAGCAAAAACACTAACCATTCAAAGTAAACTGATGAATGGTTTTAAGATAGAACATCAATATCCAAAATAATCATAAACCATTAAATTAAATATGGTATATGATAAAATGTAATACTAATATAAATAATACATAATAATAAACAAGAGTGTTGAAATAGGGGAAGATACTCTTATAAAATCTTCGAGTAATTCTTGAAATAAATACTCTTTTACTTTGAAAAGAAGAATTCTTTTGGAAAAATATTTGTATAAAACCAGAAGTTAAGTAAGATATTATTTTCATAACAAAATTATTGATTTTATAGATATAATGGTTTCCAATAACAAAGTAGATATTTCCCTTGAAAATAGGTAAGAAATTGAGATGTTCCCTTGAATCAGGCTTGTATTTCGGAAATAATTTGAAAGATCCTTTTAAAACATGTAACTAACCATAAAATAAAGAAGGATTATGGTTTGTGTACATATATAGAAAACTCACACAGAATTTATGATGAGTATATAATAATACATAAGAATTTCAATGAGGTAATTTAGAAAATGAAAATAACCCGAATGGAAATGGAAGTTCGGGTGGAAAAACCCTTACCTTAAGTTAGAATGTGTTCCCCTCTTGAACTTAAGGTCCTGGAATATGAAATTATAAATATGAATAAATTATTTCAAAACCTAATTTAAATTTATTTAGTTTATCATAATTCTTTTTAGTTTATTGATATTATTATTTATAAGTTATTATATTGAATTTCGTCTTTCCAGAGTGTTTGTTTTCTTGATTTTCATAATCGGTTCACTTGTTTTTAAGTAATGAAGTTCATGTGGAATGGTTGTAAATATCCAGAATTGAAATTAAATATTATTTATAAACATCCAAAATTGTTAATTGTAATTTCCATTATTTTGTTACATGGAATGATGATGAATCATTAGATGACAACCACTTTGATTATTTGGCGGTATTTGGATTGTTATGAACTACTTTTGTCATATGATTTAATAATATGTACATATACTGGTTCCTGAATATTAATTAGGTTATGATACATGTATTATAGTCTGGATCAACCATTAAAATTGTTTCATGATCAGTAATGAAGGTGAAATTGATGAACGAAACTTCGTCGTCCATGAAGGTTATAAATTGGAACCTCACGGACGTTGATTTCGTTTATAAAAATAAAAGGGAGGGAGTAAGAATATTGATGATGGTTCTTCCATTAACAAGATATTATTCCAGTATATAGATGATACTAGAGTTTATCATGGTCATTTAGATAGAATATGTGAGGAGAGAAAAATAAAAGAGATGATCTTGAAAATAAGAGAAAAGGTGAGAGATCCCTTATGAAAATTCGGCAGCCCAAAGATGTCACTTAAAATTTCATAAAATGAAATTATGAGAGAAAAAGGGTACCTCATCATATTAAAATCAAAATGAAAGTAATAAGAATACATAAAATTAAACCCCAATGTATTAGAATGCAAATTCAAATCGATAACATAAAATAAGTGTCGACTAAAAGAGGAGGGTGAAGGATTCCCTTACCTTGTAGAGTAACTCCTAGAACGTGAAGGTTAGGGCCTTGGGGGCTTAAGGACACCTTGGGAGTACTCCTAGAGAGGTAAAACCACCATATCTTTGAGTATGTGGGATTTTTAATGAAATAAAACGAATGGATGAGTGGGTATTTATAGAAAAAGAGAGGGAGTTTCTTAATAATTTCAAAGGGACACCTCATTAGTGGTTTTTGCCAAACCATGGGCTTGCCCATGGTATTTGCCCATGGTTTTAGCCACTTGGGACACATAATGACATATGTTACTGTACATATGTTGACCAGATTTTTATTTTAATTATTATGTCATTATGATGTCATTAAACTATTGAAAACTCAGAACTGTATTTTTTACTATTCACAAAAAATTCAAGTATTTTAGAAAAATCCCAAAAATTTACCCCTACCATTTTTTGACGTGTAGAATTGAAAAATTAAATACATTTTTCAAAAATAATTTTAAAAATATTATTAATTTAATTTTTAAATAAAATCAAAGTTAATTCGAAAAATAACAATTTTAAGGTATAATATGTTTTATATCACATTGAAAAATCAATTAATATCTAATTATCTTATTATTTTAAGAAAATAAAATAATATCACTATTTACTATTCATAAGGGTCATATTACTATTCATAAGGGCATGTTACTATTCACCAAAAATCATGTTTGTTGTAACAGACTCCAAATGACTTACTGGTCACAAATCTAGATGACCGTTATTCGAAATTCCAAATACAGTGGAGGCGAAGTTGTGTTTAATGGCTAGATTATAAAATACATTCAATATTTATTTTCAAAATCTTGGGGTGTTACATGAACTAATATAGTTTTTCATGATATAATTTTTTTAGAAAAATAGTGGTGGCTTAAAACATAATATGTAGTGCACATGAAAATGGTTGAGAAATAGAGAAGTTCCCTTTAACCAGGCTTGCTTATTGGAAAGAATCGAGAAGGGAACCATATAAAACATTTATTTTACCATAAAAAAGGATTAATGGATCTGGAGACATAATTTTTGGGCATATAAACAGAATATTAAATAAGTATATAATAAGAATTAAGATTTACATTGGTGTAAAGAGATAGAAAGCATAACCCAAAGGTAATTGGGATGTTCGGAGAGAATCCCTTACCTTATGTCTAAAAGTGTTCTCCACATTAACATAATGTTCTGAATAATTAAATTTTATCCATTAACTAATTAATTAAGAACCTCTTATACATGTTTTTTATTAAGTTCATTTATAGACTTTTTGATGAGATAAAATATTCAATTTCATTACTCTGAGAGTGTTCGTTTCACGATTTTATGATCGGTTTTCTTGAGTATAATTATGGGGGTTCTTTTAAAATTGGAATAAAAAATACAGAAGTAAAATTATATGGTATTAATATTTTTCCAAAATTTGAAATGGTTCTATATATAATTTTTTCAGATATGATAATGATTCATTAGATAAAATGTTAATGATGAACGTTAGTTTATTTTGGTGAATTTTCAATCATCTTTAAATAGTTTTGTTATTAATTATATATATATATATATATATATTTATTATAAAAAAATTGTAATATAAATATTATAATTTTTTTAACCATAAAAATTGTTTTATGACCAACCTTGAAGGTGTTAATGAAAAACAAAAAATCATCATCCATGAAGGAATTAAATCAACAAATCACGGATGATGTTTTCATTTTTATAATAAAAGGAGAAGATAATATTTTTGATAATGGATGTTAAATTAACATAATAAAATTATAGTATATATATAATAATGGAGTTATCTTGCTATTTTAGATAGTGGTGGTGAGAGGAGGATAGAAAATGAAAGGAAATCAAAAGAGAAAGATGAAGGGTTTTACCTCTTGAGTGTTGTCTCCTTGAGTACCTCCTTAAGGAACATGGAGATGGTATTTAACCAAGACCAAAATGATGGGAAGAGGTTTGGGAAAGGAATTGGGAAGAATATTAGAAATCTCCAAGGCTTATAAGGTGTGAGGAGAAGAGGTGGTGAGGGGTGGTTTTTATAGTGAGAGGATAGGGGTGTTTTCAATTATTTTATTTATTTGTTTATTATTTTGGATCAAGACTATCAATAGTGTTGATTCTTGGGAATAAGTAGAGTAAATAGTACATTTTATTTTGAACTAATGGTTTCTTACATCATTCATGACTAAAAAATTCATGTATTTGGCATAAAATGTTAAATACTGCAAATTACCGTATTTCACTATTCACCAATAAATCAACTATTTTATAAAAATACAAAAAATTCACCCAAACCATTTTTTGATATATAGATTTTAATAATGGAATCCATTTTATGAAAATAATTTTCTAAATATGAGAAATTTAATTTTTAATTAAAATCATTATTTATTTGAAAAAATATAGATTTTAATATTATAACCAATTTTATGACACTTTGAAAAATTAATTAAGGTCTCATAAAATTATCTTATAATAATAAGACAATAAAATATTAAAATATTAATCAACATTATTAAAATAAATTTTCTTTTAAATCTTTATATTAATTATAAAATTTTAAATAAACATTTATGTTTTACAAAAATACAAATACTTAATTTATCATTGTGAAAACATTTATTTACTTATATCATGATATAATTATATCATATTTTCGTTTATAAGATGATTAAATTTTATTTATACATTCATAGGTGAGGTTACTATTCTATTGGATAAAATACTATTAATAATGGTCACATTAATATTCTAACAATCAAGTTACTATTACATTGGTATAGGTTCCTTAATTTATAAAAATTATAATTATTTCGTTATTAATTTAAGAGAATAAACTACTTATTGGGTTCTTTATGTGATTTACAAGATTTATAATATATGAAATAATTACCAGAAATGAATTTCCATAGATAAAATTCTAGGTCTTTACATTCTTCTCCCCTTATGAAATTTCATCCTCAAAATTTTCATTAACATACTAAGGTGAAAATAGGTGAGGGTAATTATACTTCATCACTTATTCTAGTTCCCATGTTTCATCTTCGTACTTATGGTTATTCCATATTACTTTGACCAGGTGAGTAGTCTTGTTGTGTAGAACTTTATATCTACAGTATAAGATCTTCACCAGCTGCTCTTCATAGGAGAGAACATTCTCCAATTGTACCACCTCTAGATTTAGTACATGTAAGGGATTCGGTATGTATTTACACTAGAGGGATACGTGGAATATATCATGTACTTGAGGCATGGTAGGTGGAAGTTCTATTCCATTGGCCATGACTCTGACATGATCAAGATTCTCGAAGGGGATGATATACCTGGGACTTATCTTTCATTTGTTCCAAAATATCATGATCCTATTCCATAGATATATGAATATGAATACCATTTATACAACCTTAAACTCAATGTACCATTGATGATTGTCTGAATATCTCTTCTATCAACTTTGGTCCATCTTGATGTGTTGATGAATGGTTTTCACCTTTTTTTCCATTTCTTTAACCATTTCAGGTCCTAGAATCTTACGTTCACAGAATTCATTCCAACATTCCGGTGTTATTCATCTTTTCACATAAAGGGATTTATATAGAGCCATTTGGATGCTTGAGTGGAAACTGTTATTATAAGAGAACTCAACCAGAGGTAGATGTTGGTCCCATCCTCCTTTTAATTCAATAGAACATATTCTCAATATGTCTTCCAATGTCTGAATAGTCTGCTCATGTTGGACATTAGTTTGAGGATGATAAGCCGAACTGAAGTTAACTCAATGTTTAGAGAATTTTGGATACTTTTCTTGAACATGTAGGTGAATCTAGGATCTCAATAATATATAATCTATAATGGTACTTCATTTATCCTTAACACTTATCTGATGTATATCTATGAAATTTGATCTAGTGAGAAGTCCTCTCAAATTGAGATAAAGTGAGATGTCTTTGTAAGATGATCCACAATGACCCATACACCATTATTTCCCCTAGATGTCTTTTTAAGTCTAGTAACTAAGTCCATGGAGATGTCTTCCCATTTCCATGTTGGTATGGTTAATGGTTGAATCATCCCCTTAGACCTTTTCCTTTAATCCTTTACTTTCTTACATACTAGGAAATTTTATGTATATTCAATGATATAATCCCTCATATTGTCCCACCAATAGTTATCTCAGAAATATCAATACATCTTTGTGCTCCCTGGGTGAATAGAGAAGGCTGATCTAAGTGCGTCATTAAAAAGATCTTTCTTTATCTCTCATGGCCCAAATCTGACAACTCCTTCATCATCAATTTTGAACAATGAGGATTCCCCATTTATTATATCTTCCACATTTTTTAGTATTTCCATATCATTTATTTTAGCATTCTTTATTTTCTCCATAAGGGATGGTTAGACAATCATTTTAGAAAGGATTGATGGTGTTCTTCCTTAATGATTCATATGTTCATCCTTTTAAAATATAATAAGATTGGATCCCTCTCAATTATCATCATTTATAAAGTTTTAGGATCCTTTAAACATAGAGCATCTATCAATGTATTCACTTTTCCAGGATGGTAGTAGATTGATATGTCATAATAGTTGATGATCTCTAACCATTTTCTTTGGTGCATATTAAGGTACTTCTGTGTGAAGATATAGTTTAGGCTCTTATGTTCAGTATATATTTCACACTTCTCCCCATATAGATAATGTCACTAGATTTTCAATATGAAGATCACATATGTCAACTCCAGATCATGTGTGGGATAGTTTTTATCATGAATGTTCAACTGACTTGAGGTGTAGGATATCACTTTATCATTTTTCATATGTACATGACCGAATAACTTCTTTGAAGCATCATTGTATACCAAAAATAGTTCCCCACTTGTCAGTTGTGTGAGTACTGGCATAGTGATAAGCCTATTTTTCAAATCTTTAAATCATTATTTATATTAATTTTTCCAGAAAAACTTTTATCCCTCCCGATTCAACTTATTTTTTGGGTTTGGAAATCATGATAAGTTCTTCAAAAATTATTGGTAATACCCTGCTAAACCAAAGAAACTATGCATATCTGTTACAGATGTTTTCCTAGGCTACTCTTCAATTGCATTTTTCTTTGAAGGGTCCATAAATATTTCTTTCCTGGTGATAAAATTCCCCAATAATGATACTTTCTCCATCCGTAACTCAAATTTACTATACTTATCAAAGATTTTCTCCCTTCATATGGTCTTTACCATAGTATTCAAATTATCATCATGTTTCTCCTTTATCTTGGAGTATACCAGCATATCATTGATAACGACTACCAATTTTTTTGAAGTAATATCTAAAGACTCCATTCATTAAGTCCATGAAAATTGATAGAGCATTAGCGAGTCTTAAGGTTGTCACTATGAAATCATAGTGTCCATACCTTGTTCTAAAGGAAGTGTTGGGAATATATTCTTTCTTAAACTTGAATTGGTGATATCCTGACTGAAGGTCCACATTTGAGAAATACTTGGCCCCATATAGTTGATCAAACAAGTCATCTATCTGAATAATTAAATACTTGTTCTTTATCGTGATTTTTTGAGCTCACGATAATCAATCCAGAGGCGCATTGATCCACCCTTCATCTTGATGAAGAAGATTGGTGCACCCCATGGTGAAGCACTCAGGAATATAAAACCCTTGGATAAATTCTTTTGTAATTGCTTCTTAAGTTCCTTTAACTTAATGGTGGCGATTATAAAATGTGTCTTTGATATATGTAGAGATCTAGGAATAATTTTAATTGAGAACTAAAGGAGGAAGAAAAAGAAATCATTTATGGAAAACATCAGTGTAGTCCCTCATAATGGGAATGTCTTCGATCATGATTCTCTCTTTTATCTTAATCATTTGAGCTAGATATGCTTGATAATAATGCAATAATATCCACAATTGAGATGATTATTATAAAGAAGATTACTCCTACTCTTTACACTTGTAATAAATTGTAGAATTCCTTAGTATGTGAAGAGTGATCTCACTTTCCCAACAGTTGGTTTTGGATTTATATAAAGATAGCCAATCCATGCCCAATATAGCATCAAACTCAACCAAAATAAGTTTGAAAAGATTTTTTGGGAGATTTATTCTAAAAAAATTAATCAAATAATAGTTATATACTTTTGATGAAATAATTTCTTCATTTTATATTGTCACAAATAACTCAACCTCTATATTTTGAGGTGGTGTTTGAATAGTTCTACTAAACTTTCAATATATTAAAGAATGTGTAGAACTAGAATAAAATAGTACATTATATATTCCTGAATGAATAACTATCATACCTATCACCACATCATTTTTGGTTTCCACCTTAGTAGTAGCGATAGAATATTACCTTACTTACTTCCTTGGAGGCTATTGTTAATTTCCTCTAAAAACCCTTGGATTAGAGAATTGGCTCGCATAATGACCATGTTACTTATAGTTGAGACACTGCACTATAGATTCAGTGTTGATCTGAACCTTCCTTTATTCTTCTACATTAGTGGGATTCTTTATATCCCTTATATAGTTATTAGCTATATTCTCCTCTATTCCACATTTGAAGAATCTCCTAGTTCCCTTTAGAAAGTTCCCAAGATTTTTCTTCCAACACTTTTCACATATGTCATGTTGAGTTTTCTTCCCATCATGAGATTTATTTATTGATCCTCCCTTATTAGACTCAATTTCACTCTTTTTCTATTCAATACCTTGAGACCAATGAGAGTATCCTATCTCTATTTAAACCTTAAGGGCACACCATACAATCTCTTAATTGCTTTCAAAGCCTCGAATCACCAACGCTTTTCATATAATTGGATTTAGTTCAAAAAATAAGAAATCCAACTTACTTTCATTATTCATGAAAAATCTAGAGGCGTATTGTGAAAGGCTTTTAATTTTTTCCTCATACTCCCTAATAGAGTTGTCTTCCTTTTTCCTCAGAACGAGGAACTCCCTTTCCATATTAAGACGGAGAGTTCATGGAAAATATTTTTTGTAAAATATTTTATTGAGTTTATTCTAATCTATGAAATCAATTTCCTCCTTATTTTTTTAGTTTTTATCATAATCCACTACTGATCAGTTTCCCCATAAAAATGACAGACTTATAATAAAAATTTATCTTTTTATAAGCACTATAAGACATAGAATATCATTTCAATGGAGTTAATCCATTATTTTACGATTATGGGAACAAAAGATTCACTAAATATAGGAGGCCTTTGTTTCATGAAGGATTAGAACAAAAATTTATATTTCTCAGGAGGAGGGTGTTCCTCATGATTCAAGTTATTATTCATAACTTGAGCTAGTTGAGCCAGTATTGTTTTGAGGTTTTCATCTCTTATTCCTATTAGATTTGGAATTTCATTAGGGAAATAGTCACATTTCCAATCACATTGATTTTTGGAACGATTTATACTATTTACAACCATTTACTATGAAAAATCAAATACAATTGGGGGGGGGGGTATTGAATACTTATCTAATAAGAATATAAATAGGAAACATTGAACATATAATGATAAACTTTTAAATGAAAATTATGTCCTAAATTGTGATTTTCTATGTTTAAATCTAGTTTATTCATGTTTATAAAATTATCCCTCGGGTTATTACTAATTTTTTCTATCCCAATATTTAAAAACAACTAGACCATTCTCTAATACCAACTACAATGGCCCTAGACTTTTACCCATACTATTAAATGATTTTAAACATAATTAACTATCAAATACAATCTAAAGATTGTAAAATCTAATGTCTTTGGAAGATTAGGTACATAATTAGAAAGAATGAAACCAAAATAAAACATATTTATTTAATATCCATAATGAGATCCAAACTTCATTTTACCTTTTAAATATTTTTAGGTTAACCTAGGGAATACATGAGCAAAGGGATGAGCTAAAAACTTAGTAAGGAAATAAATATAAGCATAACGCATAACACATGGGTTAGAACGCATTTCATGATGAAATTAAAAGGAATGTAACATGAATAAATATATAGAATCATAACATGTAGAACATGGGATAATATAATCATGGAAACATAGTAATGTGGAAATAACATATAACATTACATAAACATGAGTCAAGGCTAAATTCTAAGACTATATCACATGGTGGAAAAAGTCCCATAAAGGAATCATGTTTACTCCATATCCCAACATGAAGTCTCATGAGACTAAAAATTACCCAATGAATTGGAGATCTATCAGGGTTCAACCATCATAAAAAGTTCATGCATATGTGTGCCCCATGAATAATCAATCATAAGGAATAAACATAAGGGTTACCCATGGAATGAAATGGGTATCGTAAACATGTCATAAGGAATAACCAATAGAAAAATCACAATGGTGTCCATGAATGAATGGATTTAAATCATAAAGAGACATTAATAAGATAAAATAGGCATATATAATTATAAATTATTTCCAATTGAAGTGAAACCATATAAAAATAGTGTTTAAGAAACTTTAGAAATGAGCCACTTTAGTGAAGTTTAAGGAAAAAGATTTAAGAGTCTTAAAACGAAAAAGGATTGATTATTCATATAAAACTAGAAATTAACTAAGATAGTTTTTCATGATATAAATAGTTATTTTATAAAAATATTGGTGGATTAATACATAATATAGAGTGTACTTGAAAATGGTTAATAAATAGATAAGTTCCCTTTAATCAGGCTTTCTTATTGGGAAGAATTGAGAAGGGAACCTTATAAAAAATGAATTTCTCCATTAAATAAAGATTAATGGATCTAGATACATAATTTTAGAACATATTCAAATAATATGGAAGAATTATATAATAATAATTAAGATTTAAATTGGTTTAATGAGAGAGAAAGCATAACCCAAAGGTAATTGGGTTGTTCAGAGATAATCTCTTACCTTATGCCCAAAAGTGTTCAGAACTTGAACTTAATATATTGGATAATAAAATTAGATCCATTAATTAATTAATTATTTCAGTAAATATTCTACATGTATTTTATTATTTTCATTCATGTCCTTTTTTATGAGTTATAAGATTCAATTTTGTTGCTCTAGGAGCGTTAGTTTCATGATTCTATGATCAGTTCCCTTGAGTATAATTATGGGGGTTCTTGTCAAATTGGAATAAAAAATCTAGAAGTGGAATGATATGATCTTAATATACTTATATAATTTTAAATTAACCCATATATAATTTGTCCTTCATACATTAGAATGATTCATTAGATAAAATGTTAATGACAAACATTGGTTTATTTTGGTGAATATTTGATCATCATGAACTAGTTTTGTTTTATTATTTAATATTAGGTATATATATTAGTTATAGAATATAAAAAAAGTTGTATTATACATATTATAATATTTTTTAACCATATAAAATTGTTTTATTACTATCCTTTGAGGTGGTAATGAAAAATTAAAACTCATCATCCAGGAAGGTGGTGAATCGACACCTCACATATGATGTTTTCATTTTTATAATAAAAGGAGAAGAGAATAGTTTTGATGATGGATGTTACATTAACATAATAAATTTACTGTATTTATATATATAATTCTGGATTTATCATTCTATTTTGGATATGAGATGTGAGAGGAGGATAAGAAAAGAAAGGAAATCAAAAGAAAAAGAGGGAGGGTTTTACCTCTTGAGTGTTGTCTCCTTGAGAACCTATTTAAGGCACTTGGAAATGGAATTTTAGTAATAAAATAATTTAGGGAAGAGGTTTGGGAGATTAATTGGGAAGAATATTAGAAATATACAAGGCTTATAAGGTGTGATGAGAAGAGGTTGTGAGGGGTGTTTTTAATTATTTTATTCATTTGCTTATTATTTTGGCACTAGAATATCAATAGTATTGATTCTTGTGAATAATTATAGTAACTAGTGCATTTTAATTCTAAATAATGGGTTATTACATCATTTATGACTCAAAAATTCATGTATTTGACCTAAAATGTTAAATACCGTAAATTACCGTATTTCACTATTCACCAAAAATTCAATTATTTTAGAAAAATCCAAAAAATTCACCCTAATAATTTCTCAGTATTTTGATTTTAAAAATGGAATCCATTTTATAAAAATAATTTTCCAAATATAAAAAATTTAATTTTTAATTAAAATCATCATTTATTCAAAAAAATACAGATTTTTATATTATAACTGATTTTATAAAACTTTGAAAAATTAATTAATTTCTCATAAAATTATCTTATAATCACAAGAAAATAAAATATTAATTTATTAATCTATTTTATGAAAATAAATTTTATTTTAAATCTTTATATTAATTATAAAATTTAAATAAACATTTATATTTTATAAAAATACTAATAATTAATTTATCATTTTTAAATCATTTATTTACATATATCATGATATAATTATATCATATATTCATTTATAAGATGATTAAATTTTATTTATATTTTCATAGGTGAGGTTACTATTTTATTGGTTGGATTACTATTCATAACGTTCACAACATGATTCCAACAGTCAAGTTACTATTCTATTGTTATAGGTTCCTTAATTTCTATAAATACCAATTATTTAATTATTCATTTTTGAGAATAAAGTTTTATTGAGTTCTATATGAAATGTATGGGATTTATACTATATTAAATAATTATAAGAAAGAAATTTCTATCGATAAAATTATGGGCCATCACATACAATATCATATTAATATTTATATCATGTAGAATAGTTAATTGGTTAGTTTAGGAGGATTGAAAATGAAAGGAAAATAGGATATTGGTAGAAGAAAAATGAAATGAGGAGAATGAGAGACTTATATATTCATTGATGATTACTTCTTTTCTAAAGAACTAATTCCATGAAGTAATGAAGTTGAGTGAGACTAGAATGTTCGAAAAATAAGTAGGATGAATAAGAGGAGTAATTTGGTTAAATGATGACCAATATGATGAAACTTGTAAGTGATTTTAAATGGGAGTTAGGGGTAATTATTCTTAAAGGGGAGGAATATTTTGGGTTAAAATAATGAATAAATTATTATTTCAAGACCATGGATTTCATTAATAGTTATATTTGATATAAAGAATAATATTTAATCAATATATATATATATATATATATATTTTATACCCTTACACCAAAAAAACATTTTTTAGTACAAAAATGAGAAACATTTTTTTAAAACAATGTTTTTAAAGAACTAAATGATATTTTTAGGCCAAAGAAATTAATTTTTTTCTTTGGAAAGTAATTTATAAATATTAAATATTTTATTTATCTTATTAGTCATAATTTGGGTTAAGAAAACTATTCCTAAATTAATTAGATCATTACATTAATATGACACCATGAAATCTATAATACCTCAGAATTTTTTTTACTATTCAACCATAAAATAATTTTTTTATAAAAAAATATCATATTTTTTATTTCCACTTTTAATTAAAAATATAGAATTAATTTTATATAAAAAATTTCAATCTTAGGTAAATATAAAATTTATAAATACTAACATAAAATTTATTATTTTTATAAAATATGTTAAAACATATCTTACTAAAAATACATGCTTCTAATTTATTTTAGTTACCTTAATTTAATATATATTTTATAGAATTATAATATTTATATTTAAATATTATATTCATAAAAAAATATTAATGACTTTTAATTTTACCATTTTAATGCCCAAATTAATATTCTAACAGTCGATTTACTGTTCCAACAATCATATAACCATTAAACATCCAATATAAACCTCTCATTTCCATTATTTATCATTAAATTCGTTTTTTTCAAGGTTATTTATACAACCTTGATAAAATTAAAAATATTATTTCTAATATTTTATTTTCTTTTTTACTGTTTTTTATGAATGTGATCCTTCAAGGTGACCATGATCATATAGATTTTGAAATTATTATCATGTAAATTATTTGATATTAATGCCCCATTATATTATTTTAATTTTGTGGGATGCATTTAACCATATTATGTAATTATTAATATCAATTACACAAATTAGTGTTCATATTTTTTCATGGTCAATATTATTTATATATAATACACCACAAAAATATATTCCAAAGGAAAATTAAATATTGAAAAGTCTAGTCTTTACAGGTAAGTATTTAGAATACCATCATAAATAAATCAGAATTTTAGGTTGCTTAAGACGGGTAAGGCTATGGGAATGTTTGATCCATTATAGCTAAGATATGTAGACTTTCACTTAGTGTAGTTAATGCATTGGAACTAAAGGTCTTGCATCATGTGGTGGTATTATTTTCAGATGTTTTCCCGAAATATTTCTCCTGGTTGCCTACTAAGAGAGTAATAGAATTCTATATCAATTTATTTCATGGATCAGAATTAATATCTATCTATCCACATAATTTTGATCTAACTAATCTATTATAACTAAATATCTAACTAGAGGAATTTTAGGAAAATGGATTTATCAAATCGAGCACTTTTCTTTATGGATCTCTTGTTTATTTCGAGAAGAAAGCTGGTGGATGTCTATAGTCTTGTGTAGACTATTGATAGTTAAAAAAATTAGAGATTAATAATTGTTACATATTACTTATCATAAATGATTTATTCAAAATTTTAAAGGGGGAAGTTGTTACCAATGATCAAATTATGCTAAAGGCATTATAAAATTTGGGTGATTCTATTAGACCTTCCTATTACAACTTTTCAAGGATAATGTGGCAAGTTTCATTACTCAATGATGTCATTTGGGTTAAAAAATTATTCTATAGTTTTTATAACATAAATTAGAAATATATTTTATATTTTTTCATAGTGGTCTTTGTTGATAATATTCTAGTGTATTTGAATTACCGGGAAAATCATAGTCAATATCTTCATGTTGTGTTGGAACCCTATGAGGGAATTAATTATATGAAATGTTTTCTATAAGATATTTTTAGATAAAAGAAATAAATTTTCATGGGTATGTTTTTATATTCTATTAAAATATAAGTTGTAATGTTCAGGAAATTTCCCTCCAATGTTTATAATATCAGAAGTTTTCTTTATATCAAAGAATGTTTTCATCATTTTATCTAGTAAATTTCTAAGATAGACACTAAAAATTTAATATTGAACAAAATATAGAAAAAATTTATATTGTTAAACCAATTTAAAGTGACATTAAAGGATTTGAATATAAGGTTTAAAATAGATGCTATTGTAATATTTCCTTATCTAGGTGATATATTTTAGGTCTATTGTGTTAATTTTTTAGCAAGAGTTATGTTTCTATATAAGATCATTAGTTAGTTTCATATAGTTATAGATAACTATGAACTTGTGATGAAAACTATCGTAGCCATTTTCTAGAATTAGTTATTTTTTTCTATGATTTAAATCACATGTGACATAATCTATTCAGTGGGCGATTTGTGGTATTGACCAACTATAAAAGACTCAAATATTTTTTCTTCCATAATATGATTTAAATTTAAGGAAAACTAACTTATAATAATTACTCTATTTATTTGGTTTTGATCTCCAATATGCATATGGGAAGGGTAATGTTGTTTTCTTTGCTCTTATAAGGAAATTAAAACCTAAAATGTTTTAGTTAGATAAGGAAGAGTTTAGATTAATATCATTAATGGTTTAACTTCATCTATACATTATAAGGAAATGTGATGGGATGCGTTTGTTCCACATTGACCTTATGTCATCTATTATAAAGTGTGTTAAGGACTTTAAAATCTGAAACAATGATTATTATTACTAGAGATACCCTTGATGGTGGGGATATCCATAGTGGTTGGTCTCAAGGTTTCAACACTTTTCACTATATCTGTGGAATATTGGTAGTCATTAAAATCATGAAGGAAGAGGTGATGAAATAATACTACGTATCATGAAATTCACTAAAAAATCTAGTGGTATTGTATAAAAAGGAAAATATTGGTTTTGTTTCTTGACAATTCACTTGTTAGTGGGTGATAGGTAAACACTAACAACACACTAGTGAATTAAAAACACTTCCTTTGAATATATAGAAATTAGAAGAGATCATAATGGAATTTGTGACTAGTTTGATATGAAAATCGATAGGTTGAAGTACTATTTGGGTAATTATATACCCACTATAAGAAATATAGTATTTTATAACATATTTTGTAGTAGTTAGTTGTGGATTATATAATGACCTGAGTTTTTTAAAATAGAAAATTATGTTCGATAGCCTATGCAATACACAAAACCGAACCTAAAAAAACAATGATTATTTAAATATGAACATTTTAAATTTTAAATTAAATTTTAAGATATGATTAGTATTATATATTTTTTGAAATATATATGTCATAAATATATGTCATAAATTATTATTAATTATTCAAATAAATTTTGGTTACATTATTTTGTTTTTTCAAAATTTTATTTCATTAAAAATGATTTTTATTTATATATTATAATTATTTTATAGAACATATATAAAATTTATTTTATAAATAAACTCAATTTTTGTTCTCATCATATAAAATTAAACTTTGGGTAATAATTTGGTATTTTTCAGAAAATATTAATTTTTTTTTTGAATAATGATAATATAGTTTTTACGTAAAATTATCACTTATTTTGATAAATGAATTAATTATTCTATTAATTTGATTTCAAGGTATCATAATTATTATTTAATTATATTCAATTAATTACATGTAAATTATATTTATACTGTATTTTATTATAAGTTTATTTTTAGGATTAAAAATTCATTTTTTCTGAAAACTGGTTTAGAATGCATAATTTATCCCCATTTTAATTAATTAAAATAACCCCTGATGATAAATGAACTAAATGAAATATTTTTATATATATATATATATTTATAAATTTAAAATAATAAATTTAATATTAGTAGTTATAGTGTTAAAGTGAACTCAAATTTTCCTTAAAAATGTATTTTTCTGAAAACCTTTTCCCATAATACTTGTGGATTTTATATTAAATTTAATTGATTTTGATTAAATTTATTCCATATTTTTAATCATCATAATTAATATTAGCTAATAATGTCAACATAATATTTTAATAATATGATTAGTAACTGTAATAAATATTAATAAACATGATAAAATGAAAATAAGATAATTAACTGTAAAAAAATAATTAGACAAAAAAAGGAGAATCAAAGTAACTATAATAGTATGAATATTTATATTTATTTTTTATTTAAATTATTAATATATATATATATATTTAGATTATAATTTTTTAATTAATCATTTTCAAAAAAAATTATATTTTAATACGATAAAGCACAAATAATATTTTTGGTTAATATTCAAATTAAATTAAGAATTATATTTTTAATGAATTAATATATTATTGAAATAAATAATATTCTAATAAAATATTCTTAATAAATTACTTTTATTACATATAAATGATTATGTAATTTTTATGAAGTTAGAAATAATTTTTATTAAGGTTTTAAATATATTTTTGTCAAAAACCATCAATTTTCAATAAACGTCGGTTTTTATTTTAAAAGTGAAAATTTATATATTTAGAAAATTATTTTTATAATACTAATATTTTTTTTGGAATTAGGATGTCAAAATTATCCAAGAGTGAATTTTTCATAATTTTCCGAGATAATCGATTTTTTGGGTAAAAATTAAATACCGTATAAATATATAATGTGTTTTATGACATCATAATGACCAAATAGTGATTTAATAAAATAATATAAAAGGGATGTCATGCCAATATATTCTTTACCATTAAAATAATGCGATTTTATATTTGTTTGATTAATTTTATAATGCCTTAGTGAACCCTCCAAGACTTATAAAATATTTTAACATTTTAAAATTATTTCCTTAAGAGTGTGACTCACCTCCACATAATAAAGCCTAATAATTTAATATGTTTTTTACCTTGGAATTATATAATATTTTATAGCACTACAATTTGGTAGAAACCAGTGGAAAAAACCATAGGAAGGTGTGTGGTTTTGAATATTTAATTATATAGATTCCAAAACCTAAGTTTCTAAAATTTTAAATAAATCCCCTCTCATTTCCTATATAAAACTAGAAAATATACCATTTATCTTCACTAAAAATCCATGGAGTACATCTCTACTCTTTACTACCCTCTCTATAACCTTCCCAATGCACCCCAAGCTCTCAAGAAGCCCCTCTTCAAGCTTTTGAAGTCACACACTCAAGTAAGAGATTCTTTCCATTCTCATTTTTATCCAAGTTTTTTATGTTGTTATACCCTTTTATTTTCAATTAAAAATGTTGGGGTATGACTTTTAACCTCCCCCATACTTTAATAATTTTGTTTGAAGGATGATATACCCCTTTATCTCTCATTAATTCCTTTTGTGTACACCTGTTACCATGTAGAAATTCCATGAGAGATTTCTCTCTTCTTATTTCCATTCAAGAATTTATTATACGTTATGCATATAAATTCCATTAAATATATTGGGATATTATGTTCCATGATCCCCTTTCTATATAATTCATGTATAAATTATGATGGACCCCTTTCTCTATCATCAACCCAATTTATAAATTTTCATATGACGCTGTTATGCTACCGAAATTGCACCACGATTTTCTAAGCCAAAATCATTGAGTAGTTAATACCATACCCATTTCTATATCAAGGGTATTAACCTTTATGATCATGTACTTATTGATTATATAAATTCATTTATGTATTCCACATTTTATTATCATGGAATTAATGATGATGATGAATGAACCCATGTTATATGATCTATGTGGCACACTTAATCCTGAGATTAAAATGCTCATGAAGGGTGCACCTTGATAGCGCTCCAATGCATTGGGTAATGTTTAGTATCATGATATTCCATGTAAAATGTGGGTTTACATTTGATAATTCATGTGTAATGAGGGTTTAATCATGCTAATACATGTGCAATGATCCTTTTCCTATGCTAATATCATGTTGTATGTTGTTGCCACATTTCCATGTTATGATAACCATGATATATCATGCCTTTATGTTCATGTTTCTCTTGTGCTACATTTATATTCCTATTGTCTAACATGTATTGTATTATTCATGTTATTTTTTTTTACTCTCATATTGGGATTTATATCTCACCCCTTTTTTATGTATGTCCTTAGGTTATCCCATGCAGTGTTAAGTACAATGGAATGAGTTGGTCAAGTTAAAGAAGTTTTAAATAAAGATGTTGTATTTCATGTTTTAAGTTGTTATGTAATGTTCCTAATTTCAAAATACACAAAACCTCTTGATCCTCGAAGTTGTATTAAGTGAAATTTTATGTAACAAATCATGTTTAAGTGTGTAATAAAGTGCAGGGTTGTTATCGTTTAAACTTCTTCTAAATGTTTCATGGTGATTTATAAAAACTATCACGGATTATTGTGTTAGGAATCAGTTCATTGTACTGGTATTACGATGATTTTTTATTTTAGGGTGGGTTTATTAGTGTTGTTTTTAACCATAATTAATAATTTAGCAATATTTTTCAAATTTTTATTAAATTTTATGTTATTTAAAAAAAATTATATTTAATTTTTTTATAATCTTATTAATTTCAACAGTTATTAATTATAAAAAAGTAAAATTTTAATAAATTTTAAATTAATTACTTTTTTTACTTGTCTCAATATTTTTTAAACATTAGAGAATAACTTACTAAGGGGTTAACAATACTCATACTTCTACCACTCTTTCTCATTTGATGCTCTATGTATTAACCACTCCACCGAAGGAATTTACATATATTAATATTTCTATAAATTTTATTTATTTTAATTTTTTCAATATTTTTTACACTTGAAACAACAACATCTCTAAGGTCACTAATGTTTACACTACTCCCACCCACAATCTATTAAAACTATTTGAACTAACCACTTCTCTAAATGATTTTTCATGTAATAACATGTCAATAAATGCTATTTAATATATATTTTGAATAAAATAATTTTTATAAAAAACTAATAAATAACATTAAAAATTCCTAATGAATTGTTAATTATTAATACTTACTAATTAAAAATTATTTAATTAATCAAAATAGAAATTTCATTAATAAATAGTAATTATTAATTTAAAATTAATTAATAATAGATAATACATGATAATTAATAATTAATAATTAATAAGTAATTGAAATTCCAAATAAATAATAATAATTAATAATTAATTTAGAATTAATAATAAATAATAACCAAATAATAATTAATTTGATGAACCCAATGGATTATGATGAGGAGTGTTGTATTTGTTGTTAATAATAGTAAAGTCAACATAGGAAGAGTTATATTGAAAGATCTAGAGAAAGGGTATTGAATAGTTTATGAGTTTGAGATACAACATGGAGTTCCCATATTGTTTTCCATTATATGTATTACTAGAAATCAATCCTTGAATTGGAAATATATTCCTATGTTGGAAATGATGTTTGAGAAAGGGAAGATGTTGCTTCTTAAAGACTCTATATGTAAGGAAAAAGAATATATATATATATATATGTATGTAAACATATATGATGATTATTGAGAATGAAAATGTTTACATCAATGAAAAGTGAATATGATTTATGATATCACTATAAAATACAAGTTTTTACTAACGTTTATTACAATACATCCTCATGTTTATAAAGCATGAAAACCGATGTTGAAACTTAAACTACACTTGGTTGGTATTAAATAAATTGAGTTGGGGAAAATTTATTTGACAAGATAAATCTAGAAGAACCCTTACCAAATAAGCTTTATAGATACGGACATATGTGTATCTAGATATGTTCTGGATTCATTTTTTTTCTAGAAGTCTAATATTTAAGAATTAGAAACAAACTCAAAGTAGTGGTTCAAAAAGATAACGTGAAGAACAAAATAGAATCAGAAGTAACTTGTTCAGGAAGATGTTACACTAAATTTTAAAATAAAAATTAACAGCGATATTCAAAAAGTAGATATGCTGAAGTGATGATAAATAAACAAAATATGATTTATGGAAAAAAATGGAGGCATATCCAAAATAACGATGTACCAAGAATACATGATGAGTGTTAATGTTGAGTTTGAGTTAAATTGGTAATGAAATATAATAGTTCAAAAAGAAGTTCTAGAAATGTAATTTTATAGTAGATGATATGAAAAAATAGTTAATGAGAAGGACAAATTTATTTTGGAGAAGTCTAAGAGCTCATAAAAAACTAAAGATTGTTTCAAATTGTTATATAATATTAAACATGTTCCATGTCAAAATAATGTTGATAATTTTTTAGTTTGAGTAACACTAAAAATGGATGGATGAAGAAGATGCATATGTTAAATATTCTCTTGAAGCATCATGATCTAAAGGGTGAGTCTAAAAACAGAACAACTAGTATAAAAGTATAAAAAAATAGTGACATTGATCACTGGAAGTAAAAGAATACTAAAAGGATGATATTGAAGTTTTAAAGTAGAAGTAGAAGAGAAATATAGAAGATACAAATATATATGATAATAACACTGAATGTTTCAAATAAATATAAGATTAATGTTACTATTTCATAATATTCATCTGGAATTAATCCTAGAATGTGTTTCAAAAGATAATATATGTAACAAATGTGATCTATTAACCATATTACCCAACACCATAACCGATTTTCCACATGGACTAAAGGGAATTTATAATCCCCATGGGATGGAAACAAGCATATGGGCAGCACCAAAACTCATTTGGGAAGGGGTTTTCTCATATCAAAGATAAATAATAGTATAATAAATAAATTAAATTAAAAAAATAAATAGATAACATGCTAAATAGGTTATAACCAACTAACATGATTCAACCCATTTTCATATACACAACAATAACTATAATAAAAAGAAACATACGATAAAGATAAGGCAAAAACAAAACAGACCTAAATAAGAATACTACAAACCAAACAACTCGAGAGGATACCAAAACCATCTCCAAATAACTTCTAGTTTCTCACCACTGCTCAAGTCACTCTAAATCATCTGTGATGAACAAGAAGGATTCATATGAGAACTTAGAACCTGAAAGATATAGGTGTGAGATAAAAATCCTTGTAGGTCACCACAACCCGCCATAAACTATGAAATTTATTTCATAAGTCAATTAATCAATTATAGTTCAAAAATAATGATATAAAGAAAGATTTAAATAAATATACGATGCATGGAAACAAAAAAACTGTATAAACTATTTTCAAAAAAATCTCCCTTTATTTCTCAAAATTTAACCCATGCATTTTGAAAAAAAATCCATCAACCCAAACCATTTTTAAACCAAATATACCATTAACATTTGTTCAAACAACTCAAACTTGTTTTATCTAAATTAAAATGGTTTCTTTAAACATTCAACCAACTGAATCCATATTTAAATCAAACCCCATTTTGAAATCCACTTTAAAGAATACACACATAAGAACCTTTAATTTCAAAATAGGTTTTCCAACACTTCATTGAACAAAAATCTTCAAATCAAGAATCAAAACACCCACACAGGTTAAGAAACACATGTAGGAACCAAACATATAGCCCAAGGCATAATAAAATGAAACAAAAGCATCAAAGGTGCCAAGAAGTAATCCAAAAAATAGGGGATTAAAACAAAGCACAAGGGAAATCCCATATAAATGGAATAAAGGATCCTAGTTTCATGAAAGAAACCAATGAGATATAAATGGGAGCTATTATGACTAAGAATAACCATAGGATAAACTATACAACTTAACGTGACTAAAAACAAGTAGAGTCTCACACAATCCTCCCTAGGATTTCATGATCCCTTCAGGTTTCTCATGGTCCCACCTACCCATTATCACATGTAGCTTTACAAGGGAACATTCCCACAATGAGATCCATTAGTCCCAGGGTAAATTTTCCTAATCACCAACCTAGGTTATGGATTCCACTATGTTATACACATACCCCATATCCCAAGTTCTACCATAAAGAATCAAAGGAAGCGAGGCATAATTAAAATGAGTTGAGTCTAACCCACAAGGAATAACCAAAACTACCCCCACCCCTAACACTCAATGATGGGATGAAACCATCTTCAAAGTTCAAACAAGGAATAATAAGAAAATTCCCACACAATGGGAGAAAATAATCATAAAATAGTGATCACAAACCAACTCAAGATGTAAATAATAAAGGGATGATCAAGGTGTGTCTTCCACAATTTTAATTTTAAAAACAAAGTTCCAACCAAGACATTAACACCAGACCTGGGCGCATATTTCCAATCCCTTTCACATTTCATAAATTAATTCCTAAAATAAATTTTAGAAAATGATGAAAATCCCCTAGAAATTTAAAAAATTTCAAAGTCACCCCTTACACAAGGGATATATTCTTAAAAAAATCCCAAACATGGGAAAATCCATTATTTCCATCACACTTTTCATTAAAAACCACCTAAAACATTTTAAGAGGTCAAAATAATTCACCTAATTCTTTTTTAATGATTAAATCTACCCTTCAATAAGGGTCTTTCTATTTACAAACCAAAACAAGTCCAAGGCCCTCCATTTCCATCAAAACAATTTAAAATAAGAAACCCTGGAATTTTATGAGGGGGTGGGGGTGGGTAAACCCCACACACATTAAAAATCATAATTTGAAATCTAAAAAATATCTCATTGTCCAAATAATTTTGAGGTCTACACCTAAATTCAAAAAAAAAAAATTAAAATTATTATTTTCACTCAATGAAGAGAAAAACCAGTTTTAAACCCATTAAATCTTATGAAAACCATTTCAAAAAGCCATAAGAAATTTCATAAGAATCTTATCATAATAAAATATTCCATTTAAAACAAAAAAAATATGGAATTCACATATAAAACCAATAATTCCAAGCAAGAACTCAACGAAATTGTTCTAAATATTTAAAAGGATAATATATATAATTATTATTTCCTAAAAATAGAATTTATAAAATACAATAATACTTATAATTCCAAAGGTAAATAAATTACATTGTAATGTATACCTCAAAGAATCATAAATCATGTTGAAACATCTTGAAACATGTTGCCTTCAACAGAGACTACACCCAATAGACTAGAAATGGTTCATATAAACCTTATACAATAAAATACCCACCAATAAAACAACCTGAAATCCTAAAATAAAACCACATGATAACTAGGGTTCATGGGGTAATCCAAAACTAAGAGAGAAGAGAGGGAGAAGGAATAAGGAGGGGAAGAAGGGATAAAATCACCTAAAATATGCTTGGAAAACACCAAAGGAATCCAATAATCTAAGGTGGAAGTGGTTAGAACTTCTCATTGGATCCATGAGGGTCAGATGAAACATGAGGGGGGGGGGGAGAGGGGTAAAAACCCCTTAAAAATTGTTTGGGGAGAAATTGGAAAACCAAAATTTGAAAACACATAGACAAATCACATGGTTTGGACACATGATTAGGAAAACTATGGGCCAACCGTGCATGATCCATTGCCTCCCAAATTACTTAAGCTACATGGTTACTCATGATAGGATACATAGTTTTGATAAATTGTGCGCCTTACACACAACACACCCAAGACCCCTAAAAATCTATGGGGAGCTATGCATAGTTTGAAAAACCATGTGGAATATATGAAAAATGGTTATGTCCAAGGACAGACACACCCCACACAGGCACTGCACAGTTTGAAAAACTATGTAGACTAACTATGCACTTCCAAAAAGGATCTAAAAATTAAAATTTCTAGCCCTCCACAAAGAAAAACTCCATGCCACTTAAGGTGGGTTGAAATAATACACCATTAAAAACAATATGACATCGAGGGTTCCAAAAAATCCTCACCATGCCAGTTTATTCCCCTAGAAAGTCTCAATCAAAAGTAAGGATTGTAGGAAATGAATGATTTAAAATGGATATAGCAAAAGGAACCACTCAAGATTCTAGACCTTGGAAGTAACACCTTTTATTCTGAAAATGTTGAAACCGATCATTCAAAAATTACAAAATGTCCCCAAGAAAAACTACACGAGAACCCAATTAATGAGGTTATACATAGCATGGTAGACCTAACATGGTCTCCCACCATTTTGAGTTCCTCTAAAGTTTTCCCCCAACTTTTATAGTTTCTCTAATATGGTAGCACAAAAAAAACCACTTCTGAGAACACATCCTTAAAAAATAGAAAACCATAAGAGGAACACACCATCAACTATGAACACTTCCAAAACCAACAGAACTAAGAAAAAACCCAAGACCCTCATAAGAATGAAAAGATAACTTACCTTAGGTCATGGTACTTGTAGATAACCTAGGATCCAACATGGGATCACCCTGACATGGTGCATCACACAAAAGGTACTCATCAAAAAACCAACCAGTACACCAAATTCAACTATTAAACCAAACTCCTTAGTTTCCTAATAATGAACCCAATGACCCTCTCAAATCCAAACAATGATCAAATTAATCAATAAATGAGGGAAGAAAATCCAAAAAGATCAAAAAGATGACCTAAAGGGAGGGTGTGGGGAGGGAGAACCATAAGTAAGACTACACTTTCAAGAACTTTCATATAAGGCCATCCATAGAAAACACTCCAAGAAGGGAAACACCAAAAAGATCTCAACCACTATCAAAGATCCAAAAAAAAATCACAAATACCAAAGTAAAGGTCCCCAAATGAAAAGACCATCCTAAAAAAGGATCAAACTCGAGACCTCCTCCAAAAGCCTGACTTACAAAACTCCATATCCCTCTTTATTTTTCCACATTTGGAATGAACAATAGAACAAAAAAAAAACACAACAGATCCCTCCAGCTTAGCTGAAAATGACAAGAAAACACTCAATAACTCTCACAAGGTAGGTACCGTATCCAGCAATCCAAAAAAGAGTCTGGGTAGGCACCGTAAGTAATGAAACTATTTAGACCATGTCAGGGACAAAAAAACATTACAAGACATGGAAATCACCAATACATGCTTAAAAACACAAACCAAATGATTCCTTCCCAATCATGGAGTCCAAATAAAATAACAAGTCCTCATAGGAGGCATAAACACATGCACCAAAAGAGATTTTATTTTTAAAGCACCATTTTCACAAAGGAATTTTTAAAATCACCCTACACCGAAGTATTTTACAAAAACAAACCATCCTAATTTAAAACCAAAAAAACTTGGTGGAACCCTCACATTTCACAAACAAGGAAAACCCAAAAAAGCCTTTGAAAAATACTATTTCAATTCAAAGACCATGAATTCATGGAATTCACATTCAAAACTAATATTCCTTTTAAAAATAATATTTCATAAGTAAACAAACATTTTGTAAAAAATCCCATAAGAACATGTGAATTCACCCTTACAATTTTCAAACCCTACTTGAAAATAAATGTCTTCAAAAAACCATTTTATTTTCTAAAACAGGGTTTTAAAAATCCAAGCTCACTCAAAGAACTACACTAGAATTCAAACAAGGATCCCAAAAACCACAACTAGAAAGAAAAACCACTCCTAATTCCACATGTAACATGTGAAAGCCACCATTTGAGAAATATGAAATTACGAGGTGTCCAAAATAGTCCCAAAAGGGAGGAAATACTATTTTTCAAGAATTGGACCCACATTTGGTTGACCACGAGCTGTCCATGAAACATATGTTGTAAAAGAGGCAGTCTTGGATGCATGGGAACCTTATGGTTTCCCAAGATATGAATGCCAACCATGACACCCAATTTATCCTCCCTTTATACCCCAACACCAAGAGTGACCCCCCAATATCACCCACATCCTCAAAGGGTATCAAAACACCAATCACATCAAAATCCATCTGAAACAACCATAAATAAAATCGAATTCATAATTCAACACCCAAATTCCCTTTGGAATATTAAGGCTATGAATAAGAAATATCTCGTTAGACTCTCCCTAACCTTACCTCTCAATCCCCATCAACCTTAGTCTCCCTTCTATAAGAAAATGCTCAAAAAACAAGGGTGACATAAGAAGATTAGGATCCTACTAAAGGAAACCCAATCCTCTAATATAACTTTTTAATAAACCAGACTAGGCCATCATCTTACGAGACACCTGAACCAATTATAAAAAAGGCCTGAAGGAAATTTTTGATCCCCATGGGCTAGAAACAAGCACCTGGGCATAACAGGAACTCCTTTGGGAATGGTTCTTCCCATGTTAGAGATAAAAGAAAGTGGAATAAATAAATTCCAGAATGAAAATAAATAGAAAACATTCCAAATATATCATAACCAAATAACATGATTCATACCACTTACATATACACAACAAAAACCATAAAAAAATGAAACATATAGAAAATACAATGCAATAACAAAACTAACCAAAATAAAACTACTATAACCCAACAAACTTGAGTTGATCCCCAAACCAAATCCAGGGAACCTATAGTTTCTCACCACATCCCAAATTACTCTACATTGACCATGATAAACAAGAAGGATCCAAATTAGAACTGATAATCTGAAATATATATATATATATATATCAACCCTAATTTTATTACTTTATTATTACATCATTTTTAAGATTAAAAACACAAAAAAATTACAATCTTGGATCCAAAGGTTTAGTATCTTGGAAAAATTAGGACCATACATCACTTATGCATAATAAAAAATAAAAATTTATTAAAAATTTTCTTCATTATCCTTATAAATCTCAAATTCTCCTTAATATATGTTGTCACCTAAGGATAAACATCAAAGAAAGGGGTGTGATAAAAGCCTAGTAAGAGGATAAATAAGGACATGAATCAATATAACATGTGTGAGAACAATTATCATCATCATAACATAGTAATAATATAACAATAATAATCATGAGAGGAATCATTATATAGAGGCATGGAATGTGGAAATGCATAAAAATGAAACACCATGCCTTAGTGGTCAATTAACAAACATAGTTAGGAATAAAGATAGTATCATGTTCACACATAAAATATGTGAATAATAATAAAATCATTATTTTTAACAAATATAGAATAACATTCTTTCATAATACACATTATCTCATGATACAAATCACATTACCCAATGCATTGGAGGGATATATAATTCCAAGCCCACCCATCCCATTGTAATATTTACATAATAATGCATGCCACATAGAATGTATAACAATCATAGTCATGAAATAAACCCAAGGAATAGATAGGGTTTCATAAGGATTTTATTCAGAATACATTCATGAATAATATTTGGGGTTCCCAAATGAAAAAGGGAAAACATATTTGGTATAACCATTATATTTCTTTTGTGAAGAAGAAATAACTAAAGTGGAGTAAAAGGTGTGTTTTGGAATAAAGAGTTCTTTTGGAAAATATTGGTATTTGTCATAAAATCAAGTAGGAAAAATTTATATCCCTGAAAATAAAAGGTAATAATAGTGAAATAATATTAAAGGAACATTAAAAGAACAACCATACTAAAATTTGTGTGAAGGAGGGAAAACCAAAAGAAAGAGAGTTGGGTTTGAGAATCCCCTTACCTTATTTATGGATGTGTTCTGAACTTGCACTTAGTATCATGAATAATCAAATTAGATTCATTAATTAATAAATCAAGAACCAGTACTATATTTATTTTATTTATTATAATTTTATTAAGTTTATTTATGGTCATTTTAATGTGTTATAGAGTTCAATTTCTTTATTCTAGGAGTGTTTGTTTCATGGGTTTTGGTCGGTTACATTGAGTATAATTATGGAAGTTCTTTTAAAATAGAAGATAAAATATAGAATCAGAATGAAATTGTATTAATATAATTCTATAATTTTAAACAGTTCAATATATAATTTTGTTTTCTTATATGAGGATGATTCATTACATAAAACATTAATGAAAATGTTTAATTTATTTTGGTGGTTTTACGACCATCACGAACTAGTGTCATTTTATTCAATATTTTATTTATATATTGGTTACATAACATGATAAAAGTTATAATATGTATATTATAATCTGATATAACCATAATAATGGGTTTAGAACCAGCCTTGAAGGTGGTAATGGAAAATGAAAACTCATCATCCACAAAGGCGGTGAACCGACGTATCATAGACAATATTTTCATTTTTAGAATAAAAGTAGAGGAGAAGAGATTTGATGATGGATATTCCATTAAAAAAATAACATTAATGTATATATATGATACTGGAGTTAACATTCCACTTTGGATAGGGGAGGTTTGTAGAGGATAAGCAAAGAAAAGTAATTAAAAGAGAAAGACATAGGATTTTACCTCTTGAATATCATCTCCTTGATAACCACCATAAGACACTTGAGTTTGATATTTTTTAGATAAAAGTAGCTATTAGATGTGGGTAAGAGGCTTAGGAAGAGAATTTGGTATAATTTAGAAAAGATACAAGGCTTATAAGGTGTGAGGAGAATGCATAGAAATGGGTGGTATTTATAAGGGAGGAGAGGGTATTTTTGATTATTTTATTCATTTGTTTATTATTTTTGATGAAGACTATCAATAGTGTTGATTTATATGAATAAATAATGTAAGTAGTGAATGTTGTTTTGAGATAATGGGTGATTACTCAGCCATATATCATCCATGACTCAAAAATGCATGTATTTAGCTTACATCGCAAATTACCGTATTTCACTATTCATCAAAATTTTGACTATTTTAGAAAAATAAAATAAAAATATCCTAACCATTTTTTTAAAATTTATATTTAAAAAATTTAATACATTATATGGAAATAATTTTATAAATATTATAAATTTAATTTTTAAATAAAATCAAAATTTATTTAAAAAATAATGATTTTAATATTATAATCGAATTTATGACCCTTTGAAAAATGAATTAAGGTCTCTTAAAATTATCTTATAAATATGATACAAAATAATATTAAATTAAGAATATATATTTTTTAAAATAAATTTCTTTTAAATGATTATATTAATTATAAAATTGTAAATATTCATTTACATTTTACAAAAAATACCAATACTTAATTTATCATTTTAAAAAATTTTATTTACTTTTACCTTGATTTAATTATATAATATTTTCATTTATAAGATACCAAAATTTTATTTATACTTTCATGGGTTAGGTTACAATTCTATTGGTTGGATTACTGTTCTTAATGGTCATATTACTATTCCAACAGTCATGTTACTATTTCATCATTATAGGTTACTTAATTTCTATAAACACCACTTACTTCATTCTTAACTTATGAGAATAATGTTTTTATTGGGTTATCTATGTTATTTATGTATTTTACACCCTATAAATTATTATAATAATGGAATCTCGTTGATAAAATTATGTGTTGTTACATTCATCCCCCCTTTTGAAATTTTGCCCTCGGAATTTCTTTTTACATACTAAGGTGAAAACAGATGAGGGTATTTCTCCTTCATTGCTTCCTCTAGTTCCCATGTTACCTCTTCATACTTATGGTTCCTCCAAAAAACTTTTACAAGTTGAGTCATCTTATTTAATTACAAATGATAAAATATTTTTTTCAAGTTTCGAAAATTTTTCTATGCATTTTACTATGAATTTTCTATCTGCTATTATTTTTAACAAATAAGTATTTTTATATTTAAAAGTTAAATTTGTTATATTTAGATAATTATTATGATAAAATTAATTTAATTTTTGAACTAAAAGTGTCGATATTAGGTTAGGGTGAATTTAAAATAATTTTCTAAAATACTTTAGTTTTTCTAGAATAGTAAAATTACAGTTTTCATTTTTTTGGTATGTTTAATGAAATAATAAGGATGTAATAATGAGAATAAAATTATGGGTGACTCTTGTGGTTTAAAATATGATAATAGGTGTCCCAAGTGGCTAATTCCATGGGTAAATACCATGTAAAAACCCATGGGTTTTCAAATACCACTACTAAGGTGTCCAAGGAAATTAATAAAAAACTCCATCACTTTTTCTATAAATACCCACCCATTTATTTGTTTAAATTAATTAAAAATTAATTTACCATGGATATATGATAGTATCACCTCCCAAGGACTCCTTATAATGTTTCCTAAATCCTCCAAGGTCCTGATCTTCAAGTTTTAGGAGTCACTCTTCCAGGTAAGGGAAATCTCAACTTCTCTTTTCCTTTCAAGTTCTCTTTTTTATGTGGTATATATTTAAAATTTCCACAATATGTTCTTCTTTAAATTTTATTATATCTATATACTGTATAAATATTATTTTATGAAAAGGACACCCCTTTACCCTATCTATTTAATGTTTTCTAAAACCCTGTTTCATACCTGTTATGCTGTAGAATTTTCTTCTCAAAATTTATCTATTTTTCTCAAGAAATTATTATTTTTTATTTTTTGAATACCCAAACATATTTATTCTCCAGGGTTATTCACATAGATTTTAAAATGATCTATTTTATTCTAGTATTTATATACATGAAACCCTCCTTCATTTTTTTGTGGGTTTAAAATGACAAAAGGATCTTGTTTTTAGGCACTTTCTAAAACACCATGATTTTGATATAAAACACATTTATTTAATAATCCATGGGTTATTCATGAAATGTTTTATTATGATATATTAGGATCAAATTAATTAATTCATATGAATGGTGTGACCTGATAACACTCTGATGCATTGAGTAAAAAATTTAATATTTAGAGATGACATGTTTTAGGATACTTTGGTGAATAACCTTGGTAATTTTTATGACACCTCAGTGAAAAACCTTGGTGATATTCTTATAAATGTCTAAAAAAAATGTTTTATCCAAATTTCAAAGTTACGATTCATGTTATTATTATTGTAATTTTTCTATTGCTCATGCCATTATGTATTTCCTCAGGTTCTTATTGATATTATTCAAGATGAAAATTAAATTGTTTCCCTTTATTACCCTTAATGGGCCTTATGCTTACCATTTACTTTGATGTATGTCCCCAGGTTATGATATAGAGTAAATTTACTTAGTATGAATCTATTATTAATCCATTAAAGTGGATTAGAATAATTTTTTCATGTTTTAATGTATTATGTACCTTATTTTAAAGACACTAAACATTAAAAGAGCCTCTGTAAAATTATATGTAATGTTATATAATAAAAATGAGGGATTCCATAGTTTTTATCAAAGGAAAATTTAGTTATTTATGGAAATTATGATTTGAAAAATTTAGGAAGAAACCTATAGAAAAGTTTAGATACAGGAAAAATTCCTAACATTTTTGTGAAATATTAAGTAAGTTGTTTCTGAACAAATAAATCCCTATCTAGATATGAACAAGTGGATGTGTCTCTAGCACAAATATATCTATAGGTAAAACCCAAAAACACCTCTTTGAGATAGAATCGAATGAGAACTGGTGCATGACAATGGGTATTGCTGCACTTCTGGTTTGACACTCATGGGGGATATTTTTGGTGAATCACAAGATTTTTATGAACTATTATGAGGGATTTATAGAAAATGTAATTGTTGTTAAAGAATAACATATTTAATAATGTTGTTTTATGACATAAAAGTTCCTTTATAATTATAATATTATTAAATGAAACACATTTCTCACTAAGGTTTTCTTCTTTTAAAAAATTCATGGAAATAAGAGAAACTGCATAAATGATGAGCAAAACAGATCATGTACTGACGACCTTCTGATGGAATTCAGAATGGAAAACTTCATGAGAATTATGAATCAATTGACTTTAATTATGGGAAATAACTTGAATCAAGCTTAGAGACCAGATTCACCACAAATAGGAAACCTTTCTGTTGAGTCCTTTATACGTCAACGACCACTATCTTTCAGTGGATCTACTGACCCATTGATTGATGAACAATAAATAAGATCTATAGAAAAGATATTTTTTGTAATCCTTTTTTAGAACAATATAAATTCACCCTGTCTATATACCACTTAGAGGGAGAAGCTGATAATTTTTTGGTGATGATCAAAAATAAAAATCCCAGAGGAGAGATTGATGATATGGAGTGAGACGAGTTCAAGGGAACCTTTTTCAAAAAATATTTTCCTTGTTCAATGTGAAAAAAATGGAGAAGGATTTCCTAGATCTGAAAAAGAAGGAAAATGAATCTATGGGATTCTATGAGATGAACTTCATAAGAATTTTCCATTAAACCTATTTTTTTCATGGATCTTAAGGGGAATGTTGATTGATTCTTTAGTGGACTAATACCTCATCTACAGAATAATATTTATAAGAGAGACTATGGACTCTATTGGCATATCATGAAGAGTGATATGAAAGTTGAACTGGAGTTCATGGAGATGCAGTGGTCTCACAAATAAAATGAAAAGAAGAGATCTTTGGAGATAAAATTGGGGAGGAGCTTAGACCAAGGAAGAGGAGGAAAGAAAGTGAAACTTTCCACATACAACAAATGTTGGAAAAAGTATTCAAAGAAATTCATTCTCAGGAGTGGGATGTTTTAAAATTGTAGAAGAGATAACCACATCACATGGAACTGTCATAATAAGTGAAGCCTTAACTTCTCAACACTAATGATAAAGGGAATATGGTGCAATCCCTACTTGAAGTCTAATGCTTCAGGTTTGGAAAACTAGTCCACTTTTCCAATCACTATATAAAATCTAAGGGGTAGTGGAGGGGAATCTCCACCATCCTTAGCATAGGCCAAGGGAGAAAGGTTATGTTTTTTCTATCACAATAGTTGAAGTTGAAGCTCCAAATGATATGGTGGATGGTACTCTCATTATTCTCTCAAATCTATCAAATACTTTTTTTTATTATGGTTATATGAATTCCTTTATTTCCTTTAAGTTTTCAAATAATATAGAATCAATCCATGAACTTCTAGAAGTAGAACTATCAATCAATACTCTTAGAGGGATTATCCAAGCATAAATAGTGTATAGAAACTCCAGTATTCACTTTGGTGATCATAATATTATCTCTAATATAGTAGTCATTTACATGTTGGAATTCAACATTATACAAGGGATGGACTAACTCCCAAAGTATAATGCTAAGATCAATTATAGAAGAAAGCAAATATCAATAGTATTGATTGGATAATCTATAGTTTTTTACAAAGGGGAGATATATTGATATAGATTTTTCAATAAAAACCTCACATATCTTTCTTTATGGAGATGATCAATGAAGATGGATAAGGAAATGAATGTGTATGAATAGAGAATGTAACCATCGTTCAGGAATGCATTGATGCATTTTCTAAGTAGTAACTTGGACCTCCTCTAGAAATAGAGGTATAGTTCTCCAGTAAACTTATGTCTAGATCCAAGAAGATATCAAAAACCCTATATATAATGGAAAAAATGAGCTGTAGGAATTAAATAAACAACTCCATGGTCTTTTGGAGAAGGGGTTTATCTAGCCAAGTGTGTATTATTAGGGAGCAATTGTTCTCTTTGTGAAGAAGAAGGATGGATAAATGCACTTATTCATTGATTATAGATAACTTAATAGGGTCATAGTGAAGAATAAGTACACTCTTCCAAGAATTGATGATTTATTTGACCAGCTTTGTGGGGCTCAATTCTTCTCCAAGATTGATCTTTGATCTGGTTATCATCAATTGAAGGTGAAGAAAGAATATATTCCAAATAACTCCTTATGATCAAGATATGAGAATTACAAGTTTGTTGTTATGCCCTTTGTTTTGACTAATAACCCTTATATTTTTACGGATTTGATGAATAGAGTCTTTAATGACTACCTTGATAAATTTTTGGTAGTTTTTTTTATGATATTCTGATATATTTTAAAAGTCATGAGGAGCATGAGGATCATCTAAGGGTTATATTTAAAACTGTAATGACCCAAAAATTATGTGTAATATTTTTTTTTAAATATATGGGAATTTTACGAGTCCGTGAAAATTTATGGCGCGTGATTCCGAGACCCGGTGTGCCTGGAATAAATTTATGATCTTTTTTTCGGCTATGTTCAGTAAATGTACGAGCGGGTTTTTGTAACTTTTGAACCAGTGCTCGGAATTGAAATCCGAGGGCACTGTTGAACTTGCAGTGCCAGTATTTTCTTAAGGAGACTTTCACCTCGACGGAATTTGGTCGAGGGTGAAAGATAATTTTTGGGTTTTTTCGTGGAAATAGAAAATAAAATAAAATAATCTTTTATTTTATTTTTATTTTTTTTGAAACCTCCCATGTGAATGGTTTAAAGGTGGGTACCACATGAGCTAAAACCTCCCACATGTGTGTTATGGTGGTAAGGACCACCTAAGACCAAACCCCCCTTGAACTCCCCTCTTAAGTGTGATAAGCCTCTTGAAATCCCTCTTTAATGAGGGATGCGACCTTTGATATCCTTTAATTTACTTATTCCAACACAACCCATTTAATGATGCCAATTAATTTTTCCAATATAATTTAATTTTATTAACTTAAATTAAGAAGTTGGATATATTTTTATTTGGGTGGAATTGGGGAAAAGGGTTGGTAAAGGGGATAGCTTTGGAGAATTGGAACAAATCTCTCCAATGAAGAATGCATTCTACAACAAAGAACATGCTCTCCAATGAAGAACATCGATGCACGACTTTGGCTTCTTCCTTGGGGCATCCTCTAACATGGAATGTCTTCAATCGATGACCATCCTTCCCTCTTTATCGACATCAACAAACTAACGAGGTAGAGGTTGTTTTTGAATTCATGAAATTTCTCAATTAAATTCCTTGTTCTTGGAAAGCATGGAGAATGTGGATCAACCAAAATGAGTTGATCCACGATTCGTATGAAATTATAGAGTTTGATGTTCTTGATTAAATATTTTGTTGAGCCACTTGCTACCACTCTAACACGGAGGGTGCTAGCCAAACAAACATGGCCCGAACCCTCCATCGTTATTCTTTATTGTTGTGTTCTTCATAATGGTGATGGAGAACGGTGCCGGAGGTTGGCACCGGTGGAACTCGAGAACTGTAAGGAAGGAAACGAACGAAGGGCGGTCGATCAAGCTGGTCGCCGGCCAAGGCGCGGCCTTCGCGCGGCCTCGCTGCGCTCCGCCGCCCGCGGCCCCCGTGCCGCCCTGCGGCCTCGCCGCCCACAGCCCAGCCATGCCATCTGGGACACCTTGTGCTGCCCTGCGTCCTCACCACCCATGGACGTGCCGCGCCACCCCATGGACCCACCACGCTGCCCGCAACCCCATCGTGCCGCCCCGCGGCTCCGCCGTCCGCGGCCCCGCGGCGCCGCCCTTGCCGCCCCTCAGCCTCCGCACTGCCAGGCCGGGCTGCCCAGTGCGGGCCAGACCACCCAGCAGGCCAGGTCGACCCAAACCAGGTTGGCCCAGGCCAGGTTGGGCTGGGTCGGTTTGACCGGGTCGGACCAGACCCGAACCCACTATGACTCATTTACACTCTTTTGGCCATAACATTGGCACTAGACGTCCGTTTTATGAACTATCAATGGAATTTGAAACCTTGGAGAGAGAAAATACATTTTAGTATAACCCACTTGAGATTTGGATAAATTTGGAATATGGTCGGGATGGATCGAGCACGAATCCAACCAGGCCCTCGAGACTAAAAGGCTAATAACTCACAGATTGAGCATCCAATTGATGCACCGTCTGTTGCGTTGAGACCCCTATGATGTGGAAATACTTTGAAATACTTATTCATGAGACTTTGTGGCAGTTGGAGTATTGATCAGTGGCTTGTGGAGTGGACCCTCCCTGAGACAAGTGAGCGTAGTGCGGGAGCCATGAAGTTGGAAGTGACGTGAAGAATGAAGAGCAATCCTGTGTGGGTCAGCACCTAGAGATCCTATGTGGGTCAGCACCGAGAATTCCTCTGTGGGTCAGCACCTAGAGATCTTGTGTGGGTCAGTACCGAGTGATTTTGTGTGGGTCAGCTCCGAGTAATCCTGTGTGGTTCAGCACTTAGTGATCCTGTGTGGGTCACCACCGAGCGATCCTGTGTGGGTCAGCACTGAGCGATCCTGTGTGAGTCTTCCTCTTAACAGAGTAACATGATTCAGTAGTTACATCTGATCATCTCTACTACTATAATTAAGTTATACCTAGTGTGATCTAATTCTGTACCTATGTGGTACTTTTCTTCATGGTAATACCTTGGTGGTATTCTTCTGTGTGGTGTACCTGTGTGGTAACTGATTTCGTGGTATTTATTCTTTTGTGGAACAGGTGAGCTTGGGGATTTGGTGTTGGACTCTGTGTTATCCTCATGATTGAGATGAGTTTACTTGATAACTTAGGTATATGTATGGGCATATACCTAATTAGAGTTATCAGTTGTTTCTTTCCATTGTGGTTTATCCTTTGTGGATTTTGTGATACCTTGAGGGTCTCGGGGTCCCTACTGAGTATCTTTATACTCACCCCTACACGGGCTATTCCCGTACTTCATTATGTTTGGTGCAGACGATGGACAATGCTGACTGAGGACGAGGGTACCAGGATTGGAGGTAGCTTAGAGGTGGAAGTTAGATGAGGTGAACCGTAGAGATGGCCATTCATGAGCTGTACCTACCCTTCATGAAGGATCCATGGTAGATGATCCAGGGGCTGCTTTTCACCTATCAGTTGTCTTGTACTTTCCATTTTTCCTTGTACTTTCCTGTCAGGCTTATATTCTGGACCCTTTTTACTTGATGTACTCACTCTGTTTACTATTCAGTTTACTTGAGTTCGTATCTTGATGTGTACTTGGTTGTGTGTGTTATAAGTTATAAAGGCAATGCCTTCCCAGTTTTATAGAATAAACCTTTGGTGCTAGTCGCCATCCCCTATCCTATGGAAGGCGGGCTTGGGGTAGTCACGGCACGGGCCCCGGGGGATGGGTCGTGACCAAAAATATGAGGAAGGAGAGGTTATTTGGAAAGTTCAGAAAATGTTAATTTTGGTTACAATAAGTTTCTTTCTTGGGGAATATTTTAACCAATGAAAGAATCTCAGTTGACCCTACAAATACAATGGCTATGGAAGAGTTTCCACATCCTATAATAGTAACTGAGATTCATAGTTTCCTTGGATTATCATGATATCATAGGAGTTTTGTGAAAAAACTTTTCACGACATTATAATCCATTTACCAAGTTAACTTGAAAATAGGTCAAGTTCATCTGGATAAAGGAGTGTGAATAATGTTTCCAAGATATGAAGAAAAGATTGGTTATTGGACCCATGTTAACTCTACCCCTATCAGATAAGGATTATTTGTTTTTAGTGATGCATATCTAAAAGGGATTGGGTGCATCCTAATATAAAAATGATAAGATGATTGCTTATGAATCTCAATAGTTGAAGCTTAATGAGTAAAACTACCCTACACATGACTTGGTGCTAGTTATGGTTTCTTTTTCTCTAAATATATAAGGGAACTATCTTTATTGGAATAAATGTGATATATACATAGACCATCAAATTTTTAAGTATAATTTCACTCCAAAGGAATTGAATATGAAACATATGATATGGTTGAAACTTCTTTAAAACTACGATTCTTCAATTAATTATCATTCTAAAAGAGAAAACAAAGTCACTGATACACTAAGTAGGAAAGGCTCTATTGTGCTGGTAATGACGAGGATTCAAAGAGATCCTTTTATCAAAGTCCATGTAAAACTGGACAAGGGAATCTTAAGGTAAGTGACATCATCAAATCTATCCCAAATTATTTCTCAACTGTCATTACTGGATAACATCAATAAATATTAAATAGAAGATCTTTTATTACATAAAAAGATAGAGGCTGTGAATAATGGGAAGTTTTCGGAGTTCAATATTGATCAATAAGGTGTAATGAAATTTTATACAAGACTATGTGTTCCATATATTCTAGAAATAAAGAAGGATCTCATGGATGAATCTCATAGCGCTACATTCTCTATACATCATGGAATCACTAAAATTTATAGGGACCTTCGTGATCATTATTGGCAGGATGACATAAAAAATGAATATTTCCAACTACACTAAAAGGTTTCTAGTGTTTCTATAAGTGAAGGCAGA
Source organism: Viscum album (assembly GCA_963277665.1). Taxonomy (NCBI): domain Eukaryota; kingdom Viridiplantae; phylum Streptophyta; class Magnoliopsida; order Santalales; family Viscaceae; genus Viscum; species Viscum album. The sequence continues at coordinate 60,086,107 of OY728132.1, read as the reverse complement.
GCAACAAATTCCTTAAGAGGTATTACAACCACAACCCATACTAGCATGGAAGTGGGACAATATCACTATGGAGATTTTCACTAGTCTCACAAAAACATCCAAAGGAAACAATGAGATATGGGTTATAGTAGACCGTCTCACCAAGACTACCCATTTTATCTATATTAGGTAAGATTTATCTCTTGAACAAGTTGCCAAAATTTACATGAATAAAGTGGTAAAGATGGATGGAGTTCCAATTTGTATCGTATCTGATCGTAATCAATGGTTCACATCAAAATTTTTGGAGAAGAATTCAACATGATATGGGTACTAAATTGAATTCTAGTATGGCCTATCATCCCTAAACTAATTTAAAATCTAAAAGGACTATTCATACACTCAAGGACCTGATTATAACATGATCAATGAAGATTAATGTTGGATGAGATCAACATCTCCCATTATTTGATCTCTCATACAACAACAACTTTCATTCAAGTATTCAAATGGAACCCTATGAAGATCTATATGGGAAGGGATTTAGAACTCCTACTTGTTGGGATGAAGATGGTGAGAGAAAGATTCTTGGGCCTGATGTTGTGCAAGAGATGGCATAAAAGGGTCATGACATCCAACAAAACATAAAGACTGCTCAAAGTCAGTAGAAGAGTTACGCTAACAACCGTCTAAGGGACTTGGATTTTGATGTTGGTGACAAAGTCTTCCTTTAAATTTCAACTTGGAATAGATTCATGAGGTTAAAAAAAAAGGAAGCTCAACCCTAGGTACATTGGCCCCTATAAAATCCTTGATCACATTGGAGTAGTGGCCTATCGACTTGCACTTCATCCAAATATAGCATAAGTTAATTATGTTTTCCAAGTATCTCTCTTAAGGAAGTTGATACCTAACCCTTCACATATATTGAATCCTGAGTTAGTATAACTGGAATATGACCTCTATTTTTAGGAGCATATGGTGGAGATCTTGGACCATAGAGTCAAGGTTCTATGCAACAAGAATACCCACCTTGTTAAAGTACTGTGGAGGAACCAAAAATATGAAGACCCAACATGGTAACCCAAGGAGATAATGAAACAGAAGTACCCACACCTTTTCTCAACTAAGGAAATGAGATGAAATTTATTAAGGGGGACAAATGTAATGACCCAAACTTTTTAATAATAATTGTTTCCTAAAAATGTGTGTTATATTATTTTACACAAAACTATAATAATGAAGTAAGTATATTTTAATGTAACCATTGGGTTTTAGCTGTTATATAACTTTTGGTCAATTATGATCGTTTTTCAATATGATCATTGGTCAATATTACTATTGGAAACTATTGGTCAGAGTAGATCACTCAAGAGGGGGGGGGGATTGAGTATCTATAAAAAAATTCTATTTAAAAATAGTCTTATAAGGTTTCACCAATAAATTTAAATACATCCCAGTTAATCAAAGTAATACAGTTATGAAAGTTTGACTATTTAAATAACTTCTTAGAAGATTGATTAATTCTCAGTAATGTTAATAGTAGTTATTAATATTACTTTTGAAGCTATTCTAATAAGGTAAAACAATTATAACTTATTTCCAAGATTAAATATCAGAGTGGATTTAGTGAATTATGAATTAAACAGTAAAACAAAGAAAATTAAATTTAAACAACATAGTGGATATAAAACAAGTGGTTTAGTCTCAAGATGATACCTAATCCACTCCACTTGGTGATCACCTTCCACCAAGTAGTTTATATAAATAAATTAGATCCACACCCTGGATTGGAGTTAACAACAGTACACAGAACTGTCCAGGTCACACGACCTCTTCCACAGTTCTACGTGGGTACAAACTACCAGGTCACACAGGGACCTCTTCCACACTTATCCATGGGTATACACAAGTGTAAAAATATGTTTGAGAAAGGATATCTTGTATCCTTTAGTTTAATGCAGAAGACAGATTGTGTTGTTATACAGATACACACACTACTCGAAAGCTAATAAAATTATACACAACGGAGCATAAATGATGAGATAAGTTTAGAAGTGCTCTGAGTAGTTTTCTATGCAGATCTAGACTTCTAGGATGAATCAGATGCAAAAAATAAAGTCCTTGTATAGAAAACAGAGTATCGCAAGTCAGCTAGATTGGAAAGTGTTATTCGTGGTGACGATGTCGTCCAATTTGGTATTCGAGTATGCTTCATGTGTTCTTCAACAGTGTCGAGTTGTATGTGAAAATTCTCTCTTTAAAAATGCTCTAAGTGTTTTCTTTATTGTCGTGATCACACAATTTCTTCACGTTATTCAACTTTCATGTACATACTATTTCTGGGCCACACTACTCTTTTATCTTAGAGTGCATGTGTTGGAGCCAACATGTTTCATGTATTCTGAACCTCATACCTCATATTGTCAGGTGACATATCTAAAAAGAAACATTAATTATGTCAGTGCATTTAAAATCTTCAAATATGAACGTTAGAGATTAAATTGAAAAATAACAAAACAAATTAAGAAATAGTGTCAAAATTTGTCTGTAAATAGTGTCTCTATGAACCTGTGTCTCTTTGAAACGATGTCTGGATTGGTCACAGTGTTTGGTCACAATGTCTGGTTTACAGTGTCTAGTTCACAGTGTCTGGTTCACGGTGTCTGGTTCACAGTGTCTGGGTCACGATGTCTTGTTCACAGTGTTTAGTTCACGGTGTCTAGTTCATGGCATCTGGTCACGGTTTCTGGTCACGATGTTTGGGTCACGGTGTCTGGGTCATGGTGTCTGGTTCACAGTTTCTGGTTCACGATGTCTGGTTCATGGGTCCTTTGCTAGAAAAACATAACTGGTGGCAGACTCATGGTGTCTCAGACATATCCAAATATCTATATTCAGGCTTAAGCAGTGATATTCATAAAATGGATTAGACTTAATCATTTATCAAAGAAATCATTATAAAGTAAATCAAAGATAGTGTATAGTAATCAAACTGAATGTATATCACTTAATATCTTTGGATAGATGTACTAAACAATTGTACATTTTTTGTGAGATAGATTACATGGGATTAACAAGGTTTATAGACTAAATAGGATTTGTGATCATTAAAACATGATTGATACATGAGCAGTCCAAAAATCTCCCCCTTTTTTATGATCACAAATCATGTCTATTTAGAGTGTACATTTTTTCAAACTACATATTCACAATGTGCATATAACATATATAGATTTATCCCCCTTTTGGGATTATCTAATGGAGTGAATAGAAAAAGAGAAGAAAATTTCATATTGCGTTAGAAAAAGAGTTTCAGTACAAATAGTAGACATCAAAACAAATGCAACAACATTCCTATCCAAAGATAGTAGTCACTATTATTCATCACTGGCTGGTCTTCTCTTTTCCTTTAGTAGTAGGATAAGAAGAAGAAGCCATAGGAGTAGAGGTTGAGGTAGAATAAGGGAGTGAGCTGGTTGACAGAGAAGGTAAAGGAAGACCTTCAAAGACCTAAGGGGCCAATGTAGGTGTAGTAGAAGACTGGGGAAACTATTTATCAAAAATTACAGGCCTGATCTGACTCAGGGCTTGAATAACAGACATAGAATTGGAGGCTAGGGTAGAAGTAAAGGTAGGAAAACCAGATTGTAGAGGGTAAACCACAGGAGCAACTATGGAAGTACTCTATACATGAAGATATGGCCTCAGAAGCTTGATAAAATCAGCAATTATCTCCCCACCATACTACATGGATTTTTTAAATTCATCCTTGTTCTCCATAAACTTTTCCAACAGACGAGTGAACTCTGTGAGCTTTTGAACTTGAGTCTTGAAGGCTTGAGTAATAGGATGAATCCTTAGATTTTCCACAAGGTACTTGAAATGATTGGTCATATCAGTCTTAGAGAAGATCCAGTTGAAATAGAAGTCCACTTTCTTGGCAATTTTTAACTGAGCATCATTAGCAATATTAGAATGGATTTTCACCAAATAAAGAACTCTGTCACTATTCATGATAACTTAAGATAGAGATTCTTTATTAAAACCACTAATCACAGCTCGAAGTTCCTCTTTGACTACTATTTGAAACAATTACTATCTAAGGAAGGTTAAGAAGATTTACCAGAGGCATTAGAAGCAGCGACAACTGAGGTAAGAGATTTCAGTTGATTGATCACTTTCTGAAGGCTCTGTAGAGACCCAAAGCTTGACGTACATGGACATTACATTACTTTTTCAGAATACTTAATAAATTACGACACCAGACACCAAAGGACCGTAATAGTTTAGTGTCTTTGGAAACTCGGAACATAATCTTCTAATCGTGGTGAAAGATCTTCAACATCTCCCATAAAGATCTTCCCCATTTTGTTTTCTTACCTAAAACCTTTATTTAAATACTGGGGAAAAGAAAACATATAAAGGTTGAGCTTAAATGCTCAGTAAGGGTAAGCATGGATAAAATAAAACAAATCATATACAATTGAACTTAAAAACATGAACATAATGTTTAAACATCAATATCTTGAGTAATGACATAAAACATGTCAGTACATAAGGAATAGATCATAATGGGACATCAATCATGATAAAATATCATGGGAATAAAACATGTAATTTTGGAAACCATTAAGCACATGTTATGATTTCCATAGTATCCAAGGCATTGCTGCCAAGACCATCTTATTGGACAAAGTCCCTTTCTGAATCGAGTTCACTCCTCGTTTCAGTCCTGTAACACTGAACCAGATTAACTTATCATTTCAACCATGTCTATCTTATGAGATATATATCTTTACCCAATGCATTGGAGGTATATATAGGTTCCACCCATCTCATAATTAAATCATTCTTACGTGTGCCACAACATGAACATAAATCATTCATCATTACCCAAAGAATAAAAATGGGTTTATAAACATCATCCCATCATAACATAATCCATATAAAACAAATGGATATCATTTCATCATAAGAAAAGTGAAACCATGTAAATCATAGAGATATTATACTTGAAACATACACATATGAAATAAAGTCATCTTAGATGGAAAAAGGTTTTGATAAAACACTTGAAATGAGTTCTTGAAGAAAATATCCTTTCTTCTTCAAAATCATTTTCTTTTCACAAAATGCCATGCAATTTTAAAAGAAAAGTATTTTGTTGAAAATAGTCATTAAATATTGTAGAGTAATATTCATGAAAGTAAGGTGTTATGAAACCTTAAAAATCTGTTCACGCCGTATAAGTTAAAAATAACATTCTCATCGTACTTTTGTCGGAAAAGTCAAAAAGTACCTCGTATGGTAAAAAAAATATTCCTTACATACCATGTAGTAAAAGTCAAAAATGGTTAAAAATGACTTTAAACATACATGAAACCATTTTTAGGAAACATGGACATGGATGATAACAATAACCCCAGTAAATACTTACGAATAAACAATATCGGATAAGAACGAGATTGGAATAGTTATCCCTTACCTTACGTCCGATATGCTTCGTATGTATCCAAACCTCCTGTATAATGATTTAAATAAAGTCATTGACTTATTAAATAATCATATTTATTGTTATGATATCATATATGGTTCACTTATGACTTTATATTACCCATTCTTTTGTAAATTCCATGTTAAAGCAGCATTTTGGGTAAAATCGTTTCATTTGTCGTACGTGTTTCGACTTGTTGTTCTTGATATTATTACTTATATACTGATTTATTTATTCCAGAATGTAAAACATGATTTATATATAATATATATTCAGTATATACATATATATATATGATAGACCGATAAATGGAATGAAATACACCGTTCATGGAGACGGTAGGCCGTACGTACGCATGAACGCTGTTTTCGTTTCCTTATGGAATTGAATGGAATTAAGTAGATGACATACATATATATATATATACATAAATCCATTATCATTATTATGTCATATATTTCATTATTATTCATTATGTATACTTTATAATCATTCATGAATGGTTAACATGGAGAATGAATCTCATCGCGTCGTGGAGACGGTAGTCCGTACGTACGCACGAGCGATGATATCATTACCATGATCGTGGAATTGTATTAAAGTGTATGTATAATATTTCAGAATCAATATAACTTTACAATAATCATATATATTTATTTATTTACACCATTATACCCATAAAAGTAAGGTGGTGGTCAAAAATATATTACACCACGACGTGGAGACGGTATTCCGTACGTACGCACGCGCGATGATTTCATTTTCCGTAGGATGGATAGAAGGTGAAATAAGGTTGTTTCATATGTATAATAACATATCAGTATATAAGTAATACTGATGTTATTACTTCATAATGATACAACTAAATAAGAATAAGTATAATAAGAAAGAAACTTGAGAGAATCAGAAGAAGATATTACCTCTTCTTCGACTCACCTCCTTTAAGCTTCCTCTTAAGGAAGTAGAGTTGGTCTTTTGAGAAGACCAGAACCTCCAGAATGTTGATAGGGAAGTTTAGAAGATAAATGGGCAGGTTTTGGACGAGATTGAAGGTTAAAAAGGGTGTGAAGAGAAGAGGGAAGGGGTTCCCTTTTTATAAGGGAGGAGAGGGGAACCTTTGGAAAAACTTAATATATTATTTTATAATAAAGTCATATTCAGTTTATAATATCTCCAAATTGATTTATTTATAAGATAAAGTGGGTATGGGTATAAATACTCTCAATAAATATATTTTATACAAGTTTAGGTTACAATTTTAACCTTATTATTTAGATTTAACTCTAAGTTAAATAATTTAACTTTTACCGTGTCTTCTTGTTTTCTTACACTATATGGTTAATAAACTTACTATAACAAGCCAAATAAACCCCAAGTGGTTAACTATTAATATATATATATATCCTTATCTAAGTCATTTGGATGAACCTTAGATTTTTAGAAATAAAATAACAATTAATAATATAATATTTGTTTTAAAAACTATTTTATGTCAATTTTGACACTATTTGGTAATTGATTTTTGTGAAAATCATAAAAGCCTGATTAGTTCGAAAAAAGTTAATTAAATCAATAATAACATGTGATATTAACCTATAAATTTTTTGGAATTCATAAAAAGTCTAAAATTACATTTATTTGTGTATTTATAATATCAATTATTTTAATATTTCATTTTTAGGTAATTACTGCATCACCATTGTGTCATAAATAAATTAAATTATTTAATGTCTAAAAATTATAAATAAAATACCATTAGGTAGAAAATCTTTTTATATTTATAATGAATATTTATAGTCTAATTTATCTTATGTATAACCCTATATTAATAAGGAATTAGTTATTAAACTTTGATTTTAACTATTTTAACCCTTCTTTAAATAAATTAATAATAAATGTCCTAATCTAATCCAATTGGACCTAAATGGTCATATTTTATTACTAAGGTTGTTTTTGGTCGAATTAAACTTATCCAATATAATTAAGACATGTGTTATGGTAATAATAATACATTTTTACCCTCAATTACCCTATTTACTTTTAACCGCGGTAAATAAAGGTAAAAAGTTACTATTCACCAAAAATTATTTTCATCTCATTGAACCAAATTTTAGTCCTTGATATTAACCGCGTCTCTAGGATTTCTGAAATTCCACTCACAGAAGCGGTAAAATTAAGTTTTATGTAAGTTTTCAAAAAGCTCTAGGAGGTAGGTAAAAGACGGTGAAAAGTTCAATAAAATTTTTATATATAAAAATTATTATAAAATGACTCCAATGAATTACATTGAACATATATAGGTATTATGTATCAATTTTGACCTAAAATAAATTTAAATAAAATAAATAATTATTTAAATAAAAAGTCGGTTTTTAAATAGTAACCCAGTGTTTTCACTATTCATCAAAAATGGAAAGATTTCAGAAAAATACCAAAAATTCACCCTAGGAAAATTTCAATATTCCAAATCCAAAAATTGAGTCCATTTTGAAAGATAAAATTTATAAAATTTTAAAAAGTGGGTATTAATATTCATAACGACTAGTTTATATAACATATCGTTGTTTAGTGAAACTCGGTATTGCGTACAACACACGCTATCGTGGAAGGTCGCGATTACGTGTAATGCAAGCTAAGTTAGGAATGCATGTAGTGTGAGCTCCTTTTGGTGTAGAGTACAACACAAGACATCAATAAAATTAAAAAGAATATTTTTCATAAAATATCGGGGGGTTACATGCTCCCCTTATACTCATCAGTTAGCTTGTTAAGACCAACAACAAGCTCATGCATCTCTTTCACTATTTGTTTGTTTCTTTAATCTACCTTTTCAGTTAATGAAGCTAAATAATGTTGAATCAGAGAGGCAATATCCTATGGCGTTTGAGGAATAAAAGTCTCAACAATATGATAAGCAAGCTCTGATCTCGAATTAAGCACTTTCTATATTTCTTCAACCATACCTCTTAGAGTATGTACTTCATCACTAAGAAGTTTGTTCTAAACTTTGACTTCCTAAATCTCATGAAGCATTTTTGGTTGAATCTTCCAAATGACTTTTTCCAATAACAGTGAAGAATCTCTCTCACTTAGATTTGTTACAGGAGATTTTTGGGTATTCAAGAGTTTTTCAACCCCATCCAAAAGGGTTGCTCCAAAATCTTTCAGGACATCTTTATTCACCAAGGTTGGAGGTTCTGGTGAAGGCTCAGAGATAGAAGCTGAGACATGCTCAGGTTATTTGGAAGAAATATCTTTAGTAGCAGATGCCATTTTCAAATGAAACATAGTAGAAAGGTCAAGACCTTTTAGTAAGACTTCATGTGATTCATTCACATCAAAATAACTAGGGAATTTATACTATGTGTTCAATGAGCTTGGATCAATCATATTTGGAACTACAATAGATTCTAGATTATGGGGCTCCTCCCCCACAATAGGTGCATCATTATCAGGACTCAAAGACTTAGGAACTTGATTTATTTCCACAAATTCATCCTATATTTCCTCAATCATTTCCTTTTGAGCCAATTGAAAGGCTTTCTCCATTCTCTCTTCAGCATAAGAATGAATTCAAGAACAACTTGTTTCTCTAGGAGTTTCTCAAGGGTAGATTCTTGCATAACATGAAGATCTTCTTCTCCATGCTCTTGTACAACATCCTTTTCTGTTTCAACAACAATAGATTCTTCCTCCACATTGGGTTGTTCTTCCAAATCCGCAACATCTTTAGGAACAAGTATTTCCTTCTCAAATACTACTTGAGGAGTAGGAGTACTTTCTTCCTCATCAGGAACAGTTTCTCTAGGAGGTACAACAACCTGTTCTTCTTTTTCTTCATAATACTCAAAAACTTCATCTGGTTCCAAACCAGGATCAAGAATACCTTTTGGTCTTGAAGTATGTTCCAATGGATTGAACTTTTCATAGATCCTATCATTTTATTCCACCCATGTCTTTTTCCAAGGCTCCCAATTTATTTTCATCATCTTTATAATAACTTTTGAAAGATAGAACTCAAAATCCTTGATAACTTCTTAATTTGGTCCAACCAATCCTTTGGCATGTAGCATGGCTGAGATAAGTCAGGAATAAAATAAGGAGGTTGACTTGGATGCGGTATTGATCAATTCACACATATGGTGTATGACATACTTAAAAATATTGATCTTATGTCCATTTTTCATGAGACGAATCAAAAATATATCATGATATTTAAGTATAGAGAAATAACCTTTTCCAGGGATAATCAAGTTTTGAATAAACTTAAAAAGAATTCTAGATTCTTCATCCAGTTCAGTAGTGATGACTCTCCTTTTGGTTCCATTTCCAGTTAAACTTTTCAAGGCATCTTAAAAAAAAATAATTAACTTGGAGGTGGAGGACCTCTCTGGTAATCTTCACAAATACCTTCATGAGGCATCCTAAGGCATGCAGCCCATAACCTCGAAGAAAACGTGCATATCTGGTCATTTATCCAACTTCTTACAATATAGAAACTTTCTAAAACAAATGAAAATTGCACATAATGATAAAATTGTGCAACTAGCTTCAGGTAGATAGGTCTATCTTCCTTTGAAAAACAATATAAACAACCTTGATCTTTCAATACTTTCAAAATCAGAGACTTACTCGATAGAAGACACTTAGGTCATATCTCTTTCTCAGGTAATACTATCCAGTTCACTAGATTTGGATTCAGAGGACCTTCGAGTGATAACTTAGGTGCGATCTTCTTCTTCTTTGAACTGCATTTCTCAGGAGTCGATGACGAAGGACATTTCATCCTATGCATTCACTGAAGGTTTGAGAGAGAGAAAGGTTGAAGGGTTGATAAAGGGTTATGATTTGAAAGAATAAAAGGGTTCTCTATTAAAGAACAAGTGAAACTTATTTTATTTTATCATTTAGGAATACCAATCGTTTCAAAAACAAAAGTGAAAGAAATAAAAAGGGTAAAATAAGTAATCACCGTGATACGAGTTCTAATTTATAAATAAAATAACAAATAATTCATACGGTGAGACAGTAACTGACTGTTACAGTGAGACAATAACATGTGTTCATGGTGAGATAGTAACAAGTGTTTACGATGAGACCATAACAAGTGTGATTTCTAGACCATGCAGCCATATTGTTAGAGACAGTAAGTTTCATATAGTAACCAAGAAATACTAAATGTGAGACTATAAACATGAAATAGTAAGTCTTAAGACAATAAAATATGAAACAGTAAGATATGAAATCATAAGATATTTACTTAAGGTTTATCATACCTAATTCTTGTATGATGTAGTATATTCTTTCAAAATTTAATGGTTTGGTGAATATATCATCAAGCTTATATTCATTTCCAATGAATTCCAAAGGGATATCACCCTTTTTATAATGATCTCTCAAAAAGTGATGTCTTACATCAATTTTCTTTGTCCTTGAGTGTGAAATCGGAATTTTCAAGATATTAATAGCACTTATGTTGTCACAATTTATAGGTACATGCATGAATTGATATCCATAATCTAATAATGTGTGTTTCATCAACAAAATTTGGGCACAAAAACTACCAACAGCTATGCATTCAACTTCTACAGTAGATAATGCAACAGAATTTTGTTTCTTACTACACCATGATACTAGTGACTTGCCTAAATAGTGACATGTTCTAGAGGTTCTTTTTCAATCTAACTTATAGCCACCAAAGTCAACATCAGAATAAATAACTATTTAAAATGATTGTCTTCTAGGATAGAACATTTATATATTGAGTGTATGCTTGAGGTGTTTAAAAATTATCTTTACAACATTTAAATGAGACTCCTTTGGATTTTATTGAAATCGATCACACATACATACACTAAACATAATGTCTGGTCAACTAGCAGTTAAGTAGAGTAAACTTCTAATAATTCTTCTATAAGTGATTTGATTAGTAGATTTTCCATCTTCATCAAGATCCAAATTACAAGTGGTACTCATTATAGTGTCACTATCTTTAGTTCCATTCAATCAAAAACGTTTTAGAAGATCTCTAGTGTATTTTCTTTGATTTAAAATAACACCATCATTATTTTAAAAGATTTTAAATCCAAGAAATAATTTTAGTTCATCCATTAAACTCATTTCAAATTCATTTTTCATCATTTTAGAAAAATCAATATAGAAATAATTTCTTGAAGATTCAAAGATAATGTCATCTACATAAATTTGAACTACTAAAACATCACTGGAAATTCATTTTATAAAAAGGGTTGGATCAAATATTCCTTTTGTAAAACCTTTAGAAATAAGAAAAGTACTTAGCCTATCATACCAAGCTCTTAAAGCTTATTTTAAACCACATAAATCTTTTTGATAATTTAAAAGTATGATTTGGAAAATAAGGATTTATAAAACCAGGAGGTTTCTCAACAAAGACATCCTAAGTTATATACCCATTTAGAAATGCACTCTTAACATCCATTTGATATAGGTTGAAATTAAGATGTGAAGTATAATAAAGCATAATTATGATGGATTCAAGTCTAGATACAGGTGAAAAGGTCTCTTCATAGTCAATTCCTTCTTCTTGACTATAGCCTTGTGCAACCAATCTAGCCTTGTTTCTAACTATGTTACCAGATTCATCTAACTTATTTCTAAACACCCATTTAGTGCCTATGGTGAATGTGTCTATGGATCTTTCAAAAGGTTTCCAAAATTTGTTCCTTTTAAACTGATTAAGTTCTTCTTGCATAGCCATCACCCAAAATTCATCATTGATAGAATCATTAATGTTTTTAGGTTAAAGTTGTGACAAGAAGACTTGATGTTCAAACTGATTTCTAAGAGAAGCTTTAGTTTGAGTACCTTTGTCTAATTATCCTACAACAAAATCTAAGGGATGGTTCTTAAGAGTTATAACAGCTCTAAAAAAGGAAGGGCTAGTGATTTCAGGTTCATCAAAAGATTCAGGTTCATTGTGACTTGAGTCTAAGGAATTTTCAGGATATGATTTTTTCACAGATTCCTTTACAGGATGGTTTGAGGATTTTGAAATAATTTATAGATTTGATACATCATCCTATAGGTTATATATAATGGTTTTAGTCTCATGTGGATCTATTTCATCAAATTTGGCATGGACAGACTCTTCCACACAATTAGTTCTTTTATTGAACACTCTATAGGATTTACTAGAAATTGAATATCCTAAAAATATTCCTTCATCACTCTTGGATGAAAATTTGTCAGGATTGTACCTAGTATTAAGGATATAGACTTTGCAACCAAAAACTTTGAAGTAGCTAACTTTGGGTTTTCGATTGTTCCATAAATCATAAGGAGTTCTTTTAATAATAGGTATAGTCAATACTCTATTGATTTTGTAGCATATTGTATTTACAGCTTCAACCCAAAAAATATACACGTAGTTCATATTCACTAAGCATTGTTCTAGCAATCTCTTACGTGGTTTTATTTCTTATTTCTACAAATCCATTATGTTGAGGTGTTTTAGGGGCAGAGAAATTGTGACTATAGCCATTTTGTGAGAAAAAGGATTCAAAATCTTGATTTTCAAACTCATGACCATGATCACTTCTCTAGGATTTAATTTTAAGTCCATTAAGATTTTCTACAGAATTGTCTTATTTGGTAAAGTAAGAGCATTCTTCACTTTTGTGAGCCAGAAAGAAGGTCCAAGTATATCTAGAGAAGTCATCTACAAGAACATAAACACAGTGATTTCCATTTAAAATAGAAAATCTAGATAGTCTAAACAAATCCATGTGAACTAGTTTGAGAGGTTGAGAAGTTGACACTTCTTTCTTTAGTTTGAAGGAAATTTTGTGTTGTTTTCCCTTTTGATAGAGATTACACACTTTATCATTTGGAAACTCAAGTTTGAGTAGGTCTTCGACTAAGCATTTTCTAGTTAGATTTCTAAGGGAGTGAATATTATATTGTCCTAGTCTCCTATTCCAAATCCAAGAATCTTTATGAAATATTCTTAAACATGAATTATTTTGAGAAACTAAATAATCTAAATTAACAAAATAAACATTTTCATTTCTTAATGTAGAAAACACTTATTCTTATTTGGAATAAAAAAAAATTTCAAGCATCATTTTCAAATCTAACATGAAATCCATAATCACATAATTGTGAAATACTAAGCAGAATATATTTCAATCCATAAAAAAATAGTACTTTAGAAATCAAAACTGAGTTAGAGTTACCAATTTGGCTAAAGACAATGATTTTTCCTTTGGAATTGTCACTAAATGTGACATGTCATCCATCAATTTTTATTATATTCTTGAATCATGAGCAGTCTCCTGTCATGTGACTTGAACACCCACTGTCCAAGTACCATAAAATTTTACAGGAATTATTTAAGTAGATTTCCTACAAAATGATCAAGAGAAAATAGATTTTGGTACCCATACTTGTTTGGGTCCAGTAACATTAGTGATAAGTGCTTTAGAAACCCATATCTACCTCATAGGTTTCCTATAAGCATTATGTAATGTATTTGGAAAATAAACTCTATTGGGTCCAGAAAAACTTAAAACGGTAGAAAGTGTATCATAACCTAAACTAGTTGATTTGTTTCCAGAACTGGGAGTAAAGATATATGTCATAAATTTAGGAACAAAGTTTGTTCTACCAAAATTTCTTTTACTAGGCCGATAATCATTTCCAGTATTGTATTTAGGTGAAATTTTTTTACCTAGAATTTGAGTAAGAGTATTTTTCCCATTGGTAAACTTTTCTAAGTCATTCTTTAATTGCTCATTAGACATTTTTAATTCATTGTTCTCCTTGAGCAGTTGATCATTTTTCCCTTTTTCAGTTGTGAGTTCAAATTTTATAGTCACAGTAAGAGCATTCTATTTCATCAAAGATTTATATTTATCTTTTAGTTAATTGTATGTTTCTTCAAGAATATTATAGTATTAAAACATTTATTCATTAGACATATTTTCAGAGTCACTCTCATTTACAGAATAGTATGAATTATGTACAGGAGAGTCCAATGTTACCTCAGACGTGTTTGTCATAAAACACATATTGTATTTGTTATCCTGTTCATCATATGATGTTTCTGAGTCACTTGAACTGTCCTCAGAAGCACACCAGGTTTCTTTCATTTCCTTTTTATACTTTCTATCTTTATCCTCATATTTATTTTTGTAATTGAGCTTTGGATAGTCATCCTTGATATGTCCTTTTTTCTTACATTCATAGGAGACAATATCATCAGTCTTGTCACATATTTTCCAATATTTATTCCAACTTCCTTTTTGATCATATCTTCCCTTGAAGTTAGGATTTATCAAAAAGTTATTATTCTTGTAAAATCTTTTGAATCTTATAGATAATTGATCCATCTCCTTATCACTATTAGGTGATGATTTTTCAATGCTATAACTCTCTACAGAAGCTTCCAATTTACCTTTGTCTTTGTGTTTAAAGGTGGTGGTCTTGAATGCCACACATTTTCTTTTGCGTCCATCCTCCTCTTCCTTGTTGAATTTAATCTCCTCTTCATACATCATTAGTTTACCAATGAGTCTTTTACAGGTAGCTTGTTTATGTCAAATGATTCTATAATATAGACATAGGTTCCTCTCCATCTGTTAGGTAGACATCTGATAATTCACATGATCTATTCCTTAGCAGTGACTTCTCTTCCAAGAGAAATCATTGTGTTGAAAATTTCATTAAACCTAAGATATATGTCAGAAATAGGATCATCAGGTTTCATTTTAAAGTTGTCATATTTAATAGTATAAGTATTAAGTCTCATTCCTTTTAAACTAGATGTTCCTTCATGTGAAATAGACAAGGTATCCCAAATTTCATGGGCAATTTTACAAGTATAAATTCTGTTAAATTATTTATATACTAAGGAGAAATATAAAGAATTTATAGCTTTGTAATTTTATTGTAGGCAGTTTTGGTAGGTTCATCCCAAGTGGTTATATCAGTACCAAGAATCTTATATTCATCTATAATTGAAGACCAAATTTTAAAACCCATACCTTTTAAATGCATTTTAATTTTAATTTTGCATTGAGCATAATTGGTTCCATTAGAGAATTGTGGTTTTTTGGTTACAGAACCTTCCAATATATTATCCATAATAAAGAAATACTTTTAAAGAGTTAGAAATTTAAAATTAACAAAAATTAACAGATCTTTAAATTACAACTACAATCACAATTGAATATGGTTAAAAATAAAGTCTTAATAAAAATACTTTGATACTAAATATTGGTCGGAGTAGATCACTAAAGAGGGAGGGGGTGAATTGAGTATCTATAAAAAACAATCTTTAAAAAGTAGTCCTATAAGGTTTCACCAATAAATTTAAATACAACCCAGTCAATCAAAGTAATAAAATTATGAAAGTTTGACTACTTCAATAACTTCTTAGAAGATTTATTAATTCTCAGTAATGTTAATAGTAGTTATTAATATTAATTTTGAAGCTATTATAATAAGGAAAAACAATTATAACTTCCTCTTCAATATTAACTATCAAAGTGAATTTTGTGAATTCTAAATTAAATAGTAAAATAGAGAAAACTAAATTTAAACAACACAGTGGATATAAAACAAGTGGTTCAGTCTCAAGAAAAGACCTAATCCACTCCACTTGGTGATCACCTGCCACCAAGCAGTTTATATAAATATATTTGATCCACACCCCGGATCGGGGTTAACAATAGTACACAAGACTATCCCTTCCACAATTCTACATGGGTATAAACTACCAGGCCACACATGGAACTATTCCACACTTATCCGTGGGTATACACAAGTGTAAAAAGGTATTTGAGATAGGATATCTTGTATCCTTTAGTTTAATATAGAATAAATATTGTGTTGTTATACATATACACATACTTATCGAAAGCTAATAAAATGATACACAATAGAGTAGAAATGATGAGATAAGTTTAGAAGTGCTCTGAGTGGTTTTCTATGCAGCTCTAGAATTCTAGGATGAAGCAGATGCAGAAATAAAGTACTCATATGAAAAATAGAGTATCGCAAGTCAGCTAGATTGGCAGGTGTTCTTCGTGGTGAAGATGTCATCCACTCTGGGATTCGAGTATGCTTCTTGTGTTCTTCAGCACTGTCGAGTTGTATGTGAAAATTCTCTCTTCAAAAATGCTCTAAGTATTTTCTTCATTGTCGTGCTCACACACTTTCTTCACGTTATTCCACTTTCATGTACATACTGTTTCTAGGCCACACTACTCTTTTATCTTGAAGTGCATTTGTTGGAGATAACAAGTTTCATGTGTTCTAAACCTCGTACCTCGTACTTCCAGGTGACATGTCTACAAAGAAACATTAATTATGTCAGTGCATTTAAAATCTTCAAATATGACAATTAGAGATTAAATTGAAAAACATCAAAACAGATTAAGAAACAGTGTCACAGTTTGTTTGTAACCAGTGTCTCTATGAATTGGTGTCTCCTTAAAATGGTGTTTGGATTGCTCACAGTGTCTGGTTCACGGTGTCTGGTTCAGGGTGTTTGGTTCACGGTGTCTGGTTCACGGTGTTTGGTTCACGGTGTCTGAGTCACATTGTTTAGTTTACAGTGTCTGGTTCACGTTGTTTGGTTCATGGTGTTTGGTTCACAGTGTCTGGTCACGGTGTCTGGTCACGGTGTCTGGGTCACGGTGTCTGGGTTATGGTGTCTGGTTCGTAGTGTCTGGTTCACGGTGTCTGGTTTACGGTGTCTGGGTCCTTTTCCAGAAAAACATAATTGGTGGCAGACTCACATTGTCTCAGACTTAGCCAAATATCTATATTTAGACTTAAGTAGTGATATTCATAAAATGTATTAGACTTAATCATTTATCAAATAAATCATTATAAAGTAAATCAAAGATAATGTACAATAATAAAACTGAATGTATAGAACTTAAGATATTTGGATATCTTTACTAAACAACTGTACATTTGATGTGAGATAGATTACACGAGATTAACAAGGTTTATAGACTAAATAGGATTTGTGATCATTAAAACATGATTGATACATGAGGATTCCAACAAAAACTATACTCTTAAAGTTATTATTCTTGTTTATAAATAGAAATGATAATGATTAATTAATGTGGAAAGAAAATTTGATGGCCTCCTTTGGAAGAGTCATTTAGTATGAAGCCCATTTGTCGAAAAAGGGAGTGAGATAGCGTCTTTGGGATTATCTCTTGAGAAATCCCAATCCATGCAACAACATGTTAATCGTGAATGAAATCGCCTATGGGATAAGTTAAAGTTAGTAGATATTACCACTCGGGTGATGTTATTCGAACCGCCCCCTGAGTCTATCACAATCACAAGACTTATACTTAGGCCGTATGTGGGTGTTATAATGGGTTATGTGTTTAGTACCTATTTACTTAAAATTTAATCCCTTTGTTTTAATAATTTTTTTCATCTTTCCTGTTTAAATAATAAATTTTCTTAAAAATTGAGATAGAACTTGATAAATTGATTTTTTTCGGGTAAAAATTATACTTTTGTAAGAGATATAAATTATTATATTAAAATAAAGTTTTATTAATTTTAATTATAATGAAATAGTATTATCAATACACTATTATTTAATTATAAATGATAAAATAAATTAATTTTTTTCAAGTGTTGAAGATTTTACTATGCATTTACTATGCATTTTCTGTCTGCTATTATTTTTAATAAATAAGTATTTTTATAGTTAATAGTTAAAATTATCATATTTAGATAATTATTATGATAAAATAAATTTTATTTTTGAAATCATAATTTTAATATTACGTTTGGGTGAATTTATGAGAATTTTCTAAAATACTTTAGTTTTTCGTGAATGATAAAATTACAGTTTGAGTTTTTTGGTATGTTTAATGACATCATAATGATGTAATAATTAATATAAAAGTATGGTTTACTATTTTTTATTAAAATATGATAATAGGTGTACCAAATGGAAAATACCATGTTAAAATACCCTAGACAAGTCCACGGGTTTTCAAATTCCACTACTAAGGTGTTCAAAGAAATTAATAAAACAACTCCCTCACTTTTTCAATAAATACCCACCCATTTATTTGTTTTAATTCATTAAAAATTCATCCTCAATGGATCTATGATAGTATTACCTCCCAAGGACCCCTCTTAATTTGTCTTAAATCCCCTAATGTCTTGATCTTCGAGTTTTAGGAGCCACTCTTCAAGGTAAGGGAAATATCAACTTCTCGTTTCCTTTCAAGTTCTCTTTTTTATGTGGTATGTATTTAAAATTTCCATAATATGTTCTTATTTACATTTTATTATACCCATATACTATATTAATATTCTTTTATGAAAATAATACCCATTTCCCCTATACATTTAATGTTTTCTAAAACCATGTTTCATACCTGTTATGCTGTATAACTTTCTTCTAAAAATTTATCTATTTTTCTCAAGAAATTATTTTATTTTATTTTCTGAATACCCAAACCCATTTATTCTCCAAGGGTATTAACATATATTTCAAAATTATCTATTTTATTTTGGTATTGACATACATGAAACCCGCCTTCCTTTTTTGTGGGTTTAAAACAACAAAAGGATCTTGTTTTTAGGAAATTTCTAAAACACCATGATTTTTATATGAACCTAGTTTCTTTAATTATACACTGGTTATTTATGAAACATTTTCTTATGATTTATGTGGCTCAAATTAATTAATTTATATGAATGGTTCACCCGTATATAACTTCCAGGCATTGGGTAAAAAATTTATTCTCTAGAGATGACATGTTTTACGATACCTTAGTGAATAACCCTGGTAAATTTTATGACACCTCAGTGAAAAACCTTGGTGATATGATTATGAATGTCTAATTTAAATGTTGTAACCACATTTCCATGTTATGATTCATGTTATTATTATTATACTATGCCTCTTGCTCATGCCTTTATGTATTTCCTCAAGTTCTTAAAAATATTCCTCAAGTTGAAAATTAAAATATTTCCCTTGTTTACCCTTACTGGGCCTTATGCTTACTATTTTATTTGATGTATGTCCCCAGGTTATGAGATATAGTAAATATACTTAGGATGAACCTATGATGAAGAATTTCAAGTGGATTAGAATAATGTTTTCACGTTTTAATGTATTATGCACCTTATTTACAAGACACTAAACATTAAAATAACATATCTTTGTAAAATGATATTAAAGTTATGTAATAAAATGGTAGGATGTCATAGTTAGTATCAAAGGATAGTTTAGTTATTTTTGGAAATTAGGATTTGAAAACATTAGGAAGAAACCTATAGAAAATTTTAGATATAGGGAAACTTCCTGGTATTTTGGTGAAATATTAAGTAAGTGGTTTCCTAACAAATAAATTCCTATCTATATATTAAAAAGTGTATGTGGATGTATCATAGATATACCTAGGGGTAAAACCTGAAAACACTGCTTTAATATAGACTTAAAAGAGAAATGGTGCATGACAATGGGCATTGTTGCACTCCTGGTTAGACACTCTTGGGGGATATTTTTGGTTAATCACAAGATTTTTGTGAACCATTATAAAGGATTTATAGAAAATGTAACTTTTGTTAAAGAATAACATATTTAAGAATGATGTTTTATGATATAAAAGTAACTTTAGAATTATAATATTATTAAATGAAACACGTTTCTCACTAAGGTTTTCTTCTATTAAAAATGTATAGAAATAGGAGAAACTGCATAAATGGTGAGCGAAACAGACCAGGCACTAATGAAATTATGATGGAAGCCAGAATGGAAACCTTTATGAGAATGATGAATCAAATGACTCAAGTTATGGTAAATAACTTGAGTCAATCTGAGAGAATGTGTAACGTCCCGGACCCGGGTGACACTCAACGGGTGCCCCGAACCCAGTTCGCCATGTGACCTCAAGCGCATTTCCCTAAACGCAAGAGGCTTCCGACTAGCAGCGAGGGCCCAGGTCTGATAGTGGGGAAACTATGCCCTCATTTGTCAAAGTATAGTGCATCGGAATGAAATAAAACATACAACGACAACGGAAGCAGTAAACATACACAACGGAAATAACAACTGCAGATGATATAAACAACAGTATATAAATGATGATTCTATATGTTTCAAGTTCTAAGAAAATAGCCAGAACATGTTATACATCAGTACAATACAACAGAAAGCATAGTATAGCAAAGAAAAGCAAACAGCTGGCAGCGGCATCGCGAGCCTAGGCTCGGTACAATGCCCTCCTACTCCTCAGCAATAGTCAAGTACTTGTATAGGGAATCTTGCCCCTATCTACACCTGCAACAACGTAATCTGTTTGGGCCAAAAAGCGTGACCCAAATAGGGTGTGAGAAACATATCTCAGTAGGCACCCACCAAATGCCCGTGCCCAACTGTGTGCAAACATGCAACAATAGCGTGCAGTAGTAAAATGAAATAAAGTAAGCAGTACTCAAAAGTAACTAACTCAACAGTCAAATTTTCATTTTATTATTCATTTAATCCATTAATTATTAGAAATCACCACAGTTCATTTCTAAGTAAACAGTCCACGTCCTCAGACAAGCAAACCTTACGCTCAGGTAAGCAGAATCCAACCCGCTGGTATAGCCCTCAGGCGTAACAGAATTTTCCCTCAGGCGTAGGAAGTGTCGCCTCAGGAACAGAAGTCAAGCCCTCAGGCACGAAAGGTTTCCCTTAGGCGAAATACTACAGCCCTCGGGCTAAATAGTGCAGTGCCCTCAGGCTAATCACGACAACGCCCTCAGGCTAAATACAACAATGCCCTCAGGCTAAACAGGTAACCAGGCCATTCCCAACAGGTAAACAAGAAGTAACAAGCAATTCCTCTCAAGGAAATTCTACAGTTACTACTTTAAAAGCATACCCTCAGGTATCTTGAAAAAATGGATAAATAGTGAATCTCACCCCGGGGGTGGTTCCGAATCCAAGCCATGATCCCAACCAGCATTTTGTTATCAAAATTTAATCACCTCTGCAATTATAGGCATTAAATATAGCAATGGCCTCAGCCACACGACACCCCAACATGGGCTCGTGGCACGAAAATGCACAAAACACATGACAATTGGAAAAACTAACACAAAGACACCAACCTTATACGCCAACGAATGTTATACCCAAAGGAGGAGGCCGAACTGCCACACTGTTCATCCGGCAACATGAGTACACAAAATGTACTCCCAAGTACACGGCGTGTACTATCGCCCAGCTGGCGGCGACTCCACCACCTTACTATTTAAGCATGCCGACTGACTACACAGCGTTTAAGGTACCACTACACATCGTGTAGTCGGTTCCTACACCCCTCATTGCCGACAGGGCTATACGCCCCGTGTACTCATCCCAACATGACCAAAAGTACACTGGGTGTAAAAAAGTACACGGCGTGTAGTTCGAAAATTTAGGAGTTTTCCCCATTTTCCATATTTTTCTCAAAAACACTTAAGGAAAAGGAAAAAGAAGAAGCCCGTACCTCAAAACTAAGAACCGGGTTCTTAAAAACTTCCCCCTTATAACAATTCATCCCCGAATTGCCCTTCCAAGGGTGGTGAAGATATAGATGTGAACAACTCCGGCCACTGAGCACATACGTTGGTCTCCCGCTCCCAGGTTTCGTCTTGCACTCAGTCATGCTGCCATAACACCCGTACGAGAGGAACTGACCAACCTCGGGGAACCTTCATGCTCCTGTCAACAATACAAATCAGATGCTCCTCATAGGACGCATCTGACTCCAGCTCAACCTCCTCTGACAGAAAGGTGTGAGATGGGTCTGAATGATAGCGACGCAACTGAGATACGTGGAAGACTTCGTGCATGGCTCGGTACCGCTGCGGTAACCACAACTGATAGGCAACCAGCCTGACTCTCTCAAGAATATCAAATGGTCCCACATACCACGGTGAAAGTTTACCCTATCTCTTGATCCGCTTGTGTCCCAGCCTCGGTGAAACATGCAAGAAAACCTGATCCCCGACCACGAACTCCAAAGGTCGTCTATGGCAATCAACATAAGACTTCTGATGAGACTGCGCGGTAGCCATCTGCTTCTGAATCAACTGGACCTGCTCAAATGTCTTCTATACGAGACGTGGTCCCAGTAAAGCTGCCTCACCTGCCTCTAACCAGCACAAGGGTGATCGGCACGACCTACCGTATAAAGCCTCATATGGTTCCATCTCAATAGTTGCCTAGAAGCTATTGTTATAGGAAAACTCGACTAAAGGTATACGCTTCTCCCAAGAGCCCCCAAAGTCCAGGACGCATGCACACAACTTGTCCTCTAGCACCTGTATCATTCGCTCTGACTGGCCATCTGTCTGAGGGTGGTAAGCTGTGCTCAGAAGCACCTGTGTACCCAGCGACCTCTGAAAACCCTACCAGAAATGAGACGTAAAGCGGGCGTCCATATCTGAAACAATAGAACAAGGGACCCCATGAAGACGTACGATCTCTAGGATATACAGCCTTCTGAGCTCGTCAAAACCAAAGGTCTCCTTGATTGGAAAGAAGTGAGCTACCTTCACGAGTCTGTCCACAACAACCCACACAGCGTCATTTCCACGAGGTGACCTTGGTAACCCCATCACGAAATCCATCGCGACATCGTCCCATTTCCACTCCGGGATGGGTAACTGCTGTAACAGACCAGCTGGTCTCTGATGCTCCAGCTTCACCTGCTGACAGATGGAACACCTTGTAATAAAGCCAGCTACATCCCTCTTCATACCCAGACACCAGTACTGACGTCTCAAGTCACGGTACATCTTAGTTTCCCCAGGATGAACTGCCCAAGATGAAGCCTGAAACTCCCGCATCAGCTCCTCACGTATATCCCCTGGAACCCATACTCGTCCATGGAAACGCAAAACCTTATCATCGCCTATTGTCCAACCAGGAGGAGGGTCATCACTTGCCACTGACTCCTGTAGAACTGGGCCTTCTGAATCCGATAGCTGTCTCATCCTCACTCTGTCCAGGAGGGTAGATGTCACAGCTAACAAGGAAAGATAAGTCTTCCCCTGACTATCATGCACATGAAAATGCATCTCAGAGATCAAGGTCATGAGTTGCCACTCACCACTGGCCTCTTGCACTGCCTTTATCTGAGTCTTCCTGCTCAGTGCATCAGCTACTGCATTACCTTTACCAGGTGTATAGGCAATCTCAAAATAGAAGGACTGTAGGTACTTGATCCACCTTCATTTCCTCAGATTCAGGTCACGCTGTTTAAAGATATACTTGAGGATTTTGTGGTCGGTGAAAACCAAAAAATGCTCCCCTAATAGATAATGTCTCCAACAGTGCAACGCATTCACAACTGAAGCTAACTCGAGATCATGCGTCATGTAATTCCTCTCATGCGGCCTCAAATGCCGAGGCCCGTATGCAACAAATCGATCACCCTGCATCAACACTACTCCCATACCAATACCTGATGCATCACAGTAAACTGTATAGCTCTTCCCCTGCTCCGTGAGTATCAGGATCGGTGCTGATGTCAACCTTCCCTTCAGGTCCGGAAAAGCTGTGTTGCAAGATTCTGACCAAACGAACTTCACACCCTTCTTAGTTAGTCCCATCAACGACGTTGCTAAGTGGGAGAAGTCCTGTATGAAATGCCTGTAGTAACCAGCCATCCCTAAGAAACTCCGTATCTCAAACACATTCTTAGGCTTCTCCCAGGAAACTAATGCTCTCACCTCTTCTGGGTCTACTGAAACTCCTGACTCTGAGCTGATATGACCCAGGAAGTGAATTCGGTCCATCCAAAAGTGGCACTTTGAGAGCTTAGCATATAGACGATGCTCTCTCAGTGTACTCAGTACGATCTCAAGATGGGTGGCATGGTCGTGTCGAGTGCGAGAGTACACCAAGATGTCGTCCATGAATACTACCATAAAATAATCAAGATACGGATGGAACACATGATTCATCAGATCCATGAAAACCGCTGGCGCGTTCGTGAGTCCGAACGGCATAACCGTATACTCGTATAGACCATACCTACTCCTGAAATCCGTGAGAGGTATATCAGATGGTCTCACGCGCAGCTGATGATATCCTGATCTCAGGTCAATCTTAGAGAACACTCGTGCTCCACGAAGCTGATAAAAAAGATAATCAATCCTTGGTAAGGGATATTAGTTCTTAACCGTCAACTAGTTCAGCTTCCGATAATCCACGAAAAGTCTAAGAGTACCGTCCGCCTTCTTCACAAAAAAAATCGGAGAACCCCAAGGAGAAGTATTGGGTTGTATAAATCCCTTTGCCTTCAACTCCTCTAACTGCCTCTTGAGCTCCTACAACTCAGGTGTGGCCATCCTATATGGAGGAATGGACACCGGTGCTACTCCTGGAACAAGCTCAATAGATAAATCCACCTCACGCACCAGAGGTAGACCTGAAAAGTTGTCCGGGAAGACATCCTTGAAACAATAAAAAACTGGAGGGAAATCCGTCTGAAAATTCCCCTGATCATCCAGATATAAGCTTGAAATCTGGGCTGTGACTCCACCTCGCCCATGATGCTCTGGTCCAGTTTGACTCGCCTGAACATCCCATTCTCCCTTGTATAGAAACTCTCCGCCCTCTGGTGACGTGAAACTCACCCTGCGACGATAGCAGTCTACAAATGATCGAAAGGGAACCAACCAGTCCATTCCAAGAATGACGTCATAGCTCATCATCTCTAAGACATAGAGGTCCCAAAGGAAGTGACACCCACCAACCTCAAGGGGGCACTCCTTACACTAACGCACACCAGCCGTCCTAGTCCCCAACGGAGTGTCTAGCGTCATGATAACAGAAGAAGTAGAAACACAGAGCCCAAGGATCTCCACAATGGGTACAGATACAAAACTATGTGTAGAACCCATATTAAAAAGTACTGTAGACAAGACAGAAGCTACTAGAATAGTGCCTATGACTGTAGAAGGTCCAGGATCCTGCTCCTGCGGGGTCTGTTGCACCGCATATGTTTACCTAGTGCCGTAGCCCTGCGACACAGCCTGGATACCTTGAGATGTCCCGCCCTATTGCCTCTGAGATCCTGGTGTCTGGATACCATGGCCAAGACCACCATCTCTGCCTGCACGCCCAGACGTATTCCAGTTCCCTGACTGGTAAGAAGCCACTGGTCCTGCTCCCACACGCGAAGTCTGCACAGAACCCCTCTCACTAGCCATCCGTGGAAACACCCTGCAAACGCGCTGCAGATGACCCATCTTGCCGCAAGCTCGACACTCCACTGGGTCTCATGGACACTGCGGTCTCTTGTGCCCCTCTCTACCACACTGGTAGCACCTGATCGGACCACCTGAAGAAGCTGCCTGGCTGGTACTGCCGCCCTGAGAAAATTCTATCTGTATGTTCCTCTTGCCAGCAGAAATAGTACCAGTAACTGGTGCTGAACCGCCCTGGACTACACCACTAGATTCCTATAGGTTCCTCTCCATAATCAGCGCCTGGTTTACAATGGCATGTACAGTGGGAAACCTGAAGACATTCACCAGCGCTCAGATGTCATACTGAAGACCATCCTCAAAACGTCTGGCTCTTAGCATCTCATCACCCACCAGCACAGGTGCAAAGCGCTGAAGCTCCACAAAATGAGCGGAATAGTCCATCATTGACATAGCGCCCTGCTGTAGATTCATGAACTCTCAAGCTCTATCTTCCCTCAGCATCTCGGGAAAGAAAAATTCATAAAAGACTGCCTCAAAGTCTTACCACGCCATGTCCTTGTGATGCTATGACTGGGTGGTAACATCCCACCACCTCTTGGCGGAATCACGCAGCATGTAAGTTGCGAGCTTGACCCTCCGAGCTAGAGGCATCTCAAGATGGTCAAAAATAGTCTACATCGATCTAGACAAGACTCCGCATCCTGTGGCCAACCATCCTCTGAAAACATAGGCGGATGCTGCTGCTGAAAGATACGCGTCAGCTCGGCCATAGATGTAGCAGCCTGCGGTGCTCCCTGAAAGGTCTGCATAAACCGCATAAAACCTTCACGGAACTGCGCCTCCGTGCCTATGTCCGGTATAACAGCTAGGTCCACATCTGGCTCTACTGGGGGATCAACTGGTAGCCCATGGCCTTCCATATTCAGAGTATAATCATCGCCGCTCTCCTGGAGAACAACGCGCGGTCGTCTAAGCTGCATGACACTACAATGTCAAAATCATGCCTTAGATTCAAGACTATTAAGGCTGAAACGAAGAAACCAAAAAGGGAACAATAGGAAGAAGGCATCTTAAAATTTTAAAAACAAGACTACACAGCGTGTACACTGACTACACGGTGTGTACTTGACTTCCCTTCCCCTGCCCAGGTCCTTCTACACGACTAAGCCACATGGCTCCCATTAAAATAAACTACATGGCGTGTACTTAATCTACACGACGTGTATGGTGTTATTTTCCAACTGCCCATGTCTTCTGTGACATGGCCGACTACTCGGCTTGAAACTACACGGCGTGTTACACACGCACACGGCATGTACATCATCCCCATTTCTCCTCCATACGGCTAAGTCCGCACGGTCTGTCCTTGGACAAGACTACACGGCGTGTCCCAAAAGGTACACGACGTGTTCAAGGAACGGTGACATCGACCCGTGTTGTTAGTTACACGACTGAGTCCCCAGGTCACACTAAACGGCATGTTCATTAATGACACGGCGTGTTCTGTGCAGGAGTTCACCGACCTGTGTTGTTAGTTACACGGCCGGACTCCGGGTCAATACTACACGGCGTGTATCTATGGTACACGGTGTGTTTTACCCAAGCACTTCCCTACCCCGTGTCTCCACCCACACGGTTTGTGACACGGGAAGAGACTACACGGCGTGTACTCAGAGTACACAGCGTGTACTTAAAAAGTTCATTTTTTTCTTCCCGAACAGAAGGCCACACACGACGTGTGTAAGGATAATACACGGCGTGTATACTGGGTTTCCCGACATTATGCCTCAAAAACTTCTTTGGAACCCAGAAAATACCGAAAAAATAAAACCCAAGTGTCAAATTCCGACCCGTGAGGGCCCATACTCCCCACAAATCAAAATTTTACATCTTATCTGTGTTATAACTAAAAACCAGTCAATGATCCACCAAATTCCGGTCAATGGGGGCCCATACTCCCCAAAAACCAAAGTTTTTAGTACATTCTATAAACATAATTACACAAAATACACTATCAAACAGCAGGTATTTATCAAGTAGCTATCATAACAACATGTTTTACTAGCACAACAACTATCATAACAACATGCAATTTCTAATGCACCTACATGGCATGGAAACTATGCATGGAATGTGATATCTAGAATGTTCCTAAATGATGCATGAGATGACATACCCTCATCTCATCGGGTTGCAATTAAATAGAACCCACAAATAAAATATAAACAACATAATCCAACTGCTTTACCCAACAGTGAAAACATTTCAACTGTAAAATTGCAAAATCAGAAGAATTGCAAAATATGAGGTAGACTGGCTTTTCCCTGTACACGGGTTAGCTAAACCCGGGCATAGATTATTACCAACTACCATTCATCCTATCCCTGTCTACGGCTCCAAATAGTAAGTCAAAGAAAATAACACCTCTGATACCACTTTCTAACGTCTCGGACCTGGGTACCACTCAACGGGTGCCCCGAACCTAGTTCACCATGTGACCTCAAGCGCATTTCCCCAAACGCCAGAGGCTTCTGACTAGCAGCGAGGGCCCCAGTCTGATAGTGGGAAAACTATGCCCTCATTTGTCAAAGTATAGCGCAGTGGAATGAAATAAAACATACAACGACAGCGGAAGCAGTAAACATACACAACGGAAATAACAACTGAAGATGATATAAACAACAGTATATAAATGATGATGCTACATGTTTCAAGTTCTAAGAAAACAGCCAGAACATGTTATACATTAGTACAGTACAAAAGAAAGAAGAGTATAGCAAAGCAAAGCAAATAGCTGGCAGCGGCATCGCGAGCCTAGGCTCGGTCCCATGCCCTCCTACTCCTCAGCAACAGTCAAGTAACTGTATAGGGAATCTTTCCCCTATCTACACCTGCAGTAACATAATCTGTTTGGGAGGAAAAGCATGAACCAAACAGGGTGTGAGAAACATATCTCAGTAGGCACCCACTAAAGGCCCGTGCCCAACTGCGTGCAAACATGCAACAATAGCATGCAGTAGTAAAATGCAATAATGTAATATGCACTCAAAAGTAACTAACTCAACAGTCAAATTGTCATTTTATTATTCATTTAATCCATTAATTATTAGAAATCACCACAGTGCATTTCTAGGTAAACAGTCCACGTCCTCAGACAAGAAAACCTTACCCTCAGGTAAGCAGAATCTAACCCATAGGTATAGCCCTCAGGCGTAACAGAATTTTCCCTCAGGCATAGGAAGTGTCGCCCTCAGGCACAGAAGTCAAGCCCTTAGGCACGAAAGGTTTCCCTCAGGTGAAATACTATAGCCCTCAGGCTAAATAGTGCAGTCCCCTCAGGATAATCACAACAACGCCCTCAGGCTAAATACAACAATTCCCTCAGGCTAAACAGGTAACCGGGCCATGCCCAACAGGTAAACAAGAAGTAACAAGCAATTCCTCTCAAGGAAATTCTACAATTACTACTTTAAAGGCATAACCTCAGGTATCCTGGCCAAACGGCTAAACAGTGAAACACACCCCGGGGGTGGTTCCGGATCCAAGCAATGATCCCAACCAGCAATTTATTATCACAATTTAATCACCTCTACAATTCTAGGCATTAAATATAGAAACGGCCTCAGCCATACGACACCCCAACATGGGTTCATGGCACAAAAACGCACAAAATGCACGATAGTTGGAAAAACTAACACAAAGCCACCTACCTTATACGCCAACAAACATTATACCCGAACACCGACTCCAGAAACGCCCAAGAACAGCGTAGATCTTACGAAGAACAAAACCCATTCAAACGTAAATAAATTCCCCTCGGGAAATAATTGGTAAGAATGGTACCAGGAGAGGAGAGGGCTTACCCGTGTGGTTCCAAAGAGATCGTTCGAATCCGAATCAGATTACAGATGAACACCCGACGGATCTTCAAAGGTCTGACCTCCTCCTTTGGCTCCAAATCAGCTCAAGTGTCTCCTCTGCCAAAAGAGGAGGCTACTACCTATTTTAAGTCGAAAAAACAAAGTATACGGCGTGTACTTCTGAGTACACGACATGTACTTCTTTCATTTAACTGCTCATTTGGCAGCACCGCCACACTGTTCATCCGTCGACATGAGTACACGACATGTACTCCCAAGTACACGACGTGTACTGTCGCCTAGCTTGATGCGACTCCACCTCCTTACTATTTAAGCCTACCGACTGACGACATGGCGTTTAAGGTACCACTATATGGCGTGTAGTTGGTTCCTAAACCCCTCGTCACCGACATGGCTACACGCCCCGTGTACTCATCCCAACACGACCAAAAGTACACGACGTGTGAAAAAGTACACGGCGTGTAGTACCAAAATTTAGGAGTTTTCCCCATTTTCCAAATTTTTCTCAAAAACACTTAAGGAAAATGAAAAAGAAGAAGCCCGTACCTCAAAACTGAGAACCGGGTTCTTACAGAATGGATTCACCATGGAGAAAAAACATTTCTGTTGAGTTCTTTATGAGTCAGTGAATACTATTTTTCAGTGGATATACTTACCCATTTATTTCTGAATAGTATATAATCTCTTTAGAAAAGATATTTTATATACTCCACTGTTTAGAATAAGAAAAACCCACCTTGGATGTTTACCACTTAGAGGGGGAAGCTGATCTGTGGTTTGTACAGATCAAAAATATAAATCCAAGAGGGGATATTTAAGCTATGGAGTGGGATGAGTTCAGGGGAACCTTTTTCAAAAAATATTTTCCCCAATCAATGTGAACAAAAATAGATAAGAAATTATTAGATTTGAAATAGAAGGAAAATGAATCTATGTCAAGATATGAGATGAACTTTAAAAGAATTTCCTTCTTCCCCTCTAGCGTTTTCATAGATCCTAATGGGAAGGTTGATAGATTCTTCAGTGGACTAAGACCTCATCTACAGAAGAATCTTGATAACGAGACAATGAAAACTATGTGGAGATCGTGAAGTTTGTTATGAAAGTTGAATTGTAGTTCTGTAAGATACAATGGTCTCAAAAATCAAATGAAAAGAAGGGATATTTAGAGCCAAATATAGGGAGGAGATTAGACTAAGGTAGAGGAGTAAAGAAAGTGTAACTTTCCACATGCAACAAATGTGGGAAGAAGCATTCAGATAATTGTCTGCTCAAAAGAGGGAAGTGTAAAAAGTGTAGAAGAGATGACCATATCATTAAGAATTGTCAAAGTGAAGTAAAAAACTCAACATCTCATCACTAAAGACTAAGGGAAGATGGTCAAACCCCCACATAAATTCTAATTCTTCAAGTGTAGATAGCTTGGACACTTTTCCAATCACTATACAAATCTAGGGGTAGTGGAGGCGAATCACCATCAGGCTTAGCATAGGAAAAGGGAGAAAGTTTGTGATTTTTCTATCACCACAACTGAAGTTGAAGCTCCAAATGATGTGGTGTATGGTACTCTCATTGTTCTCTCAAAGTTCAAAAACACTTTGTTTGATTCTATTTCTACACACCCTATTATTTCTTCCAAGTTTATAAAGAATATAGAATCAATCCTTGAACTTCTAAAAGTATAAATATCAACCAAGACTCTCAGAGGAATTATCCAAGTATCAAAAGTGTATATAAACTCTATTATTCACATTTGTGAGCATAATATTATCTCAAATATAGTAGTCATTCCCATTTTGGAATTCAACATTATACTAGGGATAGACTGGATCCAAATGTATAATGTTAAGATCAACTTCAAAAGAAAAGAAATCTCAGTAGTATTGATTGGAAAATCTATAGTTGTTTTCAAAGGGGAGATATCTCGACCATAGATTTGTTTAGAAACACCTCCCAAAGATTTCTTTATATAGATTATTAGTGAAGACGGAGAAAGAAATGAAAGTGTATGAATAGATAATTTCCCCATCATTTAGGAATACATTGATGTATTTCCTGAGGAGTTACTTAGACCTCCCCTATAAATAGAGTTATTGTTCTTCAATGAACTTTTGTCTGTATCCAAAAATATATAAAAAACCCTATATAGAATTGAAAATGTGGCGTTGGAGGAATTAAAGAAACAAATCCAAGGTCTTTTGGAGAAGGGGATTATTTGGCCAAGTGTGTCTCCTTAGGGAGAACCTATTATCTTTGTGAAGAATAATTATGGATCAATGCAGTTATGCATTGATTATATAGAACATAATGGGGTCATAGTGAAGAATAATTACACTCTTCCTAGAATTGATGATTTATTTGACCAGCTTCACAGGGCTCAATTATTCACCTATTTTTATCTTCGATCTGGTTATCATCAATTATGGGTGAAGAAGGAAGATATTCCAAAGACCGTTTTCCAATAAATATATTAGAATTATGAGTTTTCAGTTATTCCATTTGGTTTGACTAATACACCTTCTATTTTTATGGATTTCAGGAATAGAGACTTTAAGAACTACCTTTATAACTTTTTGGTAGTTTTTATTGATGATATTTTGATATATTCAAAAATTCATGAGGAGCATGAGGATTATATAAGAGTTTTATTTAATACTATGAGGAAGGATAGTTTATTTGGAAGGTTAAAAAATGTGAATTTTGGTTACAACAAGTTACTTTCTTGGGGCACATTTTGACCAATGAAAGAATCATAGTTGACCCTACAAAGACAAAGGTTGTGGAGGAGTGTCCTCATCTTACAACAGTAACTGAGATTCATAGTTTATTTGGTTTAGTAGGATATTATAGGAGGTTTGTGAAAAAAATTTCACGACATTCTAATTCACTAGCCAAGTTATCTTGAAAAGGCCTCAAGTTCATCTGGACAAAGGAGAATGAAGAATGTCTCTAAGAGCTGGAGAATATATTTGTTACTACACCTACATTAACTCTAACCTCTACCAAAGATGGATTCATTTTTTTTAGAAATTCATATATGAAATGGATTGGGTCTATCCTCATGAAAAATTATAAGTTGATTACTTATGAATCATTCCAATTGAAGCCTCATGAGAAGAACTATCTTACACATGACTTGGAGATGAATGTAGTTGTTTTTTCTCTGAAGATATAGAGGAAATATATTTATGGGGAGAAATATGATATATACATAGACCATAAAATTTTGAAGTATAGTTTCACTAAAAAGTAATTGTACATGAGATAGAGGATATGGTTGAAAATTCTTAAAGAATATGATTCTTCAATTCATTATCATCCCGAAAGAGCAAACAAAATCGATGATTAACTAATTAGGAGAGACCCTGTTGTGCTAACAATGATGAGGAATCAAAGAGATCCTTTGATCAAAGACCTAGTAAAACTATACAAGGGAATCGTAAGAGAAGGGGCATCATAAAACCTATCCCAAATGATTTCTCAACTGCCATTACTAGTGAAGATCAAGAAATATCAAAGAGAGGATCTTTTGTTACAGTAGAAGATAGAGGCTTTGTAGAATGAGAATATTTCAGAGTTCATTATTGATAAAGAATCTATACTGAAATTTCATTCAATAATATGTGTTCCATCTATTCCAGAAATAAAGTAAGGATTTGATGGATGAAGCTCATTGTGCTAATTTTTCTATACATCCTGGAAGAACTAAAATTTATAGGGACATTCGTGATAATTTTTTGTTGGATAACATGAAAAGGGAGATTTCCAACTACACTACAAGGTTCCAAGTGTGTCAAAAAGTGGAGGCAGAGTGACAAATTCTTAAAGAGGTATTAAAACCACTACCCATACCAGCATTGAAGTGGGATAATATCACTATAGACCTTGTCATTGGTCTCCCAAAAATATCCAAATGAAATAATGCAATATGGGTTATAGTGGAACGTCTCACCAATACTACCCATTTTATCTCTATTTGGGAAGATTTATCTCTTGAAAAACTTTCCAAGATATATATTAAGGAAGTGGTAAGGCTGTATGGAGTTTCAAATTGTATCATATTTGATCATGATCTAAGGTTCACATCAAAATTCTGGAGAAGTCTTCAACATGATCTGAGTACTAAATTGAATTTTAGTATGTCCTATCATCCCCAAATTGATGGACAATCTAAAAGGACTATTTAGAAACTCTAGGACATTATTAGAACATGATAAGTGGATTTTAAAGTTAGATGGTACCAACATCTCCCATTAGTTGAGCTCTAATACAACAAAAACTTCCATTTAAGTATTCAAATGGAACCCTATGAAGATCTATATAGGAAGTGATTTAGAACTCATACTTTTTAGGATGAAGCTTATGAGAGAAAGATTCTTTGTCTCGATCTTGTGCAATAGATGATAGAAAAGGTTCATGACATCCAACAACACATAAAGGCTGCTAAAATTTAGAAGAATAGTTATGATAACAACCATCGAAGGGACTTAGAGTTTGATGTTGGTGACAAAGTATTATTTTGATATTCAACTTGGAAGATATTCATGATGTTTAGAAAGAAAGGAATCTCAACCCCAAGTACACTGGCCCCTATGAAATCCTTGATCGCATAGGAGTAGTGGCCTATCAAATTGCACTTTATCCAAATCTAGCACAAGTTCATGATTTTTTCCACATATCACTCTTAAATAAGTACATAATTGACCCTTCACATATACTTAATCCTAAGTTAGTACAACTAGAACATGAACTATCTTATTAGGAGAATCCAGTGGAGATCTTGGACCATGAAGACAAGGTTCTATGCAACAAGACTACCCACCTCGTTAAATTATTATAGACGAACCCAAAATATGAAGACACAATGTGGGAACCCAAGAAGATAATAAAATTGGAGTACCCACACCTTTTCTCAAATGATGAAATGAGATGAAATTTCATGGATGAAATTTTTTAATGGGGACAAATGTAATGACTCGAACTTTTTAATAATAATAATTTCCTGAAAATGTTGGTTATATTGATTTACACAAAAAATTGTATCTCTTTAATAATGAAGGAAGTATATTTTAATGTGACCATCGGGTTTTCACTGCTATATGACCATAAGTCAATTATGATCATTGGTCAATATGACTGTTGGTAAATATGATTGTTGGAAACTATACTCATAATGTTATGATTATTTTTTATAAATATAAATGATAATGATTACTTAATGTAGAAAGAAGAGTCAATGTCCTCCTCCAATAGAGTCATGTCGTATGAAGACCATTTTTTCGAACTTGGGAAGGAGGTAATGTCTTTGGGATTTACTCTTGATCAAGCCAAAGCTGAGCTTCAACATGATAATCTTAAATAAAATCGCCTATGTGAGAAGTTCAAGTTAGTGGAGATTACCACACAAGAGATGTTATCTGAGTATCCCCAAGAGTGTATCAACATCGAATGGATTACCCTTAGGTTGTATGTGGGTGTTATAATGGGTTATGTGTCGAGACCCCAGTTTCTTAAAATGTAATCCATTTGTTTTAATAAAATTGTTATTTCATCTTTTCTGTTTAAAAAATAGTTTTGCTTAAAAATTGAGATGAAATTTTATAAATTAAATTTTCAGGTAAAAATTGTACTTTTTAGAGACATATAAATTGTTATATTAAAATAAGGTTTTATTAATGTTTATTATAAAGGAATAGTATTATCAAAACACTCTTATTTAATTACAAATGATAAAATAATTTTATTTTTTTCTAGTGTTGAAAATTTTACAATGGATTTTACTATGCACTTTCTGTCTGCTATTATTTTTAATAAATAAGTACTTTTATTGTAAAAATTTAAAAATTTTATGTTTAGAGAATTATTATGATAAAATAAATGTCATTTTTTAAATTAGAACGTTGATATTAGGTTAGACCAAGTTTATGAGAATTTTCTAAAATACTTTAGTTTTTCATGAATAGTAAAATTACAGTTTTAGTTTTCTGGTATGTTTAATGAAATCATAATGGTGTAATAATTAATATAAAATTCTGGTCGACTATTTTGGATTAATATATGATAATATGTGTCTAAATTTTCCAATAACATTGGAAAATACCATTGTAAATCCCATGGTTTTTCAAATACCACTGCTGAGGTGTCCAAGGAAATTAATAAAAAACTCCCTTACCTTTTCTATAAATACCCACCCATTTCATCATTTTATATCATTAAAAATTAATCATCCATGAATATCTTATATTATTACCTCCCAAAGAGTCCTCCCAAGGTGTCCTAAATCCCCTAAGGTCCCGATCTTTGTGTTTTTGGAGCCACTCATCAAGGTAATAGAAATATCAACTTTTCTTTTCCCTTCAAGTTATCTTTTTTATGTGGCATGTCTTTAAAATTTACATACCATGTTCTTATATAAATTTTATTATACCCCTATAATTTATTAAGAGTATTTTATGAAAATAATACCCCTATACCCTCTCTTTTTAATGTTTTATAAAACCATGTTTCATGCCCATTATACTGTAGAATTTTCTTCTCAAAATTTATCTCTTTTGTTAAAGAAATTATTTTATTTTATTTTGTGAATACCCAAAACTCTTTATTCTATAGACGTATTCAAATAGATGTAAAGATGATCTATTTTATTCTGGGATTTAAATACATGAAATCCACCTTCCTTTTTCAAGGGTTTAAAATTATAGAAGGATCATGTTTTTAATCACTTTCTAAAACATCATGATTTTGATATAAAACCCATTTCTTTTATTCTCCATGGGTTATTTATGAAAATTTTAATTATTATCTATTTGGATAACATTAATTAATACATATGAAGTGTGTGCCTTCATATCTCTCTAATGCATTGGGTAAAGAATATAATCTCTAGAGTGACATGTTTTACGATACCTTGGGAATTGTTTTGCCACCTCATTGACAAACCATGGTGATATGATTATGAATGTCTAAAGAAAATGTTGTAGCCACCTTTACAAGTTATTATTCATGTTCTTATTATTATAATATGTATATTTCTCATGCATTTATGTATTTCTTAATGTTCTTATTTATATTCCTCAAGATGGAAAGTAAATTGTTTCCCTTGTTTACCCTTACTTGGCCTTCTGCTCACCCTTTCCTTTGATGTATGTCTGTAGGTTATGAGGTACAGTAAATGTACTTAGGATGAACCTATGATTAAGCCTTTAAAGTGTATTAGAATAATTTTTTCAGGTTTAAATGTATTATGTACCTTATTACTAAGACACAAAACATTAAAATATACTCAGTTTGTAAAATGATTTGTAATGTTATGTAATAAAAAGGTGGGATGCCATAGTATAAGAAATGTTTGCATAATCCCTTTGGAATTATTTCATTATTATTTAACTTTGTGATATATCTGACACCTTTAGATATACTTATCAATCTCATTTTTTATAATGCACCACCAGAAGTGTTCTCGAAGATCACAGTTCATCTTAGTACTTCCAGGATGGATGGAGAAAGATGAGTTATGTGAATTATCCAATAGAACCTTATTTATCATAGGTGATGAAGGCACACAAATACTAGTTCTAAATTGAATCACAACATCATCATTGATGTGGAATTGATGTAGCTTCGCTTCCTTTACCACTTTCACCTTCTTTTGTAGCTCCAGATCATTCCTTTGTGCCTCCATAATCTTCTATTGGATAGATGGTTTGTACATAATTTTGGAAAGGTAGGATGTATTATTTGTTTTTTTATTTCTATATCCATCCTTTATATATCCTAAAATATAGGGTCTTTCTCAATCCACATCATGAATAGAGTAGCATGTTATTTTCTACTAAGAGCCTTAACTACCTTATTTATCATCCCAATAAGATAGTGAATAGAGCATTCATAGTCCTTGATTAGATCCACCCATATAATTTTAGGCATGTTGAACTCCTTCTGTGTGAATATATACTTCAGACTCTTATGGTTAGTATATACGTCACACTTCTCACCATAGAGATTTGTCCTCCATATTTGTAGAGAAAATATCACAACTACTAACTCATGATCATGCATCGAGTAGTTCTTCTCATGGATATTCAACTATCATGAGGTGTAGTGTGACAACTGGGCCCCGATGACAGCAAAAACACCCATCCTTAACATGGCCATCAGGTCCTGGCTGACCAGGTACCACCAACTACCCCGCAGACACATGGTCCCCACCCAGGGGCCCACCCACATGCCTGAACGAGTCATCTGACTAAGAAATGTCCCCACAGGCCAACACATGTCCTTTTTAGTGTGATTTTTCATCACTCACACACACCCTGGGTAACTTCTCAGAAGGTCACCCATCCTGACCACTACTCCAAGAAAAATACACTTAACTGTGGAGTTCTAATCAGGAAGGCTCCTAAAAAGGAAGGTGCACCTTGTTGACATGAGTTATATCATTTAGTCATTTAAACCTTTATCATTCTAGAGTGTTACAATCACCCCCATCCTGACCACTACTCCAAGACAAGAACACTTAACTGTGGATTTCTAATCAAGCAGGCTTCCGAAAAGGAAGGTGCACCTTGTTGACATGAGTTATATAATTTAGTCATTTAACCCTTTATCATTCTGGGGTGTTACGATCACCCCCCCTTTAGAGAACAACATCCTCGTTGTGGGCCCTACATCTCAACCCAGGCAGTGCACCACACTTAAGGCTGGGTACCACCTATGATACCAAATGTGACAACTGGACCCCAATGACAGCACATACACCCCCCTTTAACATGGCCATCGGGTCCTAGCCCACCAATTACCACCAGCTGCCCCGCAGACACGTTGTCCCCACCCAGGGGACCACCCACATTCCTGAACGGTCCATCTGACTAATGACTGTTACCATAGGCCAACACATGTCCTTTCTAGTGTGCTTTGTCCTCACTCACATACACCCTAGGTAACTTCGCATAAAGTCACCCATCCTGACCACTACTCCAAGCCAAGCATGCTTAACTGTGAAGTTCTAATCAGGTAGGCTCCCAAAAAGGAAGGTGCACCTTGTTGACATGAGTCTTATCATTTAGTCATTTAACCCTTTATCATTCTGGAGTGTTACATGGTGGCTATCACTTTATCATTTTGAATGAGTACACAACCCAATCCTTTCTTTAAATAATCACTTTATATCAAAAAGCCTTCTCTACTTATTAGTAGTGTGAGTACAGGTGCAATGTTTAGTCTATTCTTGGACTCCTTTAATCTTTCCTCAAATTATTCCATCTAGACATAATTTACCCCTCTCTTTGTTATCTTAGTTAGCGTGTTAAAGAATCAAGATAAATTCCTTAAAAATTTCTGATAATACCCTAATAAGATAAGAAAACTACCGATTTCCATGACACTAGTGGGTATAAACCATTCCTAAATTACCTTTGTTTTTAGGGGCCCACAGAATTTCTTTTAGTTTTTATCATGTTACCCAATAATGCAACTTTCCGAATCCAAAAGTCAGACTTGCTGACTTGGCGTACAATTTATCATTCCTTAATGTCACTAACAAAATCCATAGATGTTATTCATGTTCTTCCTTAGTCTTGGATTAAAAAAGATAACTAGGGAACCCCAAGGTGATGCAATAGTGTGTATTAACACTTTTTCAAATTCTTTTGCAGCCACTTATTTAAATCTTCAAGTTCAATCGAGGCCATTCTGTAGGGTCATTTTGAGATAGGAGTGGATCTGGGTATGATATCTATTGAGAACTTTACCTCATGATCTAGAGGAAGTATGGGAAACTCTTTGGGACATAAATTAGTGTATTTTCTAACAATGGGAATTTCCTCTAGGTTGATACATTACTTTAACTCAACCATTTATGAAAGGTATTCTTATCCATAGGTTATCAACACCCACACCATTGATTAATTTTCTTAAGGAGATTAATGATCTACGTTGAATTTGTAGAGGATCATTGGATGGTTGAGAATATGAAAAGAGATTTCCTTTTCTTGATAGTTGATGTGTGATCTATATAATGAAAGCCAACCTATGTCTAAAATAGTGTCAAATTCCACCAATGGAAGTATTATGAGATTCTTTGTATGAATCATTCCATATAAACATACACGAGAAGAGTCCAACACCGAGGTTGCAATGATTGCACAACTAGGTGTTTTTATAGACATATATACTTTAAGGTATCAGAGCTTCAATATAACAGTTCTAGAAAACATGTAGGATATAAATGAATATATAGGACCAAAATAAAATAAATCATTTCTTATTATTAAGTTACTAGGAAGTTTAACTTATATGACTACATTTTAATGATCCACTTCATATGTAGTGATGGAATAAGATTTACCTTGCTCCTTTAGATTTTGTGGTTGCTGACACTAATTACCCTCAAGGAAACATGGTTTTGTACCATAGATTGCATAGTTCCCTTTCTACCTATAGTTGAATCATTGAACCATGGGTGGTGTATTAGGAGGTTCCTTCTTTTCCTCCATCATGTTGGCTGACTTCTTCATGTCTCTTTGACATTCATGATTTTAGTGTCCTTCTCTCCCTCACTTGAATCATTTCCTTCCCCCTTTTATAAAATCCCCATGATGATTCTTCCCACATTTTTGACATTTGGGTAGTTGGATCCTCTTTCCTCATTTTTCATTTGACCTGCCAACATGAAACTCCATTCTTCTCTTCTTATATCCGTAAACATAGCAATATTCTTCAAACTAAATCTCTACTTTGAGAACACATCAAAACAATTCTTCATAACTCCAAAAATATTAGATAGTTATAGCCTTTCAAAGGTGTGATTTTAAACCACTAAAGAATCTATCCATTTTTCTATATTTGTGGATAACAAAACATAAGGTGTATCTTAAAATCCTTAAAAAAATTTCCCCATAAGACATGACAGATTCAAATTCCTTTTACCTCAGATCTATGAATTATCTTTCCATATTTTTCGAATATTTTAAGGGGAATGATTGGAAAGAAATATTTTCTTAAAGTCTTACCACTCTATCTATTCCATTTAATCCTTGATATTGGTGTTATTTATCAACACCCACCATTGATCATATTCTCCATCTAAATGATTAACAACCAAAGTCACCTTCTCCATATCACAAAAATGAATAACATAAAATATATTCTCCTTTGATTTAACCCACTGTTCTGTGACAAGTGGATCTAAATTTTGTCAAAATGTTGGTGGATGATGCCACATAAAGGAATCAATGGATAGTTAATCCTTCTTGGGTGAAGGTAGATGTTCCACATGGTTGAGGTTATTATTCATAGTCCGAGACAACTGCGTAAGTATCACCATAAAGTTTGGAGCTCCAGATCCCATGGAATTAGGGATGTTGTTTGGGAATCATTGAATTTTCCCTCACATGGGTTGTTGGCCTGGTTTCTCCTGGTTCATACCATTTTTTGACATTTAAATGGTTTGAAAAAAATTCCACAAAGTATGACTAATTTATTATTTTATTCAATTAATACTAAAGTTATATCTTATGGGATATATAAGTTTAGCCTTTTTCTAAAAAGTTTTTTAGAATATGTTTTACCTATACATAGACTTGTAATTATGGTTTTCACTATTTTTTTCTAATCCTAATTCCAAAATTAACTAAATTGCACTATGATACCAACTATAGCAACCCTACTTTTTCTTACTTGACTATTGCATCATTTTTAAGATAAACAACATAAAAGCGTTAAAATACAGCATCCAAAGGTTTAATATCTTGGGAAAATTAGGACCATAAATCACTTATGCATAATAAAACATAAACATTTATTTAAATATTTTAATTTATCCTTAAAAATCTCACATTATCCATAGTACATGTAGTCAGTTGAGGATATACATCAATGAAATGGGTGAACTAAAATCCCAGTAAGAGTATAGATAACGAAATGAATCAATATAACATGGGTGATCATAATCATCATCAAAAAAATAACATAATAATTGTGTAATTATCATAATCATGAGAGGAAGAAGTAGATAAATTAATGGAATGTAGAAATTCATAAAAATGAAACATTTTGTCTTAGTGGTCAATTGCCATACATAGTTGTGAACAAAGTTAGCATCATGTTCACACATAACATATTGAATAATCATAAAATCATCATTGTGACCAAATATATCATCCTATTTACACATAATAGACATTATCTCATTAGATACATCACATTACCAAACACATTTTAGGGATATATAATTTCAATCCCACCCATTACATCATAATATTTATATAATCATGCATGCCGCATAGAATGAATTACAGTCATAGTCATAAAATAAACCCAAGGAAGATAATGGGTTTCATAAAAATTTAGACTAGAATACATTCATGAATAATATTTGGGGTTCCTAAATGAAAAAGGGAAAATATATTTGGCATAACCATTATAATTCTTGAGTGAAGAAGAAACAACTCAAGAGGAGTAAAGGGTGTGTTTTGGAAAGAAGAGTTCTTTTGGAAAATATTTGTATTTGATATAAAATCAATTAGGAAAAATTATATCCCTGAAAAAAGGTAATAATAATGAAATGACATTAAAGGAACATTAAAGGAACAACCATATTGAAATTAGTGAGAAATAGGGAAAACCCAAAGAAAGAGAGTTTGGTTCGAGAATCCCCATACCTTATGTCTGGATGCGTTCATCCGTTGCACTCAGTATCTTGAATAATCAAATTAGATTCATTAATTACTAAATAAAAAAATTATTTTATATTTATATTTATTTTTTATAATTTTATTATGTTTTCATGGCCATTTTGATGAATTATAGAGTTTAATTTCATCATTCTGAGAGTGTTCGTTTCATGGTTTATGGTCGGTTTACTTGAGTATATTTAGGGAAGTTATTGTAAAATGGAAGAAAAAAAAAATACACAAATGGAATTAAATAGTATTAATATACTTCCATAATTTTAAATGGACCCATATTTTTTTCTGATATGAGTATGACTCATTAGAAAAAAATTAATAAAAATGTTTATTTAGTATTACGTTTATATATTGTTTTCATAACATGATATAAGTGATAACATGTATATTAAAATATTATTTAACTATTATAATAGTTTTATGACCAGACTTGAAGGCGTTAATAGAAAAGGAAAACTCTTCATCCACAAAGTGGTGAACCAACGTATCATGAATAATGTTTTTATTTTTAGAATAAAAGTATAAGAGAAGAGTTTTGATGATGAATATTTTATTAACAAAATAAAATTCTAGTATATATATATGATATTGAAGTTACCATTCCACTTTGGATAGGGGAGGTGATGAGAGGATAAGAGAATAAAATAAATTAAAAGAGAAAGAAGGAAGATTTTACCTCTTGAATATCATCTCCTTGAGAACCATTTTAAGGAACTTTTGTTTGGTCTTTTGTTGGGACATACAGATATTGGATGTGGGGAAGAGGCTTGAAAGGTAATTGGGCATAATTTTCACAAGCTACAAGACTTAGAAGGTGCGAGGAGAAGGAGTAGTGAGGGTGGTATTAATAGGGGAGGAGATGGGCATTTTTTTATTTTGGATTAAGACTATCAATAATGGTGATTACTATGACTAAATATAGTCAGATGTAGAGGATAGTTCAAGATAATGGGTGATTACTCATCCATACATCAATCATGGCTCAAAAAATCATGTATTTAGCTTATATCATAAATTACTACATTTCACTATTCACAAAAATTTAACTATTTTAGAAAAATCCCAAAAATTCACCCAAAATATTTTTCAATGTTTATATTTCAAAAATTAAATCCATTTTATGAAATCATTTTATAAATATGGGAAATTTAATTTTCAAATAAATTGATCATTCATTTGAAAAAATGATTTTAATATTATAATTAATTTTATGACCCTTTGAAAAATTAATTAAGGTTTAATAAAATTATCCTATAATATTATACAAAATAATATTAATTTATGAATATATTTTATAAAAATAAATTTTCTTTTAAATAGTTATATTAATTATAAAATTTTAAATAATCATTTACATTCTACAAAAAAATATTGACACTTAATTTATCATTTTTAATGAATTTATTTACTTATACCATGATTGAATTATATCATATTTTCATTTATAAGATACCTAAATTTTATTCCTACTTTCATAGGTGTGGTTACTATTCTATTGGCCAGATTACTATTTTTAATTGTCATATTACTATTCCAATGGCCAGGTTACTATTCCATCAGTACAAGTTCCTTAGTTTCTATAAATAAAACTTATTTCAATATTCACTTATGAGAATAATGTTTTTATTATGTTATTTATGTTATGTATGCATTTTATACAATATAACATAATTATAAAAAAGGAAATTTCATTGATAAAATTATGGGTCATTACATTACCAAGAGGTAAAATCCTCGTTCTTTCTATTTTAATTATTTTATTTTCTTATCCTCTCCTCACTTACCCAATACAAAGTGGATTTATAAATCCAGTATCATATATATACTATAATTTTATTGTGTTAATGTATTATCCATCATCAAATCTCATCTCTTCTCATTTTATTCTTAAAATGAAAACATCGTTCGTGATACATTGGTCCACATCCATTGTGGATGATGAGATATAGTTTTCCATTACCACCTTAAAGGCTAGTCCAAAAACCATTATTTTTTTAAATAGAATTTTAATATAAATATTACAACTTTTATCATGTTTTGGAACCAATATATAAACACAATGTTAAATAAAATGATACTCGTTTGTGATGGTCGTAAAAATCGCCAAAATAAATTAAACATTTTCATTAACATTTTATCTAATGAATCATCCACATATCAGGAAAAAAATTATTTATGGGACCATTTAAAATTATATAAGTATATAAATACCATTTTATTCCACTTATAGAGTTTTTCATCCATTTGAAAAGAACTTCCATAATTATTCTCAAGGGAACCGACCAAAAACCCTAAAACCAACACTCCCAGAATAATGAAATTGAACTCTATAATGCATAAAGATGGACATAAAGGAATATAATAAAATTATTATAAATCAAATAAATGTTGAAGTGGTTATGGATTTAGTAATTAATGAATCTAATTTGATTATTCAGGATACCAAATTTAAGTACAGAACACATCCAAATGTAAGGTAAGGGGATTCTCAAAACCAACTCTCTTTCTTTTGGTTTTCCCT
This sequence comes from Viscum album, assembly GCA_963277665.1. Lineage (NCBI taxonomy): Eukaryota > Viridiplantae > Streptophyta > Magnoliopsida > Santalales > Viscaceae > Viscum > Viscum album. Next base: position 60,041,311 of record OY728132.1, on the reverse strand, counting down.
CTTTCACAAAAATTTCATTATGGTTATTCCTTTAATGTTCCTGAAATATGATTTAATTATTATTCATTTTTATTTTTAGGGATATAAATGTTTTATACTTAATTTTATGAAAAATAAAAATATTTTACAAAATAACACTTCTTTCCAAAACACACCTTTTACTCTTCTTGAGTTGTCGCTTCTTCACTCAAGATTGATAATGGTTATGCAATTTTTTTTTTCTATTTTTCATTTGGGAATCCCAAATAATATTGATGAATTCATTATTGATGAAATATTTATGAAACCCTTTCTATTCCTTGGTTTATTTCATAACAATGATTGTTGTACATTCTATGTGGAAAGCTTGATTATGTAAATATTGTGACGTAACAGGTGATCTAGGAATTATATATCCCTCAAATTCATTGGGTAATATGATTTATCTCATGATATAATGTGTATTATTAAGGTAAATTATGCTATATTTATTAACAATGTCTATTTTATGATTATAAACATATGTTATGTGTGAACATGATGCTATCTTTGTTCACAACTATGTGTGGTAATTTACCACTAAGTCATGATGTTTCATTTTTATGAATGTAAACATTACATGATTTTATTTAATGTTTCCAATCATTACTATGATGACAATACAATGCTTATTTTATAATGATGATTATTATTATCACCCATGTGATATTGATTTATGTCCTTATTCATCCTCTTACTAAGCTTTTATATGTCCTTTTTATTTGATATATATACTCAGGTGACTATATGTACTAAAGGGAAAGTGATATTTAGAAGTATTAAGAAGAATATATTAAATAAATATTTGTGTCTTATTATGCATCAGTGATGTATGGTCCTAATTTTCTCAATATACTAAACCTTTGGATCCTGAATTGCAATGATTTTAAGTTTTTTATCTTAAAAATGATGTAATAATAAACTATGAAAAAGTAGGGTCGCTATAATAGGTGTGAGATAAAAATCCTTGTAGGTCACCACAACCCGCTGAAATTGTGATGTTAATTTCACAAGGCAATTCATCAACGATAGTTTGAAAATACACCTGTAAATTAAGATTTAAATAAATATACTACACATGGAAACAAAAAAAATACATAAATATTTTGAAAAATTTTTACCTTTTTTTAAAACTGAACACATGAGTTTTGAAAAAAAAAATTCATTAGACTAAGCTATTTCAAAACCAAACACACTATTAAAATTTCTTAAAACAACCCACACCTGTTTTATCAAAATGAAAACAATTTCTTTAAACATTCTACCTACAAAATCTATCTTTAAAATAAAGCCTATTTTTAAATTAACTTTAAATAACTCAAAGAAATGATCCTTTAATATTAAAAAAGGTGATCCAACACTTCTTTGAAAACTAATTTTCAAAAAAAACAACCAAACACCCATACAGGTCAAGAAAAAAAGTAGAAACCACACATATCCCATGGGGGATAACAAAATGAAACACAATCATTGAAGTTTCCAAGTAGCAATCCACAAAACATGGGATAAAAATGAAGTATAAGGGAAATACCCTACAAATCATAGTGTCATAGAACAAACCAATGGTCTCTAAATAGTAATAAGCATGATTAAGAATAAACCTTGGATAAACCATAGAACATAACATGGCTAAAACAAGTGGAGTCTTACATGGTAATCCCTAGGCTCTCACAGTCCCTCAAGGGCTCTCATGGTCCCCACCCACCCATGAGTACACATGATCTCATGGAAGAACGTTCTTACAAAGAGTTCTCTTTGTCCTGAAAAAAACACTCCTAATCACCAACCTTAGTTAGGGATTCAACCGCCTTATCCACCTACCCCATTTCCCATGGTCCACCATGATAAGTCAAAGGATGTGAGGTTTAGTGAAAATGAGTTGAGTCTAACCTATAAGGAATTACCAAAACTACCCTCACCCCCAAAACCTGATGATAGAATTCCCCCATCAACAGTGTGCAGACATGGCACAATAATCACTTTCCCACACAAGGGGAGAAAACAAGCATTATATAGTGATCACAAACCCACTCAAGGTGTAAATAAGAAAGTGGTGATCAAGGGGTTCCTTCCACAATTTACATTTCAAAATAAAATTTCCAATGGATTATTTAACACCAAACCTCGAATTGTATTTACAAGACATTTCACATTTCAATTTTTTTTTTCCAAAAAACCATTTGGAAAATTATGAAAATAACTCAAACATTTAAAACATTTCAAAGTAACCCTTATACAAGGGAACTGTTCTTTAAAAATACAAAACATGAAAAAATCCATTATTTCTATCACATTTTTCATTAAACAATAAATAAAATATTTTAATAGGTCTAAAGAAATCACTCATTTATTTTTAAGAATTTCAAGATACCCTTCAACAAGCGTCTTCCTATTTAAAAACAAAAATAGCGCTAAGGGCCCTCTATTTCCATCAAAACAATTTAAACAAAACCACCATGGAAGTTCTCAAGGCGGTAAACCACACACACATTTCAAATAATCATTTAAAATATAACAAATAACCCCTTTTCAATATCATTTTGAGGTCCACACCTCAATCCAAAACCAAGTTCCCTTTATTGTTTTCACTCAATGAAGACCTAAACCTGGTTAAAACCCATTTCACCACATGAAAATTATTTCAAAAACCTGTAAGACATTTTAAAATAATATTATCACAATAAAAAATTACATTTAAAAAAATAAATCATGGAATTAAAAAATAAAAACTATTATTTCAAGTAATAAACTTAGAGAAATTATTCTAAATATTCACATGGTTAACATATATAAGTATGCCTTTATTAAAATAGAATTCTGAAAATTAAAAAATACTTATAATTCTATAAGGAAAAAAATTTCATAGTAAAACCTACCTCAAAGAAGCCGAACCCATACTGAAACATTATGAATCAAGTCACCTTTAATGGAAACCACACCCATATGAATAATAATAGTTCATACAACACATAGACACCAAAATCTATATAAATAAAACAACTTGTAACTATAAAAGAGAACCACATGATAACTAGGGTTCATTGGGAAATCTAAAACCAAGAGATAATAGAGGGGGAAGAAATAATAAAGGAGAGAAGGGAGACAATCACCTCAAATATACTTAAAAAACACAAAAGGAATCCAATAATCTAATTTGGAGGAGGTTGGAACTTTTTTTTAGATCTAAGAGGGTTGGTCAATGCATAAGGGGGAGAATATGGGTGAAAAACCTCAAAATCAAGAGGGAAAATGGGGAAAACCAAATTTCTAAGCACCTGTATCACTCACATGGTTTAAAAAACCGTGCACCAACTATTCTAGAACCAGTGCCTCCGAAATACCTTAAGCCACACTATTACCCCTAAGATTAAGAATGGTTTGGAAAAATCATGTGCCTTACCCCTGACATGCCCAAGACCCCACATGGTCTATAGGGAGTTCCACATTGTTTGAAAAAATGTTCGGAATCTATGTGAAATAACTTTGTCTAAGGACATACACATCCCATATGGGAATCACACTATATGAAAAACCCTATAGGATAACTGTTCATTGCCAAAAAGGGTTCTAAAAATTAAAATTTATGGAATTCCACCAACCAAAACTCCATGCCACTCAAGTCAGGATAAAATAAGACCAAAATAAAAGCACCATGGCATTGGGTGTGTCACAATATTGAAAATTATATAAGTTCAAATGTGAAATATGAGGATTATTAAATGTATATAAAATGATGAGATTATAATCTCTAAGGATTTGTTTTGTGGATGAAGATTAATATGATGTTATACAGTGTTAAGATGATGCATTATAACTACAGAATAATATCTCTTTAATCTCGTGACCTTTGTGAGAATAATTCTGATGATATAGTGTCTATATAATATTATCCTAGTTTTTTTAGAAATTAAACATGATTAATTGGAATATTTATTTACTGAGATGATGAAATAAATGTTGTGATGTTGATTTATTCTTAATAAAGTAAATATCATGAGTCTAAAAATGTGATTCTATCTGATAATTTAGAAATTGGAGAGGACTAATAACTGGGGTCTAAATGATAGGTCTTCATCGTCAATATGAGTTTTGTGTAAGCTATAAATAAGGAATACCTCATAAATAATAAAGAGGGAAATTCAAAGTTAGAATTCTCCAAGCCCATGATTTCATATATCATGGAAGTTTCAATACTCAAAAATATGTATAAAATGAGGAGATATCATTTGATTGATATCTCATGATGATGAGAAGAGACTATGGAGAGAGAGATAAATATATTATTTGACCTATAAATTTTAAAAGAACATTGAGTCGAAGAAGTGAGTTTAACTTGCACATTCAATAAGAACATTTGATGTTAAAGATGAATTGAGTTTTATCTTCATGTTCTAGATGATATAATTATAATTGGAAAGAAGATATATGTACCAAAATTATATTTAGGAATAATAACATTATCTTTGATAACGTGTACGACATAAAACCCAAAGAGTAAAAGAACCAAGAAATATTATTATTTAAATATGACTGTTACAACATAGCTATTGAATTGAAGGGTATGAATAGGATTAGAAATATTATATATATATATATAGGTTCTAATCAATACAAATGTATTGATTAATTCCTAGTAAATAAGTACTCAATCTTATAAAAGTTATTTTTTTTCTTCAAAAATATGTTTTCTTCAAAAATACTATTTATTTAGTTTCATGAGAGAATATTATAATTAATTTTCAAAACATTTATAAATTATATTTCATAAAAACGATATCATTTTTTAAATCATCATATCAAAATTATTTTTCAATGAATACTAAAAATACTAATTTTTATTGAAAAATGTATTTTATTTTAATGTATTTATAACATAAAATTATATTTTTATTAGTTTTAAAATCTAAATAGTTATTTTTTTATTAAAAATATTCCAATTATAGTATCTAGAAATAATTTTATACTTGAATTTATTAAGAAATCATTTTTATGCTTAAAAAGGAATTTTTCTGAAAAACTCTTATTCATCAAATTTTTCAGGTATAATTTTATATTAAATTATACCAATGATATTTTTTAAATATTGAAAAAATGGATTCCATATTTGGAATCAAGATGTAAGAATTTGGTGAATATTTCCTTTTTTTTAGTCATTATTAATAGTAATTATAGTAAATTTTGTTACCATGGTAAAGGTAAAATTGGTTAGTTAAGGGTAAAAAATTTGTGATAATGACTATAAAGTATCCCTAACACTTTCCTTAATTTTATTTTATGAGTATATTTTTACCATAATCATCCAAAATTAAAATATATGTTCTTTTATTTCCATATGGTCCAGATTATTTACTTTTGTAAATTTTTATGTAAAAAAGTCAAAAATGTTATTCTCTTTGTTTTGTTAACTTTAAAATTTTTACATAATGATAAAAAATAAGCTCTATTTATTTATAAATATTCATTTTAAAGAGTAATTATTTTTTATTTATTATGTTAATTTATTTCTAATTTTTTGTGGTGAAATAATTAACTTAAATATTTATTCAATGTTGATACAATATTTATCCAATGTTGATACAATATTTATCCAATTAATAGAAAAGTAAAATAATTGATTTTAAATATTTTAAAAGTATTATGATTTGAATTAAGTTTTATATTCCATTATTTTTCAGTTAAAAATGGTTTATTATATAGTTTTTATTTCATTATATTTGATTTATATATTTTCTTGTAGTTTTAATAGTCAAATTAAATCAATAGTTTCAAAATTGACATTTATGTAATTTTATAATAAATAATATTTCATTAAATGAATTAAAGCTCCAAAAAAACATATTTTCGGCCATGTTATTAGGATAAAGTTTTAAATAACAACCATGGTCTATTTATTGACAAATTTCCCTTTTATATTATCTTTATTAACCCCTAAAGTGTAAAAAACATTTATATCACCGTAATTGTCGAAAAGGGTAAACTCTGATTAAAAAAATGGTAAGGGTGTCAACATCACCTAAAACTGTTAAATTATTATCAGATCAGATTATTTCAACTCATCATAATATTATATTTCAATATTAACAATTTGGATCCTTTTGAACATGAAAATTAATTTATAATAATTTAATACATTGATAAATTATATGAGTGCCTCTCTCATTTCTTATAAAAGAGAACCTCATCTCCTCTTTTATTAAAAAATATTTTTTTAATTCAATAACTACCCAAATAACTTCATTACATCCTTACCCAAATCCTAGATGCATTATTTTCATCGTAAAAAAGGCATAGAAAATATTTTAGTGTAAACCTTAAGTGGTTGTCTGAATAAGAGGTATTTTTCCTAACTAATACGTTTTATTTTTTTTATTCTTATACCACATTCAAATCATATTCAAGAATGATTAAATAAAAACATCAATATCTTACAAATATTGTGATGTTATTATGTTAATCTAATCACTAACATCTATCTCCAATTCTATCAAATGGGAAACAAACCTGTCATTCTTGTGTATAGCGGACTACCGTGTCACGCACCAATGAATTTTTTTCCATAAATAACAATAACAGATAGTTATAATTATGGAATTAATTTTTATATATGATATTCAAAAAATATTTATTATTCTAAATAGATAATATATCATCTACATTCTTACCTTCCTATACATTTAAAAATGATAACTTCGTTCGTGCGTACTTGTGGACTACCACATCCATGAAGCGACATGATTAATTTTCCATCACTTCATCACATAGATGATATATATAAGTATATTTAAAGAAATATTATGGAATGTGTTAACTTTATTTACAAAATAATAAAATTATGTTTTATTTTAACATATACTGCAACAATGACCTTTCTCAATTCCATAACTGTTATTTGATTTTTGGATTCCTTTACAATATTTCATGTTTTCTTCAAATAAAAATCCATACATTTTTTGGGAATTTTGGTACTGAAAATGAGTTTTTAAAATAAAAGGGTACTTTGATATCTGAAAGTTCTTTTACATGATTTTAAAAGAGTTTTTCGATGTTTTTATTCATGATATGGAACTTGGATGTTGTTTATGATAATGGTTTAGCCCGATATAGCTCATGAATGTGGGTAAGCCTGATATAGCTTATATGATGGGCTCACCAATGCCATAGGTGATGATTATGTTCTCTGGATAATTATGTTGGGATTAAATCATACAATCACTCTAATTGTAAGGGTACTGTAAGGGTTTTATGAAGATGATGTCCCAATTCACCTGTATGAATTTTATATCCTTACTAAAAAGTTTTTTTGGAAATAATTTTATTTCAAAAGGTAATATAATAATCAATTATTTAAAGTAATTATTATTCCCTTTTAGAGTAAAAAAGGCATGTTTTAAAGAAAATGCTTTCTTGGGTTCTCATGTTTTCTACGAAATAATCATGATTATAATTTCAAAATTTTATTAGGAAGTATTTTATGAAAAAATATGGGTAGAAAATCTGTTTTTGTGTGTATCTAAATGATTACTTGAGCTCAAGTTTTATTATATTATATGAAAACATCCTTTTTAATCTCACAGTTTTAAAATACAATAACTAGTTTCTATCTTTCTTTTTATATCACATACTGAGATTTGTATGGTCATATCATATTTAATAAAATAATGAGGTTTAAGGATGGGTAATAATAAAGAATATGCCAAGTTTAATGTTATGAATATTAGTCATGAAAAATAACATGGTTCTTTTTAAAATATTTATAATTGTGAAAAAATTGATACTAAGTTTAAGTTTCCACATTGTAATTTATGGCTATATTATGTCATATTTATGACATAATTTTCAAAAACTATAAACCTAAATGATATTTGGGAATGTAAGAAAATAAATTATTTTCTAAGGATTCGATTTTTAGTTTTCTAAAGGTCAGAACTTTATAGTTGGTATCAAAGCAATGATTAGACAACTTCAAAAATTAATATGTTTTCATGAGAGGTTATAATAAGAGTTATAGGTACCACCATATGTTCTAGAGTTTATGTTTGATAATAATTTCAAAGCCTTAGGAACCCCTTTTTTGGTTTTATGTGATTATATTTTAAGGTAATTAATGATATTTTTAGAGGAATTTTATTAGGTTGAGGTATATGTAACCCTTAGGATTAGCATGAAAGGTTACTTTAGAATAATTTTGTTACATTTTAGGTATGTGAGAAGAAAGGTATGAGATAATCTTTGAGGTTAAATAATTATTTAATTATGAATCTATTAAGGTTATTTTTGAGGATTTAAAGGATAAATTATTATGGAATATCTCTGGGTATTGTCTTTACAAGGAACATTTTTATTTTGACATGGAATAACTCATTTCATTGTTTAATGATGTTCATCTCTATAGATTAGAAATAATTTATCACTATGAAATTTAAATGACCTTACACAAACATCTTATCCCTTATAGATGATTTAATCAGAATTATAAGGGAAAAATCTTGTTCAAATGTTTTTGAAATATTTTTGAACCTCCAAATCACATCTAAGAAACAATTTGATCTATCTAACACCTTTTTAAATTATTCAAAATTTATATGTATCTTTTTATTTATTTTATTTTATTTCAAAACTTCAACTCATCTACCTCATTTAGAAAGATAAATACCACTATGGACTTGAATATTTATTATATGGAGATATGGACATCATGATGGAAGATAAATGGGACATAAATAACATAAAGGAAGAATCTGATGTCTGGATATTTAGTATAAATTTTTTGTTATGTTATAAGTATGAATCATGATTTATTTCATATTTATGAATCATAAATAAATATTTCCTATAATTGAATAAGAAAAAAAGTGCGGTTAAGTGTTTAATAATGAAGTGGTATTAAGGTTGTGTTTATAAATGATATTCTGATATACTCTAAATATTGTGTGAATTTGGAAACATTCTATAGTAGATTTTGTTTTAAAAATTTGGAAACATATGGTAATTGAAATTTATACCATTGAAAAGTGGTGTAAAAAAAGTGATAATTTTTATACTCACTCAATTATGGATGTATGATAAAGGGATAAATAAACCTTTGAGTTAATATGTATATGAGGATAGTCTGTTAAGATTATTTGATGAGCCTATAGAAAACAAATGAGGTTAAAAAGTGATTTAATGATTAATTATATTTTTTAGGATTTCAATCATATTTTTAGGAATTTAATAGAAATTATATTAATATAGTTTTATTAAAAGTACAACCCACATGCGGGGAAACAACGATCATGTTCAGCAAAACCGCAGTGCATAAACCCACAACTGAAGAGCGATAAGGGTGAAATGACTACCAAGAGACTATCTCATAATTAGTATGAAATTATGTAAATGACATGATAAATAATTATTAAGTTGATTTTTGGAACATATATTTTGACGTATATAAAACCAAAGGACTTAAAATTGATTTTATGATTAAGTTAATAATATTATATTAAAGGAAGATCACTATATTTGGGAATATTATATGATTAAGAAAAATATAATATTATGGTATTTTATTTGAGGATTCAATTTTGAATTTAATTTTGCAATAATTATGATGATTCAGGTTATTTATGAAAGTAATTAGTATATCTTTGAGATTATATAACTATCTCATATACATTTTTGGTATGAGGCTTTAAGAGTGATTCATTTTTTTTGAGATAGATGTTAAATTTATCTTTAAATAATATATTATCAAATAATATTTGGCTTCCAATATTATTTTTTATATTTTTATGAAATTTAAGGATATCTATTTAAGAAATGATCTATATTGAACTTTTAGTGATATTGTAGTATTTTAGAGATAAATGTATTATTTCCTTATATGAATTTTATTAATTTTGATAATTATCATACCTAGTGGTAAACATTTTTGGTTTTAGGTAATGTATAAATATAGGAGAAATAAATTTTTATCCTTTTAGGAAGTATATGATCTGATGGAATTTTCTTTTAGTCCTTCAGGCATAAAATATTCTTCTTGAACACTCATCATTTGGAGTAAAAGAAGAGATTGGGGTAAAAATTTATTAAGGGTTGAAATTATACTTATCAAGTAATAATATTTCTATATTTTATTAATATTGATGGTAATGGAATTCCTCAATACTTAGAAATGGATCTAGAAACAAAAAATTTATCCTATTTCCATAATTATCGATGAATCAATAGTTTTTTTCGCACCTCTCTTGTTTATGGTTTTGAGGTCATTAAATTTCTCATGATAATTCAAGTTTTTGTGATTAATTATATTTTTCACTCTCCATAATTATTAATATATTATTATTTTAGTCAATTTCCATATTTTTTACTTCATGTTAGTGTGTTCCTCTTTGTAAATCTAATTACATGTTATTCTAGGTGAGTTTCATATTTACCTTTCCTACTTTCTAAGAGGTTTTTAACACTTTTTATGATGTTTTATTTCAAAAAAGGAATTTTTATTTTGAAAACACTGATTACAGAGATAAATTTCAAATTTTTAAGATGAAAATTTTTTATAGGTTGAGAATATAACACTAGCATTTTAAAATAATAATATTGTGTTGGATAATGATTACAACACGCAACACCAAGCATAAATGAACCATAGAATATAATTATTCAAATATGATCATTATAACCTAGAAATTTAATTAGTGGGTATGAATAGGATTAAATGAATTATGAAATATATATAAATTTCTGAATCAATAAAAATTTATTTATTAATTCTTAGTAATTAAGCACTCAATTTTTAAAAAAATCATTTTATTCTTAAAAAATACATTTTCTTCAAAAATGATATTTATTACTTTTTATGAGTGAATATTTAATTAATTTATAAAACTATTAAAAATATTAATTGATTAAACCGATAACACTTATTAAACCATTATATAAAAGTTATCTTATGTTTAATTTTTTAGATATTTTGGAAAAGTTTTTTTTTCAATGTATAGTGAAAAATATTAATATTTATTGAAAACATCATTTTCTTTTAAAGTTATTATGAAGTAAAATTACATTTTGTATTTCTTAAAATCAAATTAGTTATTTTTTATTAAAAATTACCCAGTTATATCCTTTTTACAAAATTTAATTATTAAATTTAGCATAAAAACACTTTTCTACATACAATGGAATTTCTCTAAAAAAAATTCATCACATTTTGAAGGTTTAATTTTAAATTAAATTATATTGTTTATGTGTTTTTTATCATGAAAAATGAATTAAATATTTTTAATAAATAGTTCCAATTTTTTTTAAATATTATCATTTCATTTTTAGCCATTATGAACAATAATCCCAGTAAATTTTGGTACCATGGTAAAGCTGAAATGGGTTTGTTAAGGGAAACCATAATGTGATAAAGTCTATAAAGTAACCTTAAAAATTTCCTCAATCTTATATTATGGGTATATTTTCCAAATAATCATCTAAAATTCAAATATATGACTTTTTCCCATATATCCATGATTTTTACCTTTATAATATTTTATGATAAACAAAAGTTAAAATGTCATTCTATTTGTTTTATTAACTTTAATATTGTTACATAAGGATAAAATGTTGTTAGGTTCATTTATAAATATTAATTATATATATAAATGATTTTGATTAATCATGTTAATTTATTTCTAGTTTTTAGTTATGAAATAGTTACATTAAATTCATATGCAACGCCGATAAAATATTTATTCAATTAATAGAAAAATAAAATAAGCGATTTTAAAAATGTTAAACGTAATATGATTTGAATGATTTATTTTGTTTTATGAATATTTAAGATGAAAATGAAATATTATATAGTTTTTAATACATTATATATGAATTAAATTATTGCCTTTTATTTTTAAAAGTCATATTAAATTAATAGTTCCAAAATTAACATTAATGATATTTTTTAATAAATAATATTTTCTTAAATGATTTAAAACTAAAAAAAATCATTTTTTACCATGTGATTTTTATATCATTTTGAATATAAACCATAGTCCATTTATGATCCATTTTTTCTTTTATAGTAACCTTATTAACCCCTTAAGAGTAAAAAACCTTGATATCCCTATAATTGTCAAAAAGGGATAACACAGATTAAAACAAAAAATAATGGTGAAAAAATCACCTAAACATGTCTATTTTTTATTGTATGAAATTATATTTACTCATAATCACTATATATTATAATATTATCAATTTGGAACCCTTTTAACAATATAATTATTTTATATTAATTTAATACTTTAAGAATTTCCAAGAGTTCCCCCTATCTTATAAAAGAGATCCTCTTATCCTCTTTTCCCCACAGATAAAAATAAATTTTTTTCCAATACCTACCAAAATACCTTCCTTACATCCCTAACAAATTATTATATTCTTTGGTTTGATCATAAAAGCATCCTTTTAATTTTTTTGGTGTAAACCTTAAGTGTTTGTCCGAAGAAGAGGCATAGTTCTTAACTAGTACTTTTCATTTTATTTATTATTATAACACCATAGAATATTATTCAAACATGATTAAATAATAAAAATAGTATCTTACATATACCTATATTTTACTATATTAATATCATCTCCTTCATATATCTCTTCTTTAATCAAATATGAAACTAAAATGTCATTCATGTGTACTATAGACTACCGCCTCATGAACCGATATAATTCATTTTCCATATGCACCTCTCAAGGATGGGTATAATTATGGAATTAATGTTTAAATATAATATTCCTAACATATTTATTATTCTAAAATGATAATATACCATCTGATTTATTACCTTTGTATCCATTGAAAAATGATAAAGTCATTCATACGTGTGTGTAGACTACCACCTCCATGAAGTATTGTGATTCATTTTTCATCACCCAATCACAAGGATGATATATATATAGGTGTGTTTAAAGAAAAAATATGGTATTAATTATATAATTATCATTCTATAAAGATAAAAAAATACTCACCTTATTTCAATAATGATCTTTGAGAAATGGAAACGTTACTCATATGCACATACGACCTATCGTCTCCATGATTATAGTGTAGTTCATTCTCCATAATCATATTTCATAGTTTTTTTAAAAATTATAATTTATGTATGAAAATTATAATCATTTTGTGACAATTATTCGTTATATTATGGAATAATGACCACTTTTACCATAGCTAACCTACTGATTTCATTTTGGACATATGATCTGAATATCTTCAAAACATTCAGCATGGATATAATTGATTAATTAATTGATTTTAACCCAATAAAAGGGAAAAAAATATAAAAAATGGTATTTAAAAACTAAATAATTTACAATAGTTTATTACTCAAGAATATAATTAATTTTCATGATGAGTCGAACTTGAGGTAAGATACTTTCTTTTAAAAATCCTCTTTTAATGTATCATATCTAACTCTTTCTCTTACATGTACATATTATTAAAACTGTTTTATGGATGTATTTATATGGACATAAAATAATTAAAAAGGATGTTTTATTTCACTTTTATATTTATTTCAAAGATTTACAATTTTTTTATGAAATGTTTCTACTCTCTTTACAAAGGTTAAAAGGAATATTATATTTTAACAAACTTGGAGACAATGAATTTTCCAAAAATTGTTATAATTATTTCATTTTTGGTATGCTTTAAATGAATCCATATTTTTATAAAAGAAAAAACCACTTTATCTTTTTTTTTCTATGTATTTTTGAATTGAAAATGGATTTTAAACAGAAAGGGTACTTCAATATCCTAAAGTGTTTTTTATACAAGCTGAAAAGATATTTTCAAGGGATTTATTAATCATATGTTCCTTATAAAATGTTTATGATAATAGGTGAGCTCGATATATCTCATAAAGATGGATGATCCTGATATAGCTTATACAATGGGTTCACCTATATAACACTCATATGCATTAGGTAATGATTATGTACTCTAGATAATTATGTTGGAAGTTAACAATATAGCTATTATAATTGTATGTTTTATATAAGGGTTATATAAATATAATGTCCCAAGTCACCTACATGACTTTTATATGCTTTTTAATTAGTTTTTATGTAAATAATTTTATTAAAAAAAAGTTAAACTAATAATCTTTTGTTTAAATTAATGATTATGCCATTTTAGGGTAAAAAAGATATGTTTTTAAGAAAATGATTTTCGTGGGTTCTCAGGTTTTTTAATAAACCCCCATGCTTATTATTTTTATGTTTTCCTATAATATATTATATGAAAAAATTTGGGTATATAATCTATTTTAATGTGCAAGTGAAAGGTTATTTAATCTTGAGGTTTATTATGTTAAATGAAAACTACCATTTTGATCTCATGGTTTTAAAATAGACTAATGGGTTTCTCTCTTTTTATACAACTTACTAATATTTTTATACTCATATCATGTTTTTAAATTTTTTTCATAGGGTTTATGAATGGGTTGGAATATAGAATAAGTAATTTTGAAATTTATAAAGATTCCTCACAAAAAAGAGCATGTTTCATTTTAAAAGTATTATAATTTTTAAAAATATATACTAGGTAAAGGTGTCCAATATGTAATTTATGGGTTTGTTATTTAATATTTATAACCTAATTGTCTAAAAATATAAACCTAAATGATCTTTGGTAATGTAATAAAATAAATTCATGTGTAAGAATTCAGTTTATGGTTTGTTTAAGGTCGGTTCTGAGTATTAGATACCCAAAATGTATCTTCTATTTATCAACAGGTATCAAATATAGAGATAAATTAGAAGATACAAATTTTAGAGGCATATTCTATTTGGAAGTGGAGTGGCTTGATTCCAAAAATCCATATATTTTAGAAATAATAGAATATAAAGCTAAATTATTATTTTGGAGTTAATCATTATAAAGTCCGAGAGAATAAGACCAATGTAAAAGCTATTAACGTTATTGATTTAGTTGAATTTGATGTCCCATTTTAGAGAAATAATATCTTATAATTGATTAGGTAACATCATAGAGAAAATAATAAGATCTTATTTATATGAGTAAATGTAGAACCATTTTTAGCTCCATGGATCCTATATAATCAAATTTATAAGACTATTATTGAGTTATAACATTGTGTCATGTATGATGACATCAAATGGGTTAATGATTATATCATCCAACTAATTTTAAGTCTCATGTTCTATAAAATACCTTCTCATATTTTTTAATCACCACCTTATTATTAGTGATAAAACCTATATAACAAAGTCTACCCAAACATAATGAGTATATTTTTAACAAATGTGGGGGGGGGGGTGAATATTGTAAAAATATCATGTGATTTACCCTAATTCATTTATATATTTCATAATGTGTGAATTTGTTGTTTCATGTATGTGAGATCCATTCGTCATAATAGGTATAAAGGATTGAATTTAGTAATGTGAAAATAAATTTAGTAAAAACTAATTGACATTGAATAATCCCCTATTAGTATGAATACACTAGATTATTGCAAACCTATAATTTCAGAGTGAAATGTTACACCATTTATTAGATTTATTTTTACACCTAGTTGATATTATCTATTATACGCAAAATATATATTTTAAGAAGTTAGTGATTTTCCCCAAATTGAGAATAAAATTTTTTCTCTATCAGTATGTATGTTTCTATAAAAACATTAATGAACTAGAATAAGGTATTAGATAAGAACTTAAGGAAAATAAATCCAATTAAAAAATAGAAAATATATTCAACCCTACTTGATTATATATAATGGATAACATTTTTTTAATATCAGTTGATACTTACCCTCTTGAAGAATATAATTCATGCTTTAAAGAGTATGTTCCAAGTGAACCACTAAGTGATATTTAATTTGATGTTATGTAATAAAGGAGTACATAAAAAGATGAAAATGGAGAGAAGATAATTATCCTCATGAAATAATTATAGGAGAGTAAAATTCATTAGTTTCATTAGATATATATCATAATATTTCATCACTATAATCATAATAATAAAAATTCCTGATAAATGATGAGATTGTATTAAAAAACCGTTACCACTTTGGTAACATTGAATCGTAAGCCCATGAAAGAATAAAATTAAATGAAACATATAATATCATGAGAATAAATAAATTAATGATATTATATGTTAATTGGATTTTAAATACACCACAAAAAATAAGACAAGTTAATAACAAAACATATGTCTCAAAGAAGGAAAATAGAGACAAAACTTCATTACATCTTTGGAAACTTTTAAACTGTAAACCTATTAAAAAGAGGTCCTAAAATGGATATGTAAATAATAATAATTTAATTTATTATAACCATAAAATAAATTCTATGGTAGTAAAAACACCTCATAAAAGAAATAAATGGTGAATATGGAACATATCTCACAGAAGTAAAAAGAGAGAAGAAAAATCCATTAGCATTGTAGTAATATTTTAAATCATATGCCCAAATAAATAATAACATCAAATTTAACATTATATATAATGAAAATGATAATATTACTGATATAAAATGTAAAATGGGAATTATATATACCACAAAAAGGAAACTAGTGGTGAATTTTCATGTGTCTTTCAAAAATAAAAGAGAGTCTAGAAATCCCTTACCTTAAGTCTTGAAATCCTTCATACATGTTCAAATCTCATGTATAATAAATAAAAGTTTATTGTAAATATATTAAAAAAATACTTATAAAAATAAAACCATATATTGTTTAGTTATGACCATTTATTACTTATTTATTAATAATTCTTTGTTAAAATCATGTTTCAGGTAATTACTACTTCATTTTTCATAAATGTTTTGATTTTTTATTTTTATTCCTCTTACTTTGATCATGGGTCAATAATATAATGAATAATAATAATGAAATAATTATCATACTTATTAATCTATTATATTTTTATTTCCAATACATAATGATGGTTTTAAGAAATGAAGTATGTTACGGTCATGGAGATGGTAGGTCATACGTACGCATGAGTAACATCTCCATTTTTAATGATTATTTTGAAAATGAGGTAAGTAATATTATATAATTACAGAATGATAATAATATAATTAATAACATATTATTTCTTAAAATATAATTATGAATATCATCAATGTGGTGTGGTGACGAAAATAGAAAATCTTATTGCTTTGTGAAGGTAGTAGTCCCCACATACATGAACGAAGTTATCATCTTTCAGTGAGTGAAAAGAAAAGAAATAAAATGATATAATATATTTTAATAATGTTAAATATGTCATGAATATAATAATTATTTCATGTATATCACATATATTAATTAACTTTATCCTTATTATTTTCCATGTAAAGCGTTAGTGAAAATGAATCACATCGCTTTGAAAGGATGCAATCCGCCGTACACACGAGTAAAATTATCATATCCCATACGGAATGGTATTTAAAAAGGTTATATATGATATAATGGATAAATGTATAATTATTTTATAAATATCATATATATAATTTAGATATATCATCGTACCAACTATGAAATCTGTTACTGAAAAAATAAATTATATTGCTTTATAAGGCGACAGTCCTTTGTGCACATGAATACTGATTTTGTTACCCATTTGATATAGTTGGGGATTGTTTTTGGTAATTAATTTAAAATAAAAAAATTAATTATATTTAATATATTGATATTATTATATAATTATGGTTTAGAAATAATTGAATGAGGTGGATGATGAAATAAAATATAAATGCTCATTGAAGAATATTACATATTCTTTGGGTAACCTCCTTAGGTTTCCACCAGAATCATTCTTAGGTTTGATTTCTTAAAAAAATAAGTCTTATAGGGAGAGTGTGTGTATTTTGGGAAGTTAATTTTTTTGGTACTTGCTGAACCAATAGGGTTTTAAGGCATGAAGAGGAAAGGAGAGTCGGTGGCCTTTTATAAATGAGGTGAGTCACACATTTTTAGTTTTTTTGAAAAGAAAAAGGTATACCAATGTATCCCTAAAGAAAAAACACAAAAATTGATTATTAAGAAGTATTAAAAATTATAGGCTCTAAATTTTGTCATAAAAAAGATTTTGGAAATGTTTTTTGGGAACCTAAGTCTTACCATTTTAGTTTAACCTTCAGTAAATGAATTTTTATCTTAATGTCGGTAAATAATTTTTACTTATCTCAAAATTAATTTTGGAAGAAAAATAAGTTTAACATATAAGATAATATAAATTATTATTATTAAAAATATTTAATCCATTTTTATTTATTAAATTCACATAATTATAAAATTTAAAATTAAAATTAATTCTACAGACGTGACAAAAAAGTGGGTTTTCAAAGAGAAAATGTTCTAAAGTTTATAGATTTTTTATATTAAAAATTAAATATAAATATGATTAAAATGAACTAAATTGGATTAATTGATTTATAATTTTAATTTAAAACTAATTTCAAATATAATTTATCTTTAAAATTATTTTAAATAAAAAGGATGTTTTTAATTAAAAATTAGGATTTTTAACTATCAAGAAACAATTTAAGATTTTCAAAAAATTGAAAAAATAATCAACATAAGATAATTTTAAAATTATGATTCAAAAAATGAAATTTCTATAAGTGAAAAAAATTAGTTTTAAAGTAAGTGCGCAAAATGGGGACAAAACTAATTTTTTAAAAAATATACTTTGTAAATGTAAAATTGGGTTTATTCATATCTATAATATAAAAAATAGATTATATGAATTTTAAAATTTAATAGAATATATAATATACCCATTTCATTAAAATAATTAACTAAAAGTGATTTTTTAATTTATCGAGGTAAAACATATTTGTACGCATATAAATAGATTTTCCAAATAACATATTTCTTTTATTTTGAAATGGTTATTATTTTCATTTCTAATTAATTGGTCAAAAAAGAATTATTTTTATATACACGTTTGGAATATGTATTTTCATAACTATTTTAATAATATTCATAACATGCAGTCCGACATACAGGTGATAAAAATCATATATAATATTTTAATAATATTTCACGTTTCATTTAAACTAGGTGTTGTGAGTAACACAAGATAAAATCAATGTTGTGTGTGAAAAAAACATCAAAAAAATAAATCTATTTGAATAAAATATTTCAAAAAATATCACGGTTTTATATTAAAAACCACTATTTTTTTATTCAAAATTATTCTCGATCATCACAGGTTTAACATTAGAAAATCATTTCATAGAAATCCTAATTGTACAAATGAATAATAAAACTTCAATTAAAAAGAGAAAGATATAAATTTAATGGTTCACTAAAGTCACTCATACCTAGGCTTAAATATAGTAAAACATTGGTGGGATGTTAAAACATGTAATTAGAAGAAAAAAAATAAAACCCAAATATTGATGGAGAGTGATATAGAACATGGTTATGAGAGAGTTAATGACCAAAAATATATAAACCAAAGTTCCATGAAAAAGGTCATTGATATTATCAAAAATGTTGATAGCATGATTTTTTTATTTAAATATCTATTTCTTAATGTTGTGGAATTTCTTTTTCATCTTGACTGAGAACATAGGGAATTGTACTTACTCGATATATTTTTATTTTATTGGCATAATTTCATCCTTCCGTTGTTCCCGGATCAATTTCCACTTCATCTATTACTCTTTGTAATACCATGATATTTTAAAAGAATAAAATTATATTGGATATGTTAAAGGAAACACTACACTATGTTCATATTTTATTACACGTAACACCTAATTTAGTTTGTATTACACGCAACCCTAAGATTTTTATGTTTGATAACATATTCAATACACAACATCGAACTTAAATGACACATTATATATATTACTAATATAACCCTACCATTGGAATGGGGGGAATAAAAAATACTAACTTAATTATTAAAATATGGTGTAAATATTTTCTTTGGTGACCAATTAATTATAATATAAATAAAATCTTTTTTTGAAAATAAAACAAAATATTTTTCTAAAAAACTATTTTAATGTGAACAAGTGTGTTTTATTCCAATAAATTAAAAAAATAACACTTTTTATGATTATATTAGTCAAATTTATTTATTATATATTAATTCTAATTTATAACATTCATATTTTTTTTTCTAGACATGAGATAAAAATAAATCTGATTTTATGCTTAAAACGGTATTTTTTCAAGAAAATAGTTTTTTTGCCTTTTTGTTGCGCACTTATTTTAATACTAATTTTTCACACTTTTAGATACTTTATTTGAAAAAATAGACACAATTTTTTGAATCTCAATATTAAAATTTAATTTGGGTGAAGTTTTAGGATTTGTTTTGAAAATATTGATTTTTCAATGAATAGTGAAAAATATTGTTTTTTTCAAAAGTATTAAATTTTCAATAAATTAAATAATTTAAATTTAGAAATATTTTTTGAATATATTTTAATTAAAATATGTTATATTTAATTCACTAAAAT
Source organism: Viscum album (assembly GCA_963277665.1). Taxonomy (NCBI): domain Eukaryota; kingdom Viridiplantae; phylum Streptophyta; class Magnoliopsida; order Santalales; family Viscaceae; genus Viscum; species Viscum album. The sequence continues at coordinate 60,020,845 of OY728132.1, read as the reverse complement.
AATTTTAATCAAACTTATATTTGTTTTTAGTATAAGTTTGTTTTTTGGCATAAAAATGGATTTTTCTAAAACCCGTTTTAAAATGCATAATGTTTCTACATTTTAGTTAATTAAAATAATTACAAACTAGGAATGTTTTAATGAAATTTATAGATTATAAATAATTAAATATTAATTTATTTTAAATAAAATTATTGTTCGTCGGAGTGGATACTCAAGAGGGGGGGTGAATTGAGTTCCAATTTTAAATTTCTGTTAAAAAATTTTAGGATTAAAATCCCCCAAATTAAAATGGCCTAGTTAATTAAGGAAGTAGAGATATAAGTGACTTAATTTTCAACAGGTTTCTCAAATGTTTATTACTCCTCAGTAGAGTCAGTATGAGAACTATTTCCACTTTTGAAACAAGTTTACTAAACAACTCAGATATACACACTAACCAGAACTAATTATCAGAGTGAATGTAAAAACAGATATATGTTTTTGCTAATATAATCATAGAAGATAGGAGTAAAACAAAGTAATGAAAGGGGAACACAACAATTTAAACAAGAGGTTCAGTCTTAAGACAAGACCTTGTCCTCTCCACTTGGTGATCACCTGCTACCAAGCAATTATATTAAAAGTGATACACAGCCTGTATCGAGCTTTACAACAGTTTTCACAAACTGTCCAGGTTTTATAACCTCTACCACAGTTCTACGTGGGAAAATAAACTACCAATCCTCACAAGGCTTCTTCCACAGTTATACGTGGAAAAAAAAATAAAGAGAGTTTAGAATGGGGATTTTCAATATACCTCAGTTCAATTACAAGAGTCAGGGTGTGTAACATATACAAACTGCTCACAAATGTAAATTATTTAAACACAGTAGAGCTAAAGATAGTAGGGATGAGTTTAGAATGCTCTATTATGTTGTAAGATCAGCTCTGGACTCGTTGGAATGAATGCGATGAAGTTTTTGTCCTTCTCTACAAGTTGACTCCAAAATAGAGTGTCACAACTTCCAGTTTATGACATCAAGATGTAGAGATAATCAATTTTTTGGATGTTAAGCTCTTTACAGCACACCACAATAGCTTGAAGAAGATTCTTTCAATAGATCTTCATGAGGATCTATGTTCTTCTGAATGAGTGCTTGAGTGTTGTCTACTTCTTTCTAGTATATTCAGGTGCTCATTTTGTGTATCTCTTGTATCTTTAATATAGTCTCTTGTTTTTTGTGTTTTGTTGTTCAGTAGAGGCCGGCAAGGGAAATGTTTCAACCACGTGTGGTCTTCCTCGTACATTGTACTATCTCCTGATATCCCTGCAAATAACGTTAAATAATTTCAGGTGCATTAATTTGTCCAGACATGACCGTTATAGTAGTATTAATTAAATTGGTAAAGGAAAGAATAGAATATCATTTGACTAGTAGCAGATTCATGTCACACGATAGACTTCAACTATGGTCTTTCCAACTGTGGACTTCATCGGTGGACTATTCAACTATGAACTTCATCGGTAGGCTCTTTGACTGTAGGCTTATAAAGGTGAACATTGTGCTTAGTGGATTTCTTGTAACGGTAGCTGTTTACTCTTTGTAAAAGTGGATCCTTATCAGTGAACTCCATCAGTAGGATCAACAGTAGACCTTTAACAGTAAGCTTCTAATCGATAGTTCTGTAACATCTGACCACTTCAACTATAACCTTTCCAACTGAAAACTTGAATAGTGAAGTTCTCAACAGAAGACTGGAGAAAGAGTCTGACAGTGAACTTCTAATAGAAGCCTTGTCACAACAATGACCTTTTGACAGTAACTCTTTGTCTGTGAGATTTGATAAGCAGATCATCGGTAGAATTATGACAGTAACCTTATATCGGTAGCTTCCAACAGTGACTATAAATCTTCAACGGTGACTATGAATAAAAAGATCTTACCAGTAGCCTTCAACAGTGAACTTATATTTAGATAAGTATAAAATGTAAGCTGATGCAGCAAGGTCATGAGACTTAAGAGTATACATTATTCAGGATAGGATAATTATAAATGTAGATTACAAATATTAGTATCTGACTTAATATATCATGATCAATATTTAAACATGATTTGGGATTATCAAAACAGGTGAGTCCAACAATCTCCCCCTTTTTGATAATCACAAATTATGTCAGTATGTATTAAAGATAAGTATAAGAGATTAATAATAGTGTAAAACCAGAAAATATTAGTACATGATATCAGAGAGAAAGTTAGATAAGATTTAACATAGTATCATAGTAGCATATTTCTCCCCAATCATATGATTAGTCTAGAATTAGCCCAATATTTCTCAAATTAGCACAATATATATTATCATAATATTTCTCCCCCTTTGTGATTAGAAAAAAGAAAGACAAATGAGAGAACATAGAAATATTGTATTAATAAACAATTCAGTACATGACCCAAAAAGAATTCATAGTCCCTTTTAAAAGACAGAAACAGACTCAATCCACATTAGCCTCAGGCAAGGGATCTTTCTCTTTGGAGGAAGAAGAGGGAGGATGAGCTGGTGGATCAGCAGGTTTAGGAATGGCTACAGGAATGATCGGAGGGGTAGCAAAAGAAGATCCTGTGGGTCTGTAATGGGTAGCTCGTTGAGGTATTAGTGGATTAAGGCTTCTGATAGATTCAGCAGGACTGGGTTGAGATGCTGGTAAGGCAAGAGGGATGATGACAGGGGTGCAGTCCACATGGAGAAAGGGTAGAAGAAGGTTTCTAAAATCCATAATAATGCTTCCTCCTCTTTCCATAACAGATAATAAATCATCTTTATTCTCCAAAAACTTATCCAAATCTGGGGTCAAATCTCTCAGCTTGCTGACCTTCTCCCTAAATTCCTGAGTCACTGGAGGCAACTTCATATTCTCAATCAAGAGCTTGAAGTGGTTGGTCATTTTATGCTTGGTATAGACCTTCTCAAAGTAAGAATCTACCTTATTCTTAATGGCCTCTTGAGAAGAAGTAGCTTCCCGCAGGTGGTCACAAACAAAACTGCTGACTTCCATAGTGGTATCAAGTACCTGAGAGTTAGAGGTCCCACTGGTACTGACCTGAGCAAGCTCTTCCTGGATCATAGTCCTGATCCGGTCAATGGTCACAAAGGAGCTAGACGAGGGAAGGGGTTAGACCGAGAAAGCCACTGTCTCTTTGAAAGACTGAGTCAAGTTACCAATCACCTTCTGAACAAGTGCATCTTGACTGTTCATATGTTCTTTGACTGATTTCTTAAAATCCTCAAAAACTTCCTCAAATTTCTTGACTACTTCTTTGATATAACTAATCTCAGCATTCAATTGGTTTTGAGAACCAATCATGGTAGTCAATGAAGCAACTGATTGTCTCAGAGCAACCACAACTCCTGTCCAGCTCTCAATTTGAATATGGCATACTATAACTTCATCCACCATTTATTTCACTGGACTAGACACAACACATCCCAGATATAGCTCCAGGGATTGCTCCACACTCCTCAGTTCTTCAACCAGGCTTTTCTTCAAACCTGCTACTGATTCTCTCACTGCCTTTTTCATTTTAGCCTTTAAGGACTCAAGGTCCTCCTTGGTTTCCAAATTGTCAGCCACAACAGGTAGGATAACAGAATCCCTTTGAAGATGGTCTTCCTCATCAGAATCTCCATAATTGAGTCCAAGTACCATGTATCCTGGATCTGATGACCAACCTTCAATGTCATACAACACAAAAACTGAACCAAGATGCTCCCCCTCACTTAGAGATCTCTCATAAGGAAGATCTTCTATCTGTTCTGTTCTAGGTAACTCCACAACCTCCTCTACAATTCCAGCAGATTCAACAATCACTTGCTCTGTTAGTTCAACAGTAGGGTGAGTCTTATCCATCTCTGAGTCATTAATGACTACAATATCAATGGTAGTAGATGCCACTACTGCTTCCTGTTCAGACACTATATTGTATGTATTATCTCTTAGAGGGATCAAACTGAGCTCTTCTTCTTCATTGTTCTCATCATCAGCTTCAGCAACAACCTCTTTTCCTTTATCCCTATCACAAGATTCCTCTGCCTCATCCTCTTCAGAAGTGTCCTTGACAATATTCTGATATGCTTCTTCTTCTTCTTCAGTGGTCTCAGTGTCACTGTCCTTTAGTACAGTCTCTCTTCTTGGCAGTTCTTTTGGAGGGCTAGCTTCTCCGAACGGTACTATCCTTACAGGACTGTGAGGCAAGTCAGGATCACTCCCATCATCAATGGGGGGTGTTCTCTCTTTCAGGGTCCACAACTCCTTCATCCTCCTCCTCATCTGAATAAACCGGTTCTGGCTCATCAGGCTTCAGTCCTGGATCTCTCTTGTCTTTTGGCCTAGATGGGTGAGTATTAGGGTCAAAATTTTCATACACCTTTCCTTCATCATTCACCCACACCTTCTTCCCAAGATTCCAGCTAATTTTCATGAACTTTCAAATCACCTTGGAGATACAGACACTATTCTTGGCCACTATCATTTCTTCTTGATTTCCAGCCTCACCCTTTACCTTTAGCATAACTAAAATAATCTTTGCATGGAATAAGGCATTGGAATTTGAACTTGCATTAGTCATATCCTCCAATTGTGCCATCAGTAACCTATATAGGTTAATCTTTTTTCCATGCTTCATTAATTACATCAGGAATATGTCCTGGTACTTGAGTACTGCAAAATCTCCTCTCCTTGGACTAATTACATGCTGAATAAACTTGAAAAATATCCTATCTTCTCCATTCATTTTAGCTGTAATGATCCTCCTTGATTTTAAATCTCATGTCAGTTCTTCCAGAGATTTTTCATATTCAAAAATAGCACTGTCTGGAGGAGCCACTCCAGAGTAGTAAGCGTACACTTCTTCATGAGGGACTCTCAAACAGGCAGCCCACTCAGCAGACGTGAAACAGACTTCATTTCCATTGACTTTGGATATTAGTTTATGCACATAATATTCCTCTTCGAACGTCAGATATTCATATAACTCTTTCACAATATTCGGGTAGTACGGTCCATTGTTGTTTTCAAAACATTCAGTCCATCCTTGGGCATCTAGTGCTTTCAGCACTAATGACTTACTCGACAACAGTCATTCTTCACTTAACTCCTTCTCAGCAAGGATTTGTCTCTTGGTCAGATGTGGGTTGACAGGTCCTGTTGGAGTATTACTGGTGCCACTGGATTCGGCTCGAGTCCTATTTGGTATTGGCGCATCCTCATTGACAGTCGGGGATCACTTTGTTCTGGCCATAGAGATTGAGAGAGGTTCAAGGGCTCAGGTGAAGGGTTAGGGTTTAGGAATTTCGAGAGCAAGGTTCGAGATTTAGAGAGGAAGGTGGATTTTAGATACGTTCGTTGCCTTTGGTTTTATCATTTAGAGATTAAAACAAAATAAAATAGAAATAATAAATAGGAATAAAAATGGTTCGAATTATCGAAAAAAAAAAGACAAACAACGAGGTATCCAACAGTGAGATGTACCAGTGAGGTACACTGGTGAGGTGCGATGGTGAGGTATAACATTGAGGTCTAACTGTGAGGTCTAACTGTGAGGTTCGACTGTGAATTCTAACTGTGAGGTTCGACTATGAATTCTAACTGCGAGGTTCGATTGTGAAGTCCAACTGTGAGGTTTGACTGTGAAGTCTAACTGTGAGGTTTGACTGTGAAGTATAACTGTGAGGTTCAACTGTGAAGAGATTAATCATACCTAACTCATTTTTGATGTAATTTAACCTCTCATAATTCAAAGGCTTTGTGAATATATCATCCAATTGATGTTCAATGCCAATGAATTCAATAGTGATATCACCCTTTTGATAATGATCCCTCAAAAAGTGATGTCTCATATCAATATTCTTTGTCCTAGCATGAGATACAAATTTTTTGGAAATGTTAATAGCACTTGTATTGTCACACTTTATAGAGACATGTTTGAACTGATATCCATGGTCCAGTAAAGTGTGTTTCATCCACAAAATTTGAGCACAACAACTACCAGCAACTATGTAATCAGCTTCGGCAGTAGACAATGGAACAAAATTCTGCTTCTTACTACACCAAGATACTAGTGACTTTCCTAAAATGTGACATGTCCCAGTGGTTCTTTTTCTATCTAACTTGAAACTAGAAAAATCAGCATCAGAATAACTCAACAAATCAAACGATTGTCCTTTTGGATAAAATAATCCCAAGTTAGGGGTATGTTTGAGATATTTAAAAATTCTTTTTACAGTAGTTAAATGAGATTCTTTTGGATTGTCTTGAAAGCGAGCACACATGCATACACTAAACATGATGTCAGGTCTACTAGCTGTAAGATAGAGTAGACTCCCTATCATACCTCTGTAGTTGGTTTGATCCACTGGTTCTCCAGCTTCATCAGCATCCAACTTACAAGTGGTACTCATAGGAGTGTCACTACCTTTACTACCATCCAAAGAAAAACGTTTTAGAAGATCCTTAATATATTTACTTTGATTTAAAACAATGCCATTTTTATTTTGAAAGATCTAAAATCCAAGGAAAAATTTGAGTTCTCCCATTAATCTCATTTCAAACTCATTTTGCATCATTTTTGAAAAATCAAAACATAATGAATTTTTAGAAGATCCAAAAATAATATCATCCACATAAATTTGTACCATCAAAACATCTTTATAAGTCCATTTAATGAAAAGAGTAGGATCAGATATCCCTTTGGAAAAACCTTTTGAAATAAGAAAAGAGTTGAGCCTATCATACCATGCTCTTGGAGCTTGTTTTAAGCCATATAAAGCTTTTGATAGTTTAAAAACATGATTTGAAAAATGGGGATTTGTAAAACTAGGAGGTTGTTTAACAAATACATCCTCAACTATATACCCATTTAGAAAATCACTTTTGACATCCATTTGATAAAGTTTGAAATTCAGATGAGCTGCATAGGCAAGTAGTATCCTAATAGATTCTAATATAGCTACAGGTGCAAAGGTCTCCTCATAGTCTATTCCTTCCTCTTGATTATATCCTTGTGCAACTAACCAGGCCTTATTTCTAACTATATTCCCAGACTCATCTACTTTGTTCCTAAACACCCATTTAGTGCCTATGGTCAAGGTGTCCTTGGGTCTTTCCAATAATTCCCAAACTTTGTTCCTTCTGAACTGATTTAGTTCTTCTTGCATAGCCATTACCCAAAATTCATCATTGATAGCATCATTAATATTTTTGGGTTCAAGATGTGAAAGAAAAGTTTGATGTTCAATCTGGATTCTTAGAGAAGCTCTAGTTTGTGTTCCTCTATTCAAATCGCCTATAACATCATCTAGAGGATGATTCTTAAGAGTCCTAGTACCTCTTGGAAGGGTTGAACTAGATTCTTCATAGTTGTCTATTGGTTCAGAATCGGTAGGAGAAGCTTCTAAAAAATTTCCAGAACTGGATACTTTTATAGGGGATTCACTATCCTTATCATTAAGGTTCAGATTTGACAAATCTTCCCCAATATTTCCAAGAGAGGTTTTAGGCTCATGGGGATCAGTCTCATCGAATTTGATATAAACTGATTCTTCCACACATTTGGTTTTCTTATTGAACACTCTATAGGCTTTACTTGAAACAGAATAACCAAGAAAAATTACTTCATCACTTTTGGGAGAAAATTTGTCAAGATTATCTTTAGTATTAAAAATAAAGACTTTTCAACCAAAGACTCTAAAATAATTAACCTTAGGCTTCCTATTATTCCAGAGTTCATAAGGGGTCCTTTTTATAATAGGTCTAATTAAAACTCTATTGATAACATAACAGGCTGTATTTACAGCTTTAGCCCAAAAATAAATGGGTAAATCATAATCATTAAGCATAGTCCTTGCAATTTCTTGAAGGGTCCTATTTCTTATTTCTACAACTCCATTTTTTTGAGGTGTCCTAAGGGCAGAAAAGTTGTGACTATAGCCATTGTGTGAGCAGTAAGATTCAAACTCATGATTCACAAACTCACGGCCATGATCACTTCTCAGGGTCTTAATTTTAAGTCCACTAAGGTTTTCTACAGACTTGGAATATTTGACAAAATAGGAACAAGCTTCACTTTTGAAAGCTAGAAAGTATACCCACGTATACCTAGAAAAGTCATTTACAAGAACATAAACATAGTGCTTCCCTTTTAGACTTGAAACTCTTGATGGTCCAAATAAATCCATGTGAACCAACTCAAGTGGTTGAGAAGTTGAAACTTATATCTTTGGTTTGAAAGAAACTTTGTGTTGTTTTCCCTTTTAACAGGGATTACACACTTTATCATTTGGGAATTCCAATTAAGGTAGGTCTCTAACTAAAATTTTTTTAGATAGCTTCCTAAGTGAGTGAACATTACAGTGTCTTAATCTTCTATGCCATAACCAAGACTCTTTATGAAAAGCATATAAGCAGGAGACATTTTGTTTGGATAAGGAGGTTAAATCAATAGCATATACATTATCATTCCTATATGAAGTGAAAACTAAATCATTTTTTGAATTAAAAACATTGCATGAATCATTATCAAATTTAACATTAAGGCCATCATCACATAACTGATATATTCTAAGTAAATTATATTTTAATCCATCAACAAAAAGTACTTTAGAAATTAATATTGTATCAGGGTTACCAATCTGGCCTTAGCTAATGATTTTTTATTTTGCATTGTCACCAAAGGTTACTTTCCCACCATCAACTTTAATTAGACTCTTGAAGCATGAATAGTATCTTGTCATATGTCTTGAACATCCACTGTCCAAGTACCATAAGGTCTTACAGGAACTCCTTAAGCAACTTCCCTGCAAAACAAATTAAACATAGGATAATTTTGGTACCCAGATCTTCTTGGGTCCAGAAAGGTTATCCAATAAAAATTTGGGAACCCATATTTTCTTTATAGGTTTTCTAAAATCAAAAAACATATTTTGAGACATAAATACTTTGTTCGGTCCTTTAGATAATTGTTTCTCAAAAGATGATCTAGAATTAGCAATGAACTATCCAGATTTTGGAACAAATTTGGTTTTGCTAATTTTTCTCTATCCAGGCTGATATCCTAGACCAGTTGTATATTTTGGTGCAATATGTTTTTCTAGCAACTGTGTCAAGGTATCCCTACCAACAGTGAACTTCTCAATATCTTTTCTTAATTGTTCATTAGATAATTTACGTTGAGTTTTCTCTTTCAAAAATTGAGCATTCTTTTCTTTTTTCTACACTAAGATCTATTTTAATATTGCTAGTCAAGGCATGCTATTTCTTTAAAGATTTATATTTATCTTTTAGTTCATTGCAGGTATCTTCTAGTATATTGCAATATTCAAACAGTTCATCCTAAGATATATTTTCCTCATTATCTGAATCACTGTTATTTCTAGAGTAACAATCATTTAGAATAGGGGAAACAGGTACCTCAGATGTGTTAGTCATGAAGCACATGTTGGCATGATTATTTTCAGAGTCAGTGGCTTCTGATTCACTTGTGCTATCTTCTAAAGCACTCCATGTTGCTCTCATGACTTTCTTATAATTCTTGTCCTTATAATCATATTTATTTTTGAATTTTAACTTTGAATAGTCATCCTTGATGTGTCCTTTCCTCTTGCATTCATAGAAGACTATGTCATCTTCCTTATCAGATTTCTTCCAATCATTCTTCCACTTACCTTGTTGATCGTACTTACCCTTGTAGTTTGGTTTTCTGAAAAACTTCTTCTTCCTATAGAACTTCTTTAATCTCCTGGCTATTTGAGCTATTTCTTCATCACTGTCTGAATCTGAATTTTCACTAGTTGAACTTTCAGTAGGTATATGTATTTTCTCCTTGTCTTTGCTCCTTGAAGCAGTAGACTTGAATGCCAAAGATTTTCATTTGGATTCACCATCTTCTCCTTTGTTCACCTTCAGTTCCTCTTCATACATCACTAGTTTACCGATCAACTCCTTAACAGGTAGCTTTCCGATGTCACATGACTCTCGGATAGACACAGAAGTGCCTCTCCATCTGTCAGGAAAACATCTCAATATTCTTATGATCTGCTCCTTTTCTGGACCATATTTTCCTAGTGAACTCATGGTGTTGAAAATCTCATTAAACCTAAGATACATATCACAAATAGGTTCATCAGGCCTCATCTTATAATTATCATATTTAATAGTATAAGTATTTAATCTCATTTCCTTCACGTTGGTTGTTCCTTCATGAGAAACAGCCAAGGTGTCCTAGATTTCATGAGCTATTTTACATGCAAAAATTTGGTTAAATTCATCATCTCCTAAAGGGCAGTAAAGGGTATTCATATCTTTACCGTTATTGTTGTAGTTAGACTTTGTAGCATCATCCCAGGTAGATCTAGCAGTTTTGGGGATTTCATATTCTGATTCTATAGCAGACCAAATATCAAAACCAATACTTTCCAAATGAATTATCATTTTGATTTTCCATTGAGCATAATTCACACCATTAAAGAAAGGTGTCCTGTTAGTAGCAGCACCTTCTAGTCTATTTTCCATAACTAGATTTTACAAAATATATTAAAGAGATAAAATTTAGAACTAATATAAATTTAAGATCTTTAATATAAAACTAAAATCACAGTTTAAAAAACAGAGGGTTTGAAAAACTTTTTATAAATAATAATGTAACCTCTGATAACAAATGTTGGTCAGAGTGGATACTCAAGAGGGGGGGGGGGTGAATTGAGTTCCAATTTTAAATTTTTGTTAAAAACTTTTAGGATTAAAATCCCCCAAATTAAAACGGCCCAGTTAATTAAGGAAGTAGAGATATAAGTGACTTATTGTTCAACAGGTTTCTCAAAGGTTGATTACTCCTTAGTAGAGTCAGTATGAGAACTATTTCCACTTTTGAAACAAGTTTACTAAACAACTCAGATACACACACTAAACAGAACTAATTATCAGAGTGAATATAAAAACAGATATATGTTTTTGCTAATATAAGAACAACGGATAGGAGTAAAACAGAGTAATGAAAGGGGAACACAATAATTTAAACAATAGGTTTAGTCTTAAGACAAGACCTAGTCCTCTCCACTTGGTGATCACCTGCCACCACGAAATTATATTAAAAGTGATACACAGCCTGTATTGAGCTTCACAATAGTTTTCACAAACTGTACAGGTTTTGCAACCTCTACCATAGTTCTACGTGGGCAAATAAACTTCCAAGCCACATAAGGCTTCTTCCACAGTTATACCTGGGAAATAAAAATAAAGAGAGTTTAGAATGGGGATTTTCAGTATCCCTCGGTTCAAGTACAAGAGTCTGTGTGTGCAACACATGCACACTACTCACAAATGTAAAGTATTTAAACATAGTAGAGCTAAAGATGGTAGGGATGAGTATAGAATGCTCTGTTGTGTTGGCAGATCAGCTCTGGACTCGTTGGAATGAATTAGATGAATTTTTGGTCCTTCTCTACAAGTTGACTCAAAAACAGAGTGTCGTAACTTCCAGGTTATGACTTCCAGATGTAGAGATGATCAGCTTTTTGGTTGTTAAGATCTTTATAGCACACCACGACAGCTTGAAGAAGATTCTTATAATAGATCTTCGTGAGGCTCTATGTTCTTCTGAATGAGTGCTTGAGTGTTCTCTGCTTATTTCTAGTATATTCAAGTTCTCATTTTGTGTCTCTCCTGTATCTTTAATATAGTCTCTTGTTTTTCGTGTTTTCTTGTTCAGTAGAGGCTGACAAGGGAAATGTTTCAACCACGTGTGGTCTTCCTCGTACATCATACTGTCGCCTGATATCCCTACAAATAACATTAAATAATGTCAGGTGCATTAATTTTTCCAGACATGACCATTATAGTAGTATTAATAAAATTGGTAAAGGAAAGAATAGAATATCATTTGACTGGTAGCAGATGCATGTCACACGGTAGACTTCAACTATGGTCTTTACAACTGTGGACTTCATCGGTGGAATATTCAATTGTGAACTTCATCGGTAGGCTCTTTGACTGTAGGCTTGTAACGGTGAACTTTATGCTTAGTGGATGTCTTGTAACGGTAGCTATTTACTCTTTGTAACAGTGGCTCCTTATTAGTGAACTCCATCGGTAGGCTCAACAGTAGACCTTTAACAGTAAGCTTCTAATCGATAGATCTATAACATCTGACTACTTCAACTATAACCTTTCCAACTACAGACTTGAATAGTGAAGTTCTCAACAGAATACTGGAGAAAGAGTCTGACAGTGAACTTCTAACAGAAGCCTTGTCACAATAATGACCTTGTGACAGTAACTCTTTGTCTGTGAGCTTTGATAAGCAGATCATTGGTAGACTTGTGACAGTAACCTTGTATCGGTAGCTTCCAACAGTGACTATAAATCTTCAATGGTGACTATGAATATAAATCTCTTACCAGTAGCCTTCAACATTGAACTTATATTTAGATAAGTATAAACTGTAAGCTAATGCAACAAGGTCATGAGACTTATGAGTATGCATTGTTCAAGATAGGATAATTATAAATGTAGATTACAAAGATTAGTAACTGACTTAATATATCATGATCAATATTTAAACATGATTTGGGATTATCAAAATAGGTGAGTCCAACAATTATTATCATTAGTCATAGAGTTAATATAGAATCATTTTTTTCTAAAAAATACTCTTCTTAAAAACCGGATGTGTTGCCTCATCTATAGGATTAATGTTAAATCAAAATTTTCCACTTCTATGAATGAAATTTGTAAAAATAGATTAAATATTTTTAATAATGATAATTTATAATTTATAATAAGTCCAAATTATATTTTTACCATAATAGTTAGTGAAAACAGTTAAAATTAATCATTGTGATTAACGTAAAAATGAGTTTACTGAGGAATTAAACTTTAAACTTAAGGGGGAAAATAACCATAAAAATTTTCCAACACCCATTTTAATGACATATTTCAACCCTTATGACCTTATGATACATTTTTATGAGATTTTGGGATGATTTTATATGAGAGTGACCAATATATAAGTTAATTAAATAAAATGAAAAAAGGAACCTTTTTTCATTTATTTTCTATAATGTTTTGGGATAGAAACAAAAAAAATATGTGTTCAATCAGAAAAATATTAAAATTTATGTGAATTGAATGTTTTTTTATTAAATTAATTTTTTTAGATGAATATATCATTTTAACTAGGTTAGATAATAATATATTCAAATTTCATCATTGTATTGATTTTTATTAAATTGAAATTAAATGAATAATGTCAAAATTTACATAAATGTTATTTTATAATAAATTTCATTTCATTAAATAATTTTAAATTACTAAAAATACTATCCTATACAAAGTTATTTTTAAATTTTAACATATATTCAATATGTTCTAGTCATAGACCAATTATTATTTTATAAATAATATTTTGACTGCTAAATAGTAACAAACTCTGTTAGCGTGGTTAATGGTAAAAGGGTGTTTCTTCATATTATATGTAATTATGTTAAAATTAATTTTCATCACAAATTTTATTTTTATTTGATAAATTGGATTTATTACTTAGAATAAGTGGGTAAAAATTATATTATAAGGTTCAATTTAATTTAGTATTAATGAATAATTTACTTAGGTTAGAAAACTAGTTACCACAATGAAAAACCAAAATAAAAAAAATAAGTAAACATGGGATTTAAGGAACAAAACGTTTAAAAAATGTATTTTATTGTTTGGTGGAGGTTTAGATCTACTTTATCATCCATAAAATCCAATAATTATCTATATTTGAGCCACTTGAGATAAGATTGACCTCCCAATAGTGAATATTTTCATGTATATACAGGAATGCCACTCTTCCTCAACTATAAAAGGGAACTCACTCTCCTCACTTCATCACACCTCTCAATCCATTTGGATAATAAAAAACCTTACCTAATCACATAAAAAAATAACTAAAATCATCTTGGAAGAATTATTTTGTACATAAATCAACCTTTTCAAGGATTTAGTGCAAACAAAGGATGATACTTGAAGAAGAGGTAATATTTTTCAACACGCGTCTTTATTTTAATTATTTCACCACCCCCTTAAATTATTCTTATACAATGATAATATAATAAAATCAATATATTAAATAAAATAATATATTTTTTTAGGTTTATTACCTAAAAACATACACAATATAATAAAATGGGTTATGAAATCATCATTCGTGTGTATAACGGTCTATCGCCTGGCAAAATGGTGTGACTGGTTTTTACAATACAACCTATCACAGTTGGATATGATGATGGATATAAAGTTTATATTGGATATTTATAACATAATTATACATATGGAGTAATTATATCATATATAACAATTTTATATTCAATTCTCTAAGGTATGCGATAACGTCTCTTCTGTATACAGCGGACTACCGCCTCACGAAGCGATGCGATTCATTTTTTACTAACATGTTACAAAGAAGGTAATAAAGTTAAAGATAATAAATATATGTGATATAAATGAAATATTTTTGATATTAATTACATATTTATCATTATTTAAATACAATATACCATTTTATTTTTCCCTTCCACTCACTAAAAAAATGATAATGTCGTTTATAGATGTGTGGACTACCGGCTCCTCGAAGAGATGTGATTCCTTTTTTCATTACCACATAAAAATAATGATATATATAAGTATATATAATTAAATAATAATATAGTTATGATATTATGCTCATTCTGGAATAATAAATGTTACTTACCTTTTTTCCATAATGATCATTGAAAAATGGAAATGTTACTCATCCGTACGTATGGCATACCTTCTCCTTGATTGTAATGTTAGTTTATTTCTCATAACCATCATTCATGACTAGTTTTGGAAGTATAATTTATTTATAAATATTATAATTGTTTCATGATTATTATTCCAAATATTTTTAAATATACACCACTTGGGCCATATTTAAACTACAAATGTCATTTTTGACACATAAACTGAATATTATCAAAACATACGACTTAAATTTAATTGATTAAGTAATTATATATAATTTTTTATAAGTAAAATAAAATTACTAATATACTTGAAAATGTTTCTTAAGAATGTTAATAAATAACATAAGCCTATTATTTAGGAATATAAAGGCACATGAGACAAGTCAGACTCATGATAAGGGTTTTCTCATCTCACTTTTAATTCTGTGAGATATATGACATATTCACCACTTATTTTTGTTTTGTGGTGTATATAATGAACCTAAAAGTATTTTATGATTATTATCCATAAGTTTATGGGGATTTAAATATCCATTTCTGGATCTATCTTTCATGGGGTTTGTAGTTTCAAAGTTACCAAAGTGGTAATGAATTTTGGTCAAAATTTACCCTCTTTGATACTTATGTCATGTTATTCACCTATCTTATTTCATGAGGTTTATATACATCCCATTTTACATTTAATATCATGAATTTATTTATTATTATGGTATTTTATGTTTTATTTACTGTAATCCCTTTATGGGTCTTACCAATTAAAGATACCAAAGTGCTAAGAGTTTTATGTTACAATCTCATCCTTTATCAAGATTGGTTATGATTATGCTTGTAATGTCCCAGGATTCCATGTATTTTTTTTCAAATTTAAATGGTATTTTTATGAGACCGTTCATTGAAACGACACGTAATTTAGAGACCTAGAGTGGATGGAATAGATTTTTAAACTTTTTTTAAAATATTTATTAATTAAACATGCGAGTAGGGTTTTCTATATTTTGAACTAGTGCTATGATCAAAAATATAAGGGCACTATTGAACTCAGAATATCAGGATTCACATAGAGAGAGCCTAAAGAAGGCAAGTGAAGGCCAACCGTGGAAGATAGTTTTTGGATGTAAATAAAATAATTAAGTAACAATTATTTTATTTCCAAACCCTTATAAATTCTAAATGGTATCTCAAAATGGGAATATAAGAGTACCATTGTGCTTGTGAGGGAGTGTTTCCCTTAGGAGGATATTAATCTCTATCAGAATGGGTCAAGGGTGAAAGTTATTCTTTGAGTTTTTCTTTAAGATAATTTAAACGGTGCAGGTGCGTGATTTTGGAAACATCTAAATGGGTGTCCAGATTGACAATATGAGGGCACCATCACATTCAGAACGACAACATTACCTAATAATGAACTTAACATCAACCAACACGAGTCGACCAGAAAAGATAGTTTTTAGAATTTTTAAGAAAAAATTAAATTAAAATAAAGATGTTGTTTTATTTTTATTTTTTAACTTTTGAAACTGTGGCAGGAAAACGACATGTAACGCAATAAAACTAAATACACTGTTTCATTAAATGAAATAGCATAATGACTTTATAACAACATCTTAACGGAAACGATGATTCACATTTTTTCCTTTAATGGCCCAGAAGATGATGTAGGATTGTTGGCACAATCCTGGTTCTGCTCTGGAGCTTTGGTGGGTGACGATGATGAATGTCGGCCCCCCTTCGAACAGATCATCGCTAACAACAATCAACCAATGGTTGTAAACAGAGGATCACAGAATGATGAACATAGCAACACCATTCATTGCCAATGAACGATATGAACCAGGTAGAGGTTGTTATTTAAATTCTGTTATTTTCCCCGTTCTTTGTTTTTAATGACAAACTTGGATCAACACACGAATAGGTCAACCCATGGTTCGATAATTCTTATGAGAGGGATTTTTCTATTGGGATTATCTTTGGGGAGTAAATCAGTTCATAGATTAATTATACTTAATTTACCCCACTGATCCTTCTAACGGGAGCGGATCAACGCCATGCCGAATAAAAATAGAGGTCCATTACTCACTTTTTGGTTTGGTTTTCCTCTCCCCATTGATGTGCGTTCTTTTCATTATTTGTTGATCAATAAATGGCCAGTCATTGTGAAACTGTTCTTGGTTCAATGATGATGGAGTTTCGACGACAATAATAAAGATTAGATCGAGGAGGCACAAAAAATACCATCGGATGAGCGCTTCCTAGTTGAATAAATGAAAACATTATTTTGATCCCCAGTCAGTGAATAACATGAGCCAAAGGTTCTGGAACATCCTCTAGATTAAAGAACGGACCACCAGAGCACGCTCAGTGGTCCGAGAAAAATTCTTCCGGGCGGGCAGCGGCGGTGCTGCCGGCTACGTGCCAGATAGTGGGGAAGTGCGCCAGGGTGGAGCTGGCAGCATCATCCATATATATGTGGTGTAAAGGAAGCCGAAGACCCATCCCGAAGCATTATCTTGACCCGTGGCCTTGCCTTAGGTCATTCCATATTATCTGGTCCACATGAGAGGACCGGTTGGTTGAGGTGGTCGTTCCAGCTGGCGCCGCTTGGTGCACAATAGGCGTGGTACAATCACGTTTGATCCGGGGAGACGGCCATCTCAATGGTAGGTCGGGTTGCTACTGGAAGGCCAAGCTAGTGCGGGCTAGGCCCATTGGTCCGAGTTGGGTTGGGTCAGTCCGACCGGGTCAGACCGGACCCGGACCCCACTGGCCCCCATTTCACAAAAATGACTATAATTTTCAAACAGAGCATCCGTTTGATGATCCATCTGTGGTATTGGTACCCTTAGGACAAGAATTTCCTTTGGTGATACTCTAATTGGGTTTTTTGAAAAGTTATAGGACAACCTCTTTGGTTTGAATAGTAGTCTCTCCCAGTATGGATAGAATTTGGGTAGAATCAGGGTGATTCTTTTGATGAGATATTAGGATGGTTACTCACTTGATGACTCAAGGTGCAGGTACTTCTTATCCCTATGATTTGGTAGATATGTTACTTCTAACATTTTGGGTTTGGGTTCATCTTCCCATGAGTGGTTTCCTCCAACAGTGTTACTCCCTTATAGGATTAGGGCGTGGGTTCTCAGAGAAGTTCGTAAAGGAAGAGTCGGTACTCCCCTTCCATTCTAGGGATTGGGTCCTCTATCCTTAGAGTCGGTACTATCTTATTGGACTAGGGTGCGGGTCTTGAATATCTAATGCATATATATTTGGTACCCCCCTATCGGGTAGAGAGCGTGTCCTCCATTTTAGGAGTCGGTACTCCCATCTCGTTCCAGGGTGCAGGTCCTCCTTACGTAGTTTTACGATAGAGTCGGTACTCCCCTACCATGCTAGGGAGAGGGTCCTCTAGAATGAGGTTGGTACTCCCCTAACGTACTAGGGTGTTGGTCCCCATAGTGAACATGCTGACAAAGTCAGTACTCCCCTACATTACCAGGGTGCGTGTCCTCTATTCACCGAGTGGTCCTCCCCTATTGAGTAGGGTGCGGGTGCTAAATATATAAAGTTGTACTCCCTTGTTGATACAGGGTACAGGTCCTTCATGAGTAGTACTCCTCTGTCGTACTAGGTCATGGGTCCTCTAGTCACTAATTTATAGTCCCCTACCAGGTAGGGTGTGGGTCCTCGATATAAGAAGTTGTACTCCCCTACCGATACAGGGTGTGGGTCCTTCATGAGTAGTACTCCCCTATCATACCAGGGAATGGGTCCTATAGTAAATTAGTAGTACTCCTTTACTAGTTATGGTTCCAATCCTCAATTAGAGATGGATCTCCCTTGGCTGTTGGAAAGAATAGCAAATATTGGGCCCATCCACTTGATGAAAAAATTACCTAGATAGAATTTAGTTCTCCCTCAATGGACTGAGGCATGATCCACTCCTTATAGGAGATACTAAGGTGTAAAAGGTTAGTCTAGTGCATCACTCCCTCAACTAAGCATAGTGATGAGGAGTGGGCCTCTTCACTTGGGGTTCCTCAGTCTAGCATCGGGCGCAAGGCTTTGTTGACGAGTCCTCCAGTGCCGTTCACTAGATTCAAACCTAGTAGAATGTTCCCGATGAATCACGTTCTCTCAGATTTACCTTTTTAAATGGTAGGATTTAACTTGAGGGAGTGAATCTCTCAGATAGGTGCCATCTGGGTTGGCTAAGCTCTTGGAGTGTGATCTCTTGGTTTATGTGTTATTCTTGAGCCTCTGTGAGAATTCTGGTATTTTCTATAAGGTTATACCTTATGGTTTATAGTGAATGAAATGGGTATATTTAGATGTTCATGGTATATGTATGGGCATATACCTGAGTGGAGATGATTGTGCATTACTTTATGGGTTTCTCTTGTGATTTACCTTTGTTGTTTCATGGTCCCCTACTGAGATTTTTTTTACACATCCCTGTATAAGATTTTCCCAAATGTGTCCTATCTTTTTCAGATGACTGACGATTTGACGGAGTCCCGGGAGGACCAGGACCTAGTGGTGTATAGTGATATCAGAAAAATGGGGTGTACTTATACAGCTTCAGGAAGCTACCCTTCACCCACCCTTCAGGTAGGCTTCTGGGCAGACTGGTTGCAGGGACTTGGAGTTTTACTTTTTTTCTATTTTTCTTTTGGTGGGCTTGTATACTGGACCGGGTTTCCACCATGTACTTTACTTTCTGTTGTGCTCTAGTTGTGTTTTACTTAGTGGATTTCAGGCATGGTTTCCTTGGATTTTACTTTATAGTACCTCTGGATGGGAGTTTTGTGTGTGTGTTTAGGTACTTGAAAAATTCCTCCCATTGGCAGGATAATGCCTTCGAAGCTAGTTATCAGCCCTTGGACTTTGAGAGGAAGGCTTGGGGTAGTCATGGAAAAGGCCCCAAGGGACAGGTCATGAAGAATTGGTATCATAGGTGGTCGGTTCTACCTAGAAGACCAAGGGTTAGTTGTTTTTGGTTTTAGGCAACAATGTTAAGTGTTTAAAGTTCATCTTTCTGGATGAGGACTCTAGTGTTAGTGCACCGACCAATGTATCCATACACTAGGACTCTGGACACCTATTTTTTAACTCGGTACATGGGAACATTGGTTTTGGGGAAATAAAGGGCACATGCATCATGTAATAATGGTTGTGCTTTTCCATATCATTCTTGAGTCAGCTTTGTAGATATACACTTTAACCGTGGTTCATCATGATATGTTTTAGGATTCCACCATGATTATTACTAGATATGATTATAAAACATGATCGTAATGATGATATGACCCAAGTGGAGGCTTCAGGGCATGGCACTGATTCTAAGGTGTTAAATCTGGGTGGTGCACCAGTGATTCCACCACCCGTAGATCTACAGTTGTTACCAGCAATTCTTATAGAGGATGAGCGCATGATGAGTGTGAAACACAAGTTCTAGAAATAGATACCTCCCAGTTTCTGTGGCAAGGCAGATCCTCAGGTAGCTGAGGATTGGCTTGAGGTGGTTATACAAGTATTTTGCTTAGTGAGGACACCGCCTGACTAGATGATAGTCCTACCCATGAGCCTTCTTCAGGGATCAGTGATATAATGGTGGATCATGGTGATCCAGACACACGACGAGGCTCCCCTCACTTGTATTGACTTTGAGCACCTCTTCAAGGAGGAGTTCTTTCGGTGACTTTATGCATTGTGCGTATACAGGAGCTACTGCACCTACAACATTGTAGCATGGCGGTAGCAGAGTACTTAGAAAGATTCACATATCATTCTCGCTACTCTACATATATGGTGTGGGACCCTTACTTCAAGGCCCAGACCTTCGAGCAGGGACTATGCTGGGAGATCATAGTGTCGATGATACCCCTTAGCATTTTGACATATGATAGGGTGTTAGAGCGATCCCTAGTGGTTGAGATCTACCTAGAGGGGGGGGGGGGTAGATGGTTGTGACCTACAATAGAGGTAATGAGGTAGAGGAATATAATAGATCTAGTAGACGATAGGTGATGGGATCACAACGTAGAAGGCAAACCCATACCCGAACATAGACACATGGGTATGTGGCATAGGAGCAGTGCCAAGGAGCATATCAACTATAGGAGAGGCATTTTTATATTTACAACGATTAGGGGAATCTCACTAGAGAATTTATGACTCACTGTGTCACTGATAGGGAGCCGACAGATGAGCCTCCTTGGTAGAGACAATACTTGGAGAAAGGAGTTATGCAAGATGGCAGACAATAAAGAGTAGTTGGATGAGCAGTTGGAGGTGGCAGATAGTTTTCATCTTTTCCACCACCACCCACAGGTGGTCCACGCTTGGATTAGGGAGTTGGGGGACATGTGCGAGGACAGTTTCATGCGATCTTGTCTTATGAACAAGGAGCTCCTGATGAAATTCAAGGTATGATATGTGTCTTTTCTTTTGGATTCCTTTTTAAATAGACACATATGTTGGACATTATCCTTTTTCTATGAGTTTTTTTTGAGACATTGAGGTCTTGGTTAGACCGTAGAATTGACCCTCACACTTAAGGACTCCGGTTGGAGGAGACCTATTGATCACACAGTGGTGCTGATAGTGTGACCTAACTCTTGGAGGTGATAGTTATGGTTAGGATATCTTAGTCATAGAGTTGAGGCCTTACAATGTCATTCTTGTTATGGACTAATTCCATTCATACCTAGATTTACTATATTAGGAATAGGATGTGGTGTGTCCATGATGGTGAAGAAGGATTTTCCCTTGCAGTGAAAGGGAAACCCATGCATCACATGGAAAACTCTCGCAAAGAGTCTTATTTTGGATCATTCTTTGGTGGCAGGGTTATACCCCATGATGTTTCAGTAGTATGAAATAGTTTTTTACCATCCATACTCAGATGATATTTGATTGGTGAGTGTGGCCGTGTTCCAGTTTCGGCAAATTGTGTGGTCACTAGAGGTTGTAGACAGAGGGCATGTAAGACCCAATGTTTTCTCGTGGTCAGCCCTATTTCGTTCATAAATACACCTTTGTGTTTAACATCAACCTTGAATGCGTAACATTTGTGGAGGGTTTAACATAGTTCATCCAAGGGTGTATGTGAACTGTGGGTTTCTATTTGTATCTACGTTAGATTAGCATGGAGGTGAGCCGTTAGACCCCATGAATACAAATAGATCAAAGTGCTTAGTGATTTCCCACTTGTCGCAACTAAAGAGACATGTGTCTGTTATTTCATGATATTGACCTAGAAGAAGAAGGAAATAAATGTGGTCAATCTTAGTTGTTTCTCAAGGTGCATTCTTGTAAGATGTGCGGAGACCCTTTATGAACTCAGTTTTCTTCTTTTGAGTCTATGACTTTTCTTTTTGGGGATGAAAAGACTTAAGGTGGGGAGAATGTAATGTCCCGAGATTCCAAGAAATTTTGTTTCAAATTTAAATGGGATTTTTATGAGACCAGGCTCTGAGACGACACATAATTTCAACACTTGGAGTGGCCAGAATGGATTTTCAAATTTGTTTAAAAAAATTTATTAATTAAACATGCGTGCGGGGGTTTTTATCTTTTTAACCGGTGCTCAGATAAAAAATATGAGGTTACCATTGAACTGAGACTGTCGATATTCACCTATAAAAGGCCTAACATTGTCCAGCGGAGGCCAACATTGAAAGTTAGTTTTTGGCCATAAATAAAATAATTAAGTAACAATTATTTTATTTTCAAACCCATATAACTCTTAAACAGAAACTCAGATTTAAAATCTTAGATTACCGTTGAGCTCATGAGGGATTTTTTTCCTTAGGCAGAGCTTAACCTTGGCCGACACAGGTCGAGGGTGAAATTTATTTTTTGTGTTTTTATTTAAGTGAATTAAAATTTCACAGGTGTGTAGTTTTGGAAACTTCTAAATGGGTGCCTAGATTGAAAATCTGAGGGCACGTTGCATCCGTAATGATGACATTACCTAATAATGAACATAACATCGACCAGCACGGGTCGAACAAAAAAGATAGTTTTCAAACTTCTTAAGAAAATGGTAAAATAAAATAAAATAAAATAAATAGGATGTTTCATTTTATTTATGATCTTTTGAAACTATTTTAGAAAAATGGTGTGTAACACAATGAAACTAAATACACTATTTCATTAAATTAAATAGTGTAATGACTTCATAATTGCATCATAACCGAAATGATTATTCCCATTTCATCCTTTAATGGCCAACAAGATGATTCAGGATTGTTGGCACAATCCTGGTTTTTCTCCGGAGCTCTATTGGGTGATGACGATGAACACCAACCTCCATTCGAATGGATCGTTACCAACGACGATCAACCAAGATAACCCTTATAAACCTAACTTGAGTTTGACCTACCCATTTAGATGATCATTTCCTTGAGAGGTGGTCTCTTTAGAAGGAATCCACCACATGGTATTTTTAATGTTATTTTAAATACCTCATTATCTTATCTCATGTATTCCCTTTAAACATGTGTATGCTTCTAATGATTTTTTAATCCCTATTCCATCCACAAAACCAATATGATCAGTCTATATTAAAGTGTAACAATTTAAAAAAACCCATATCCTGTGTTACAAACCCAAATTAAAATAAATTTATATTCATATATATCTAAAATAATATTATTTTAATTTATATATATACAACCATTTATTGTAATGGCTTAGAATAATACGAGGAGTTAAACACCAAATTTACTTTGAAAAGTCATACTCACCCAGGACCATGAGCAGTTAAACCCCAAGCATGACTACTAATGGTTCAATACTTAATAGAGGTCATAATTCATTCATATGTGTAACACATAATATTTATAAAATTAAATTAACTTCAAAATTCAATCCCATAACCCATGAACCGGCTAATATAGTAGTAGAAAAAACATAAATCAATTATCAAACCTATCTTTTCACTGGTAAATTCATGTATGATAATTTAAAAAATTAGTTTAATAATTGAAGCTAAAATATACATACATTCAAAATATTAAATTTATATTCATTAATTAATCAAGGAATAATGTAAATAGATGAAAATTTCTTAAATATTGACATGCGATAAAAAATTATAAACAATTCATAAATAGAACAATAAACACATAATAATTAAACTTTATTTATAATTATTTACAAAATTAAGGAAAATAAATAACTTATATTTATTTCTAATATAAAATTATTCATATTAATAATTACATGAATTTTTTAAATAGATGATATTTAATTGATATATAAATAATTTATATATCATAAAAATAATACATAAATTATGTAAACATTTTAGATAATCAAAATATAACATATCTAATATTACTTTAACATTGATCAATTAAATTATGAAAAATCTTTTGATATAGTTCAAATAAATCCTCAAATATAGTATTTAATTTAAATATTTCAAATTAACAATTATGATAAATTCATATATAAATATAAACACCTTTATATTTTTCTTAATTTTTAATTTATAAAAACATTACAAATAAAATTATAATTTCTATGTTAACCTTTTATATCAATATTAACATTATTCCACGTTGATTAAAGTTAATTAATACAAATAAACTATCATTTTGTATTTTTTTATAATATTTTCAAAAAAATTTAATAATGAATAATAAATAATTTATAATTAGTGATTTTATAAGTACATTCTTAGTTATATAAATATATCAAAATATGTTTTTCAATAATTTATAAAAAAATTACAAACATTATAAATCAATTCATAATTTAAAAATAGGAAAATTAAATTTTATAATAGTATCATATTCAATTATATTATATTATATTATATTATATTATATTATATGGGATAAATTATATCACATTCCTTGATTTTTTTTGAAACCTGTATCATGAGTTATGATAGATAAATCATGGTGTGTGATAATTCTCTCAGTCAGACACAATCATATTTTATGATATTTTATATATGATATAGATAATACGATGCTCTATTTTTAGGCCCATGAAATAATGTAACTAGTGCTATCATAATTGGAGATCATATCAATCATAGGCTATGATATATAACAAATTTCATATCATAGCTTGTGATAGAACAAACTGTAATGTATAACATATTAAAAATGATGGATTTACACTATATAGTAAGCTAGGATATCTTAAATCATAAGGTACAATCCCTTCTCAACTTTAGACATCTAATATAGTATGATATAACATAATATAATGTATGTTTATATATATATATATATATATATTTATATATATTATTTTATGATTTAGAATACAATAAATGTTATTCTTTATTTTAATGCTGACTTTGTAAATTAACTCAAGTATGAAATTGATGTCACACAATGTTTTTGATTCTTAGGAAAAAATTAAATTTATTCAAGGAGAAAGAAACATAAAAAGAAACCATGACCATTCACACTTTGAAACTAGAAAAATTCATAATTTAATATAAAGAGAATATTATTCACCAAATATAAGCAGGCCACTTTTCCCGAGTCACATTATTGATGTTGATAACTTAGATATAGACAATAGACTCCATCCTCCTTGGTTATTCATGGGTTAATGAGTTACTCAGTTCTTATGCATGATCCTTCCTATGATCACAATATTCTAGTTCCTCAGATGTAAAGGAAGTTGGAGGAGAGAGCTTCATCTTTGATGAAATGGCATGAGATACACATTTAATCTAATTTATATAATGACCTTATATTGAAATAAAAGATACTTCTTGATTATTTATGCAATTATGTAAATGTTATGAAACATTCAAGTAATTGTTTTGGTTACACATTCTTTGTAACTTTCGACAATATTAATGAATCTAAAAATTGAATGCATTATTTATTCATCTAATAATTTTATCATATTAAGAATTTATAATCAATGATAGATTACATGGAAGAAGGAATAAACATTAACAAATAATGTTCGACTTCCAATTATGAATCTTACAATACAATTAGCTCAAATCATAAAAATTATGATATTCCTATATCGTACACTACTATATAAATAGAGTAGTGGTAATATATCTCTACACCACACCTTAGGATATTAAATACCAAGGAATATAATACTCATTGGTTTTATATATGCAGTACAATATTAATTCCCTATATCATCTCATATGATGTAGAAAAAATAATTCATGTTTGTGACAAAATTTAGGGAATATATATTTCACCTATATATTAGGATCGAGAAATCAATGAAGTGGTGGTATTATCTTTCAAATATATGTTTTGAAAGAGTTCTCAATATAAGTTCAGAAAGGTGACCATTCCCCTCTTCCATGTATTTTAAATTCTTGAGATAACAGTGATATGGGTTGAGTGTTTATTTTTTAAAGTGAATAGTTTATTTATTAAAAAAGTTTCATTTTTGTTTTAAACATGATTTTATTAAAATATATTCTACCCTTACAACATGAATAGTCGTTAAACATTCCATTATTACATTTATATTATTTTATATATGTGTTTTGAATACTAAATTTGGTCATGCTTCTATTAATGTTATCATTTACATATTTTTGAGAATGTCCAATGTGTTCTATATCTTTTTAATAGAGAATATGATATATGGGTCCATGTTTAATATTAGTTACATGTTATTTTAATGAATTATTATTGTTACATTATGTATAATGAGGGATTTTATTCTTATGAATCATTTAATATGGTATGTAAATTATTGATGAATAGTCTATTTGAGATGGGATCATCTCATGGTTCCCTGTTATATAATAACTTACTCTGCTTTGTTAAAGGGAAATTATGGAATATTTACCTAACTACTTATATACATTTCCCTTTCCCATGGAATATATATTATACCTTGAATATTTTCATTTTATATTCATTTAATTCCTTGATATGATTGATGAATGTATGTGCATGTTTGTATATTCTCGATATAAGGAGTTATTTTTTATAATTAAAATTCATGATTGAGATATAAGGTAAAGCACAATGATTATATTTTTTATTTTCATGTACCCTATATTATTATTTTATGAACTTAAATTTATGAAAAGTAGGTAGGGGTCATATGGACACCACCTACAACATACTATATACTAATACCATGCATGTTTCCGTATGGGATTCATGTAGATGCTTTAATTTTTTGTCCAAGGAAAATGTAAGGAAACAAATCAAGTGAGATTTTAACATTTGGAGTATATAGTTGTGACATGTTTTTTGTAGATTTTAATATATGATTCATGCTTCGATAATGTAGGATATCCATGGAAATATTATACTATATTTCACTTACAAGAATATATCTTACTCAATTTAATGTTATTTTTCCCCATATAGATTTTATATATGATTTTCTTGGTTTTTTATGTTTGGTTAACGGTCTATATATATTTTTGGAATGAGGTTTGTATAGTTTTTATTTTTTATGTAGGTATTTTATTTTATTAAACATTCTATGTTCAATAAGTATCCTAAACAAATATTATCCTCATTAGTGAACATGTTTATAGTTTCCCTTTATTCCATATTTACTTAGGTCATTATAGATTTATTGTTGAATGATTCAATAATATAGTTTTACTTTAAACGGTGAAAACTATATTCTATATGAGTACCATTCATCCCCAAACATTTTAAATAATATTCAGTGATCAGAAGGCACACTTGAAAATTTATAGTGACCTTGTTTATGTATTATCTGGGTATTCAATTCATGTTCATTATAAGATTAGTTGGATATAACTAGGAGTTAATTCAATTTTTTTAATTAAATCCATTTTGAGATATTAATAATGAAACATAGAAAGATTCATTGGGAAATTAATAGAGGGTGTGCTTTACCTAATTCATAGTCAGTGCCACATGTGATGGATTGATGTATTGAAAAATTTACACCACCTGGAAAATTGTTGTAGTGGGTCATGCGAATCATGTAGAGGTGGTGGATCTTTTCAAGGTGGTGTATGAGAATCATGTGGAGGTGGTGAACCTTTTTACGGTAGTGGATGAGCAACAAGTAGGGGTTATAAATCTTTCTAAGGTGATACATGAGCATCACCAGGAGGTGATCTCTCTTTGCAGGGATCCCAATAAAATTGTGGGAAGGAAATTCTCAATGGACCATGGATCCAATGGGATTTTACAATGATTTATGTGTGATGTTTGAATGTTGTGACCCCATAAGAGATCATTCACGTCCGAGGAAAAGTTGGAATGCCGATATAAATCATTTTGATCAATAATACCTTTCTTTTTGGGGTTCAAGGGAGAGGTGGATTTATCCTTGGTCATACCATAATGGATGAAAACTTGTGTGGGTGTGTGCCACCTGGAATTCCCTCACTTATCCCCTCATAGTTTTCCCTTGTGTTGTTGGTATCTGTGGGTACTGATATAATGTGCCCAATGACGATTGGGTTGAAATCCATCACATAACAGAGGTTCGTTCTTCCAAGGCTTTTCTAAAAAGGTATAATAGTTCTAGAAAAACTCACTTGGATATGATGATGATTAGTGAGCATGGTTGATATCCCAGTTCCTAGTTCAAAGCTTTAAAATGGTGTTTGGGTTCCTACAGATGGTGGGATATGAGAGGAATGGTAGGAATGTGGTCCTCCATACCTTGTCATACTTACCTTTCCTCAATGCCTCTTGATAATTGTGGGTTCATCTTACTTGAAAGTCGCCTCATAGAGGTTGATTTCATGTGGATGGAGGGATTTGGGAGGCATGGATGGATGGGTGTTCCCTCCTTCCCCTACCATACGTCCCTATCCTCATCATATCTAGAGTGCTGCAGTTTCGTCTTTCTTAAAATATTCCTAATGGTGACCTAGTTCTTGTGGATAGTGTGATGTGGGAGGCCTAATAGGATGGGTTTACTTCATCATCCCCTACCGTACTTCCCATAACTCACCTAATCTATAGCATTTCATATTCTATTTATTAAAATGAACCTCATAGTGGTTGTGTTTGTGTATATTATTTGATGTGGGAGGTGTGGAGGGATTTGGTTCTCCAAATCCTCTACCACAATACCCTTTCTTCTTAGTCTCTAGAGTTTTGTGGGATTGGATAGCCTAAAATATACCTCATGATGTATGAGATCCAATGGATGATGGGATGTGGGTATCGTGGTGGGACTATGGTCCCCCCATCCTCTACCATACCCCTTCCTCAAAATATCTAGAGAATTATGTGTTTAGATTTCATAAAATCTTCCTCACGACATTTGTGTTACTACATATAGTGGGATGTGGGGGGTGCAACGGGATCAGGGTTCCCCCCACATCTCTCCATACTTTACTTTCCTTAGGGAAACTGGTGGGTTGTGGGATTTTCTTTCTTTAAATCTTCCTAATAATTTATGAGTTCTTGTAGATGGTAGTAGGTGGCAGGAATGATAGGAGTTGGTTCGTTTTTCACCCCCTACTTCACTTCTCTTTATTCCTTATATCTTGATCATTGCAGGTTTTTTGTAATTATTCTCAGGTGGAATTTTTGATTCCCCAAGGATTTTATACTATTCTCTTTCATTTCCCATTAAGATATATTTCTCAAGAGACATATAAATATACCTTGAGAAATGATTAGATGTTGTTATTTACTCAATGCATAATTAGGGACAAATTTGAGGGATCAGAGTCTCGAGCAATTCACACCACTAGGGAGATGGTTTTCATGGGTCATTATTGTAAATGTATAGTTTCATATATGAATGTCATGTTGGGTTTATGAGTTTGGGTGCCTTCCTCCTCATTCATACCTCATGAAACATTATCCAAATCAATTTCATACTACCTAAGGTATATCCCACAGTGTGATAATGTGTATCTATATTTGTAGTGAGATACATGAGCATCATGTAGAGGTGATGACTCTTCACAAGGATCCTATAAATTCTTAGAAAAGAAATAGAAATTATCTAATACTCATGTGGTAAATTCCTTTTAGTATTAGTAAAAATAATTAATGTCATGATCTAATCAATGAACATTCATGTTGAAGAAAAAAAGAAGTTTTAGAATGATGATCTATTTGTTCAGCATAATACTTGAGAACCGTTCAAAGGCGATGAATCTCTTTGGGATCCTATAAAATGGTGGAAAGGGAGATCCTATTGGATCATAGATTAGGTTTGAAATACATAGAAGTGAAAAGTGAATATCAAATTTTGTGACCCTATCACATGTCTTCCAAGTTTGGATGAAAGGAAAATTCCTTTTTATTTATTTAAATTTACAATGTGTTGAAAGAGAAACATGTAGAGGTGATAGACCATAATGGGGATCCTGTAAAACCATAGAAAAAGGAATAATAGAACATGGATCGATTTAGGGTTATGATGATGGAAAGCGTCCTAATTATTTTAACCTCAATTATTTTCAATTTATTTGGGTGATTTTTCACTTGATAGTCCATCATTTTTATGGTTTCCCAAACACATTTCATGAAATTTATCACTGGGTATTTAGATTCCATGATCATCATGTCAGTGAAGATTCATTAGGGGGATCCTATAAAATGATGGAAGGTAAATCATGACAGACCCTAACCGAGGATTCCAAATTGGGATACTGGTGTAGATATGGAGAATTATCATTGGTTATGATCAAAGTGGCTAGTGGATGGCCATGATATGCTGCGAGATGCAAGAATGTTAGTTAATCATTTGAGTGACACGAAACTCAAATACATGCAGATGATTTTGAGATAGAAGTTATAATGGACCAAAATATAAAGTGGTCATTGAATACTAATCATATATGAAGTGTTACAGATTATTAGGGGTTGGTTTTATATATATTTACCTTATGTCATGCATAGAGGTTCTTTTCATGACTTCATCTGATGCAATATGATGCCTCTTTGGTTGCTTCTCTCAATGTGTAATGGCCAGTTGTGTGGGTTGATGGATGTGCTTACATGATTGTATAGTTTTGGTGGATGGATGTAAAGATATGACAGTATCCCATTCTTAATAAGGAACATAGATCTCGATCGAAACCTTATCCATATTTGGGGATTTAATTTAACCCCGCTTTCATTTGGTCCTTATGTATGTTTCCTTGTATATGTTGTAATATTCTTTAGAATGGTTGGATATCTATAAAAAACAATTGATTTGTTATCTGTGGATTGTATCACAAACCTTATGACCCATGAACTCAAGTTAAGAAAATCATGTTATATCCATGGTTTAAAAACCCACTACACATTGTACTGGATATAGAAGATCATGGTGGATGAAATGGGGGATTATCATTCTTTCGAAAAAAAAAGATGGATTAGAGTGACATTTATTGCTCATTTTAGGGTTATGAGTGATCTTTTCATTCATACCCCATGATATCATTACCTTTTGTGCAGTTGGATTAATTTAATGGTCCTTGGAGACATGTGGTGTGATGATTTGTGATAGACTGCATTTTTCCCATGATGGTATGAGAACCCCTACATTCCCATCATGAACACTTAGATGAAGAAACACTTACAACCCCATATAGGTGGGAGAACTGGCATGGTTTAACCATATCAATGAGAAGAGGGAAGGAAACATACAAGGATTAAATTAATAATAGAAAAAAATGAGAGTATCCCAATTTGGTAATCTAATAACATGGTCATTCGAATTTTAGTCTGTAGAAGTGTCCTTGGTGAAAGATTGGTCCTATGTTCCTTGGAATGGGGAACTAGAGAATTTGGGTTCTTATAGATCTCGCACCTGTCACATCGTGAGGTGTTATCGACAAGTCACATTGTTAGGTAATGTAGCCCAAATTTGAAGGTAAGTATCGTACATAGATAAATATGCATGGTAGACTGATATTGAAAAAGTACCGTGAGGGAAATATGAAAATGAATTTGAAAATTGAGTCAAATAGTGATTGAAATTTCTAGGAGGGAAGAAAATGGGAGTTAACGATGTGCCTATGTCACATTTGACACATTTTTAAAATGATCTTCAAGCTGGTTTGTGGTGTGGATCAATGTATGTCATGGACGCAATCAAATCGTGGGTTGGTAGAATGCCTGTTTTTATTTTTTCCTTGATCATGGTTGAAATCCCACATCAAAATGACATGCATATCCACTCATGTTATTCTAGATTTGACTTGTGGGCTCCTCATTCAACCCATCTCTAAACACAAACCATGTAGTTTGATATGAGTGCAAGTCGATGGGTGGGAAAACCTATGAAGCGTGAGGAATCTAACATGGTGGGATATTGGAGTGGGTTCCACCATTGGCCAACTATGGAGTATTGTAGGCCTCCATGATAAAAATATACCTAATGGTGGCTGAGATTGTACATATGATGGGATGTGGGAGGTATGGTGGGATGGGGTTCCTTTATCACCCCTACTATACTTTCCTTTTCTCCCCATATCTAGAGTGTTGGGGGGTTTATTCAGTGATACATTGCTTGAATTTTTCGCACCCTAAGGATTTGAGACATTGCTCTTTCTTTTCCCATAGATAGATATTCCCTGAGAAACATAGCAATATTCCTTAAAAAATAATTAGCAAGTATTATTTTCTCAATTAACAGGAAGGGCTACATGTGAGGGATTAGAGTCTAGGGTAATTAAAACCACTAGGGAAATGGTTTTCATGGGTTGTTATTGTACATGTTGGGTTCCATATATGAATTTAATGTTGGGGTTCTGATTTAGGTTGCCTTATTCCTCAGTCATACCTTAGGAAACATTGCCCACAGGGGTTTCTTTCCACCCGAGGTATAACCCATAGTGTGATAATATGTATCTAGTTGTGTAGCATGATACACAAGCATCATGAAGGGGTGATGAATATTTATATGGATACTTTAAATTTTTGGAAAATGAAATTGACTGGTATTCTTATTAGGTAGGAGATTCTTATTAGTTCTAGGAAATTTATTGAATTTTGTGACCCCATCAATAATCATTAATGTGAGAGGAAAAAATAAATTTCTTAATGCTGATCAATTTGTTTAGCATGATACCTGAGCATCAACTAGATGTGATGAATATCTATGGGGATCCAATAAAATTGTTGAATGGAATATCTTATCATATCATGGATCAGGTGGTAAATTATTATCTATGATAATATGAGATCAAATGTTGTGACCCTATTACATTTCATTCATGTTTGGATGAAGGTAAAGTTCTTATATGTTCATATAATCTTACTGCATGTTGCATGAGCATCACGTAGAGGTGATGAACCTTAACGATGATCCTATAAAACTATGGAAAAAGGTGTAGAAGACTATGGTTTGAGTTGATTTTTCAAGGAGGGGAATATTCGTCCTCATTTGTACCTAAATAAATTTTGATGTAGGTGGGTTACGTGGCACTTGGTAGGCCTTTTTTTGTACAATTACCCAAATTTTTAGTCCCATATTGTATGAAATTTGTCTCTGGGAATTTAGATTCCATAAGCATCATGTCGGTGAAGACTATTTTTTAGAAGTATATAAAATGATGGAAAGGAAAGCATGATAGACCCTAACCCATGATTGAAAATAGGGATACAAGTGAAGATAATAATAATTGTGGTGGGTTATAATCAAAGTGGTTAGTATATGACCATGATTTGATATGAGTTATGAGAATGTCAGTTAATCATTCGAGTGACATGAAAGTCAAATACAGAAACATGATTATGAGATATAAGTCATAATGCACCAATGGATCAGGTATCCAGTGGATAATACTCCTGATATAATGTGTTTCTAGCTCTCAGGGGTCGGGTTTATTGACCCTTCCCTTATCTCATGCATAGCGGTGCATTCCATGTCTTCATTTACTACATTATGATGCCTCTCGAGTTGATTATCTCGACGTGTCACTGTCAGTTGTGTGGGTTGATGGTTGTGATTATGCGATTGTGTGGGAGTGGTGGATGGGTTTCAAGATACAATGGTATTCCTTTCTTGATATGGGAATGTAGATCTTGTTTTCACCATCATCTGTAAGTGGTGATTTAATTTAGCCACACATTCATTTGGTCCTTATTCATGTTTCTATGTATATGTTGGAACACGTTTTGGTTTGGTTGGATATCTATAAAAAAATTGTTGAGTTATCAGGTGGATGGTAGCGTATCCCTTATGACCCAGGAACATGGGTTAAGAACACAATGTTAGTGCCATGTTTCACAATGTCACCGCTGATTGTATTGGATATGGAAGATAATGGTGGATGAAATGGGGGTTGTGCCTCCTTTCCTAATAAATAGATTATTTAGAGTTATATTTCATGCTCATGTTGGGTTTTTAAGGTCTCTCCTTAGTCATACCTTATGTAATGTATATGTGGATGGTGACACTTCCAGGTTGATCCTATCAATAGTCATATGATCATCTCAAATATTAATCCATGAATGTCTAAGTATAAAGTAATTGAGATGGAGATACTATAAATGAATCATGAAATAAGTCATAGTTTATTTGATGGAATATTTTACCCAGATAATCTTATGAAATATAGATCTAATACATTAAATGAATCCCAACTCTTAGAAGGGGGAATTTATTAGATAAAAGGTTAATGTGAGTTATTCTTAAGTCACTGATGACTCATGATAACTCATCAAATCACAAGACCCCTATGCAGTGACACATCATTCAATTTTTTTACCTATCAAATTTAGATGGTAGGGTAGTGTCCTACCATGGTGTTGGGGATGATAGAGAATTAGGGTTTGTTTCTAAAGAGGGATCCTGATAAACAACTACCACGTCCAAGAAAGTCTACAAGCATGAAAATTACCGAATCCAAACATTGATAGGTAGTGAAAAAAATAATATCAGGATTTAACAAGTATGATAATTGTAATGAGTATAATAAAAAATCCTTAATGAGGATCCATTGAAGGAATTTCATGGTTTTAAGAGGATACATACTTCATCCCCAGTTTTCAATCTTACAAAATCTGGATTTGGATATGATTTGAATTATAGGGTGTCTGTTTCAGGTTTGTAATGTGTTTTGATATAAGAAAGTGAGGTTATACATTATAGTCCCTAGAAAATAATACATCAAAAAAATTACCCTATGCATACATGTAATTATCTTCAATTGTTATTAATTGGAATTGTTATATTTTTTACCATTTCAGGGATAAATTCTCAGTGATTACAACTCATAATATTTTTAAGTATATTTTCTCATAACATGATATCAACCCTAGATAATTTAAATGGTTTAAATGAATTTAAAATTTTTATTTTGATCATATATATGCACAGGGATATGAGAATATATTTGAAGTTGATTTTTGTAGATTAAATCCAATTCATTTGTGAAGAATGTCAGTGATAAATTGTAGTTGATTGGAATATTGGAATAAATCCATATGAAGTTACATAATGGGTAACATTATGTGGTTCTCTCTAGTATCAGAAAAATTTACATGTTTTTTGAACATGTTAAAAAGAGGAAATTGTTTTATGTGGAGTAATGAAGGATGAACGATTCGATAAATATTGGTCAAGACACTAGCAAATTCCTAGTTACTAAAAATTCAAAACATTATTTAAGGGAATGTAAAATGACTCATGTGGATTAGGGGACTGGTTTTTTAAATTATTCTACCATTAAATTTAGGAAATATATCATAGAGTTACCATGATGAATCATGATATCATACACTAATTACGATGGTTGGGGATAGGGAAGGACAATACTAATTGTGTTTTTCATTTTCAAGTATTCTAGTAGGTAATGTCATTTCATCAATGACTGGTGAAAATATTACATATTCTTTCATCTTAAAATGGAAATGAGAGGATATTTTCATAGATTTCATGATTAGGTTTCCAATATCACCATAAAATAATGAGTATATTTGGGTTACAGCGGATCAACACATGATGATTGTTCATTTCTTTCCTATATGAGATACATTTTAAGTTGATGATATTCAAATGATTTTTATGAAGTTTGTTGTATGAATTATTAGATTTTAAATATATTTTTCTTTAATAGATATAAAATATTTAAGTCTTGATTCTAGATGGAACTCTCAAATTCTATAGGGAAGTAGTTGAGAATGATACTAACAAATAATCCCTATATGGATTTTCAGAAATAAAATATTATTAATGTTCAATTATATATGATTAAAGAATGTGTGATTAATTTTGGGATATCTTTATTGGATCAACTTCTATTGGTGTGTTTGATTTATAATAACAATTACTAGTCATCAATTCATATGGTTCTATTTGAAGTATTGTATGTCTGATCATGTTAGTAACCATTATTTTTGGTAGTGATAGACGAGAAAACACTTTTGAGACCTAAATTGATGAATGAGATGATGAATTCAATTATATTGACTTTAAGGTGCATGATCTCAACAATTGTTTTGTTGACATCTAATAAAAATCATTTATGATGCCCTTTGAGATTTCAATTTTATGATTTTCTATTAATTAAATTGAATCTATGGTTATATAAAAGATATATTAAGATGAAGGGGAAGTTATTTTTAAGGCACTTTGGAACTTTTGAAAACATAGATTGTATTAGTGAAGTGGAATAAAAATAGGCATATTAAAAAGTTATGTTGTGATTTGTAAATGTTTTTACATTTCTAAATTAATGAATTACTAACTAGATATGAATCATTTATTGATATGAGAGAACTTTTTTTTTGTATCAGGATTCCTATTATATGGAAAAGTTATTTAGGTTGGCAATTATTGAGATAAGATCACTTAGGGGAAGTAATTTTCCTTCATTGTGTTTGTAATAGTAGCATAAGATGATCTAGTAAGACATTAGAAGATATAAGTAAAAGACCATAAGTAAATCCCTACAAATTTTTAATGAGAATTCCTGATGAATTTTTAGCAATGAAAAGTCCTAAGGTTGGGATACCTATAACACTCTATTTTTGAGTAGTGCTTTGATTTTTATATTTTAATGAAAATTTATTTTTATCTTTTGATATTAAGGAATGATTTTTTTAATGATCTAAAATGTTTTTCTTGGTTACAAAATTATATTTAGAATGGTAAATTTTCACAATATTTCATGTTTCATTAGAATTCATATTTTAAAGAGGAGTTGATAGAGGGTTTTCTCAGTCTTAATGATCATCATCATGGACTTAGAGACCATGTATAACCAATATTTAGTCTACTATTTAGAGGTAGTAGGCCTTATATAGTATCAGTCATAGTTTTATAGATCATATATTTTTATGTAGTAGAGAATTTTTGGTTGGCTAAATTGTCCTAGGGACTATTGTTATGACCATAAATATTGGTTTATTAGGATAGTGAATAATGAAAAAGAAATTTCAATATCCCGCCGAAAGTGGAGAATAACCAGGTGAAATATTTTTAGCTTTAAAACCTTTAAATTCCACTAAGTTGCACCTTTTTTCATTAATTCCTCAGATTATTCTCTAGGTATTATAAGTTTACTGTTGGATATGTCACATCACTTATTTGATGGATGATGAATGATGATCATATATTTGATGTTGAATATTGAGAAAGACATTAATTTACTTTCTAACTATTGATTTCCCAAAATCCTCCACTTGAATATATTCCCAATGATGCTAGATTCAGGAATATAGAGATAAAGATATATTTTTATTGTTCATATCAGTATAAATTTAAGGGATTTGTCCTATCATATGGCATTAATGCATTTGCTTTTTGAATTTATACAAAAGTTTATCTTGGTAGAAATTTTTGATATATTTTATATTGTTTATATAATATTATGTTCTTTATTAATTGATTGGGATTAATAATTGGTTAAATTTTTATTATTTGTGTGAAATCATACATTAACAATATATGTTTTGGAAAACCTTTATTTTTATTGAAATTATAGATTTTTCACACACGTTAATGTTTGAATAGAAAATGAATTTTTTTATTAAAATTATTTTATATAGAAAATGATATATTTTTAATTTTTTTATTGATAATTATACTAACACAAAATGTTTTATTTTTTTTATTATGTATTTTAAGAGAAAATAACCTGGGAAGGTTAATGGTTTTAGAAAATGATTTAAACTATGGATATTAAACATGATATATATGTGTGTAAAAATTGATATTGGTGAGACCTATTTTAAAACCATTATGTTTCATCCATATAAATGTGCACACTTTTGGTGCATGGATTAAGGTGAGAAACAATTGGTATTACTAGGGCTAGAAGTCAACACCTTACTAAGGCGTGCAATTTGATCGTATGAATGGGTGATGAAATTATTTACACCTTGGAAATTCTAGAAATCACAGTGTTATTAGATTATAACTAGGGATGAATTAGAATGAAGTTTTTAGTGAAATGGGAATTTCCCTCATATCAAGTGGAAAATAGATATATTCCTATGTATTATTGGAAAATAAAGATTTTCCCATGTGAATTAAAAAAACTGTGGAGCTTTGCTTGAATGTTGAAATAGTGAGTGGATTTATAAAATAATTTTTTCGAAAGGGAAATGTATTTTCTAGGTGGTTTCTAAATCATTTTTTCTGATATGTGAATTCTT
Organism: Viscum album; assembly: GCA_963277665.1. Lineage (NCBI taxonomy): Eukaryota > Viridiplantae > Streptophyta > Magnoliopsida > Santalales > Viscaceae > Viscum > Viscum album. Next base: position 59,982,545 of record OY728132.1, on the reverse strand, counting down.
TAAAATTGTAAAACATTGAGTAAAAATTCACATTTTGTTTGATAAATAGGATTTAGAATACAAGGATAAATCATATTTTTTTTGTTTTTTTCAATGTTGATTAAAATTTCATTATTGGATTTATTATGCATGAAAAAATATTGGATTCATTGGTAAAATCCTATAAATTTTATACTCACCCTAACATTCACAATTCATTGGAAATTTTGAAATTATTTTTCATAATACTTGTTTAGGGATTAATTTTTCATTATTAGTGGTTATACATAGAACCATGATGGAGATATAGTGGGGGATTTAGTGGTATATAGTTTTATCCAATTATTTCATTATTTTCTATATCTTTGTTGATTTACTTAAATGTTTAATTTTTTAAAATGTGTGTATTTTAACTATAAATATTGTTTTTAAAAAGTATTTTTCAAGATATTTACATTCACTTGCATATTTATCTTTGTGTCTTATATGGAAAATCATTATTTAATTATTTTTTTAATCCTTACCTATTTTTTAGCAGCCTCTATAGATTTGGTGAATTTATTGAGTATATGTTTCACCCTTAATTAAGCCTTGTGATTTTGGCTATTGGTTTTGGTTATAATAATGACACCATATGAGATTATTTATATAAAAAAACTCTAAATCATTTTAGAGTATTTGAGAGAATGTTTTATGTTAAGAAAAAAAGGAAAATGGGTAAAATATGGTGATCGAGTTGATAATGATGTATTTTTTGGAGGTAAAACCATGATTAAATCCCATAAGTTATTTAAGAAGATACATAAAATTATTTTTTAGATTAATGATTTAGAAGTTATTAAATAATTTTTTGAATAATACTATAAATTTAAATATGATGGGAATATATAAATAAAGGGATGGTCATAAGTAAATTTCAAGATAATCACAATTTAAATCAAAAGAGAAAGTCTAAATGACTGAATCATCATAGGAAGAACTAGTTTAAGTAATTCAATAACTGAATCAAAGGTAATAATATTTTATAATTAATTAATCCAACCCCATTAAGGATAAAAAAACTCCAACAAAAATTGGACAGATAAGAAGTGTAAAAAAAATATTCTTTTCATAATGAATAAAACATTGGTTAAAGAAGATGTGAAGGATATGTCTTAGGATAAATCCCTAAATGAATAACTCATTCAAATATAAAATTATATAGAAAAGAATATTTTGAAAATCTGTAGTGTTAAAAATGAAATTAGAGTTAAATGGGTGATCAGTAGCATGAATGTTGAGAAAGATAATGTGATTTGGAATAAGTAAATTATTATTTATAAAGGAAATTTTAAAATGAAAGGAATTATTATTGAGAATATAATCATAAATGGGGAGTTACTTGAATCAATTTTATTATTTCTTAGTGTATATATTATAAAGGGATTCAAGATCTATCAAATGGTTATAAAGATGGAATTATTGAATAGAGTGCTTAATGAGGAGGATCATATAGAGAAACATGTGGGTTTTCAAGAAAGATATAATTAAATAAAGGTATGTCATCTCAAGAAATACCTTTATAGTTTAAACTAACACTAGAATATTGGTATTCTCAATTATATTCACACATTAATAAAGTAGTGTTTAACAGTTGTTGATTCAATCATAATGTCAATATAAAATAATTTAATGAGGAATAAATCATGGAATTAATCTATAATGATGATATAATATTTGAAAAAAGTAAGAAGGAAGTATTTAAAGAACATAAAATTTTGATTTTATTAGAGTTTGAAATATTTTTTATTGGAGAACTATATTATTTCCTGGATAAAAATTAATTTAAATTCATAGGTATACATTTTTTACTTAAGCTAAACATTCTAAAAAATTATAGAGAATGTATTAATTAAAATATTTTGAGTTACTTTCTAATATAATCATCATTGGAACCCAAATTATAAATTTAAAAAATGTAAAATGTATTTATCCAATATTATTATAGAGAATCATTGTATGATTATTCTATTTTAGGGATAGGTAGTCAACTGTTTTCGGTAATTAACCCTTTATTTTGGTATTTTAAGTATATAAAGTAATTTGGATATGTTTGGGAAGGTTTGGAGGGTTTGTTTTCTAGTTTTGGGAATTTTCAAGAGGCGAACAGTTTGAGAAGGGTTAATATAAACAATGAAACACCTCTAGGAAACCATGCAAAGAGAAACATAGGTCACTGGGCAGGCACACAGTTGGTGCATGGTTTGGCCAAACCATACAACCACCCAGGAAGAACTATGAAATTGATAATAGAGGAGATAAGCATGGTGGTCCCACATTTTTATAATATTTCAATCCAACTAGGTGATGGGTGTTTAGAGGTAGTGGCTAACACATAGTTTGTGCACAATTTTTCTAAATGATCACATAATTGGTGCGTTGTTAAAAAGTAGATCCAGATTTTGTGGATATAATACAAATAACCTCTTAAACGACTTTTATTTATTCTAATCTTACCCTAACTCGAATTACTCTTCCTATCAAAGTTGTGGATACATTTCTCCTTGATCTAGGAGTGATCTACTAGTGAATATTTGTGTATTGGAGGCTCATATTCCTTAGTAAGTGTTCGTTCTTGGTGGGCTTCCTTAGTTTTCTTCTTCTTCCTTCTCTTAAAATCATGGATCTAATATTTTGGGGATATACCCATATTATGTAATCCCAATCAGGATTATATATGGGTTTTTATGATATAGAACAATATTTAAGCAAGGTTTTAGATGATCTAATCCAGTTTGAAGAATAATTTGTGTCATTCACTATTTTTGCCTAAGTTGTAATGTAGGCGGAATTACTATCGATTCATCTTAGTTAGAACTTAAATGATTGAATTCAAATTGAATTATTTTCTTTGTTTAAATTGTAAATTTTTTTTGGAATAGTTTTTGGAGTCCATCTTTAGTGATGGATTATGAAATTGTGGAAATTGGTTGTTGTGGAAAATTAAATTTTTTACATGATTTTTAAAAAAATGATTTTAAAATCACTATTTAGTTTTGATTTATGGAAAGAGTTTTATAGAAATGTTTCCAATAAAAATATTTTTTGAATGAAATGGTATATCTCTATTTTTTTTGTATGGTGTTTGTCATAACTAGTTGGGCATGAGTTGAATATGATGGATAATAGCCATGAAGTAACACTATTGTAGCGACCCTTGCTTTACAAAGCATAAACATTACATAAAATTTTCTGAATACTTAAACATTATACAAACAGATTCCCAATGACCATAGTTGTTATAGTGCCTTTAGAAATATGGAAACATAAACACTAGAACATAAGGGAGCTATATTATCTCCCACTAGGTTCTTAGGTACTAGCACCCTTCTTAGAAACATAAAACATAATACATATCTTCATAACCTAGAGAAGGAAACATAAAAATGGGTTATCTCAAATGCTTAGTAAGGTTAAAAAAGTGAGACATGTAAGAATAAACATGAGCATAAGGTTATGAGAACATGATCCTAAAAATAAAAGATCATACCCTACATATCAAATATTATACACATGAATAATGGAAAAACATAGCAGTTTGTAAGACATGAATCAAAAGGAAGTGAAGGAAATAATCCATGAAAGCATAACATAAGAGTAAAACATGAAGTTGTGGAAACACATAATCATATAATGATTTCCGTAGTTTCCAAGGTATCAATGCCAAGAAAATCTTATAGGAAAAAGTCTTTTACTGAACTGGGTGAACCCCTATTCCATCCTCGTATTTCTGAATTGGGTGAACCCCCATTCCAGCCCCATATTACTAAACTGAGTAAAACCTCGTTCCAGACCTGTATTATTGAACAGAGTAAACCCTCGTTCTAGCCCTGTATTACTAAACTGAGTAAACCCTCATTCCTGCCCTATATTATTGAACTGAGTAAACGCTACTTCTAGCCCTATATTACTGAACTGAGTAAACCCTCATTCCAGCCCCTTATTATTGAATCGTGTAAACCCTTATTATATCCCTATATTAATGAACCATGTAAACCCTAATTCCATCCCTACCTATCTCATGAGATATAAATCTTTACCCAATGCATTAGAGAGAGATATATATACCACCTGTCACATAATGAAATCATATATACATGTGTCACAAGATTATAAGTGAACATATAATAACCCATGAAATGAAATGGGTATCATAAACTAGTAAAAATATCATAACCTATATAAATAGACAGGTTTCATAATAATTTAATCATAAATATATTCCATGAAAAGAAGTGAGTTTCAAAAGCACAAAACCTATGAGAGAGAAACAGGGTTCAAAAAAATCTTACCCATGAAGTAGAAATGGGTTTCATAAAGACCATGGAATTAATCATAATTCATTCATATAAAATAAATTAATGTAACCTTTAGATCATTTCCTAGAAATAAAATAGTAACATCAATAGATTTTATCTTAGATGGAAAATAATTTTTGAAATATAATCTAAAAGAATTTCTTGAAAAAAATATCCTTTCTTTTTTGAAAAACAATTTTTAATAAATAATACCATTTTAAAAAAAAATTCTTATAAAATACCTTGATAATTTATAAAAAAAATGAAATTATTTTGAAAACCTTTTTCTTTGAAATATTTAAAAGAAGATTCAAAACATTTTAAAAATCATTTTTTAAAAAAATCTGAAAATCTTTTAAAGAAAGCCTGAAAATGTTTTTAAAACATTTTCTTTGAAAATACTTTGAAATTTTTTAAATAAATCTTGAATTTTTTTTGAAATTTTTTTTCCTGAAAACATAAAATGAATCTTGAAAATGTTTTGAAAACTGTTTATTTGAAAATACTTTAAAATCTTATAAATAAGACATGAAAACATTTTGAAAACTGTTTTCCATGAAAACATATAAAATATGTTTGAAACTATTTTGAAAAGAAATTTACTTGAAAATTAATTTTTAAATACAATTTCTTAAAATTAACCTTTTTATCAATGCAAAAGTATCTTCAAAGAAATTATGTCGAGTAAATCCGTACATGTCGTATGAGGTCAAGAGAACATTCTTTTTTTTTTGCGGTAAAAAAGAATGAAAAGTGCCTTTTTCAAGAAGATACAAGAATATTACCTTGAAGATATTGGTATAAGACAAATATTTTAAAATTTTATTTTAGATATTATAGGGTAGTGGTATAATATTCTTGGAAACTCTTTTTATAAAACATAGATGTCCAACTAAGGATAGGGTAAGGTCGTGTTATATTAAAAACACTTTCTTAAATAACTTATGTACCCAATATTAGAAAATGGTACCAATACATGATTATATCCTGAAATAATTTAGCGGATTAAACTCATGAGTATTCTTGAGATATGGATCATAATATTTTATCAAATGAAACAAAATCATAAACAATCACAAAAAACAATGAGATTGTCTTTGAAAACTCTTATAACTTGGTATCATGGGATCGTGCTCTCCATATAAGGAAATTTTATTAAATGAATCATATAATATCATTAAAAGATTTATATTCATGATACTTCATGTAAAATGGACGTATATTCACCCCAAAATAGAGTTTAGGTGCATAACAAAACATGAGTCTCAAAGAAGGAAAATTGAGACAAAAACATTTTTACCAATTTGGTAACTTTGGAAACATAAACCCCATGAAATAAGAATAATAAAATTGTTATTTTAATACCAATAAATTTAAGTAAAATATACATATAATTCAATCATGAGTAGTACATACACCACACAATTTGAAATATTGGTGAACATATCTTGTATCTCACAGAAATTAAAAGTGAGATAAAATCCTCTTACCTTGTGTGTTGACTATCTTCATACTCATAAAAGATTACTATATAATAAACATAAGTTTATTATACATATTTTACATAATAATATTTCTATATCTATTACCATATATTGTTTTATTATGAATTTATATTACCCTCTTGTTAATGATCACATATTAAGGTTTCACTTCGTGAAATATTCTCTTTGTTCCATGCGTGTGTCTTAATTTGTTATATCGCTGATCCTTATACTTATATTATGATTCCAGAAAGTATAAAGTGATATAAATATCATTTATATCGAGTATAAGTATATTATAAATATCTATATCATAATAAATTATATAATACAATACACCGTTCATGGAGACGGTATGTTGTATGTATGCATGAACGTTGTTTTCCATTTTTATTGTCGTATTGAAAGAAAGTATGTAAATGAAATATGTATATATATGTATGTATACAAATATATCAATATTAAATTAGAATTAATATTTTATATATATTATATAATTTCATTAAACTCATTCTTAATACATTCTATGTGGTGTGTGAATGAATCAGATCGCTTTGAAGGGGCGGTAGTCCACACTTCCTCAAACGAGATTATCATATTAACATCAAATGGAAGGTAAAAATATCTGTGTTTTAAAATGAATAAATAATATTAAATACATAATAAATATAATATATTACATATATAAATATATTTTCCATCATAATGGTCACCATGATTGGTGGTAAATGAGAAATGAACAATCATCATTTCACAAGGTAGTAGTTCTCCATACATAGAAACAATATGTTCAACATCCATTATATGGAGGTGCGTGTTAGTGTAGGTAAGAAAATTTTCATAAAATCATACCATTATATGGAGGATAATGATTTTTTCACACAATAATGTAATAAATATAGTTGATTGGTGGGGAAGGAATATAAAGGAAATGAGTTTGAGAGAAGATATTACCTCATAATTGGGTAACTCCTTTTGGTTTGTGCCAAAAGGATTCCTTGAGAGGGTTTCCTACCATAGGGAGGCTTCAAGGTATAAGGTAGGATTTTTGGGAGGAAATTTGGGCAGGTATTTTCCAAACATAATATTCTTGAGAGGTGTGAGGAATGGGTAGAGGTGGTGGCCTTTTATAGGGAACGAAAAGGACTCACATAGAGGTTTTAGAAAAAAAAATAGGTTTTCATATGTTCTTACATAAAAAAATTCATAAAAAAAACTCAAGAATGAAAGGTTTATGTCCTAATTAGCGATATTAAATGGGTGTTTGAAAAGTTTTTAGGTCACTTGGGCCCTTAAATTTAAGGTTTAGTCCCTAATTAAGCTTAATTTGTCCTTAACCACTATGATTAACATTAATCACTTTTACTAATAATTTTGGTCAAAAATTAACATGGTATTGTTAGAATATAAAAAATTAGAATTAATATAGTGTTTTATGTTGAATTTATAAAATTAAAATCCTATAAGTTTAAAAATTAATATTAGTGCTAATCCTGTAGATGGGATGAAATAACAACATTTTATAGTAGTAAAAAGTTCAAAAGTTTGTTAAGATTTTATTTCCAGTTTCAATGTTATAATTATACTAGTGGATTCCATTGTATTAATATATGTAGTATTCATATAATTTTACCTTAAAACATATTTATAATATCATTTAGCATTAGTAATTAATTAGAAAAAAGGTATTTTTAACTAAAAAGTAGTATTTTTTACTATTCATAAAAAAATGAAGTTTCTCAGAAAAATCTCAAAAATTCACCCATTGAAAATTTCAGTATAATTAATTAAAATTATTTTTATTTTATCCAATTGAAATTAAAAATGTTTATAAAGTTAATTTCATTGTTATAATCAGTTCATTCGAGAAAACGATGTTTTTAAACATAAAAAGGACTTTACCAAAAATATTATCTTTCATTATAAATATATTTTATTTATATAAAAAATATATTTGAAAAGTATTTATTAATAAGTTTAAAATCTATGTTATAGTTGTCTTATTTATATAATTAAAACAATAAAAATACATTCTTCGTAGAAACTCAGTGTTGTGTGCATCGTATGCCAAGTCGGTGTTGCTTGTAGTGCAAGACAAGTTGGTATTTCATGTAGCGCAAGCCAAGTTGGTATTGATTTTGAATGGAAGATTGAATTAGTGTTTTAATATATATATATATATAACGAACTATTTAGAGTGTCATGTGAAATGAAAAATATTTAAAAGTTAAAGTAATTAGAGAAAAATAATTCTCAAAATCTGAGGGTGTTACATTCTACCCCCTTAAAATGAATTTTGCCCTTGAAATTAGTCTAGGTTATCAAATGTTTAATATTTTAAAATTTCATTCATATAAACCAACATCATACAAATGGATACTAAAACTTCCCTTAAAAAGAAAAATTTGGAACCATAATGGTTACCCAAAGTAACATATAACGTGGTTTTCACACAGGAGAACATAGGTTGGAAGTAAAGATTGGATAAGGAGGGAAAATGTAAATATTTTTTGTAAGTGATTGAGTTCTTTAATAAAAAAACTGAATTATAAAAGGAAATTTTAGGGCCTCAAAGTAATAAATTTTTGATTATTTAAAATTCCATCAACTCAACGAAAATTAAGGTATTTGGACAATATTTGTTTGATCCCTTTTTGAATGTTGAGTAATTCTTGATAAATTTATGTAAACAAATTTTAATTCTTTGGTTATGATTTGAAAAATTATAATACATCCATTACCTCCTAGAATGAATGTCCAAAAATTACCTTTTATGATTAATGTAATAAAATATGATTTTAATGGAAGTTATGGACCATAAAAGAATAAAAAGTATAACTATTTGTCTCTCAAAAAACAACCTGTAATAATCTATAAAAAGTAACACTAATAGTTCATCATAAATATTTATTCATCAAAAACAAAATATACATTAACCGGGACATCGGGTAGGTCAGTGGTAGGTGTGAAACCCTTATAATCCTTCGATCATGGGTTCAAGACCCGTGAACTTGCTAGACTTGATTTGTTTTCACCCAACATACATGATGTCCATTTTGAAAACTGCACTAATATTATATATAAGATTGAAATCCTTAAAATAATTTTAAATAGTAATTATCCTTTTAACTAAGATTTTTAACAAAAAATCCGTGAAAAAATACTTCCTTCGAAGTTTAACTTTAACTTTTCATGAATGGTTAACCTTATAACCCTTCAGAAAGTTGAAAATTAAAAACCATTGAAAGAGAGTCATGAAATCAGATTAACATTGATTCCCCTATTTATCATAAAGTATATATTGGTTTTCATGTTCCATGCATGTGAATAACCTCATAATATATTCTCTTGAAACATGGAAACCACTTGAATTACCAGAAATCCTTTTGGAAAACATACATGATTTCTCGTTAGAGAGTATATTGGATTTACTCTTTAAATCCAAAAATATTGTAAAATTCATTTGTGGTAGCATAAACACGTATAAACAGGTCCTTACTTAGTTCCAAGGTAATCAGTACTGCTTGAATTACTTATTCATATCCCACGTATCTTTATCCATACAACATTATCTTAACATAAAGAACATGTTAAGGGTTACCTTCCCATAGTAAAAACGTTAAATTTCATGTGATAAACTTTCTAATCCATCATGACCATTCAACATATTCTTGTGAATCCTTAGAAAAATAAAAACTGAACAATACATATATAATTCACAATTCTTAATTCTGGAATCCAAATATATAAATTCTTTGATTACTTCATCCTTAATCCATTAAAAATAATACCTCTATCCTTTAATATTTTATATGTAGTCTCTTCATCATCAATAATGTAAATATTACTCACACCAACTTGTTGGTTCTCTTATAGAAGATTTCTCTTGGGACATTGAGTTTCATAATGACCAATTATTCCACACTTAAAACACTTAACCTTCAATGATAACTTAGGGTGGCCCAAATTTCCATCCATTTCATTAACTGAACTCTACATTTTCCCCTTACAATATCTTACTTTTTTTCCTTTTCTATAGACAAAAAACCTTCTCATTCTTCTAAGAAATTCACTTAGTGGATTCTTTCCACATTCCTAACACAAAAGAAACTGAATATTCTCTCCTCCATGGTCTATATTACTCTAACTCTTAGCAAACTCCTTCTTTCACTTCCTTAGTGAGTCCGAGAGTTAGTTAAGGTAAACATTGTTAATAATTTTCTCTGAAAACTGATTAGGAATGATCACGACATATTTGAATCTAGTTATCATCCCATTTAACTACTCATAAAAAAAATCTTCCATCACATTCAACATTAATCCAGTTCCTTCCAGTTCTTCCCATTGACTAAAATCAGAAGCATAGTGAAAGAATTACTTATCATAGAAGAAACCCACATATTCTTAAAAATAATTACTTATAGTATGTATAAGTAATTACACCTTCTATAAAATATGACATCTTGTGTTTATACTAGGTTATTCATAGCTAATTTATATCTAAATCCTTCATGATGATTCATGAAGTGTTTGTGAAATAAAAAAGCATATCCCCCGGGAGTGTCAAACCAGTTGTATAGTAAGGCCCATTGTCCTGTACCATATTACCCAAGTTCAATCTCAGAATACATTATTGGAGTTGTTACACCTAGAAACATTTGTGCCAGAGCCGCATCAACTTGTAGTATTCAGACATGGATTTATTTCTTAGAAATATTTCAATCTATCCTTTTCCAAAATTCCATGACATTTTTCTGAAAGTTAACTCATACTTATAATTATCCTTAGATACATCCATAGATATATCCTTTGAAAAAAAACCAAGAGATATCACTAAGGTTTTCTCATCCTAGTTTCTAAAGGTTAACTATACCTTTGCCCTGATACCAACTATAGGGACACTCGATTTACAAAACATAAACATTACATAAAATTTGAGGAATACATAAACATTATACAAACAGATGCCCAATGACTGTAGTTGGTATAGTGCCTTTGGAAACATAGAAACACAAACACTGGTACATAAGGGAGTTACATTGTTTCCCACTAGGTTATTCATTACTATAAAGCTTATTAGACACATCAAACATAACACATATCTTTATAACCTGGGGAAGGAAACATAAAAAGGGGTGAGTTCAAATGCTCAGTAAGGGTAAATGAGAGAGACGTGTAAGAATAAATATGAGCATAAGGGTACAAGAACAATATCATGAAAATAGAAGATCATACCATGCATATCAAAGATCATAAACTTGAATCATGGAAAAACATGGCAGTTCGTAAGACATAAATCAAAAATAATTGGAGTACATAATCCATGAAAGTATAACATAGGATTAAAACATGGAATTATGGAAACACATAAGCATATAATAATTTCCATAGTATCCAAGTCATTAAATCGAAGACCATATTATATGAAAAATTCCTTTACTGAACTGGGTGAACCCCCGTTCCAGCCCTGCATTATAGAACCGAGTAAAACCTCATTCCATCCCTGTATTATTGAACTTAGTACACCCTCACTCCATCCCTGTATTACTGAACTGATTAAACCCTTATTCTAACCCTATATTACAAAACTGAGTACAAACTTGTTCCATCCCAGTATTACTAAACTGTGTAAACCCTCATTCTAGCCATATCTATTTCATTAGATATAAATATTTACCCAATGCATTGAAGGGAGATATAGGTCCAACCCATCACATAATGAAATCATATATACATGTTACAAAAGATCATAAATGAATATATCATTACCCATGAAATGAAATGGGTATCATAAAGATTTATACATATCATAACCTATGGAAAGAGTCAGGTTTCACAATCATTTCATCATAAACATAACCCATGAAATGAAGCAGTTTTAAAAAGAACATAATCTGTGGGAGAGAAATGAGTTTCATAAACATATTACCCATGAAGGAGAAATGGTTTTCATAAAGACCATGGAATTAATCATAAATCATTCATAGAAAGGATATGAATGTAACCTTTAGATCATTTCCTAGAAAGGAAAGAGTAACATCTATAGATGTCAACTTAGATGATTTTTTTTGAAACATACTCTAAAAGAAATTCTTGAGGAAAGTATTCATTATTTTTTGAAAAAGGGTGTTTGATACATAAAAACATTTTAAAATCATTTTCATAGAAAATACCTTGAAAACTTATAAATATGACATGAAATCATTTTGAAATTTTTTTCATTGAAATATTTAAAATGATTCAAAACATTTTAAAAACCTTTTTCTTTGAAAACACTAGAAATCTTTTAAAGAATGATTGAAATTTTTTTGAAAACCACTTCATTGAAAATACATTGAAAACTTATATAGAAATCTAGAAAACATTTTGAAAATATTTTTTCTTGAAAACTTATAAAGAAGCGTGAAAATGTTTTGAAAACCATTTCTTTGAAAATACATTGAAATATTATAAATACGACACAAAAACATTTTGAAAACAGTTTTACATGAAAACATATAAAAGAATTTTGAAAACCATTATTAAAAAAATTGTCCTTTAAAATTTATTTTTAAGAAAAAATTCTTAAAAATTAACCTTGTTAATAATGAAAATGGAGATTTAAAGAAATGATGACGGGTAAATTCGTACATGTTGTATGAGGTAAAAAGAACATTCCATTTTCACCGTAAAAAGGAATGAAAAGTGCCTTATTCAGAAATAGATAAGAATATTCCCTTAAAGATATTTTAAAAATGAAAAAATGTTAAAAAGTTATTTTAGGTATTACAAGGGAATGGTATAATATTCTTGGAAACCCTTTTTAGAATACATAGATTTCCGACTGAAGAGAGGGTAAGGTCGGGTTTTCCTAAAAAACACTTTCTTAAATAAATAATATACCAAATAGTAGAAAATGGTACCCATATATGAGTATATTATGATATAATAGAGGATAAGTAAACTCATAAATATTATTGAGAGATGGATCCTAATATTTTTTTCAAATAAAACAAAAATATAAATAATCTCGAAAAGAAATGAGATTGTCTAAATAAAATTTTATAACATGGTATCTTGGGATCATACACTCCTTGTAAGTAAATTTGATTACATGAAACATATAATATCATGAAAATATTGAGATTCATGAAATCACTTGTAAAATTGAAGTATATGCACCCCAAAAAAGAGTTTAGATGCATAACAAAACATGAGTCTCAAAGAAGGAAAATTGAGACAAAAACATATTTACTAATTTGGTAAATTTTGAAAAATAAACCCCAATAAAGAAGGATTGTAAAGTTGGAATTTTAATACCCATAAATTTAAGTACAAGATACATATAATACAATAATAGGCAGTACATACACCACAAAAAACGAAAGAGTGGTGAACATTGCTTCTATCTCATAGAAATTAAAAGTGGGATGAAATACCTTTACTTTGTGTCCTGACTCTCTCTATACTCATACAAGATTCTTTTACAATAAATATAATTTTATTATAAATATTTTACATAAAAATATTCTTTTATTACTTTATATTACCCACTTTTTAATTATCCCACGTTAAGGTTTCACTTCGTGTAATTTTCTCTTTGTTCTTCGTATGTGTCTTAAATTGTTATATCAGTGATTATTATATTTATACCATGATTACAGCATTTAGAACATGATATAAATATCCGGTATATATATTATTAGTATATTACAATAATATATATCAAAATAAATTAGATAATGGAATACACCATTCATGGAGACGGTAATCCGTATGTACGCTTGAACGTTGTTTCCACATTTATGGTTGAATTGAAAGAAAGTATGTAAAATATATGTGTGTGTGTGTATCATTGTTAAATTAGAATTAATATATATATATATATATATATATATATATATCATATATGTTCATTGAACCCATCCTTAATATATTCTATGTGGGGTGTGAATGAATCACATCACTTTGAAGGGGCGATAATCCACACTTGCTCAAACGAGATTATTGTATTAAAACCAAATGGATGGTAAAAAGATGTTTTTTTGTAAAATTAACGTAGAAGATTAAAGAAAAAATAAATATAATATATTACATAAATAAATAGAGTGTCCATCATAACGGTCACCATGATTGGTGGTAAAAGAGAAATGAACCATCATCGTTTCATGAGGTAGTAGTTCACCGTACAGAGAAACAGTCTATTCAACATCCATTAGATAGAGGTGTGTGTAAGTGTAGGTAAAAAAATGTTAATAAAAAAGTCCTAGTATAATTTTTATACTGTTTTTGTCACACAATAATTAAATAAATAGAGTTTAGGGGGTGGAGAAGGAAAATAAAGGAAAGGAGCTTGAGAGAAGACGTTACCTCTTAATCGAATAACTCCTTTTGGTTTGTGAAAAAAAGGATTTCTTGAGAGGGTTTCTGACCAAAGGGAGGCTTCAAGGTATAATGGGGGATTTGTTTGAGGTAATTTGGGTATGGATTTTCAAAACATAAGAGGCTCGATAAGTGAAAGTAATGGGTAGAGGTGGTTTCTTTTTATAGAGAAGAAAATGAATCACATTGAATTTTTAGAAAACAATTTAGTGTGCACATGTTCTTACTTAAAAAAATTCATACCAAGCCAAAAAAATAAATAATGGAAGGTTTATAGCCGAAATATGGAAAGAACATGGGTGTTGGACACGTGTCTAGGTCATTTGGGCCCTTAATTTTAAGGTTTAGTCCCTAATTAAGCTTAGTTTGTCCTTAACCGTTGTGATTAATTTTAATCACTTTTACTAATCATTTTGGTAAAAAAATTACATGGTATTATTAGACTCTAAACATTATAATAAATACAATAGTTTAATTTGTATTTATGAAATTCCAATCACAAAATCAGAAAAATTAAGATTAGTGCTAATCAGGTAGATGTGATGAAAGAATAGCTTTTTAAAGTAGGAACAAGTTTAAATGTTTGTTAAGATTTTATATTCTATTTGAAAGTGTAATTTATTCTAATTAATTAAATTTTATTAATATATGTAATATTCACCTAATTTTACCTTAAAAAATATTTATAATTTCATTCAGAATTAATAATTAATTAGAGAAAAAGGAAGTTTATAACTAAAAAGCAGTATTTTTAACTATTCATAAAAAATGACGTTTCTTAGAAAAATCTCAAAAATTCATGAAAGGATAATTTCAACATTATGAATTTCAAAATAAATATTATTTTATCAAATTTAATTTCTATACGTGTCTAAATTACTTTTATTATTAGAAGCAGTTTATTCGAGAAAGTGATGTTTTTAAACATAAAAAGGACTTTAACAAAAATATTATCTCTTATTATCAATATGTTTTATTTATATAAAACAAAAATATTTGAAAATTAGTTATTACTAAGTTTATCATAGAGTTTATAGTTATCTTATTTAAACAATTAAAATAATAAAAAGTGATGTTTCGTAGAAACTTAGTGTTATGAGCATCCTACACCAAGTCGGTGTTGCTTGTAGCGCAATTAAAGTTGGCATCGCGTGTAGTGCAAGACAAGATTGTATTTCAAGTGAAAGTAATGCTGAATTAGTGTTTATCTATATATATATATATATATATATATATATATATAAATTTTCAGTGTCATGTGAAATAAAAAATATTGAAATGTTAAATTAATTTGAAAAAATAATTCTCAAAATCTTGGGGTGTTACATTCTACACCCCTTAAAATGAATTTCGCCCTCTAAATTCATCTAGGTTATCAAATATTTAATACATGAATGTTTCATTCATAGAAACCCAAATAATAAAAATGGATACTAAAATTTCCCTTAAAAAGGGAAATTGGAACCATAACAATTACCCAAAGTTACATATTACTAGGTTTTCACATAGGAGAACATAGGTTGGGATTGAACATTAGACAAGTAGGGAAAATGTAAATATTTATAGTGAGTAATTGAGGTCATCAATAAAAAAAATTGAATGATCAGAGGAATTTTTAAGTCCTCAATGTCATAAATCTGTGATGATTTAAAAGGCCACCAGCACAACGAAAATTAAGGTATTAGGACAATATTTTTTTAGATCACTTTTAGAACGTTGGGAAGTTCTTGATAAATTTTTATAAAAAAGATTTAAGTCTTGGGTTATGATTTGAAAATTTCTAATACATCCATTATCTCATGTAATTAATGTCAAAAAATTAACTTTTATGATTAAAGTAATAAATTATGCTTTTAACAGATGTTATAGACCATAAAAGAATAAATAATCTAACTATTTGTCTCTTAAAAAAACAACCTGCATTAATCTAAAAAAAGTAACACTAATAGTTCATCATAAATATTTATTCATTAAAAATAAATATACATTAACCAAGACATCGTGTAGGCCAGAGTTAGGCATGAAACCCTTGTCAACCTTCGGTCATGGGTTCAAGACTCGCGACCTTGCAAGAATTGATTGGTTTCACCCAACATACATGATGTCCTTTTCTAAAACCACTCAAATATTATATATAATATGTAAATCATTGAAATAAGGTCAATCACTGACTATCCTTTTAACTAATGTTTTCAACACAAGATCAGTGGAAAAAAACTTCCTCCAATGTTTAACTTTAGCTTTTCATGAACGGTTAACCTTATAACCCTTCAAAAAGTTTTAAATCCAAAACCTTATAAAGGGAGTCACTAAATCAAATTAACATTGATTCCCCTATATAAAAAAATTAGATCTTGGTTTTCATGTTCCAATCATGTGAAAAAAATCATCATATATTCTTTTGAAACATGGTAACAACTTGAATTACTAGAAATCCTTTTGGAAAACATGCATGATTCCTCATTCCAAAGTATATTGGATTTAATCCTTAAAGACAAAAATACTGTAAAAATCATTAGTGATATAATAAACCATTGATAAATAGGTCCTTATATAGTTCAAAGGTAATAAATATTGTATGAATTACATATTCATATCCCACATATCTTTGTCCATAAAACATTATCTTAACATAAATAACATGTTAAGGGTTACCTTCCCTTAGTCAATATGTTAACATTCATGAGATAACTTTTCTATCCCATCATAACCATTCAACATATTATTGTAAATCCTTAGAAAAACATAAACTAAATGATCCATACAGAATTAACCATTCTTAATTATAGAATCTAAATAAATAAATACTTTGATTAATTTATCCTTAATTCATTAAAAATAATACCTATTTCCTTTCACATTTGATATGTAGCCTCTTTATCATCATCAATGTAACCATTATTCACACCACCTTGTTGATTATATTTTGGAACATTTTTATTGGGACATTGAGTTGAATAATTACCAGTTATTTTATGTTGAAAAAACTTAACCTTTGATGATGACATAGGGAGGCCAAAATTTCCATCCATTTTGTTAATATAACTCTTCATTTTTTCCTTTCTGTCACTTGCTTTCTTTTCTTATTTTCCACCTAAAAACACCTTCTTGTTCTTCTAAGACATTTACTTAGGTGATTCTTTCCATAATCCTGACACAAAGGAAACCTAATCCACTTTCATCCATGGTCTCCATTACCCAAACTCTCAGAGAACTCCTTCTTTCACTTCGTTGGTGAGTCTGAGAGTTAGTTAAGGTAAATATTGTTAATCATGTTCTATGAAAAATAATTAGGCAGGATCATGACATTTTTTACTCTAGTGATCATCCCACTTGACTGCTCATCATAAATCCTTCCATCACATTCAACATTAATCTAGTTCTTTATGGTTCTTACCATTGAATAAAACAATAGTCAGAGTGTGATAATTACTTATTATATCAGAAAACCACATAGTCATGAAAATAATTATTAATAGGATGTATAAATCATGAAACCTTATATAATATATGACACATTGGGTTTATCCTAGGTTATTCATAGATAACTTATATCTAAATCCTTCATGATGGTTCCTAAAGTTTTTGTGAATTCTAAAAGCATATCCCTCAGGAGTGTCAAACCAGATATACAACAAGGCCCATTTTTGTGTACCAGATTACCCTATGTCAAGATCAGATCATCTTTTTGGAGTTGTTTCCCCTAGGTATATCTGTGATAGATCCACATCTACTTGTAGTATCTTTATAGGGATGTAAAGACCCGAAATTTCCATGGAATTTTGTTTTCTTAAATACATGGGAATTTTACGAGTCTGCGAGAACTGACAGCATGTGATTCCGAGGCCCGGTGTGCCCGAAATCAATTTTCTGAAGTTTTGTTTGGGTAAGTTCAGTAAACGTACAAGTGAGATTTTATTACTCTTGAACCAGTTCTCGGAACTGAAATTCGAGGGCATCGTTGAACTCGCAGTGCCGGTATTTTCTTAAGAATACTCTCACCTCGACAGTAGTTGATCGAGAATGAAAGATAGTTTTTGGGTTTATATGAATAAATTAAATAAAAATAAAGTTGTAGCTTTATTTTTATTTTTAGTTGGTTAAAACCTCCAAGAGGAGGTTGGAGGCGGGGGCCACCACACCTTAACCTCCCATGAGAGGTTATGGTGGTGGGGCCCACCCGAGGTCTAAAACCCCTCTTAATGTGGGGTTAATGTGGTTGGGACCACCCGAGACCACTTAAACACTTGAACTCCCCATTAAGTGGGCAGAAACCTCTTGAGCTCCCCACTTAATGGTGCCACTATCCTCCACATTGATTAATTGGGGGCTAGCCTAATTAATTCTTTAATTTGAATCTTTTTGAGAAGAGTGCCAACAATTAAATAAAAAGATAAATCTATTATTTTTTGGAGGGACTGATTTTTTTTTGTGGAGCGTGGGAAGAGGGGAGAATTTTGGAGAAAATTGTTCAATCCAATAAAGAACGCTCCTCTCAATGAAGGACTTATTCCTCTAATGACGAAAAACTTCTCCTTTGATCTCCAACCAGAAAAAGGGAGGAATATCCATCCTTTTAGAATGCTGATGACGTCATCCTCAACTTCTTCATCTTTTTTCTCGATGTCAATGAATTCAAAGTAGGAAATTCATGCAGTGTTGTTGAACGTTCTTTTTTTTTATTCAAAGATTAAGAAATGAAGCCGTATGCTATAACCCTAACTCGGAGGACGCGGGCCGAACAAACAAGGCTCAACCCCTCCGCCTTCTTTGTGGGAATTGATGCTAAACGCAGCTTGAGACTGGATTGAGCGACTCTTGTAAACGATGTTTTCAGATCGAAGGCAACGTCCCGAGGAGTGCACTGCTTCTACCAGAATGAGAAACGAGCCACCAGAACTTTTCTGGTGACCCAGGAAAAGATCCCCGATAGATGGAACCGACGAGTGTCATCGCGTGGTGACGGCGGCGCAACAGCGCCGCCGGAAGAGTAGCGGCGGCCCATGGCCGCGGCGGCCGATGCAAGCCCGACCGCGAAAAAGACCGGTGGCTTGAGCCACCGGGTTGCCGGGGAGGGCGCGGTGCAACCGCACCACGCAGTGGACAGAAAGGGGGGTCGCGGCTCCTGGCCGTAGTGGCGCAGCGGCGACCGGTGCAAGGCCAGCCGCAAGGAAGACCGACACCGCGCGAGGAGTCGCCTGACCGCTCGGCCAGCCGGAAACAGCGGGACCCCACTAGGTCCTGCGTGACATAGCGGCGCCAGCCTGGGGCCGTTTCCACCCACCCGAATGGCTAAGCCATTCTAGAACCAGGGGCATGGCCTCCCCCTTGGACGCGGCTAGGGCGGACCCCCAAGGACCGCCGGGCCAGACCCAGTGCGGGTCGAGCCGCCAACGTGGTCCGGGCTGCCTTCACGGGCCGGGCCGCCCCCATAGACCGGTTCGGACTCGTAAACCGGGTCGGTCCGATAGGGTAGGACCGGACCTGGACCCGTTTTGACCCGATTTCACCTTTTCTCCCATAACATGGGCTATGGTTGTTTGATTAATGAACCGTCTATGATGACAGAAAGATTGGATCAAGACAGTTTTTTTGGTATACCCCACTTGTGGTTTGGACATGGCTTGGGTAAGGTCAGGATGGATCGTACACGAATCCAACTGGGCCCCCAGGACTAAAAGGCTAATAACTCACAGACTGGGCATCCGATCGACGTGCCGTCTATTGTGTTGAGACCCCTATGACATGGAGGACCTCTGAGATACTTATACATGGGACTTTGTGGTAGTTGATGTATCAAATCTTGGCTTGAGGAGAGAACCCTCCTGGAATCAAGCATGCTTTGTGGAACCCCTGTGGTTGGGTGTGCTCTAACTTCTGTTCCTGGATCATGTGTTGGTCCGACAGAATAGCTGGTTTTGGATTCTATGTGGGTCTGACTGCTCTGACTAATGTTCCTGGATCCTGTGTGGGTTCGATAGTTCCAACTTCTATTCCTGGATCATGTGTTGGTTTGACAGAATAGCTAGTCCTGGATCCTGTGTTGGTCTGACCGCTCCAACTTCTGTTCCTGGATCATGTGTTGGTCCGATAGAATAGCTGGTCCTGGATCCTGTGTGGGTCCGACAGCTCAGATGATTCAGTGGCTATATCTGATCATCTATACCTCTCTACATAAGTTGTATACCTGTGTGAGCAGAGTCAGTAACTCTTGTGTTTCCTCGTGATTGAGATGGATTACTTGATAAATTAGGTATATGTATGGGAATATACCAAAGTGGGGTTATCTATTGATTTCATACTCGGTTGTTTATCCTTGTTGGATTTTGTGAGACCTTAAGGGCCCTGGGGTCCCTACTGAGTATTGTTATACTCACCCCTGCATGGGCTATGCCTGCACCTCGTTGTGTTGGATGCAGAAGATGGACAACACTGACTGAGGCTGAGTGTACTAGGACTAGATGATACCCGGAGGTGGACCTCACGACGAGTCGGTACCCTGAGGAGACTGATGGACGAGGAGTGCTGAGGAGGCTATCTGTACCTACCCTTTAGGTAGGATCCATAGTTGATGATCCAGGAGATGCTCTTCACCTTTCGACTATTTTGTACTTTTAGTTTCCCTGTACTTTACAGTCGATCTTGTATTTCCACCCCCCTTTACTTTTTAGCACTTCTTTTGTATACAATTTTACTTAGTGTATTGCTTCCAGCTACTCTGTTGTGTGTGTTTATAATTTGTAAAGGCAATGCCTTCCCAGTTTTAGGGATTTACACGTTTGGTGCTAGTCACCAGCCCCTGGCCTATGGAAGGTGGACTTGGGTAGTCACGGCATGGGCCCCGGGGGATGGGTCATGACAAATTGGTATCAGAAGAGTCACTTATACCACAAAACTTAGGACTCTGATCCTTATTTTCTGTGAATCAATAATGTTAAGGGTACTGAGTGTGGTTTTAAGTTTAGAGAGTCCAGTGTTGGTGCAGTGGCCGATATATCCATACACCAGGACCCTAACTTCTGATTTCCGACTCAGTGCATGAAAACACTGATTGCGTGTGTGTTTTGAAGAGTATTTTTTGTGATATCTTTTAAGTCATCTCACCAGGTATAACTTATTGTCCGTGGAACACTTGTTTCTTTTCAGGATGCCTCCACGTAGATAGCCAGCCAGGTTTCTGAGAGTTGTACGATATGACAGCCCACCGAGTGACGAGGCCTCAGTGTAGGTCCCTATCAAAGCGGAGCCACCAGCAATACCACTACCCGTTGGGCCACCGATTCCACCAGCCACAGCAGCAGAGAGTCCACGCCGCTTGAGCGCATTGTATGAGTTCCCGCTCCATAGGCCGCCTAGGTTCAGGTGTGAGGCGGACCCACAGGCAGCTGAGGATTGGCTAGAGGTTGTGGTGAGAGTCTTCAGACTAGTAGGGACACCAGCCTACCTTATGGTGATCCTTGCCACGAGTCATCTTGAGGTATCAACAGTAAGATGGTAGAGCCTAATTCTCCAGGTGCATGACGAGGAGACACTTCTCTGGGCAGGCTTTGAGAGCCTGTTTTTGGTGGAGTTTGTCCCAGCCACCCTACGTGTGGTGCAGATATCGGAGCTACTGCATCTACAGTAGGGTAGCATAACGGTGGCACATTACTCAATGAGGTTCACCGACCTCTCACGCTACTCCACCGATATGGTGGGGGACCCTTTCTTCAGGGCCCGAAACATTGATCAGGGACTCAGGCGGGAGATCAGAGCATCGATGATCTCACTCAGCATCCCGACGCAGGTGGGGTGTTAGAGAGAGCTCTCCTAGTAGAGAGTTTCCTTGCTGAGCAGTCACCAGCAGTGAGACCCATAACTAGTCAACATACAGCGGAGTTGTATGCTGATGGTAGTAGACAGATGTCACAGAGGTCTAAACGGACCAGTCCATCCGGTGGACAACGTTAAAATATGGGTTCAGTTGTGCGGGGAACACGAGACAGAGCCAATCATGCTAGGAGCGGGCAATATTACTCTTGCAGCGGGTAGGGTCACATGGTTTGTGACTGTCCGACCCACCATACTGACGATCAGTAGACGGTTGAAGGACCTCCCAGGTAGAGACAAAGATTCAATCGAGGCGGACCACATGGAGTAGGCAGACATGGAAGAGGATCTGGCCATGCAGCTTGTGGTGGATGAAGATTCGAGGTGTTACCACCACCACCACCAGGAGGTCCACCCCGACTGCAAAGAGTAGGTGGACAGGGGAGAGCTCATCTCCAGGCACCAGAGGCATACGACCATGGTTCTCTAGAGATTATTTGAGGTATGATCTGTGTTTACTCCACCTTAGCTGCAGTTCTTGTAGACACAGGTTCCAGTCACTCTTTCATTGCAACTACCCTCGTTTGGAGCTCGGAGATTCTGAAGGAGCCGTTAGTTCGATCCTTACGGCTAGAGACTCTAATGGGAGCTAATTCGATAATTACGCACTGGTGCCGGTAGTGTGATCTTACTCTAGGAGGTGAGAGCTTCGGTTGGGATCTCCTAGTAGCGGCGTCGAGGCCTTACGACGTCATCTTGGGTATGGATTGGTTATCTACAGTCCATGCTAAGATAGACTGTATTAGGCGGAAAGTGTGGTGTGTCCACATGGATGGGACCAGGTTCACCTTCACCGGAGAGAAGGGATCCTTTGTAGTACATGACAGACTTACTCAGAGGAGGGTGCAGCCGATCACTCATCAATTGGCCTGCCTTACCCTCTGAGTAGTTGATGTGGAGAATATGTTCTATCCTATAGTGGTGGACCAGCACGCAGATGTTTTCCTTGATAATGTTCCGGGACTACCTCCTCGTAGAGAGGTGGACTTATACATTGACATGTACCCCAGGACGACACCGATATCTACACCAGCATATCAGATGGATCCCTCTAAGCTTCACGAGCTGGGGGTACAACTAGAGAAATTGCAGGGGAAGGGATTCATTATGTCCAGTGTTTCTCCCTGGGCATCCTCGATTCTAGTCGCCAAGAAGGAGGACGAGATCTTGAGGCTCTGTGTTGACTACCGTCGCCTGAATCAGGTGACTATGAAGAACAAGTAACCACTCCCAAAAATCAAAGACTTATTTGATTAGCTGAAGGGAGCACGATGGTTCTCGAAGATAGACCTTAGATCAGGTTATCACCAGCTTAGAGTTCGAGATGAGAATGTGTAGAAGACGACCTTCAGGTGTCAGTATGACCACTACAAGTTCTTGGTTATGCCCTTTGGCATAACCAACGCTCCAGCAGTGTTCATGGGACTCATGAATAGGATCTTCCAGCCATACCTTGATCATTTTTCTATAGTTTCCATCAAAGACATTATGATATACTCGACTACTGAGGAGGAGCATGCCTACCATTTGTGGGTAGTACTGGACACACTCCGAGAGCACCAGCTTTATGGTAAGGTCTCGAAGTGCCAGTTTTAGATATGAGATATTCACTTTTTGGGACATGTCATCTCAGAGGCTAGAGTTGCAGTGGATCCAGGGACGATTGAGGCGATACTTTCTTGGGAGCCTCCCAGGAGTGTGATGGAGGTACAAAGTTTCCTGGGTTTGGCTGGTTGTTATCAGAGGTTCGCAGCAGACTTCTTCAGAGTTGCAGCACTACTATCAACCTTAATGAAGAAGGGGAAACCCTTCGTATGGTCGGAGAGATGCCAGTAGAGATTTCAGAAGTTGAGGTAGAGGTTGACTAGTGACCCCATTTTGAGGCTTCTAGAGGAAGGCACAGGGTACATAGTCTACTATGACACATTAGGGACCAGACTTAGGTGTGTCTTGATGCAGGAGTGAGCAGTGATCGTGTATGGTTCTCGGTAGCTGAGACAACATGAGCAGAACTATACTACCCATGACCTGGAGTTAGCAGCAGCGGTCTTCGGCTTGAAGATGTGGTGACACTATCTGATGGGTGAACGTTTTACTATGTACTACGATCACAAGAGTCTCAGGTATATCTTCTCTTAGAAGGATGTAAATCTGAGACAACACTGATGGCTTGAGTACCTTCAGGACTACGACTTAGAGATAGTCTATACTCTTGGGAAGGGGAATGTTGTTGTAGATGCACTCAGCAGGAGGTCTAGTATACAGCTGCTAGGAGAGGAAACAGAGCAGCTAGCCTGTCACAACCCGTCTCGGGGCCCGTGCCATGACTACCCCAAGCTCGGATCCTATAGGACAGGGGCTGGCGACTAGCACCAAAGGCATAAATCCCGAAAAAGGGGGAAGGCATTGCCTTTATTAAGTAAACAAACACCACATAGTAAGCCAGTAGAAGTAAACACTAAGTAAAACTGGGTACAAAAGTATGTGTGGAAAGTAAATGGGCCAGAATACAAACCCAAACTGAAAGTAAAGTACAAATGGAATGAAATTACAACAACTGAAAGTAAAGAAGCAACGTCGAGTAGTCTACTGGAAGTCCCACCTGAAGGGTGGGTACAGATAGCCTCCTCAACTCCTCGGGTCCAGCCGTCTGCTCCGTGTACGTCCCGCCTAGTGGTCCACCTCCAGGTACCGACTGCTCCACAAGCCTCAACCACAATCAGCGATTTCCATCGTCTGCATCCAAAACAATGTATTGCGGGCATATCCCAGGCAGGGGTGAGTATACGCTACTCAGTAGGGACCCCGAGACCCTCGATGGTCTCCCAGAATCCACAAAGGATAATCCACAAAGGAGAGATACAATCATGAAGTAACATCCAACACTACTTATGTATATGCCCATACATATACCTAAGTCATCAATTCCAGTTTGGATCCAACATCCGAGCACAAATTCGGTCACGTCCACACAGGATAGTACAACCCAATCCACACAGGAAAGCACAACATAATCTATATAGGAAAGCAAGTCAATCATATCGAAGATAATGATTGAAAGTCAAGACTCATCTCACAAAGGTATACTTCTTCGTAAGGTGATAGAGATGATCAGATGTAGCCACTGATTCGTCTAAGCTGGGACCCACGTAGGAAACTAAACCAGCAAAGCTGTCGGACCCACGTACGATACAAGTCCAGCTACTCTGTCGGACCCACGTAGGATACTACAACAGAGGTCAAATACTGCTGGACCCACTTTGGATAAAAGAGTAGTAATACTGCCAGACCCACGTAGGATACGAGAACATTAGTCATCGCTATCGAACCCATGGAGGATTTCAGTACGGTCTTAATCGCTGCCGAACCCATGGAGGATTTCAGTGCAGTCGTCATCACTACCGAACCCACGGAGGATTTCAGTACAGTCGTCATCGTCGTCGCAGTCGCAACCATCTCTAGGGTTCCCGCACACAGCATGCTCGTTTCCGGGAGGGTCTGCTCGACGAGCCAAGGGGTCGATAAATCAACTGACACATAGTCCGGAGTTGATGTATCCCAAAGTTTCGTCTCGAAAAAGGAAACTCAACGTGACAGACAGTGCGTCAATCGGACGCCCAGTCTGAGAGTTATTGGCCTTTTCGTTCTAGGGACCTGGTTTGTTTTTAAGTCAAAACCAACCCGAACGTACTCCAAATGCGTCCAAACCTTGAGCGGAGTAAGACAAAAGGTCCATCTCACTAAGAGGAATCCAACAAAGTTGATGGCACGTCAATCGGACGTCCGGAGCTCAAGTTATAAGCATTTCCGCTCCGAGGGACCGGTTGGTTTCATGTTCGAACAAACCCGGCCATACCCAAAGTTCTCCGAAACCTTGAGTGTAATATACCTAAACGACCCTCTCGATCCAAGGATCACATCTCAATAGACGGTGCGTCGATCGGTGGTCCGTAGCACAAGTTACGTGCATTTAAACGAACCTCTCCGGTTTTAGGGGGTTTTGGGCCCGGACCGACCCGGCCCAAGACCCCCTGGGTCGGCCCGAACCGGGTCGACCCAACCCGGGTCCGGGTCTGGCCCGATAGGGCGCGGCCCAAACTAGTGGGCGCAGCCTGGCCCGGTCGGCGCGACACGACGCGACCGGGGCGGCCCGGCCCTGTGCGGCCGGTTGGCCTGGCGCGGGCGCGGCCTGCATGGCCAGCTCGGCGCTGGCCGAGCTGTCACGAAAGGGGGGGGGGGGGGAACTGCCCCCCTTGTTTTGAAATAGCGGCCCCATGTGGGGGCCGCTCCTTTGGCCAGCCGGGGGTTACGACCCCCAGTATTCTCCGATCGGCCGGCCCGGCTGGCCGGCCGTGCTGCCGCCGCGGGACCCCGCGGTCCCGCCCCTCCGACGCGCTGGTGGATGGTGGTTCCGGCTGCCGCTCCCTGCTCCGCCGCGGCCTCTTCGGGGTTCTCCAGCATGACGCGACGGCACCTCGCCCCTTTGCCACGGCCCGACTCTGGCCGCAGTTTCGTTCGGCCTCAACGGCGCGGCGCGACGACGCCGCGCTTCCTTGCCGCATTTCTCTTTGTTCCCGCGCGGTACCGTTGCACCGTGCCACCTTCGTTCGAGACCTAACGATCACAACAAAAAAGGGGGAGGAGGGTCGGACGTGTTCATGTGATCCGACCTCCTCCCATTAAATTGATAACAAGCAGTCCAAATAAATTGTCGATGAACATCAAAGAATATTCACGAACGAAAATCAAACCCCTACCTCGATAACGAGTTGACGATCGATGAGCGTCGCGGAAAGCAACGTCGCGGGGTGTGGCTCCATACACATTGACAGAGATTGTCCGAGGTGAAACAGCGTCTCCCTTCCTTTGACGTGGGAAAAGAATGAAGGAAGGCGCGTCAGTGTTCTTCGTGTTCTTCAAGGAGGATGATGAAGTTCTTCGATGGTAGAACTCTCCCTTTCTCGACAAAACAAAGCAACCAAAATAAAATAAGGCTTAAGCCTTATTTTATTAATTTTTCCAACACTTATAAAATTCAAACCTTTAAAATTGAATTCACCTCATTTAATTAAACTTAACTTTTCAAAATTAAATGAAGTGATAAGTTGGAAATTTTAATGACAAAAGAGGTTTTAAACAGGAGTTAAGGAAAAATGAAAAGGTGGGGAATCGTGTGGGCCCCACCTCATCTTAAATCCTCTCAAGGGGAGTTAGAACTTCAGTGGGTCCCACCCCAACTCCCTCACATGGGATAAACCACTAAGTACAATGAAATTAAGTTGTGACACAACTTAACATCACTTAAACCGCTTAGTAAAGAATAAAAAATAAAACAATTATATTTTTATTCCCCACTTTTTTTTAACATCAACACCCGAGAAAATTCACCTTTGGAAAATATGTTCCTAAGAAATTACCGGCGCTGTGGTTTCATAGGTGCCCTTGGATTTTGATTCCGAGTACCTATTCAAAAGTTAGGAAAACCCGCTCGTTCGTTCACTGAACGTACCCGTGCTAAAAATCAGAAATTGATTCCGAGCACACCGGGCCTCAGAATCAGGTGCCGTCAGAAACTGTGTACTCGTAAAATCCCAAAGAAAATTAAGAAAAAAATTCCCTTGAAATTTATGGGTCTTTATATTACTCCCACCTCAGGGCTTTACGTCCCCGTAAAGATACAACACAAAAGTATGGGAACAAATGAGGGTACTGAGCACGCATCTGAGCCTCTCACTCCCAAGTGCTCTCCTGGAGGTTCCCGTGATTCCATCTGATGCGCACTAGAGGAATCAACCATCCACATAGGAACCGCTCCTATCGATCCTCGATCTCCACCGGGACCTCTGCAAAAGTCTCCCCATCGTTAAGGTCTAGCTCCCCATGGTCGATGATATGCGTCGGGTCGTGCACGTATCTCCTCGGCTGAGATTCGTGGAAGACGTCATGCACCTGGTGCAACTGAGGTGGTAGAGCCAGGTGATAAACCACCTCTCCTATCCTGCTGAGGACCTGGAATGGTCCGATAAAGCGCAAAGATAACTTTTCGCCCTGACCAAATCTCCGTAATCCACGTTGAGGTGAGACCCGCAAAAAGACGTGGTCACCATCCTCGAACTCTAGTGGACTTCGCCTCCTATCAGCATAAGACTTCTGCCGACTCTGAGCTGTCCTCATCTGCTCCTGGATGACCTGGACCTTCTCTGTCGTGGCCTGGACCATCTCTGGTCCCACAAGTGCTAACTCCCCAGGGTATGTCCAGTACAGAGGTGATCTACAAGGTCGGCCATACAATGCCTCGTATAGTGCCATCCCGAAGGTGGAGTGGTAGCTATTGTTGTACGTGAACTCCACCAAGGGTAGTTGGTCCTCCCAGCTGTGACCAAAGTCGAGGAAACATGCACGGAGCATGTCCTCAAGAGTCTGAATGGTCCTCTCCGTCTGACCATCCGTATGAGGGTTAAAGGCAGTGCTCAGACGTAGCTGCATCCCGAATGCCTCCTGCAACCCCTTCCAATGCCGGGAAGTAAAGTGATCATCTTGATCGAAGAAGATAGATGATGGAACAACATGAAGCCGTATAATATCTTGAACGTAGAGACGTCCCAAACTCTCTACTGAGCCCTGCTCTCTGATGGGTAAGAAGTGGGCCGACTTGGTGAGTCGGTCGACAATCACCCAAATGGAGTCATGACCTCTGGAAGTACGGGAAGTCCAGTCATGAAATCCATAAATATCCCGTCCCACTTCCACTCTGGGACCTCCAAGGGCTGTACCAATCCTGCTGGTATCTAGTGCTCCGCCTTCACCTGCTGTAAGGTGAGACATCGAGAAACGAACTCTTCTACAACCTTCTTCATATCCGGACACCAGTGATGTCGTCTAAGATCCTGGTACATCTTCCCCACTCCTAGATGTACCATTAAAAGGGAAGTGTGATACTCCCTCAACACCTCCTCCCATAAAGCAGCTGGTACAATGGTACGTCCTCTGAAAAGGACATCGTGCTCTCCTCTAATAGAGAATCAATCAGGTGCCTGTCCTGAGGATATCTGTGCACATCGTGTCTCACAGTCAATGTCCCCACGCTGTGCCTCTCTGACCCGCTGTAGTAGAGGAGGAGTGACTGTGAGTGACTAAAGAAAGTCTGCTCCATCTCTATCCATGAAGGATATCTACAAAGCGGCTAGCTGCTCCGTCGCCTCTCCAAGTAGCTGAATGCCCATCCTCCTGATGAGAGCATCAGCTACTACGTTCCCCTTTCCAGGAGTATAGACTATCTCAAAGTCATAGTCCTAGAGGAACTCAAGCCATCGCCGCTCTCTCAGGTTCAGGTATTTCTGCGAGAAGATGTACCTGAGACTCTGGTGGTTAGAGTACACTGTAAAGCACTTTCCCATCAGATAGTGTCACCATATCTTCAGAGCGAAGACCACTGCTTCCAACTCCAGGTCATGGGTAGCGTAGTTCTGCTCATGCTGCCTCAACTGTCGTGATCCATAGGCGATCATTGATCGCTCGTGCATCAGGACACATCCGAGCCCAGTCCTTGATGCATCTCAATAGACTACGTACCCTACTCCCTCCTCCAGTAGCCTCAAGATAGGTGCGCTGGTCAACCTCTATCTCAGCTCCTGGAAGCTCTGCTAACATCTATCTGACCACACGAAGGGTTTATTCTTCTTCATCAAAGCTAAGAGCGATGCCACAACTCTAGAAAAGTCTGGCACAAATCTCCGGTAGTACCCAACTAGACCCAAGAAACTCCGCACCTCTATCACGCTCCTGGGTGGCTCCCAAGCTAGCACTGCCTCGATCTTCACAGGGTCCACCGCAACTCCCGCCTCAGAGATGATGTGTCCCAAGAAGTGGACCTGAAGTAACCAGAACTGAAACTTCGAGAGCTTACCATAAAGCTGGTGCTCTCGGAGTGTGTCCAGTACAACCCGCAAGTGGTAGGCATGCTCCTCCTTAGTGGTCGAGTATATCAAAATGTCGTTGATGATGACCACGACAAATCGATCGAGGTATGGATGAAAGATCCTGTTCATGAGACCCATGAACACTGCTGGAGTGTTGGTTACGCCAAAAGGCATAAACAAGAACTCATAGTGGCCATACCGACATCTAAAGGCTGTCTTCTGCACGTCCTCGTCCCGAACTCTGAGCTGATGACAGCCTGACCTGAGGTCTATCTTCGAGAACCACTGTGCTCCCTTGAGCTGATCGAAGAGGTCTTCAATCCTCGGTAGCGGATACTTGTTCCTCACGGTCACCAGGCGATGATAGTCGACACATAGTCGCAAGCTCTTGTCCGCCTTCTTGGCGAACAAAATCAGGGAAGCCCAGGGTGAAACACTAGGTCAGATGAATCCCTTGCCCGACAAGTCATCCAGCTGTACCCGTAGCTCTCGAAGCTCAGCGGGAGCCATCCGATATGCTGGAGTGGATATCGGGGCTGTTCCGGGGTACAGGTCAATATAAAAGTCTACCTCTCTGCGAGGAGGTAGTCTTGGAACGTCATCAGGGAAAACGTCCGCATACTGATCCACCACTGCAGCAAAAATAGGACTCCACATGTCAACTGCTCCTAGGATGAGGCTAGCCAACTAATGAGTGATCGCCTATCCTCTCCTTTGTGTGAGTCCATCATGTGCTGGTAAGGATCCCTTCTCGCCAGTAAAGGTGAACCTGCTCCCATCAGTGTGAACACATCACACCTTGCACCTAATACAGTCGATCTAAGCATGGACTATAGATAACCAATCCATGCACAAGATGACGTCGTAAGGCCTCGACGCCACTACAAGAAGATCCCAGCCAAAGCTCTCGCCTCCTAGAGTAAGCTCACATTGCCGGAACCAGTGCATAATCGTCGAGTATGCTCCCGTAGGAGTCTCTAGCCATAAGGATCGAGCCAACAGCTCCGTCGGAATCTCCGAGCTCCGAACAAGGGCAGCGGAAATAAAATAATGACTCGCTTTTGTGTCTATAAGAATTTCAGAAAGGGTGGAGTAGACACAGATAGTACCTTGAATCATCTTTGGTGCACTGTGGTCGTAGACCTCCGCTGCCTAAAGCTGAGCCTGTCTCTCCCCGCCAGCTCCCTGTGGTCGGGGTGGACCTCCTGGTGGTGGTGGTGGTAAAGCCTCAAAGCGTCGCCCACCACCTGCTGCTCATCCAGCTCCTCTGCCTCGTCCGCCTGCACCCTACGAACTACCACGGTCGACCCTCTACCTCTGCCTGGGTGGTTCCTCAACCGTCTGCTGCTCCTCTGCACGGCGGGTCCGGCAGTCACGAGCCATGTGGCCCTGCCCGCCGTATGCGTAGCACTGTCTGCTCCTCAAAAGGCTGGCTCTACGCCGGGTGCCCCGCATCTCTGAGTCAGTGTCCTGAGGTCGTCCGCCTAATGGTATGGTCCGCCTAGACCCCTGTGACGTCCGTCGACTTCCAGCTGCAGATGACTCTGCTACGTGCCACCCTGCGGTAGGTCTCGCTGCTGGTGTTGGCTCAGTAAGAAATCTCTCTACGAGAAGGGCTCACTCCAGTACTCCTGCCTGTGTCGGAATGCTAAGGGATATCATCGATGCCCTAATCTCATGCCTGAATCCCTGCTCAAAGGTCCGGGCCCGGATGAATGGGTCTCGTACCATGTCCGTCGAATAGCGCGAGTGATCGGTAAATCTCGCCGAGTACTGGGCGACCGCCATGCTGCCCTGCCGCAGTTGTAGTAGCTCCTAGATGTGCACCGCACGGAGGGTGGCTGGGACGAACTCCGAGCAGAAGAGGCTCTCAAAGTCCATCCAGAGGAGAGATGCCTCGTCGTGCACCTAGAGCATCAAGCTCCACCATCTGCCTACTACCGCGTGCAGGAGGCTCGCTGCAAGGATCACCATGAGGTCAACTGGTATACCCACTAGCCTGAAAACTCGAACAACCGCCTCCAGCCAATCCTTAGCTACCTGAGGGTCCGTCTCCCCATGGAACCTGGGCGGTCTCTGATGCTAAAACTCGTGCAGTGCACTGAGGCGACGTGCACTCTCAGTGGCTGGGGATAGTGGCATCGGTGGCTCGGTGGGTAGAGGTATTGCCGGTGCCCCCGCTGTAAAAGGGCCCTGCACCGAGGCCTCGTCGCTCGGTGGTCTGTCGTCTCGCACAAAGCTCGGAACCCTAGCTGACTGCCATCGTGGGGCCATCCTGAAAAGAAATAGGTGTGCGACGGTCAAAACGGTATACCTGGTGAGCTGACACAAAGTAATCACAAAGAAAACCTTTGAAACACACATGCAATCAATGTTTTCGTGCATTGAGTTAGAAATCAGAAGTCAGGGTCCTCGTGTAAAGATACGTCGGCCGCCGCACCAACACTGGACTCCCTGGACTGATAACCACACTCAATACCCTTAACAATATTTCTTTACATAGAAGAAAGATCAGAGTCCTAAGTTTTGCGGTAGAACCGAACACCTATGATACCAATTTGTCACGACCCGTCTCGGGGCCCGTGCTGTGACTACCCCAAGCCCGCCTCCCATAGGCCAGGGGCTGGCGACTAGTACCAAAGGCGTAAATCCCGACAAAGGGGAAGACATTGCCTTTATTAAGTAAACAAACACCACAGAGTAAGCCAACTGAAGTAAACACTAAGTAAAACTGGGTATAAAAGTAAG
Source organism: Viscum album (assembly GCA_963277665.1). Taxonomy (NCBI): domain Eukaryota; kingdom Viridiplantae; phylum Streptophyta; class Magnoliopsida; order Santalales; family Viscaceae; genus Viscum; species Viscum album. Next base: position 59,949,848 of record OY728132.1, on the reverse strand, counting down.
TGCGTAAAGTAAATGGGCCAGAATACAAACCCAAAATGAAAGTAAAGTACAAATGGAAGGAAAGTACAGCAACTGAAAGTAAAGCAGCAACGTCGAGCCGTCCACTGAAAGTCCCACATGATGGGTGGGTACAAATAGCCTCCTCAGATCCTCGGGTCTAGCCGTCCGCTACGTGTACGTCCCGCCCAGTGGTCCACCTCCAGGTACCGACTGCTCCAGAAGCCTCAACCATAATCATCGCTGTCCATCGTCTGCATCCAACACAACGTAGTGCGGGCATAGCCCATGAAGGGGTGAGTATATTCTACTCAGTAGGGACCCCGAGACCCCCGATGGTCTCCCAGAATCCACAAAGGATAATCCACAAAAGAAAGATACAATCATGAAGTAACATCCAACACTACTTAGGTATATGCCCATACATATACCTAAGTCATCAATTCCAGTTCGGCTCCAACATCCGAGCCCATGTTCGGTCACATCCACACAGGATAGTACAACCCAATCCACACAGGAAAGCACAACACAATCCACATAGGAAAGCAAGTCAATCATATTGAAGATAATGATTGAAAGTCAATACTTAGCTCACATAGGTATACTTCTTCGTAAGGTGATAGAGATGATCAGATGTACCCATTGATTCGTCTAAGCTAGGACCCACGTAGGATACTAAACTAGCTAAGCTGTCAGACCCACATAGGATACAAGTCCAGCTACTCTGTCAGACCCACATAGGATACTAAAACAGAAGTCAAATACTACCAGACCCACGTAGGATACAAGAACATTAATACTGCCATACCCACGTAGGATACAAGAATAGTATTAATCGTCGTCGAACCCATGGAGGATTTCAGCACGGTCTTCATCGCTTCCGAACCCACAGAGTATTTCAGTGCAGTCGTCGTCGTTGCCGAACCCACGGAGGATTTCAGTGTAGTCGTCATCATCGTCGCAGTCACAACCAACTCTAGGGTTCCCGTACATAGCATGCTCGTTTCTGGGAGGGTCCACTCCATGAGCCAAGGGGTCGATACATCAACTGACATGTAGTCCGAAGTTGATGTATCCCAATGTTTCGTCTTGACAAAGGAAACACAACATGACAGACGGTGCGTCAATCAGATGCCCGTTCTGAGAGTTATTGGCTTTTTCGTTCTAGGGGCCTGGTTGGTTTTTAAGTCAAAACCAACCTGACCATACTCCAACTGCGTCCAATCCTTGAGCGGAGTAAGCCAAAAGGTCTGTCTGACTAAGAGGAATCCAACAAAGTCTACAACACGTCAATCGGACGTCCAGAGCTCAAGTAATAAGCATTTCCGCTCCGAGGGCCCGGTTGGTTTCATGTTCGAACCAACCCGGCCATACCCAAAGTTCTTCGAAACCTTGAGTGTAATATACCTAAACGTCCGTCTTGATCCAAGGATCGCATCACAATAGACGGTGTGTCGATCGGAGGTCCGTATCCCAAGTTACAGACATTTAAACGAACCTGTCCGGTTTTAGGGGGTTTTGGGCCCGTACCGACCCGGGCAAAGACCCCCTGGGTCAGCCCGAACCAGGTCGAACCGACCCGGGTCCGGGTCCGGCTTGGTGGGCGCGGCCCAACCTGGCTGGTGCGGCCCAGCCCAGTGCAGCTGGGTGGCCTGCCGCGGGCGCGGACCGCATGGCCAGCTCGGAGATGGCCGAGCTGTCGCGGGGGGGGGGGGGGGGGGGTCGCTGCCCCCCAATTTTGAAATGGTGGCCCCACGTGGGGGCCGCTCCTTTGGCCATCCGGGGGTTACGACCCTCGACATTCTCCCATCAGCCGGCCTGGCTGGCCGGCCGTGCTGCCGCTGCGGGACCCCGTAGTCCCGCCCCTCCGATGCACCGGCGGCCGGTGGTTCCGGCCACCGCTCCCTGCTCCACCGCAACCAAAGGTCATGGCCTTGGTCTGACGGGCGCGGCGCGATGGCACTGTGCCCCTCTGCCGCAGCCCGCTCCGGCCGTGGCCTCTTCTTAGTTCTTCGGTGTGACGCGACGACGCCGTGCCCTTTCGCCGCGGTCTGACTCCGGCCGCAGTTTCGTTTGGCCTCAAGGGCGCGGCGTGACGGCGTCGCGCTTCCTTGCCGCATTTATCCTTGTTCCCATGTGGTACAGTTGCACTGCCCTGCCTTCGTTCGAGCCGTAACGATCACAACAACAAAGGGGGGAGGAGGGTTGGTTGTGTTCGTTCGCTCCGACCTCCTCCCGTTAAATTGATAACAAGCGGCCAAAAGAAATTGTCGATGAATGAAAATGAATATTCATGAATGAAAATGAAACCCCTACCTCGATAACGAGTTGACGATCGATGAGCGTCGTGAAAAGCGGCGTTGCGGGGTGTAGCTCCGTACACATTGACGGAGATTGTACGAGGTGAAACGGTGTCTCCCTTCCTTTGACGCAGGGAAAAGAATGAAGGAAGGCACGTCGGTGTTCTTCCCGTTCTTCAAGGAGGATGATTAAGTTCTTCGATGATAGAACTCTATCTTTCTCGACACAACGAAGCAACCAAAATAAAATAATTCTTAAGCCTTATTTTATTAATTTTTCCAACACTTTTAAAATTCAAACATTCAAAATTAAATTCACCTCATTTAACTAAACTTAACTTGTCAAAATTAAATGAAGTGATAAGTTGGAAACTTTAATGACAAAAGAGGTTTTAAAAAGGAGTTAAGGAAAAATGAAAAGGTGGGGGCTCGTGTGGGCCCCACCTTATCTTAAATCCTCTCAAGGGGAGTTATAACTTCAGTGGGTCCCACCCCAACTCCCTCACATGGGCTAAACCACTAAGTAGAGAGAAAATAAGTAGTGACACAACTTAATTTCACTTAAACCGCTAAGTAAGGAATAAAAAATAAAACAATTATATTTTTATTCCCCACTTTTTTTTAACATCAACACTTGAGAAAACGCACCTTCGGAAAATATGTTCCTAAGCAATTACCAGTGCTATGGTTTCATCAGTGCCCTCATATTTTGATTCCGAGCACCGGTTCAAAAGTTAAGAAAACCCGCTCATTCGTTCACTGAATGTATCCGAGCTAAAAATCAAAAATTGATTCCGGGCACACCGGGCCTCAGAATCAGGTTCCGTCATAAACTGCATACTCATAAAATCCCAAATAAAATTATGAAAAAATTTCCCTTGAAATTTACTGGCCTTTACATAGCCACTTTTCATATATCCTTTGTGGATAGAGATGGATCATCCTTTCTACAGTCTCTTACGGTCACTCCCCCACTCCTTCAGCGAGTCAAGGAAGCACAACATGGGGATGCTGACTGCGAGACACGACGTGATCAGATATCCTTAGGGCAGGCACCTGATGGATTTTATGAAGTTGGGGAGCACATAATCCTCTTCAGAGGATGTACTATGGTGCTAGTGTCACTTCATGAGGAAGTGTTGAGAGAGTTCCACACATCCCCTCTAGAGGTACATCCAGGAGTGGCGAAGATGTATTAGGACCTTCGGTGACAGCACTGGTGGCCAGGTATGAAGAAGAAGGTAGCAGAGTTTTTCTCTTGATGCCTCACTTGTCAGAAAGTGAAGGTGGAACATCAGGTACCACCAGGCTTGGTACACCCTTTAGAGGTCCCAGAGTGGAAGTGGGATGGGATATCCATGGACTTCGTGTAGGGTCTACCATGTATGTCCAGGGGACATGACTCTATCTGGGTGATCGTCGATCGACTCACCAAGTCGGTCCACTTCCTACTGATTAGAGAGCAGGGTTCAGTAGAGATATTGAGACGCCTCTATGTGTAGGAGATTGTGCGGATACATTGAGTACCTTATTATATTTTTTTCGACCATGATGCACGGTTTACTTACCAGTTATGGAAGGGGTTGCAGGAAGATTTCGGTACATTTCTTCGTTTGAGCACTACCGTCCATCCTCAGATGGATGGATAGACCGAACAGACCATTCAGACCCTCGAGGTCATGTTGTGTGCTTGTGTCCTCGACTTTGTTCGCAGCTAGGAGGATCAGTTACCTTTGGTGGAGTTTGAGTTCAACAAGATCTATCACTCCACCATCGGGATTTCACCTTTTGAGGCCATTTATGGTCGACCTTGCAGATCGCCACTGTGTTGGACAGGCCCTGGGGAGTTAGCACTAGTAGGACCAGAGATGGTAAGAGCTACCACAGAGAAGGTGCATATCATCCAATAGCAGATGAAGACTACACAGAGCAGGCAGAAGTCATATGATGACAGGAGATGAAGACCTCTAGATTTTGAGGATGGCGACCACCTCTTTCTACGGGTCTCACCTTTATGAGGTTTACAAAGATTTGGTCGAGGTGTCAAGTTATCTACGAGATTCATCAGACCTTTCTAGGTCCTCTACAGAGTTAGAGAGGTGGCTTACCACTTAACTCTACCACCTCATTTTCACTGTGTACATGGCGTCTTCCACGAATCCCAACTGAGGAGATACGTGCACGACCCTTCACACATCATCGACCATGGAGAGCTGGACATCGACGATGATGCGACTTTTACGAAGGTTCCAATTGATATTGAGGATCGAAAAAAGTGGTTCCTATGTGGACGGTCGATACCTCTAGTTCACGTACGCTGGCAGCACGAGAACCTCTAGGAGAGCACATGGGAGTGGGAGGCTCAGATGCATGCTCAGTACCCCCATTTGTTCCCTTAGTTCGAGTTGTAGTTTATAGGGATGTAAATCCCTAAGGTGGGGAGAATGTAAAGACCTAGAATTTCTGTGGAATTTTTTCTTAAATATATGGGAATTTTCCAAGTCTGCAAAAACTGACAGCGAGTGATTCCGAGGCCCGGTGTGCTCAGAATCATTTTCTGAAGTTTTTTTCGGGTACGTTCAGTAAACGTACGAGTGAGATTTTATAACTTTTGAACCAGTGCTCGGAACTAAAATCCAAGAGCACCGTTGAACTCACAGTGCCAGTATTCGCTTAAGAATACTTTCACCTCGATGGTAGTTGATCAATAATGAAAGATAGTTTTTGGGTTTTTATGAATAAATTAAATAAAAATATTATTATAGATTTAATTTTATCTTTAGTTGGTTAAAACCTCCAAGAGGAGGTTGGAGGTGGGGGCCACCACACCTTAACCTTCCATGAGAGGTTATGGTGGTGGGGCCCACCCGAGGTCTAAAACCCCTCTTCATGTGGGGTTAATGTGGTGGGGACCACCCGAGACCTATTAAACTCTTGAACTCCCCATTAAGTGGGAAGAAACCTCTTGAGATCCCCAATTAATGGTGCCACCATCCTCCACATTGATTAAGTGGGGGCTAGCCTAATTAATTATTTAATTTGAATCTTTTTAAAATTTGAACCAACAACTAAATAATAAGATAAATCTATTATTTTTCGGAGGGACTCATTTTCTTTTTGGTGGAGATTGGGAAGAGGGAAGAATTTGGGAGAAACTTGTACTCTCCAATGAAGAACGCTCCTCCCAATGGAGGACTTCTTCCACCAACGACGAACAACTTCTCCTTTGATCTCTAACTGGAACAAGGGAGGAAGCTTCGTCCTTTTAGAATGCTGATGACGTTGTCCTCAACTTGTTTATCTTCTTTCCCGACGTCAATGAATCTGAAGCAGGGAATTCATGCTGTGTTGTTGCATGTTCTTCGTTTTTCTTCAAAGATTAAGAAATGAAGTTGTATGCTATTAGCCTAACACGGAGGGCGCAGGCCGAACAAACACGGCCCGACCCCTCCGCCTTCTTTATGAAAATTGACTCTAAACGCGGCTTGAGACCGGAATGAGCGACTCTTGTCAACGATGTTTGTGGATCGAAGGCAACGTCCCGAGGAGTGCGCAACTTCTACCAGAATGAGAAATGGGCCATCAAAACCCATCCGGTGACCCGTGGAAAGATCACCAGTAGATGGAACCGACGAGCATCATTGTGTGGTGGAGGTGGTGCAACCGCGCTGCCAGAAGATTAGCCGTGGCCCCTGGTCGCGGCGGTGTAGTGGCGGTTGGTGGAAGCCCGGCTATGAAGGAGACCGGAGGCTCGAGCCGTCGGGTTGCCGAGGAGGGCGCGACGCAACCGCGCTGCGCAGTGGACCGAAAGGGGGGCTGCGATCCCTGGATACGGTGGAGAAGCGGCGGCCCGTGAAAGGACGATCGCAAGGAAGACCAGCGGCCCGAGCCACTGGGCTACCGAAAGAGGCGCGGCGCAACCGAAGCCGTGCGAGGAGTCAGATGGCCGTTCGGCCAGCCGAAAACAGCCGAACCCCACTTGGTCTCACGTGACACACTGGTGCTAGCATGGCGCCGGTTCCACCAGCCCGAACGGCTAAGCTATTCGGGAACCATGGGGCGTGGCCTCCCCCCTAGACGTGGATAGGTCGGACCCCCACAGGCCGCTGGGCTGCCAGGCCAGACCCAGCGCGGGCCGGACCTAGCGCAAGCCGGGCCGCCAGCGTGGGCCGGGATGCCTGCGCGGGCTGGGATGCCCTCGCGGGCAGTGCCACATCCACAGACTGGGTCAAACCTGCAGACCGGGTCGGACCCACGGACCGAGTCGGACCGACGGACCGGACCCTGACCTGTTTTGACCCGATTTTACCTTTTCGCCCATAACATGGGCTATGGGTGTCTGATTGGCGAATTATCTATAGAGACAGAAAGCTTGGAACAAGGAGGTTCTTTTAGTATACCCCACTTAAGGTTTGGACATGGTTGGGGTATGGTCAGGTTGGATCATACACGAATCCAACCGGGCCCCTAGGACTAAAAGGATAATAACTCACAGACCGGGCGTCCGATCGACGTGCCGTCTGTTTCGTTGAGACCCCTATGACATGGTAGACCTATGAGATACTTCTACGTGGGACTTTGTGGAAGTTGACGTATCGACTCTTGGCTTGAGGAGTGGACCCTCCCGGAATCAAGCATGCTTTGTGGAAACCCTGTGGATGGCTATGCTCTAACTTCTGTTCTTGGATCATGTTTTGGTCCGACAAAATAGCTGGTCCTGGATCCTGTGTGGGTCCAACAGCTCTGACTACTGTTCCTGGATCTTGTGTGGGTTTGACAGTTCCAACTTTTGTTCCTGGATCACGTGTTGGTCCGACAGAATAGCTGGTCCTGGATCCTGTGTGGGTCCGACGGCTGCAACTTATGTTCCTGGATCTTGTGTTGGTCCGAAAGAATAGCTGGTCCTGATCATGTGTGGGTCCGACAGATCAGATGATTCAGTGGCTATATCTGATCATCTCTATCTCTCTACATAATTTGTATACCTGTGTGAGATGAGTCAGTAACTCTTCTGTTTCCTCGGTATTGAGATAGATTACTTGATAACTTAGGTATATGTATGGGCATATACCAAAGTGAGGTTATTTGTTGATTTCATACTCTGTGTTTTATCTTTGTTGGATTTTGTGAGACCTTGAGGGTCTTAGGGTCCCTACTAAGTATCGTTATACTAACCCATGTACACTACTACAAAAACAGGCAAGGGATGCGCTTCATGTTTATCAGCGCTAAAAAAAGTGCTAATAAAGGCCCTCTTTATCAGTGCTTTTTTTAGTGCTGATAAAGGCCCCCCTATATCTACACTTTTTTAGTGCTGATAAAGGGGGGATTTATCAGCGCTTTTCTCGAGCGCTGATAAATGTTAAGTTTCAAAAAAATATTTTTTCATGAAAAATAATATTTTGTTATATAATTATATTTATATTGATATAAATAGAATATATATTTTTTAAATATGTTATAGATACGTATAAATATACTATTACATTTAATATATAATAAATTTAGTGAAAATGGTTTCAAAATATATTAAAAATATATTATTATTTAATAATTTTCTAATTATTATCGATTAAAAATTATTTAATAACAATTTGAGGACACAAAAAATCAAAAAAAATTATGAAAGATCTAAAATATGTTGAAAATGTAACTCAAACTTCAAACAGCCATAACTTTTGATCCGGGTGTCCGTTTGAGCTCTACAACATATCAAATCAAAGCATGCGACGAGCTCTACACGCTAACGATTAAGGAAAATCCTCTGTCAAATTTTTTGATCCCAAAAAAGGCCCAGAAGGCCTCCAAAAATGAGTTTTTAGTCGGGATACCCCAATTTTTTAACATTCAAACAAGTATAACTTCTGATCCGGATGTCCGTTAGGCCTGTAACACATATCATATCGAAGATTGTTTCAATTTATTTTGTTTTACTATTTGTGGTGTTGAAACGTAATTCTAAATTATAAGTTGTTGTCATTTTAACATTCTATGGATTTTTTAAATACACATATATATGTATTTATTCATAAATATATATGTGTCTGTGTGTGTGTGGGTGTCTATGTGTGTGTCTGTGTGTTTTATATATGTACATATGTACATATGTACGTATTTATTTATTTAATTATAAACACACATCAAAAACATTTTTTTTCATAAATGTATTTAAAACTAATCTTATAAGTACATTCTATGGATTTTTAAAAACACACACACACATATATATATATGTATTTATTCGTAAATATATATGGGTTTGTGTGTGTGTGTCTTTCTGTGTGTGTGTGTGTGTTGTATATATCTGTGTATGTATGTATGTATTTATTTATTTATAAACACACATAAAAACATATTTTTTCATAAATGTATTTAAAACTAGTATTATAAGTACATATTAATATACAAATAAATATACGTATAAAAATTATAACAATATATATATATATAAATATATTAATATACGAATTAATATATATACTAATATATGAATAAATATATTTATATTAATATGAATCTATATCATTATATGAATAAATATAACTATATAGATATAGATATATCCTTAAATAGAGAACAAAATGAAATGGTTTAGTGGTAAAGGTGTAGCTGCGAAATGGGGGAGGTCCCGAGTTCGAGTTCGGGTGGAAGCGAAGGGGGTGCGAGCGTATGAGGATGCGCGGGAAGGGCAGCGCGCGAGAGACCTCATAACACTAAAAAAGGGGGTGTGAAGCGCTGATAAAATCACTCCCTGCATTATTTTTATTTTTTTTAATTTTTTTGACCTTTATCAGTGCTTTTTAAAAGCGCTGATAAAGACCCCTTTTATCAGTGCTAAAAAAAGCACAGAAAGAGTGGTCTTTTATTAGCTCTTTTTTAGCACTGGGAAAAGAGGCCTTTATCAGCGCTTTTCAGAGCACTGATAAAAGGGACCCCCCTATATTAGCGCTGAGCTTTAAAACACTTTTTTAGCATTGTTAAAGATTGTTTTGAGTGCTGATATATGCCATTTTTGTATTAGTGGCACGAGTTATGCCCATACCTCGTTGTGTTGGATGCAGATGACGGACAACGCTGACCGAGGCTGAGTGTATGGGGACTGGATGGTTCCCGGAGGTGGACCTCATGACGAGTCGGTAACTGGAGGAGACTGACGCATGAGGAGTGCTGAGGAGGCTATCTATACCTACCCTTCAAGTAGGATCCATAGTGAATGATCCAGGAGCTACTCTTCACATTTCAACTGTTTTGTACTTTCAGTTTCCTTGTACTTTACAGTCGGACTTGTATTTACTCCCCCATTTTCTTTTTAGCACTTCTTTTGTATACAACTTTACTTAGTGTATTTCTTCTAGCTACGTTGTTGTGTGTGTTTATAATTTTTAAAGGCAATGCCTTCCCAGTTTTATGGATTTATGCATTTGGTGCTAGTCGGCAGCCCCTGGCCTATGGAAGGAAGACTTGGGGTAGTCAGGGAATGGGCCCAGGGGGATGGGTCATGACAAATTGGTATCAGAGGAGTTTCTTCTACCGTAGAACTTAGGACTCTGATATTTCTTTTTTGTGAAGCAATAGTGTTAAGGGTACTGAGTTTGGTTTTCAGTTCAGGGAGTCCAGTGTTGGTGCGGTGGCCGATGTATCCATACACTAGAACCCTGACTTTTGATTTCTGACTTAGTGCATGAAAACACTGATTGCATGTGTGTTTTGAAGAGTCTTCTTTGTGATATATTTTGAGTCATCTCACTAGGTATAACTTATTGACCGTGGAACACTTGTTTCTTTTCAGGATGCCTCCACGCAGACAGCTAGCCAGGGTTCTGAGAGTTGTACGAGATGACAGCCCACCGAGTGATGAGGCCTTGGTGCAGGGCCCTATCACAAAGGAGGCACCAGTGGAACCACTACCCATTGGGCCATTGATACCACCAACCCCAGCAGCAGAGAGTGCACGCCGCTTGAGTGTATTGCATGAGTTCTAGCGCGAGAGGCCGCCCAGGTTCAAGGGTGAGACAGACCCACAGATAGCTGAGGCTTGGCTAGAGGCTCTGGTGAGAGTTTATAATTTGTCAAGGAAATGCCTTCCCAGTTTTAGGGATTTACACCTTTGGTGCTAGTTTCCAGCCCCTGGCCTATGGAAGGCGGCCATGGGGTAGTCACAACACGGGCCCCAGGGGATGGGTCATGACAAGGGATGTATTTCTTGGAAATCTCCCACTCTATCCTTTACCAAAATTCCAAGACATTTTCCTGAAAGTTAAATCATCCTTATACTTACCCTTAGAGACATCCCTAGACATATCCTAAGAAATAAACATAGGGATCTCACTATGTTTTTCTCATCCTAGTTTGCAAAGGTTAACTATACCTTTTCTCTGATACCAACTGTAGAGACCCTTGATTTACAAAACATAAACATTGCATAACATTTGAAGAATACTTAAACATTATACAAACAGACTCCCAATGACCATAGTTGGTACATTTCCTTTGGAAACAAGGAATCATAAACAGTGGTACATAAGGGAGGTAAATTATTTCCCACAAGGTTATTTGCAACTAGCACCCTTCTTAGACACATCAAACATAATAGATTTCTTCATAACCTTGGGAAGGAAACATAAAAACTGGTGAGCTCAAATGTTCAGTAAGGTTAAATAAGAGAGACATGTAAGCATAAACATGAGAATAAGTGTATGAGAACAAGATCATGAAAATAGAAGATCATACACAAAATATAAATCATCAAACACATGAATAATGGAACGAACTTGGCCGTTCGTATTAAATGAATCAATATTAAGGGAAGGGAATAATCCATGAAAGCATAATATAGGTGTAAAAGATGGAATTTTGGAAACACATAAGCATATAATGATTTCTATAGCAGTAAAGGAATTAATGACAAGAACATCTTAGTGGAAAAAGTCCTTTACGGAACCGAGTGAACCCCCATTCCAACACTGTATTACTGAACCGATTAAATGCTCATTTCATCCCTATATTACTGATCCGAGTAATACCTCATTCCATCCCTGTATTACTAAACAGAGTAAACCCTCATTTCATCCTTGTGTTACTAAAACAAGTAAAATCTCATTCAAACACTGTATTACTAAACCAATTAAACCCTCATTCTAGCCATGTATTACTGAACTGAGTAAATCCTCATTCCATCCCTGTATTATTGATCCGAGTAAACCCACATTACAGACATGTGTTACTGAACCAAGTAAACCCCCTTTCTCTCCCTATCTATCTCATGAGATATAAATCTTTACCCAATGCATTGGATGGAGATATAAGAATCACCTGTCACATAATGAAATCATATATACATGTGCCACAAGATCACAAATGAACATATCATAACCCAAAAAATAAAATGGGTATCATAAACATGTTGACATATCCTAACCTATGGAAGGAGACAGGTTTCATAAAAATATCATCATAAACATAACTCATGAAAAGAAGTGGTTTTCAAAATCATAGAACCCATGAGAGAGAAATTGGGTTCATAAACATATTACCCATGAAGAAGAAATGGGTTTCATAAAGACAATGGCATTAATCATAACTCTTTCATATAATGGATATTATTGTATATTTTAGATCATTTCCTAAAAAGGAAAGAGTAACATCAATAGATGTCATCTTAGATGTAAAATAATTATAAAATATACTCTAAAAAAATATTATGAGGAAAATACTCATTCTTTTTGAAAATAATTTTTAATATATAAAACCATTTGAAAATCATTTTCGTAGAAAATACATTGAAAATTAATAAAGAATACATGAAATCTTTTTGAAAATATTTTTCCTTGAAATATTTAAAATAATATTCAAAACATTTAGAAACCTTTTTATTTGAAAACACTTGATATATTTTAAAGAAATAATGAAAATGTTTTAAAAATTATTTCTTTTAAAATAATTTGAAAACATATAAAGAAATCTTGAAAACATTTTGATAATAAATTTTCTTGAAAACTTATAAGGAAGCCTAAAAATGTTTTGAAAACCATTTCTTGGAAAATACATTGAAAACTTGTAAATAAGACTTGAGAACATTTTGAAAATAGTTTTCCATGAAAACATATAAAAGAATTTTGAAACAATTTTGAAAAAAAATTCCTTGAAAATTAATTTTTAAAAACATTTTCTTAAAGATTATCATTTTTAACATTGAAAAGGGAGCTTCAAATAAATGATAATGGATAAATCTGTACATGTCATATGAGGTCAAAAGAACATTCCCTTTTTCACTGAAAAAAGGAATGAAAAATGACTTATTCGAAAAGAGATAAAACGATTACCTTGTAGAGATTGGTAAAAGAAAAAAAGGTTAAAAATTTATTTTAGATATTATAGGGGAATGATATAATATTCTTTGAAATCATTTTTAGAACATATAGACTTCTGACCCGAGAGAGGGTAAGGTCAGGTTTTCCTAATAAAAACATTCTTAACTAAGTTATGAACCAAAGAGTAGAAAATAGAACCAATACATGAGTATATCATGAAAAAATAGGGGATAAGAAACTCATGATTATTCTTAAGATATGGAACATAATATTTTATCAAAACAAACATAAACATAAACAATATCGAAAAGAAATGATATTGTCTCAATAAAATATTATAACTTGGTATCTTGGGATAATTCTCTCCATGTAAGTAAATGTAATTAAATAAAGCTTATAATATCATAAAAAGATTAATATTCATGTTATTTCATGTAAAATGGAAGTATATACACCCCGAAAAATATTTTAGGTGCATAACAAAACATAATCCTCAAAAAAGAAAAATTGAGATTGTTTTTACCAATTTAGTAATAGTTTAATCATAAACCCCATGAAGAAGGACCATAAAATTGGGATTTTAATATCCATAAATTCAAATACTATATACATATAATACAATCATGAACAGAAAATACACCATAGAAAAGGAAAGAGTGGCGAACATAGCTTGTATGTCATAGAAATTAAAAGTGAGATAAAATCCACTTACCTTGTGTCTTGAATCTCTCCGTAATCATACAAGATTTATGTATAATAAATAAAAGTTTATTATAAATAATTCATAGAAGAATATTCTTATAAATATTACCATATATGATTTTATTATGACTATATATTACCCTCTTGTCAGTGATCCTATGTTAAAGTTTCACTTCATGTAATATTCTCTTTGTTCTTCACATGTGTCTTAATTTGTTATATCATTGATCCTTATACTTATATCAATATTGAATAATGTAGAACATGATATAAATATCAGGTATATCCAGTATAAGTATATTATAATAATCTATATCCTAATAAATTACATAATAGAATACATCATTCATGGATACGATAAGCTGTAGGTGTGCATGGATGCTGTTTTCTATTTTTATTGTCGTATTGAAAGAAAGTATGTAAATAATGCAACACCCAAAGGTTTTGAAAATAAATATTAAATGACTGAAACACTAAGTCCCTAAAAAAACACATTTTATAATATATCCATTAAACACAACTTTGCCTCTTCTATGTTCTGAATTTCGAAAAACGACCATCTAGAGTTGTGATCAGTAACTCATTTGGAGTCTGATAGAACCAAATTGATTTTTTAGTGAATAGTAACATATCCTTATGAATAGTAATATAACCCTTATGAATATTAAATAATTATACTATTTTATTTTCATATGGTAATAAGATAATGAGATCTTAATTAATTGTCCAATGTGATATAAAAGTAATTATACCTTAAAAATTGTTATTTTTCGAATTAACTATGATTTTATTTAAAAATTAAATTAATAATATTTAGAATTTTTTTTTAAAAAAATGGATTTATTTTTTTAATTCAACATTCCGAAAAATGGTTAGGGTGAATTTTTGGGATTTTTTTGAAATTCTTGAATTTTTGATGAATAGCGAAATACGGTAAAATGCAGTATATACAAATTATCAGTTAAATAATCTATTTATGACATCATAAGTGATTTAAGGATATTTGGTTCAAAATTTAATACCCTTATTTCTATTTTGGGTCACAAGAAATAGCACTATTTGTTGTGTTGAGGGAAATAATAAAATAATGAATAAAATAGTCAAAATTTACCCCTCTCCTCCACTATAAACCCCCCTCACCCCCTCTTCTCTTCACTCTTCTAAGCCTTGAAGATACTCAATGTTCTGCCCAATTACCCTTCCCTATTCACTCCCCAGGTACATTAATCTCTTTTTCTTTCCAAATACCAAAACCCCTTCCGTTAAAGCGATTCTCAAGGAGGTTATTACCAAAGGTAAATCATTTTTCTTTTTCATTTTGTTTCATTTAAATTTATTTTATTTTCTTATTCTATCCTAACATCCTATATCCAAATGACCATGATTACTCCATTATAATATATATAATGCAATTATATCATGTTAATGGAAGAACCGTAATTAATATTCTTACACTCTCTCTCTTATTTTATAAATGAAATCATCGTCTGTAAGTTTCCAATTTACATCCTTTGTGAGGACAAAGACTTTTTCTTCAATTTATCCTTCATTACTGGTCATGAAACCATTTTTATGGTCGAACCAATATATAATATATATATTATAACTAATTTAATATTCAGGAACGAGTATACGTACATAAATCATATAACCAACTAGTTCCTAATAATCAAAATACCACTAAAATAATATAATTGAATGTCATTAATATTTCATCTAATGAATCATCCTCATGCCATTTAACTAAGTGATATAAATGAAAATTAAAACATATGATTTTTAATAAATATTATTTAAATTCAATTATATATATTTACATCCATTCCACAAGAACTTCATTACATAAAAACAAGTTTACGGATTATGAAAATCAAGAAAACGAACACTCTGGAACGACAAAATTCAATCTTATAACTAATCAATAAAGACATAATGAACTTAATAAAATCATAAAAAAATAAATACATGTCCAATAGGTTATTAATTAATTTATTAATAAGTATAATTTCATATTAAAGGACTTTAAATTTAAGAGAGGAACACAATCAGACATAAGGTAAGGGTTTTTTCATCCGAACCTCCATTTTTATTCGGGTTACTTTTATTATATACTTACCTCAATTAATTTATTAATAATTAATATGTAATCATCGTAATTTCTATGTTAATTATCTATATATATGTTCCAACTATAATCATACCTTCATTTATGGGGAGTTATATGTTTTAAAAGGATATTTCAAAAATTATTCTTAAAATACAATCCAGATTAAAGGGAATTTCTCAAATTCTTACCTATTCTCATGGGCACTATATAATCTATTTTTAGAAACCAATATATTTATAAAATCAAAAATTTTATTATTAAAATAATATATTACTTAAATTATGGTTTTATACAAATACTTTTCCAAAATAACACTTCTTTTCAAAGTAAAAGAGTATTTATCTCAATAATTACTCAATGATTTTATAAGAGTATTCTCATATGTTTCAACACACTTGTTGATTTTTATGTATTTTTGGGATTAATAATTTATGATGTCATCTACCATATTTAAATATATGGTTTATTACTTGTTTTATTGTGGATGTTCTATCATACAACCACTCACCAATTTACTCTGAATGTTTGGTGATTAAGCTTAATGTTAGGGGAAAGTTATTTACATTTCATATGTTAATTTCAATATGAGTGTATATGTTTTTTATGTTTATCCCTACTCATATTATGAGTTAATTGGACTTATTATGTGATTGGTGGGTCCTGATATAGCCCCTTGAGGCATTGGTAGGTCTCATGAGAAAAATAGACGTGGACTAGGTCGATGCCTTGCCCATTTTGAGATATGGTTTTGGCCGAGGCCTTAATCATTTTTAGAATTATTGGCCAAGGCCTTGATATTATGTTCTAGAATGTATGGTATATTCACTTAAAACATTATAATTCTAGTAATTGAAAGTTCATGTGGTTATTTGACTATTATAATACCCATGGTTATGTTTTATTATGGCATTATTTACTCAGTTCATATTCCTGCCATAATGTGTTCAAGTTTACTTTTTTAAGGGCATGTGTTTTCAATTATTCACCTGACTAATTTTTATGTTATTTTATGTTGTATTTATTACTATTACTAAGAATTTGAGATCACCATGTTTCTTAGGTTTCATTTCCCCAGGATATGAAGAAGTAAGTTATGAGTAACTTGCTGACATAATCTAGGAGGGTTGGATGATTCTAATGGAATTAATTAGTGTTGTATTTACTTTAATGATGTAATTTTGAACTTATATATGTATCTTGTTTCCAAATCTAGTAAAATATTCTTTCCTTTGGGATTTTACTTCTTTTTAATCACAAAAATGTAATGTAATATGGCACAGGCTCCGAGAAAATGGGGTCGGGTCCTTACAGTTGGTATCAGAGAAATTTTACTAACATGGAAAATATATTTAAAAAACATAGTTTAGGAAAGAAATCCCTAGTATTTTATGATAAAAATACAAAAAAATCCTGGTATTTTGGTAAGGAATTGACTATGTGGATCTTTCTGGAAAATACACCATTGTCTGGATACTACAAGTGGGCGTGGTTTTATAAGAGATGTAACTAGAAGTGAAAAATACAACAAGGAGTTTAGGGATTGACCTGGGGTATCCTGGTATATGACAATAGGCCTTAATACACACCTAGTTTGACACTCCCAAGGTATATTCTTAGGATAATTCAAATTTTCATTACAAGCCATTATGAAGGATTTAAATGTAATTTTTTCCTCAAAGAACCCATTTTTCTGATTATGGGGTTGGCCATGAATAGTATTTCAATTTATGATAAGTATTTTTATAATTTAAGATTATACATTATAATTTATAAGCTAATCTGTTGTATGAAATTATCTAGAAATAGAGCCTAGTGGAAGAAATGGAAACTGCATGAGCACGCATATCCTATGTAGAGATTTCCCTCTGATGCCAGATATTGATGTTGGCTCTAGTACTGCGACTGGTGCAGATAATCTTATAACTATAATAAGACAACTTACTCAGGTTATGAACAATAATATTACTTGTATGAAGCATTCATATCCACCACATGAATGATCTTTTTTAGATTTCTTTATGCGACAATAGACTCCATAATTCAATGGGACTAAAAACCTATTTGTAACTGAGTAGCGGATAAGTTCCCTAGAGAATATATTTATCGCTTTGGGATGTAAGGAAAGAGAGAAGGTCTTCATGGCTGTTTATCATCTATCGAGAGATGAAGATCAGTGGTGGTTGTTAATCCAAAACACAAAGGAGGAGGAAGAGATAGAATATATAGAATGGAGGTACTTTAAGGAAATCTTCCTAGAGAAATACTTTCCTCATGAATAGAGAGTATATATAGAAAATAATTTCCTAAATTTGAATAAAAAAGAAGATAATAATGTTTCAAAGTATGAATCTAACTTCAAAATGTTAGAAAAGCACGTTGTAGACTGCATATAAAATCTGAGGAGCAATATTGATCGATTATTTGATAGCCTAAATCCATTCTTCCAACAGACACTAGTCTTCCAAAGTTTTTCATCATATGTTGATATAGTTTAATGTGCTATCAATATAGGAAAATAATTCTCAATGTCTTATGAATTTAAGGGAAAGAAATATAAGAATGAGGTTGCTGAAAACTCTATAAAAGTAAGGAAATGGGGAATAAGGGATAAGTTGAATTTCTACCCTGTGATAATTGTGGAAGGAAACCCCCTGCTGTCTGTTTAAAAGGAAATGAAGTATGCTACAAATGTGGATAAAAATTCCATATTTCCAGTGACTATAAGGGGAATAAATAATTCATTAATATTCAATGATATAATTGTTGGGATATGGGACAATATGCTAATGATTATCCAAAGTGTCAAGGAAACATGAAACAAAAAATTCCAAGGGAGCAGGGACAAGACTATGAGTTCATAACCACTGATATTTAAGTTTTTAATGATGTGGTGGTAGGTAATTTGATCATTTACTCAAACTTAGCCAATAAATTATTTGATTCTGGATCATCTCATTCTTTCATATCTTCACAGTTTTCTAAGAAAAGTAGATTTTTACAATTTTATTTAATAAGAGAGTTATCAGTCAAAACTCATAAGGGAAGTATCATTACAACAAAGTTCTGTCATGTAGTCCCCATTATGGAATATAATCATGATTTATCTAATGATTTTATTGTCATACCCATGATTAAATTTTATATAATACTTGGTATGTATTGACTTTCAAACCATGATGCGAAAATTTATTACAAGAGGAAGGAGGTTAAATTTTTTGAGGATGATGTGGAATCCCTTATCTTTAAGGAAGAAACATCACCATTTGATTCTCATCTAGATCCACCCCCAGTAGCTCTACTGAATTCAATTATTGGGGAATAAGGGGATGCAATAAATATGGATGAGGATGGTAATGTACAGAGAGAGTACGTACCTATTGTGAAAGAATATGTTGACATCTTTCTAGAGGACTTACCTAGACATCCTCCAAAGTAAGAAATTAAGTTTTACATTTAATTAATTCCTCGTTCAAGGCCCATATCAAATACCCCTTATAGAATGGTCATTGTGGAGTTAGTGTAACTAAGGAAACAACTGGAGTAATTGAGTGATAAAGGATTTATTATCCTTAGTGTTTCTCCATGGGGATCCCCTTTTCTTTTAGTTAAGAAGAAAGATGGGTCTATGAGGTTGTGTATTGACTATAGAGAGATGAATGATATAACAATAAAGAACAAGTCAACTCTACCTCACATTGGTGATTTATTTGATCAAATACATGGATCCAAATATTTCTCGATGATTGATCTTCGATATGGATATCATCGGTTGCTTGTGAGGATGGAAGAAATTCCAAAACAAAATTTCGAAATAGGTATGGGCATTACGAGTTTACATTAATGCCTTTTGGATTTACTAATGCACCGTTTGTTTTCATGGATCTAATGAATATAGTTTTAAAAGAATATCTAGATGACTTTGTGGTGGTATTTATTGACGATATCTTGGTATACTCTAAAAGCTATGAAGATCATGAAAATCACTTGCGTACTATTCTGAAGACTCTTAGATAAAATGAATTATATGGAAGGTTTAGAAAGTGTGAAATTTGGCTTCAATCGGTTTCTTTTCTAGTCTAAATTGTCTCTAAAGATGAAATATATGTTAATCTAGCGAATACAAAGGCTGTGAAATAATATCCTACTCCAACTAACATAACTGAGGTACGTAGTTTTATTGGTTTAGTAGATTATTATCGGCGTTTCTTTCAGAACATCGCCCGTTTACCCATCCAAATGGCCAAGATTACATGTAAAGGGGTTAAGTTCATATGGACAAAAGAATGTGAAGACTATTTTGAAGAATTGAAGTGGAGATTAGTGAATTCTCCAATCCTAACGCTACCATCAGGGAATGATGGGTTTGTGATCTATAACGATGCATCATAGAAAGGACTTGGTTGTGTCCTCATACAGAATGGTAGAGTTATTTCCTATGCATCATGGAAGTTGAAAATTCATGAGAAAACTATCCCACTCATGATCTTGAGTTAGTAGTAATAATATTTTCTTTGAAGATATAAAGAAATTATCTCTATGGAAAAAATGTGAGATATATATGGATCAAAAGAGTCAGAAGTATATCTTCTCACAGAAAGAAATCTACATGAGGAAACAATGATGGCTCTAACTACTCAAGGATTATGATTGTATTATACACTACCACCTAGGAAAGGAAAACATGGTAGCTGATGTATTGAGAAGGAAGGATCATGGGGTTCTCAAAAAAATGAGGATTGATAACAATCCTTTGAACATGGATATAGTGAGGAAGGGTATGGGAATTATCAAAGAAGGTGAAACATCCGTACTTTTTCATTTGGTTTCCCATACATCTTTATTAGAATGGATTAAAAGTTCTCATCTTGATGTTGTGAACCTTCCAAAGAAAATTAATGTTGTGAAATATGAGAAGAATTGTTGACTCTGTGTGTGAATATGGAATTCTAAAATTTGGGAATAGGCTTTTTGTTCTAGCCATACCCGAGCTAAAAAGGGAGTTATTGGATGATTCATGTAGTTCAAATTTCTCTATAAATCTGGGTACAAAAAGGATGTATGGAGATTTGAAGGAACATTTCTGGTGAGATAACATTAAGAGGGAAATTGCGGATTATGTATCAAGATGTTTAGTCTATCAACAAGTGAAGTCCGGAAGGAAAAATCCAAAAGGATTCATGAAACCTCTATATACTCATATGTGAAAATGGGATGAAGTGACCATGGATTTTGACATTGGATTACCCAAAACACCAAGTAAGAATGATGCAATATGGTTAATTGTTGAGCGACTTACGAAATCTGCACATTTCCTCACTATAAGAGAGGATTTACCATTGGAGATCTTAGAAAGACTCTATATCAATGATGTTGTGAGACATCATGGAGTGCCTCTCTCCATTCTATATGATCATGACCCACGATTTACATAAAAATTGTAGAAAAGTATTCAGAATGTTTTGGATACTGAACTTCGATTGAGTACTACTTACCACCCACAAACTAACAGGAAATCAGAGTAGACTATCCAAACCTTAGAGGACATGTTGAGATCATGTTCACTAAACTTCCAAGGTATGTGGGATCAATAATTACCTTTACTGGAGTTTTCCTAAAATAATAGTTTCCATTCTAGTATTCAAATGGTGCTATATGAAGCATTGCATAGAAAGAGATGTCATACACCAACTTGTTGGGATGAAGTTGGAGAAAGGAGTCTTGTGGGTCTAGAGCTTGTGGAGTAAACAACATGAATGGTAAATACTATTCAAGGTCATATCAAAATAGCACAAAGCAGATAAAAGAGCTATGATAATAATCAAACGAAGGATCTATAATTTCAAGTGGGTGATCACGTTTTCTTGAAAGTATCTCCATGGAAGGGTGTTATAAAATTTGGGAAGAAAGGGAAACTGATCCCTAGGTACATTGGGCCTTTTGAAATTTTGGGGATAATTGGAGTTGTTGAAAAAAAGTTGGGCTATGCCGCCTAGCCTGTCCAAAGTACACAATGTGTTCCATGTCTCATTGCTGAGAAAGTACATGTCAGACCCAACACATGTACTCACTTTGGAAGGTATAGAGTTGGAACATGATGTGTCTTACTGTGAAGAGCCTATTCAGATTCTGGACACTAAAGAATAAGTGTTAAGGAATTAGATGACTCGTCTAGTAAAGATACTTTGGAGAAATCATAAAATTGAAGCGTCAATATGGGAGCCTGAGGATCTTATGTTGAAGACCTACCCAAATCATTTTGTGAGGTAACATTATGTGAATTTAGAGGATGAAATTTTTGTAAGGAGGGGAGAATGTAACACCCAAAGATTTTGAAAATAAATATTGAATGCATGAAAAACTGAGTCACTTCAAAACAACATATTTTATAATCTATCCATCAAACATAACTTTTACACTTCTATGTTATGAATTTCAAAAAATGGTCATCTAGAGTAGTGATCAGTAAGTCATTTGGAGTCTGATAGAACCAACTTGATTTTTTGGTGAATAGTAACATACCCTTATGAATAGTAATATGTCCCTTATGAATAGTAAATAATGATATTATTTTATTTTCTTAAGGTAGTAAGATAATGATATATTAATTAATTTTTCAATGTGATATAAAACTAATTATATCTTTAATATTGATATTTTTCGAATTAGCTATGATTTTATTTAAAAATTAAATTAATAATATTTACAAAATTTTTTCTATAAAATGGAGTTCATTTTTGAATTATACACATCAAAAAATGGTTAGAGTTATTTTTTGGGATTTTTCTAAAATTCATGATTTTTTTATGAATAGTGAAATATGGTAAAATACCGTATATACAAATTAGCAGTTAAATACACTATTAATGAGATCATAAGTGATGTAAGACCACTTGGTTAAAACTCACATGAACTTATTAATGTTATAGGTCACATGAAACAACACTATTGGTCGTCTAAAGGGAAATAATAAAATAAATAATAAAAAAATCAAAATTTACTCCTCTTATCAAATATAAACCCCCCTCACTCCATCTTCTTTTCACTCCACTAAGACTTTAAGATAAAAAACGTTCTACCAAATTAACTTTACCTATTCACTCCACATGTCCAAGAATCTCTTGGTCTTTACAAAATACCAAAACCCCTTTTCATAAAGAGGTTCTCAAGGAGGTTATTACAAAAGGTAAATCCTCTTTCTTTTTCATTTTGTTTCCTTTCAATTTATCTTCTTTTATTATTCTCTCATAAAATCCTATATCCAAATGACCATGATTAATCTAGTATAATATATATACTAGAATTATATCATGTTAAAGGAAGAACCATCATCAATATTCTTACAATCTATCTCTTTTATTTTATAAATGAAATCATCGTTCTTAAGGTTCCAATTTACAACCTTCATGGACGACAAAGTTTCGTTCTTCAATTTCTCCTTCATTACTTGTCATAAAACCATTTTTATGGTTGAAAAAATCTATAATACATTTATTTAAACTATTTAATATTCAGTAACTAGTATACGTATAGATTATTAAATCATATGACCAAACTATTTCCTAATAATCAAAATACCGCTAAAATAATTTAAGTGAATGTCATTAATATTTCATCTAGTGATTAATCCTCATTCCATATAATTAAATGATATATATGACCATTAACACCTATTAATTTTCATAAATAATATTTAAATTCAATTCGAGATATTTACATCCATTCCACATGAACTCCATTACATAAAAACAAGTGTACCGATTATGAAAATCAAGAAAAAGAACACCCTGGAACGACAGAATTCAATCTTATAACTAATAAATAAAGAAAAATG
The DNA here is from genome assembly GCA_963277665.1 of Viscum album. Lineage (NCBI taxonomy): Eukaryota > Viridiplantae > Streptophyta > Magnoliopsida > Santalales > Viscaceae > Viscum > Viscum album. The sequence continues at coordinate 59,926,601 of OY728132.1, read as the reverse complement.
ATCTTAATAAAATAATGATAAACTAAATAAATTTTTTATAGGTTCTGAATTAGGTTATTAATAAGTGTAATTTCATATTTTAGGACCTTATGTTCATGAGCGGAACACATTCAGACTTAAGGTAAGGGTTTTTCACTCGAACATCCATTTTCATTTAGATTACTTTTATTATTTACTTACCTCAATTAAAGTATTATTCATTCATAATTACTCCTCATAATTTATTTTTTATTGATCTATATATATGTTCCAACCTGAATCATACCTTCTTTTATGAAGAGTTATATGTTTTAAATGGATCTTTCCAAAATTATTCCTAAAATACAATCCCGATTCAAGGGAATTTCTCAAATTCTTACCCATTTTCATGGGCACACAATAATCTATTTTTAAAAACCATTAACTTTATAAAATAACTCATTTTATTATGAAAATAATATCCTAATTCAATTATATTTTTATAAAAATACTTTTCCAGAAGAACCCTTCTTTTCAAAGTAAAAGTGTATTTATCTCAAGAATTACTCGATGATTTTATAAGAGTATTTTCGTCTGTTTCAACACACTTGTTGATTCTTATGTATTTTTGTGATTAAAAATTAATGATTAAATCTACCATATTTAATTGGATTTTTTATGAATTTTTTTTATTATGGATGTGCTATCCTAAAACCATTCACCAATTTACTCTAAATGGTTAGTGTTTAAGCTTATTGTTCGGAGAAAGTTATTAAAATTTCATATGTTAATGTAAATATGAATGAATATGTTTTTTATGTTTATCCCTACTCACATGGGGAATGCATTGGAATTATTATGTTATGGGTTGGGCCCGCTATATCCCCTCGATGTATCAGTATTTCTCATTAGACAAATATGTGTGGACTTGGCTGAGGCCTTGCCCATTTTGAGATATGGTTTTGGCTGAGGCTTTAATCATTTTTAGAATTCTTGGCTAAAGCCAAGATGGTATGTTCCAGAATTCCCGACATATGAACTTACCTCATTATGATTCTAGTAATTGAAAGTTCATGTGGTTATTCGACTAGTAGAATACCCATGGTTATGTTTTATTATGGAATTATTTACTCAGTTCATATTCTTTCCATAATGTGTTCATGTTTATTATTTTTAAAGTCATGTGTTTTAAATTATTCCCCATGACTAATGTTTATGTTATCTTCTACTGTATTTCTTACTCTTACTGAGCGTTTTATATCACCACTTTTCTTATGTTTTATTTTCCCAAGATATGAAGAAGTAAGTTATGAGTGACTTGTAGTCATAATCTAGGAGGTTTGGATGTTTCTAATAGAATTAATTAGTGTTGTATTTCCTTTCATGATGTAATGTTGAACTTATATATTTATCTTGTTTAAAAATCTACTAAACTATTTATTATTTTAGAATTAAAATTCTTTTTAATCATTCTTATGTAATGTAATAAGGTATCAGCTCTGGGAAACTGGGGCCAGATCCTTACAAATGACATATGTATATATATATATATAATTATTAAGGTAGAATGAATATATCATATATTTCATATTAGTTAATTAACACCAAATGGAAGGTAAAAATATGTCTGTTGTAAAGGGAATAAAGAATCCTAAAGACATAATAAATATTATTTATTATATATAAAAATATAGTTTCCATCATAATGGTCACCATGATTGATGTAAATGATAAATGAACAATCATCGTTTCCAGAGGCATTAATTCTCCATACACAAAAACAATATGTTCAACATCCATTAGATGGAGGTGTGTGTAAGTGTAGGTAAGAAAATTTTCATAAAAACATACTATTATATGGAGGATACTAGTGTTTTCACAAAGGAATGTAATAAATAGAGTTTAGGTGTGGGGAAGGAATATAAAGAAAGGACTTTGAGAGAAGTTATTACCTCTTGATCGGGTAACTCCTTTTGGTTTGCACGAAAAGGATTCCATGAGAGGGTTTCCTCCAAAATGGAGGCTTCAAGGTCGAAGGTAAGATTGTTGGGATGAAATTTGGGATGGTATTTTCCACACATAAGTGTCTTGAGAGGTGTGAGGAATGGGTAGAGGTGGTGGCCTTTTATAGGGAAGGAAAATGACTCACATGGAGTTTTTAGAAACAAATTAGGTGTGCACATGTTCTTACCTAAGAAAAGTCATAATATACCCACAAAATGCAATAATAAAATGTCTATATTAGATCTATGGAAGTCCCATGGGTGTTGTAAATGTTTCTAGGTTATCTTGTCCCTTAATTTTAAGGTTTAGTCTCTAATTAATCTTATTTGGCCTTAACCGCTGTGATTAACATTAATCAATTTTAAAATTCATTTTGGTAAAAAATTAACATGGTCTTAGTAGACTCTAAAAATTATACTGAATAAATTTTTTTACATTGGATTTATGAAATTCCAATCACAGAATTGGAAATATTAATATTAGTGATAATCCTGCAGATGGGAACTTTTTAATATAGGAACTAGTTCAAAAGTTTGTTAAGATTTTGTATTCAGTTTCAAAGTAAAATTTATTATAAAGAATTACATTGTATTAATATATGTAATATTATTATAATGTGACCTTAAATAATATTTATAATAACATTTATCATTAATAATTAATAAGACAAAAATGTAGTTTTTAACTAAAAATTAGTATTTTTTCACTATTCATCAAAAAATGAAGTTTCTCAAAAAAATACCAAAAATTCACCCTAATATAATTTCAATGTTTTGAATTAAATAATGTTGTTTATTTTATCCAAATAAATTTATAAATGTGTCTAAAATTACTTTCATTATTTGATGTTTTTTATTTGAGAAAACAATGTTTTTAAACATAAAAAAAACTTTACCAAAAATATTATCTTTCATTATCAATATGTTTTATTTATATAAAACGAAAATATTTGAAAATTATTTATTACTAAGTTTAAAGGAAAGATTATAATTAAAATATTTAAATAATTAAAACAATAAAAAGATATGTTTCTTAGAAACTCAGTGTTGCATGCATCGTACGCCAATTCGGTGATGCTTGTAGCACAAGCCAAGTTGGTATTGCATGTAGTGCAATCCAAGTTGGTTTTTCATGTGAAAGTAATGTTAAATTAGCGTTTTAATATATATATATATATCTATTTCCAATTTCAAATGAATTGAAAAATATTTAAATGTTAAATTAATTCGAAAAAAATAATTCTCAAAATCTTAGGGTGTTACATTCTTCCCCCCTTAAAATGAATTTCAACTTCGAATTTAGTCTGGGTTATCAAAGGTTTAATACTTGAATATTTAATTAATAGAAACCCACATCCTAAAAATGGATGCTAAAACTTCTCTTAAAAAGGGAAATTTGGAACTATAACGGTTACCCAAAGTAATATATAACTGGGTTTTCACGTAGGGAAACATAGGTTAGGAGTGAAGATTGGACAAGGAGGAAAATTGTTAATATTTATAGGGAGTGATTGAGGTAATCAATAAAAAACAAGTGAATGATCAAAGGTGTGTTTATAGCCTCAAATTCATAAATCTATGATGATTTAAAAGGCCATCACCTCAACAAGAATTAAGGTATTAGGACAACAATATTTTTTGATTGCTTTGAAAAAATTGTGTAATTCTTGATAAATTTCTATAAAAAATTACATTATTGGGTTGTTCTTTGAAAATTTCTAATACATCCATTAACTCATGGAATGAATGAACATAAATTATATTTTCTTATTAAAGCACTAAAATATGCTTTTAACTGATCTTAAGGACCATAAAAGAATAAAAACTCTAAGTATTAGTCTCTTAAAAATCAACCTACATTAATCTATAAAAAGTAACACTAATAGTTAATCATAAATATTTATTCATTAAAAATAAATATACATTATCCAGGACATCACATAGTCTAGTGGTAGGCATGAAACCCTTATCATCCTTCTGTCATGAGTTTATGACCAGCGGCCTTACCAGACATGATTGGTTGTCACCCAACATACATGTTGTCCTTTTTTAAAACCAACTTAATATAATATATAATATGAAAATCATTGAAATAATTTTAATCATTGATTATGCTTTTAACTAAGGTTTTTAACACAAACTCAGTGCAAAAATACATCCTCCAACATTTAAGTTAACTTTTCATGAATGACTAACCTTATAAACCTTCAGAAAGTTGAAAATAGAAAACCTTATAAAGAGAGTCAAAAAATCAGATTAAAATTGATTCCTATATATAACACAAAGTTGCTCTTGATATTTGTGTTCCAATAATGTGAATAACCTCATCATATATTCTCTTGAAACATGGTAACAACTTGAATTACCAAAAATCCATATAGAAAGCATGCATGATTCCTCATCCCAAAGTATATTGGATTTACTCCTTAAATCCAAAAAATATTTTAAACTTCAATAGTGTTAGCATAATGTACCAATAAATAGTTCCTTACTCAGTTCCTAGGTAATCAGTACTGTTTGAATTACTTATTCATATCCCACGTATCTTTATCTATACAACACTATCTTAACATAAATAACCTATTAAGGGTTACCTTTACTTAGTGAAAATAGTAACATTCATGAGATAACCATTATAGTTCATTGTGATCATTCAACATCTTCTTGTAAATCCTTAAAAAAACCTAAAATGAACAATCCATACATAATTCACCATTTTTAATTCTATAATCCAAATATATAAATACTTTGATTACTTAAACATTAATCCATTATCAATAAAAGCTCTTTCATTTCACATTTCATCTGTAGTCTCTTCATCATATTCAATGTAACCATTACTCCCACCGCCTTGTTTATTATCCTCTAGAACATTCATCTTGGGACATTGAGTTGCATAATGACCATTTATTACACACTAAAAACACTTAACCTTCGATGATGACATAGGGAGGCCAAAATTTCCATCCATTTCTTTTACTGAACTATTCATTTTTCCCTTATAGTCACTTACTTTATTTCATTCTTTTCCATAATCCAAACACCTTATTCTTCCTCTAAGACATTCACTTAGGTGATTCTTTCCAAATTCTTAACACAAAGAAAACCAAATCTTATTTCCTCCATGGTCTCCATTACCCTAATCCTTAGCAAACTCTTTCTTTCTCTTCATTGGTGAGTTTGAGATTTGGTTAAGGTAAAAAATTTTAATCATGTTCCATGAAAACTGATTAGTAATGATCATGAAATCTTTTACTCTAGTGATCATATCAATTGACTGGTCATCATAAAATCTTCCATCACATTCAACATTAATCCTGTTTCTTCTGGTTCCTGCTATTGACTAAAACCGGAAGCATAGTGTGATAATTACTTATCATAGAAAAATACCACATAGTCATGAAAATAATTACTTATAGGATGTCTAAATCGTGAAACCTTAAATAATATATGACACCTTGGATTTATCCTAGGTTATTCATAGATATATTAAATATAAATACTTTATGATGGTTCATGAAGAGTCTGTGAATTCCAAAAGCATACCCCTAGGAGTGTCAAACAAGGTGTAGAGAAAGGCCCGTTGTTGTGTACCAGATTACCCCCAATTCAAACGCAGAACATCTTGTTGGAGTTTCTACCCCTAGGTACATTTGTTCTATAGCCACATCTACTTGTAGTATCCAAACATGGATGTATTTCTTGGATACCACCCACTCTATAATTTACCAAAATTCATGGAAATTTTCCTGAATGTTAACCCATCCTTATACCTATCCTTAGAGACATCCCTAGACATATACTTAGAAATAAACCTAGGGATCTCACTAATATTTTCTCATCCTAGTTTCCAAAGGTCAACTATAACTTTTCTCTAATACCAACTGTAGGGACCCTCGGTTCACAAAACATAAACATTACATAACATTTTTGGAATAATTAAACATTATAAAAATATATTCCCAATGACCATAGTTGGTATAGTTCCTCAAGAATCTTTGAAACATAAACACTGGTACATAAGGGAGTTACATTATCTGCCACTAGGTTCTTCGTGGCTAGAACCCTTCTTAGAAACATCTAACATATTAAATCTCTTCATAACCTAGGGAAGGAAACATAAAAAGGGTTGAGATCAAATACTCAGTAAGGGTAAATAAGGGTGACACGTAAGCATAAACATGAGCATAAGGGTCTGAGAACATGATCATGAAAATAAAATATTATAACCTACATATCAAAGATCATACACATGAATCATGAAAAAAATGGCAGTTCGTAAGACATAAATAAAAATTAAGTGAAGGAAAGAATCCATGAAATCATAACATAGGTGTAAAACATGGAAAAGTGGAAACACATAAGCATATAATTATTTCCATAATATTCAAGGCATCAATTCAAAGCCTATCTTAGTGGAAAAAGTACTTTACTGAACCGGGTGAACCCCCATTCTAGCCCTGTATTACTGAATCAAGTAAACCCTAGTTTCAGTATTGTATTATTGAATGGAGTAAAACCTCATTCTAGGAATTTAGTACTAAACTGAGTAAACCCTCATTCTAGCCATATATTATTGAATTGAGTAAACCCTTATTCCAGATCTGTATTACTGAACTGAGTAAACCCTCATTCTAACCCTGTCTATCTCATGAGATATAAATATTTAACCATTTCATTGGAGGGAGATATAAGTCCCACCCTTCACATAATGAAATCATATATACATGTGCCAAAAGATAATAAATGAACATATACTAACCCATGAAATTAAATGGGTATCACAAAAATTTAAATATATCATAACATGTGGAAAGATAGAAGTTTCATAATCATTTCATAATAAACATAACCCATGAAAGCGGGTTTCAAAAGAACATAATGTAACACCCCAAGGTTTTGAAAATAAATATAGAATGAAACTTTATAATATAGCCATTAAAACATAGCTTCTCCTCTTCTATGTTTTGAATTTCAAAAAACGGTTATCTAGAGTTGTGTTCAGTAAGTCATTTGGAGTCTGATAGAACAAACTTTATTTTTAGTGAATAGTAACATACCCTTATGAATAGTAATATTAATAGTAACATGACCCTAATGAATAGTAAATTTTATTATTATTTTATTTTCTTAAGGCTAGAAGATAATAACATCTTGGTTAATTTTTCATTGTGATAAAGAAGTAGTTGTAGAATTAGAACTGTTAATTTTTGAATTAAGTATGCTTTTATTTTAAATTCAAATTAATAATATTTAGAAAAGTATGTTTCAAAAACGGACTTCACTTTTGAATTCTACACATAGAAAAATGGTAGGGGTGATTTTTTGGGATTTTTATGAAATTCTAGAATTTTTTATGGATAGTGAAATAAGATAAAATGTCGTATATACAAATTATCAGTTAAATACACTAATTATGACATCATATGTAATGTAAGGCCACTTGGTTTGAACTCACATGCCATTATCACTATTAGGTGTCACATGAAACAACAATATTGGTTGTCTTGAGGGAAATAATAAAATAATGAATTAAATATTCAAAATTTACTCCTCTCCTCCACTATAAAAACCCCTCACCACTCCCTCTTATCTTCACTCCTCTAAGCCTTGAATCTCCTCAAAGTTCTTCCCAAATACCATTACCTAGTCTCTCCCCACGTCCAAGAAGCTTCTGGTCTTCCCAAAAGACCAAAACCCCTTCCCTTAAAGAGTTTTTCAAGGAGGTTATTTCAAGAGGTAAAACACCCTTCTTTTTCATTTGGTTTCATTTCAATTTATCTTCTTTTGCTATCATCTCCTCACCTCATCTATCCAAATGACCATGATAACTCCAGTAACATCTATATACTGGATTTATATCATTTTAATGGAAGAACCATCATAAATATTCTTACTCCCTCCCTTTTATTTTTATAAACGAAATCGACGACCATGAGGTTTCGATTTATAACCTTCTTGGATGACGAAGTTATGTTCTTAAATTTCTACTTCATTACTGGTCATGAAACCATATTAATGGATTAAAAAGTCTATAATACATGTTTTATAACCTAATTAATATTCAGGAACCAGAATATGTACATATAATTAAGTTATATGACAAAACTAGTTCATAATATTCCAAATACCGCCGAATAATCGAAGTGGTTATCATCTAATGATTCATCCCAATTCCATGTAACCAAATGATATAAATGAAAATTATCAATTATTTATTTTCATTAATAATATATTATTCCAATCCTGGAGACTTATAACCATTCCACATGAACTTCATTACTTAAAAACAAGTGAACCGAATATGAAAATAAAGGAAACAGACACTCTAGAACGACAAAATTCAATACAATAACTTATCAATAAAGACATAAATGAACTAACCAGAATTATGTTAAAATAAATAAATGCCTAATAGGTTCTGAAATAATTTATTAACAAGTATAATTTCATATTCCAGGATTTTAAGTACAAGAGAGGAACACGTTTGGAGTTAAGGCAAGGGTTTCTTCATCTCACTTCCATTTTCTTGAGATTTTCAATATTCACTAGTAATAATTTTGTATGGTTTATGTATACTAAAAATTAATGTCACATATCATTAATATATTTATCTTCATGGAATTAAATCTATCATTTTTATGTCATTAATTTTGGGGCATACGAATCATTTGATTACAAAGTGTAAGGGTTTTTTCACCCGAACTTCCATTTTCATTTGGGATACATTGATTGTCTAATTACCTCGATGTAATTATTATGTATTGTTATGTACTCATCATATGTTCTATTTGAGTATCATATATATATGTACAAACCAGAACCCTTCCTTATTTTATGGATAGTTACACGTTTTAAAAGGAACTTTCAAAATTGTTTAAAAAATACAAGCCCGATTCAAGGGAATTTCTCAAATTCTTACCTATTTTCAAGGACACTCTATAATCTATTTTTAGAAACCATTGTATTTATAAAATCACTCATTTTATTATTGAAATACTATCTTACTTCACTTATGGTTTTATAAAAAGTTTTTTCCAAAAGAACTCTCCTTTTCAAAATAAAAGAGTATTTATCTCCAGAATTGCTTAATGATTTTATAAGAGTGTTTTTGTCTAATTCAATACTCTTGTTAATCCCATGGAATTATTGGGTTTAATCATTTATGAATTCATCTACCAGATTTTATTTAATGGTTTATGACTAACTCTGTTGTGGATGATCTATCTTAAAACCATTCACCATATTATTCTGAATGGTTAGTGTTTGTGTTCAATAATTGGGGAAAGTTAGTTAGATTTCATATGATAGTTTCAATATGAATGTATATGTTGTTTATGTTTATCCCCGATCATATGAGGAATTAATTGGACTTATTATGTGATGGGTGGGGACCATTATAGCTTCTCGATGCATTGGTAGGTCTCATGAGACAAATAGACATGGAATTAGCCGAGGCCTTTCCCAATGTGATATGGATTTTGGCCGAGGCCTTAATCACTAGATGTCTTGGCCGAGGCCATGAAAAAATGATCCAGAATGTCTGGAATATGCACTTCCCTCATTATGAAGCTAGTAATTGAAATTTCATGTGGCTATTAGACTAGTAGAATACCCATGATTATGTTTTATTATGGCATTATTTACTCAACTCATATTCCTGCCATAATGTGTTCAAGTTTATTATTAAAGGCATGTGTTTTCAATTATTCACCATGTCTAATGTTTATATTATCTTCCACTGTATTGCTTACTCTTAATGAGAATTTGAGATCACCCCTTTCTTATGATTCATTTTCTCAGGTCATGAAGAAGTAATTTATGAATTACTTTCAAGCATAATCTAGGATATGTGATGTTTCTAGTGGAATAAATTAGTGTTGTTTTACCTTTCCATATATAAAGTTGAACTTATGTATGTATCTTGTTTCCAATAATTATAAACTACCTGGACCTTCAGGATTCGTATTCCTTGTATGTATGCCAACATAATCAAATAAGGAACCGACTCCGGGCAACTGTGGACGAGTCCTTAGAGTTGGTATCAGAGGATGTTTAATAGAATACTTGGAAACTAGATTTAGAAAACGTAGAATTAGGGAAGAGTCCCTAAGTTAGTCTTTGAGGATATAGATAAAATAATGTCCTGGTATTTTGGTAAGGAATAGATTATGTGGATCTTTCAAGCAATACATCTCTGTCTCGATATGAGCAAGTAGAGGCAGCTCTGGCACAGATGTATCTAGGGGTAAAACCCGAAAACACTGCTTTGATCTAGAATCGAACGGGAACTGGTCCATGACAACGGGACTTTCTGCACTTTTGGTTACGATACTCTTGGGGGGATATGCTTAGGATAATTCAAATTTTCTTTACAAGCCATTATGAAGGATTAAAATGTAAAATATTCCTTAAAGAAACCAGATTTGTGAATATGGGATTAGCCATGTGTAGGATCTCAATTTTTATGAGTATTTTTATGTTAAGAATATACATTATGATTCATAACCTAATATAGTGTATGCCATTATCTAGATATGGTGCCTAGTGGACAGAATGTAAATCTCACGAATGCACGTTTTCCCTGTAGGGATTTTCCTCTGACGCAAGATAATGATGTTGTCTCTGGTGCTGTGACTGGGGCTGAACAACTCATAACTATACTGAGAAAACTTACTCAGGTTATGAATAATAACCTTACCCATATGGAGAATCCAAATCCACCACGTGGAGGAGATATATTGGATCACTTTATGCGACAATAACCTCCATCATTCAACGGGACTACAAACCTGTTTGCAGTAGAGCAGTGGATATGCCCCCTTGAGAAGATACTTCTCGCCTTGGGATGTAATGAAAGAGATAAGGTTGTCATGGCAGTCTATCGTCTATCGGGAGATGCATATCAGTGGTGGTCCTTAATCCAAAACACAAAGGAGGATAAAGAGATATAAGAGATGGAATGGATGGATTTTAAGGAAATAATCTTAGAAAAATATTTCCCTCCTGAGCAGCAAGTAGATATGGAGAGAAAATTCTTGAATCTGAGGCAGAAGGAAGATGATAATGTTGCAAGGTACGAAGCTAACTTCACGAGATTAGCAAGACATGTTGTGGACTACATACGAAATCCAAGGAGAAAAATTGATCAATTATTTGATGGACTAAAGACATTCCTCCATAGGGCACTGGTCTCCCAAATTTTTTCATCATATGAGGATATAGTTTCATGTGCCATCAAGACAGAAAAATAATTCTCTAAGTCTTATGAATTTAAGGGAAAGCAAGAAAAGAAGAGGGCTGTTGAAAACCCTGGGAAAGGAAATAAGGAAACGGGGAAGAAGGGATGAGTTTAATTTCCACCATGTGACAATTGTGGAAAGAAACACCCTGGTGCATGCTTAAAAGGAAAAGGTGTATGCTACAAATGTGGTCAGAAAGGCCATATTGTTGGTGACTTCAAAGGGAAGAAGAAATCCAATGATGTTCAACGCTATAGTTGTCGGGAAATGGGACACTATGCTAATGATTGTCCAAAAAATTAAGGAAAGATGCAACAAAGAAGGACAATAGATTAGGGACAAGCTTATGCAATCACAAATGCAGAAGTTAAAGTTCCTAATGACGTGGTGGAAAGTACTTTAATTGTTTCCTCATGTTTATCAAAAGCTTTATTTGATTCTGGATCATCACATTGTTTTATATCTTTCCAGTTTTCTAAGAAAATTCGATATTTCCAATTTGATTTAACAAGGGAGTTGTCAGTGAAAACTCCTAAGGGAAGTATCATTTCTACAAAGTTATGTGAATCAGTTCCTATTAAGGCATATAAATTTTTTTTATCTGCTTATCTTATCATCATACCCATGATTTAATTTTATATAATCCTCAGTATGGATTGGATTTTAGACCATGATGCAAAAATTTATTGTAAGAAGAAAGAGGTTACGATTTTTGATGACGATGATAAAGAACACCTTATCTTTAGAGTAGAATCATCACCACCTAATTCTTATCTAGATCCACCCCTAATAGCTCAGCTAAATTCAATTATTATGGAGGAAGAGAATGAAATAACTATGGGTAAGGAAAATAATGTTCAAATAGAGGATGTACCTATTGTGAGAGAATATGTTGATGTGTTTCTAGAAGATTTACCTGGAAATCCTCCTGAACAAGAAATTGAGTTTTCCATTGATTTAATTCCTGGTTCAAGGACCATATTAAAGACCCCTTATAGAATGGACACTATGGAATTAGTGTAACTAAGGAAACAACTAGAGGAATTGAGTAATAAGGGATTTATTCACCCTAGTGTTTCTCTATGGGGATCCCCTGTCCTTTTTATTAAGAAGAAAGATGGATCTATGAGGTTATGTATCGACTACAGGGAGATCAATGCTATAACAATAAAGAACAAGTATCCTCTACCTTTAATTGATGATTTATTTTACCAACTACATGGAGATCAATACTTTTCTAAGATTGATCTTTGATTCGGATATCATCAGTTGCATGTGAGGAAGAAAGATATTCCAATGATAGCATTTTAGACCAGGTATAGGAATTACGAGTTTACAGTAATGCCTTTTGGATTGACTAATGCACCCTAAGTATTCATGGATATAATAAATATAGTTTTCAAGGAATATCTCGATGATTTTGTAGTGGTATTTATTGATGATATCTTGGTATACTCCAAAATCAACTTAGATCATGAAAATCACTTGCGCATTATCATGAAGACTCTTAGAAGACATGAATTATTTGGGAAGTTTAGAAAGTGTGAATTATATCTTCAGGAGATTTATTTTCTTGGCCATATTGTCTCTAAGGATGGAATCCTAGTTGATCCTATGAAGAAAAAGGCAATCCAAGATTGGTCCACAATAACAAACATAACTGATGTTCGCAGTTTTATTGGCTTAGCAGGTTATTATCGGCGTTTCGTTCAGAATTTTGACCAAATGTATAACCTGCTAACGAAGCTCACACATAAAGGGGTTAAATTTGTTTGGACAAAAGATTTTGAAGAATGTTTCGAAGAACTGAAGAGAAGATTAGTCAATGATCCTATATTGACTCTACCATCGGGGAATGACGAGTTTGTTATTTATAGTGATGATTCAAAGAAAGGACTTGGTTGTGTCCTTATGAAAAATTATAGGGTTATAGCTTATGCATCACGATAACTAAAAATTCATGAGAAAAACTATCCTACTCATGATCTTGAGTTAGATGCTGTAATCTTTGCTTTGAAGATATGGAGACATTATCTCTATGGTAAAAATGTGAGATTTATACTGATCAAAAGAGATTGAAGTATATTTTCTCACAGAAAGAACTCAACATGAGGCAAAGAAGATGGCTTGAACTACTCAAGAATTATGATTTCATGATACACTACCACCTGAGGAAGGAAAATAAGGAGGCATATGCCTTGAGTAGAAAGGATCATGGAGTTTTGAGAAAGATGATAGTTGAAAGGGATCCTATTTTCATGGATCTAGTAAAGATGGATATGGAAATAACCATGGAAGGTGAAACATCAATGCTTTTTCAAATGGTTTCCAAACCATCTTTACTATAAATAATAAAAAATTCTCAGGCTGATGATGGGGAGTTTCAAAAGATGATTAAAGCTGTGAATGATAGGAGATTGAGTGACTTCGTTTGTGAAGATGGAATTTTGAAATTTGGGAAGAGTCTTTGTGTTCCCGATATACCTGACATAAAAAGGGAATTGTTGTATGATGCTCATAGTTCCAATTTCTCTATACACCCTGGAATCACTAAGATGTATAGAGATTTGAAGGAAAATTTTTGGTGGGACAACATGAAGAGGAAGATTTCTGATTTTGTGTCAAGATGTATGGTTTGTCAACAAGTGAAAGCTGGAAGGCAACAGCCTGGAGGAGTATTGAAATCTCTTCCCATACCTGAGTGGAAATGGGATAATATCACGATGGACATTTTCATGGGACTACCAAAGACTCCTAGAAGGAATGATGCAGTATGGGTCATTGTTGATCGTCTTACCAAGTCAACACATTTTCTTGCTATAAGAGAAGATCTACCACTTGAATGTCTAGAAAGACTATATGTTAATGAAGTTGTGAGACTTCATGGAGTACCCCTATCGATTTTTTCTGATTTTGATCCATGTTTTACTTCAAGATTATGGAAAATTCATCAGAAGGCCCTAGATACTGATCTTTGTTTGAGCACTGCCTACCACCAACAAACTGATGGACAATAAAAATTGACAATTCAAACATTGGAAGACATGTTGAGGTCTTGTTCACTTGATTTTCAAGGCATGTGGGATCAGTATTTACCTCTCATATAATTTTCCTACAACAATAGCTTCCATTCAAGTATACAGATGGCACCCTATGAAGTATTATATGGGAGGCGTTGTCGTACACCAACTTGCTGGGATGGTGTTGGTGAACGAAAGCTCGTGGGCCCAGAACTTGTTGAGGAAACAATGGAAAAGGTGAAGATTATCCAGAACCATATCAAAATAGATAAAAGTAGGAAAAAGAGCTATGAAGATAACCAAAAGAAGGATTTGGAGTTTCAAGAAGGTGATCATGTTTTCTTAAAGGTATCTCCATGGAAGGGTATTATAAGATTCATTTAGAAGAGAAAATTAAGTCCCAGGTACATCAGACCTTTTGAAATTGTTGACTGAATTGGAGTCGTAGCTTACCATTTGGAAATGCCTCCAAGTCTCTCCAAGGTTCACAATGTGTTCCATGTGTCAATGTTAAGAAAGTACATGCCAGACCCAACACATGTACTCACTTATGAAGAAGGGGGACTTGAGCCTGATCTATCTTATTGTGAGGAGCCTATCAAGATTCTTGATACTAGAGAACAAGTATTGTGAAACCGGATGACTCGCCTGGTGAAGGTTCTATGGAGGAACCATAAGACGGAGGAAGCAACATGGGAGCCTGAAGAGATTATGTTAAAGACATACCCGAATCTTTTTAGTAATATTCTGTGAATTTCGTGGACGAAATTTTTCTAAGGAGGGGAGAATTTAACACCCTAAGGTTTTGAAAATAAATATAGAATGTAACTTTATAATATAACCATTAAAACACAACTTTTCCTCTTCTATGTTTTGAATTTTGAAAAATGGTCATCTAGAGTTGTGTTCAGTAAGTCATTTGGAGTCCGATAGAAAAACATGATTTTTAGTGAATAGTAACATACCCTTATGAATAGTAATATGAATATTAATATGAACCTAATGAATAGTAAATTTTATTATTATTTTATTTTCTTAAGGCTAGAAGATAATAACATCTGGGTTAATTTTTCATTGTGATAAAGAAGTAGTTGTAAAATTAGAACTGTTAATTTTTGAATTAAGTATGCTTTTATTTAAAATTCAGATTAATAATATTTAGAAAATTATTTTTCAAAAATGGAGTTCACTTTTTAATTCTACACGTCGAAAAATGTTAGGGGTTGATTTTTGGGATTTTTATGAAATTCTAGAATTTTTGATGAATAGTGAAATAAGATAAAATACCGTATATACAAATTATCAGTTAAATACACTAATTATGACATAATATGTGATGTAAGGCCACTTGGTTCGAACTAAAATGCCATTATTACTATTAGGGGTCACATGAAACAATATTGTTGGTTTTCTTGAGGGAAATAATAAAATAATGAATTAAATATTCAAAATTTACTCCTCTCCTCCACTATAAAAACCTCTCACCACTCCCTCTTCTCTTCACTCCTCTAAGCCTTGAAGCTCCTCAAAGTTCTACCCAATTATCATTACCTAGTATCTCCCCATGTCCAAGAAGCTTCTGGTCTTCCCAAAAGATCAAAACCCTTTCCCTTAAGAAGTTTTTCAAGGTGGTTATTTCAAGAGGTAAAGCACCCTTCTTTTTCATTTGGTTTCATTTCAATTTATCTTATTTCGCTATCCTCTCCTCACCTCATCTGTCCAAATGACCATGATAACTCCATTAACATGTATATAATGAATTTATATCATTTTAATGGAAGAACCATCATAAATATTCTTACTCCCTCCATTTTATTTTTATAAACGAAATCGACGTCCATGAGGTTCCGATTTATAACCATCTTGGATGACGAAGTTTTTTTCTTCAATTTCTTCTTCATTACTGGTTATGAAACCATATTCATGGTTGAAACAGACTATAATATATGTTTTATAACCTAATTAATGTTCAGGAACCAGAATATGTACATATAATTAAGTTATATGACAAAACAAGTTCACAATATTCCAAATACCACCGAATAATCGAAGTGGTTGTCATCTAATGATTCATCCTCATTCCATGTAACCAAATAATAGAAATTAACATTATAAACTATTTATGTTCATTAAAAATATATAATTCCAATCCTGGAGATGTATAACCATTCCACATCAACTTCATTACTTAAAAACAAATGAACTGAATATGAAAATAAAGGAAACAAACACTCCAGAATGACGAAATTCAATACAATAACTTATCAATAAAGACATAAATGAACTAACCAGAATTATGGTAAAATAAATAAATTTCTAATAGGTTCTGAAATAAGTTATTATCAAGTATAATTTCATATTCCAGGAGATTAAGTACAAGAGAGGAACACGTTTGGAGTTAAGGTAAGTGTTTCTTCATCTCACTTCCATTTTTGTGAGATTTTCCATATTCACTAGTAATACTTTAGTATGGTGTATGTATACTGACCATTGATGTCACATATCATGAATATCTTTATCTTCATGGTATTAAATATATCATTTTTATGTTATTAATTTTTGGGCATACGAATCATTTGATTACAAAGTGTAAGGGTTTTTCCACCCGAACTTCCATTTTCATTCGGGATATTTTCATTGTCTAATTACCTCGATGTAATTCTTATTTATTGTTATGTACTCATAATATTTTCTGTGTGAGTATCATATATATTTGTAAAAACCATAAACCCTCCTTATTTTATGGATAGTTACACATTTTAAAAGGAACTTTCAAAATTGTTTCAAAAATAAAATCCTGATTCAAGGGAATTTCTCAAAATCTTACCTATTTTCAAGGGCACTCTATAATCTGTTTTTGGAAACCATTATCTTTATAAAATCACTCATTTTATTATGTAAATACTATATTAATTCACTTCTGGTTTTATACAAAGATTTTTCCAAAAGAACTCTTCTTTTCAAAATAAAAGAGTATTTATCTCCAGAATTGCTTAATTATTTTATAATAGTGTTTTCGTCTAATTCAAAACTCATGTTAATACCATGGTATTTTTGGGTTTAATCGTTTATGAATTCATATACCATATTTTATTTAATGTTTTATGACTAACTCTATTGTGGATGATCTATCCTAACACCATTCACCATATTATTCAGAATGGTTAGTGTTTGTGTTCAATAATTGGGGAAAGTTAGTTACATTTCATATGATAGTTTCAATATGAATGTATATATTGTTTATGTTTATCCCCACTCAAATGAGGAATAAATTGGACTTACTATGTGACGGTTGGGGCCCTCTATAACCCCTCGATGCATCGGTAGGTCTCAAGAGACACATAGACGTGGAATTGGCCGAGGCCTTTCCCAATGTGATATGGATTTTGGCCGAGGCCTTAATCACTAGATGTCTTGGACGAGGCCATGAAAAAATGATTCGGAATGTATGAAATATGCAGTTCCCTCATTACTAATCTAGTAATTGAAATTTCATGTGGTTATTCGACTAGTAGAATATCCATGATTATGTTTTATTATGGCATTATTTACTCAGCTCATATTCCTGTCATAATGTGTTCAAGTTTATTATTAAAGGCATGTGTTTTCAATTATTCACGATGTCTAATGTTTATATTATCTTCTGATATATTTATTACTCTTACTGAGCGTTTGAGATCATTCCTTCCTTATGTTTCATTTTCTCAGGGCATGAAGAAGTAATTTATGAATGACTTTCAGGCATAATCTCGGAGACATGATGTTTCTAGTGGAATAAATTAGTGTTGTTTTTCCTTTCCATATATAAAGTTGAACTTATGTATGTATCTTGTTTCCAATAATACTAAACTACTTGGTCCTTTGGGATTATTATTCCTTGTATGTATGCCAATGTAATCAAATAAGGCACCGGCTCCGGGCAACTGGGGTCAGGTCCTTACACATAACCCATGAGAGAGAACTGGGATTCATAAACATATTACCCCTGAATGAGAAACGGGTTTCAAAAATACCCTATCATTAATCATAACTCATTCAAAGAAAGTATATGAATGTAACCTTTATATCATTTACTATAAAGTAAATACTAACATCAATATATGTCATCTTAGATAGAAAATAATTTTGAAATATACTCTAAAAACATTTCTTAAGGAAAACATACTTTATCTTATGAAAAAGGATTTTTAATACATAAAAAAATTTGAAAATAATTTTTTTTTGAAAATAACTTGAAAACATATAAAGAAAACATGAAATAATTTTGAAAACCTTTTTCCTTGAAATATTTAAAATAATCTTCAAAACATTTGAAAAACCATTTTCTTTGAAAACACTAAAAATATTTTAAGGAATGCTTGAAATTTTTTTAAAACCCATTTCTTTGAAAATAATTTTAAAACATATAAATATATCTTGAAAACATCTTGAAAATAATTTTTCTTGAAAAATTATGAAGAATCTTGAAAATGTTTTGAAACCCATTTCTTTGAAAGCAAATTGAAAACCTATAAATAATACTTGAACTCATTTTGAAAATAGTTTTCCCTGAAAACATATAAAAGAAGTTTGAAATAATTTTGAAAACAATTTTCCTTTAAAATTAATTTGTTTAAAAAAAGCTTAAAGATTAACCATTTTGAGAATGAAAATGGAGCTATGAAGAAATAACATCAGGTAAATCCATACATGTCATATAAGGTCAAAAGAACATTCCTTTTTCAGAGTAAAAAAGATTGAAAAGTGATTTTTTCAGAAAGATAAAATAATATTACCTTGAAGATATTATTAATAGAAAAAAAATGGTAAAAATATCTTTTAGATATTATAGGGGAATGGTATAATATTCTTTGAAACCCTTTTTAGAAATCATAGATTTTCGACCGAAGAGAGGGTAAGGACTAGTTTTCCTAAAAATCTCTTTCATAACTAACTTATATACCAAAGAGTATAAAATGGTAAAAATACATGAGTATATCATTAAAAGGAAGATTATAAGTAACCTCAAGAATATTATTGAGATATGGATCATAAGATTTTATCAAATGACATATAAACACAATTAATCTCAAAAAGCATTGCAAATGTCTCAATAAACTCTTATAATGTTGTATCCTGGGATCATGCTATCCATGTAAGGATATATGATTAAATTAATCATAAAATATCATGAAAAGATTTATATTCATGATATGACATGTGAAATGGAAGTATATGAACCCTGAAAAAGAGTTTAGATGAATAACAAAACATGAGTCTCAATGAAGGAAAATTGAGACAAAAACATTTTTAACAATTTGGTAACTTTTGAGAAATAATCTCCATGAAAGAAAGAGAATAAAATGGGAATATTATTACCCGTAAATTTAATTAAAATTCACATAGAATACAATCATGGGAAGTACATACACCACACAAAAGGAAAGAGTGGAGGACATAGCTTTTATCTCACAAAAATTAAAATTGAGATGAAATCCCCTTACCCTGTGTCTTGACTCTCTCCATACTCTTACAAGATTTCCGTATAATAAATGTACGTTTTTTATAATTATTTTACAGAATAATATTATTATATATATTACCATATATTCTTTTATTATGAATTTATATTACCTGCTTTTAAATGATCCCACATTATGGTTTCACTTCGTGTAATATTCTCTTTGTTCTTCACATGTGTCTTAATTTGTTATATCAGTGATCCTTATAATTATATCATGAATCAAGAATATAGAACATAATATAAATATCAGTTATATTTAGTATACGTATATTATAATAATATATATCATAATAATAGAATTAATTGAATACACTGTTCATGGAGAGGGAAAGCCTTACGTACGCATTAACATTATTTTCCATTTTTATTATCTTATTGAAAGAAAATATGTAAATGAAATACATATAAATATGTTTGTATATATATATATATAATTATTATAGTAGCATTAATATATAATATATTTCATATAGGTTCATTAAACCCATCCTTAATACATTCTATGTGGTGGGTAAACGAATCACATCTCTTTGAGAGGGCGGTAGTCCACACTTACTCAAACAAGATTATCATATTAACACCAAATGGAAGGTAAAAACATGTGTGTTTTAAAATTAATAATTAAGACAAAATACATAATAATTATACTATAATACATAAATAAATAGTGTGTTCATCATAATGGCCACCGTGATTGGTGGTAAAGGAGAAATGAACAATCATTGTTTCGTGAGGCAGTAGCTCGCCGTACACGAAAACAATATGTTCAACATCCATTAGATGGAGGTGTGTGTAAGTGTAGGTAAGAAACATTTTATAAAAACATACTATTATATGGATTATATAGATGTTTTAACACAATAATGTAATAAATAGAGATGAGGGGATGGAGAAGGAAAATAAAGGAAAGGAGTTTGAGAGAAGATTTGGGTTGTACCAAAAGGCTTCCATGAGAGGGTTTCTGCCCAATAGGAGGCTTCAATATAGAAGTGAGGATTTTTGGGAGGCAATTTGAGTATTTATTGGCCTAAATTAAGAGGATTTATAGGTGTGAAGAATGGGTAGAAGTGGTGGCCTTTTATAGGGAAGTAAAAGATATCACATGAAAGTTTTTGAAACAAATTTGGTGTGGACATGTTATTACCTAAAAAATGTCATACCAAACCAAATAAAATCCCAAATTGAAGGTTTATGGATTCAATATGGACATAAAATGACCGTTTTACAATTTTCTAGGTCATTTGGGGCCTTAATTTTAACGTTTAGTCCCAAATTAAGCTTAATTTTGCCTTAACCACTGTGATTAATTTTAATTACTTTTACTAATCATTTTGGTCAAAAAAATAGCATGTTCTTATTAGAATATGAAAATTTGAACTAATAAAATGGTGTATGTAATATTTTTGAAATTAAAATCACAGAAGTAGCCAAATTAATAATAGTTCTAATCCTGCAAATGGGATGAAATAACAGGGTTTTAAAGTAGGAACAAGTTCAAAAGTTTGTTAAGATTTTATATTCAGTTTCAAAGTGAAATTTATTCTAATGAATTATATTGTATTAATATATATATGTAATATTAATCTAATTTGACATTAAAAAATATTTATAATATCATTTATCATTTATAATTAATTAGATAAAAATGTAGTTTTTAAATAAAAAGTAGTATTTGTCACTATTCATCAAAAAATGAAGTTTCTCAGAAAAATCAAAAAAATTAAACCTAGGATAATTTCAAAATTCTGAATGAAAAAATTAATTTTATTTTACTCAATTCAATTTATAAATGGTTCTAAAATTACTTTCATTATTAGAAGCAGGTCATTTAAGAAAATTATGCTTTTAAACATAAAAAGGACTATACCAAAATTTTTATCTTTCAATATCAATATTTTTATTTATATATTACAAAAATATTTGAGAATTATTTATTACTAAGTTTAATATCCATTTTATAATTATCTTATTTAATTAATTAAAACAATAAAAATAGATGTTTCATAGAAACTCAAGGTTACGTGCATCATACACCAATTCGGTGTTGCATGCAGCGCAAACCAAGTTGGTATTGCGTGTGAAAGGAATGTTGAATTAGTGTTTTAATATATATATATATACACATATAAATAACTATTTCCAGTTTCATGTGAAATGAAAAATATTGAAAATTTAAATTAATTAAAAAAACATAATTCCTAAAATTTTGTGGTGTTACAACTATCAAAGGGATGAAGTATAGGCATGATGTTCCACCATTAATAGAAATACCAAGATTTCATGTGGGTGTGAATTGTAATGGGTTATTCCAAATCATAAATGTGAAATTATTTGAAGAGTTGTTCAGTTTCTTTTCCTTGAAATGGGTTTGGTTTGAAAAAATACATCTATGGTTTGATATAAACCATTTTAAATTCGCTCATATACATGTGATAACTTGTTATATCATAGTGGTGTGAGTTGAGAAGTAATTTGGGGAAATACTATTTAGATTTACACTCAGCCCTTTCTTGGTAACTGTGGTGAATTTGAAAATGTTGTATATCAAGACACAATAAAAGGAAAGGTATCCCATTTATTTAGTGATGCATCTGGATACTTTGGACATGGATTATGGAGATTGAGATTGGATATTGTTTGGGAGTTCCTATTATATTTCATGGTTGTATTTGAGTTTTTTGTTCCAATTTTTTTTGTTTTTATTGAGATATTTTTTCTTGGTTTTTGTTTGGTATTGTTCTCTTTCACTATTACATTGAGTTATATTAAATTATTATCAGTCATAATATAGTGGTCGTTCATTATTATTATCTTGTTTGGTTGTATTAATTTGACATAGAAAATCAACCCCCAAATTTTTATGAATCCCTTGGTATTTATTTCCAAACTTTGGTGTCTTGAGGATGTCACCTAAGGCCCAGCAACACCTCCACCTCTTTCCATGACAATGGGTGAGGGGCATGATGTTACAAATTCTATCAGTCTTGGTTAGTCCAATTATTTTTGGTATGAATGGTATTAGGTTGTTGGTCATGGAGTTAGAATATTATAGTGGATTAACCCTTGATTTGGGATGGTAACAATGATTTGGATCATCAAAACATGAAATGTAGATCCTAAAGAGGTGTATCTAACCTATTTATGTTGAACTTTATGTTACCAGGGAGTTTGGGTACATAAGTGTTATGAGACACTACTAAAAGTTGTAACCACCTAATCATGGGTTTAGCCAATGAGTGGAGCATGAAAATAATTGATATAAATGTCTTCCCACTAAGAGTGCATAATGTTTTTTGAGTAATGATATAAAATTTAGGAAAAAAGTGTTTAATTTTGAAAATAATTTAAAATGGGTTTATTTTCAAAAGTATGACAAAATTTTCAAAAAAAAAATATTGAAAATAGGAAAGTGTTGAATTTTGGAAATATTTATTTTGATATATGTGATATAGTAAAATTTGATATTGTTGAGACATCAGTTTCTAAAGGGTGAGACTAAATGATGTTTTCTTTTGTTTATAGAAAATGGAACTGGTTAGTCATAGAAGAACCCAATTGGAAGAGGCTTCTAAGAATATTGTTTCAACTGAGCCATATATGAACTAACAACTCATTTTGAGTATTTTTCAGGATTTCCAAGTCGTGGAGAGTGGGGACCAAAGGGATGAAGCAAGGTAAGTGGATCATTATGTTAAGTTCCAAAAGCATAACCCACATATCTTTTGGGGTGATTTGGAATCAAAAAAAGAATAGGTTTAGCTAAATAGGATGAATAAAATATTTAATTTCCAAGGCACACTAGCTGAGATGAAATTCATGTTGGAAATGTACATTTTGGATGATCTTAAACTCCATTTATGGGATTTAGTATTTTAGGTTTAATTCATCCAAGGCACTGCATGTGAGGATTTTTAAGAATTTATTAACGAACAATTCTATCCACATACATTCAGAATTTATAGAACTACTAAATTCTTTATTTTTAAGTAATAAAACATCTTAGTGATAGGGTACACAACTAAATTTGTGAATTTAGTCCTCTTTTCACCTGAAGTTTCTGCAGGTACATCCTTGAAGACACTCATTTTTGAATTGGGGTTGAGGCTAGAGATTCGATCGAAGATTGCAATGCTTTATATAACGGATTATACAAGATGGTTAATAGGGAAATTATGGTATAAAGAGACATGTTAGAAATTACCAGTTTATGAAGCATGTTAATACATATGGAAAATGGTGTGAACTATAACACTAGGAATATGAGGAAGTATGACACTTATTTCCAAGGTAGTGGAATGACTCAAAATCATACGGTTGGATCAGTGGATCTTCCTCCATAACCCAAGAGTAAGCTGGGTTGTTTTTAGTGTGGTTATTTGGATAAAATTAAGAAAGATTGTATGACACCACATAGATCATGTCAAAATTTAAATCAGATGGGGAATCTTCATTACTATTGTTGTAGTGCTCCATGGTCAGGTGTTCGGGACACATCTCATGTTTCGTAGAAATTTTATGCATAGATGGGACAAGGGCTATAGAATAGTCCTCATTAGTAGAATCATTAAATACATGGTGATTATAGGAATTCCATGACTCTTAAGCCTAGGAAATCTCAACAAGGTGATAAATAACAACGTGAATTGAGTAAGAAATTGTATGGAGATGAGAAAGTGATTGTGGTTGATAAATTTGGACCATTGATAGTGAGAGGTATGATTCATTTGAATTATAAACTTATGGAATATTTTTTCATATGAGTGAATCCAATTTTTTATTTATTCATGTGTTGTTGATCTTATGGGATTTCATGTGGAGATTATGCTTTTTGGTTTGAAAAATAAAACTTCTCTTGGTCAAAGAGAATGTTGATCCCTTATCTCCAAATCATTCTCTATAAATATTAATGGAGTTGAATTGTGTTGGGATTTATCTACACTTAAGATTCATATATGTGACATAATCTTGGGAATGGATTGGTTTAAAATGTTTATGGATCACATAAACTATTATACCTAAAGGTTTAGTAATACAAATGAAGATTATGTCTGACATCTCTTTAGAGGAAACTAGAATGTAAATGGATGTTAAAAATGATTTTTGGCACCAATAATTGGAACTATCACATACTAGTTGGTAGCTGTGACTTTTTAATTTTTAGATGAGATTGAGAATCATGGTTTTCTTGACATTTTTGATTAGTTCACTCATGTTATTCATGATAATTTCTCATGGTTTACACACAAAAGATAAGTGGAGCTTGCGATTGATCTCTTACTAGGGACAAATCCCAAATCATTTCCATATTATTGGATGTCACCAATAGAATTAAGAGAATTGAATTTTTATTTTGAAGATATTTAAATAAAAGGGTTCCTTTCTCCTAGTACGTCTTTGTGGGTAGCATCCATTTTGTTTGTGAAAAAGGTTGATGAAACTCTTTCACTTTGTGTTGGTTATCATAAGCAAAAACAAGTTATGATAAAGAGTCAATTTAGACATCCACACTTTGATAACATATTCTATCAATGAAGGGGATCCCAATGGTTCTGTAAAATTGAATTTCATTCATGATATCCTCAATTTAGGGTTTAGAATAAGGATATTGGATAAACGAATTTCAAGAGTAGATATTGCAATTATGAGTATGTGTTTATGCCTTTCGGTCTTACTAAGGCCCGGGATGCATTTATGTAATTATTGAATCAAATATTTAAAAGGTACCAATATCATTTTTCATAGTGTTTATGGATGATATATTAGTGTACTATAGTAAAATGACTGATAATGTGCAGCAATTTTCTAAAGTGTTGGGTATCTTATTGTATCATCGTTTGTATTCCAAGATTTTGAAGTGTGTTTTTGGATACAATAGGTACATTTCCTTTTCCATGTTATCTATGAAAGATGTTTTTATGTGGATCCATAAAATATAGAGGTTATGATCTCTGATCAACCACTAAATAATTTCTTTGAGATACAAAATTTACTTGGTATTAAAGGTCATTATCGATGTTTATTTCATGAATTTTCAAAACTAGATTCACTTATGAAATATTTGATAAGGAAATATATTCCATTTAAATGGAATTATAAATGTCATAAGTCATCTCAATAGAAAAAAATTCACCTTACATTAGTACTGATATTGATATTTCTAGAATCAGGATAGGGTAATGTGGTGTATTGTAATACATCATGATCGAGGTGGGAATGTATTCTCATGGAGGCATATCATGTTCTTTCTTTCGGATCACAATAGTTACAGTTTCATAATAAAAACTACACAAAACATTATTTAGAATTAGATACTTTATTCCATGATTTTAAGACTTGGAATTATTACATATTTTGTGAGAAATTTATGGTGTTTACGGATCATAATAGATTGAAACACATTTTATCACAAAGATATTTGAACAAAATAAAAATAAGATGGATGGTGTAGCTCCAAATGTTTGAATTTTTATTGATGTATACACATGGTATAGGAAATTTTGTGGAAGATATAGTAAGCATAAATTCATATAGTCAAATGGAAAAAAAGGTTTCAGATCAGTGGAAGATGTTATTGGTGATAGATGAAATTCCCATGGATTTTAAAGACTGAGGTAGTGTTACAATTTTCTTTTACATTTCCTTTGTTTCAAATTTGTTTGAAAATTTTAAATAATCATAGACATATGATTCATAATGTATGACTATGAGGTGAAAAATCAATTATGAGGTGACTATTGAGGGGTAAAAGCTACATGGAGGACCATTGTTGTTTCTTTTGAGATCAGACTGTTGTACTTTTAGGTTGTCAGGAAAAAATTATTCATTCTTACCAACATTCAATATGGGTTATTCATCCTGGAATACAAAATATTTATAAGGTGTTAAAATCACAATTTGTTGGGATGATATGAAAAGAAGGGTAGCTAAGTTTGTTATGACATTTCTCACATATCAGAAGGTTAAGGAATAATACCAATGACCAGAAGGTATGTTGCAGTATTTACCTATTCCTTTTTGGAAATGGGTGCTGATAGTAATTGATTTTGTGATAGGTCTCTCATAGATGGTTCAAAAACATGATTAAAAATGGGTTATTGTGGATCAACTCACAAAATCATCCCATTTCATCTATTTTCATGAATCCCATATAGTGGAGTACTTCTCTAAAATATATATCTAAGAAGTATTAAAGAGGAATGGAATATCATTTTCAATATTATAAGACCAAGATCCAAGGTTTACAACTAATATTTAGAAATCCTTGTAGAAAGACCTTGGGACTCATCTGAATATGAAAATAGATTATCATCCAAAAAATAGATATAAAATATGAACAGATGATATAAACATTGAAATACATGCTTCATGAATGTATAATGAATTTTGGTGGCTCATTGGAGAAGCACATACCATTTGGGGAGTTCTCATATAACAAAAATTTTTAGGCCTCTGTACATATGAATCATATTAAAGCATTTAATGGGCATCCTTATAATTATCAAGTTTGTTTGGTTGATACAGGTGATACTTCATTGGTTGGACCGAGTCTTGTGCAAGAGACAATAGAGAAGATTCACTTGATAAGAAAAATGATCGAGATGTATGAAATTTTTCAAAAATCATATTTGGATCAACGTATAAGGTCTTTTTTGTTCTAAGTGAGTGATCATGTGTTCTTGATAATATCTACAATCCTTGGGAATCATTATTTTGGGACACTGGGAAAGTTATCTCCTTGATAGATAATACCTTTTAAGATACTATAATGGTTTGGTGAGGTGGCATATTGGTTGGATTTAAATACAAGGATTAGGTCAGTGAATAATTTGTTTCATGTATATTAATTGAGTAGGTATCAAACTAATCTTGACCATGTGATTTAGTGGGATTATGTTGAACTAGATCCAGATTCTTCATTGGTTCATGTGCCAGTACAGATTGTGGATAAACAAGAGAAAGTCTTGTGTGGTAAAATCATCGATCTAGTATGGGTTTTCTAGTAACATGGTCATATTCCAGAAGAATCCCAGGAATTTTATAAGGAAATTATTGAGCAATGTATTAAACTCTTTTAGGATAATGGTGGTTTTATACTTTCTAAATATGGAAAGACCAATGTTTGGGAGAATGTATCACCCCTTGTTTCAAGTAATTAAACCATTATTTTTATATTTTAAGTATATAATGTAATTGGGTTATGTTTGATAAGGTTTTGATTGTTTTTTGAAAGTTTTGGGAGATTGTATAGAGGTCCAAAATTTGAGTATGATTAGTTAAAACTATGAAACAACACTAGGAAACAATGAAAATGGAAATATAGGTCATTGGGTGAGAGCACATTTGGAGAACAGTTTGGAAAAACCATGAAACCACTCTGGAGGATCCATAAAAATGTGAATAAAGAGGTTTGTCATGGTTAGTGCATAGTTTGTCTAACTATTAAATCTAACCATGCGACGAGTGTTTATAGGCATTGGCTAGTGCACGGTTTACCTAACAGTGTGCCTAAATCACGCGACATTAAAAAATAGATCCTTATTTTTTATCTAATACAAATCACCTATTAAACCCCTCTTTTCCCTTAATATGACCCTAACCTGAATTCCTCTCCCTCTCATGGTCATCGAGATCTGTCCCGTTTATCAAGGACTGATCTTTTGGAAAATGTTGTTATGTTGGAGGCCCAAATTCCTTAGTAACTACTCGTTCTTTGTTGTTTTCCTTAGGTTTAATCTTCATACATTTCTTGGATTCATGCATCTAATCCTTGGGGATAGATACATGTTTTTTCTTCCAATAATTATGAGATATTGATGTGTTGATATAAGGCCTCGGCCTTAAACATTACTTAATATTGAATTAAATGAATAATCCACATTGAGGATCTTTTCAGGTTTAGTGTTTTAGAGAATTAGAACATAACTATTACATCTCAAAAGATTTTCAAAGTAGACACTTCTACCAAGTTTCCATAGAATAAAAAAAACTCTTAAAAAGAAACATGTCTAGTTCCATGTTTTATATAGCATGAATTTCCCTTGATCCCATCCTTGACCCTATTCCACATTAAGTCCTGTGAAAAACATTTCAAAAAAAAACTTGGGGTGAGCATAAAAAGCTCAGTAAGGGATACACAAAGAATAAAAACTGTTAGTTTATCAAAACAAAAAGTAAACCATGTATACTTTATCAAAGTAATAATTTTCACCTTTATGAAGTAGTAAAAACTCTTCACTGAATAAAAGATCATTACTTACCCTTTCATAACCAAAAGATTACTATAAAAACCATATAAAGAACACATAACATATAAAGGTAACTTGGGACATAAACATACTTAAGTGGAATAACCATACGGTCGACTTCCACACATATCACTTAATGGAATAGCCATACGGCCAACTTCCATACATACTTAATGGAATAGCCATACGGCCGACTTCCATACCCAATGCATTGGAGGTTATAACGTAACCACCCATCCTGGTATTCACAGCACCACCCGTCATATGGTTTATCATGTAACCACCCGTCAAATGTCCAAGTACCATTATAAAAATCATAAGAAATAAAACAAATATAATGGAAAGAAAAAATTTCCACACTTTGATCACAATATATCACATAAATATATTAACATAAAAAATCCATTATAAAAACCATTTTCAATACCAAAATACATAAAAGTTTATATGGTATTTATTTCATTTTAAAAACATTACGGCTTGTTGAGGAAGCCAAAGATCAAATAATACTCGCGGCGGTGGAAAAGGTCGTTGTCACTGCGTACGTTAAAAGAAACATTCCTTTTTGTCGTTTTGTAAAACGATTCGTAGAAAAATATTCCTTTTGTATAAAAGTAAAAGTCAAAGGGGTTTATACACCGTATAAAAGAAAGTTGTGTATAAAACGAAATATGCCTCAATGAAAGGATATTGAGACGAAGTCCCTTACCTCGGGTCCGACTTGACTCGATCATTTTTTAACGTCCTGAATAATAAACTTGAGTAAATTTCTACTTGATTAAGAACCTTTTCCAAGTTCATTATTCCTTTTATATCACTTATTACCATGTTATGAACATTATGTAGTCATTTAAGTTGATAACGGTCATTTGTCAATATTTGGTCCTTGAGTCAAAAGTGAACTTCTTACAATTACATGTTGTTCGTGTGGTCAAAGGTTCATTATATCCAGAATAATATTCATGATTTGGATATCATATATATCATATATATCCAGAATATACATGTATTTATAATATTACATAATCATTTAGAGGTAAGAAATGAAAGGCACCGTTCATGGAGACGGTAAGCCGTACGTACGCATGAACGCTACTTTCATTTCTTTGTCATATTAATGGAATTAAAACTAAATGAGAGGTATGTATATTTTAATTCCAGAATTATATTCATAATTTATATGTAACATACATCATATATATCCATTATATATATGTACTTATAAGAGTACATTACATTTGAGGATAAGAAATGAAATGCACCGTTCATGGAGATGGTAAGCCGTACGTACGCATGAACGCTACTTTCATTTTTATCTCATAATTTAAGGGAGTTAAATCATAATGATAAAAAGGTATATTATAATTCCAGTATAATATCATATATAATATCATTAAATACATCCTTTATACGTCCCACGTATGGCATTAACGAATCAAATCACTTTGAGGGGGCGGTAGTCCGCACTTCCTAAAATGAAATTATCGTGTTTACCCACAATGGAAACCATAAAGGTATAGCATAAATGAAAAATGAAGAAGCTTAAGTAAAACATAAAAATATTATATATCATATATAAATATAGTGACATCCTAATGGCCACCTTTGAAGGTGTCATATGAGTGTTGAACAATCATCATTTCATGTGGCAGAAATTCACCATCCACAGAAACAGTATGTTATTTTACCATTAGATGTAGGTGTGTGTAAGTGTAGCTCGAATAATTCTTTTAAAAACATCCTAGTATATTGAAGATACTGGATTTGTTACAAAAGAAATGAATAAAAAGAGTTTAGGGGGTTGGAGAAGCAAAATAAAACAAAAGAACACAAGAGAAGACACTACCTTTAAATCGGGTAACTCTCTTTGGTTTGAGCTCAAAGGCATCCTTGGGAAGACTTCTGCCCAAAGTTAGGCTTCAAGGAGTAAAAGAGGTATGTGGAGAGACAAAATGGGCAGGGGTTGGCCGAGCCAAAGGCTTTGGAAGTGTGGGTAAAGTGGTAGAGGTGGAGGCCTTTTATAAGAGGAGAGGAGGGGCACTCTTGGAAAGTAAGGAAATGTTACTTTATTTTAGAATGAGTTTAGGATTTTAATGGTCCCACATTTATGTGTTTCAAGGATAAGGTGATAAGGGTTTGAAATACACCCATCCAATAGGTTTTGGACATGTGTAGGTCTTAGATTTTACATTATCTTTCCATTTTATTTAAATCGTTAAATAATGAGGTAATCGCTGCATCATCATGGTGTCATAAATAATTTAATTTATTTAATGTATAAAAATTATAAAAATATACTATGATGTAGGAAATATATTTAACTTTCCAATGAATATTTATAGTCAAAATTCTGATTTGTATAACCCAATGTAAATTTTTTTTAGTAAAATAACTCATGTTTGTGTCATTTTTCTTTTAACTTTAAATAAAAAGATATTAATGTCATTTTCCAACCAAAGTGGATTCATGGGGTCCCCAAGTTGACCCATGGATTGTCTTGGTAGGCCATGACACATCCAATGATGTTAGGACATTGTCAAGTTCATTTCATATTATTACAACATTATTTTTACCTTAAATTATACTAATTACCTCTAATCGCGATTAAAAACTTAATAAGTTACTATTCACCAAAAAATTATTTTAATCCCATTGAACCACATTTTACTTCTTAATGACAACCATGTATGTCAGATTTTTGAAATTAAAAACACAGAGGTGGTAAAATTTCATTTAAACTAAAAATCAATTTTTTAAGTACCACTTAGCGGTTTCACTATTCATCAAAATTGAAATTTTTCAGAAAAATACCAAAACTTCACCCTAAGATATATTTGATATTCCAAATTCAAAAATGAAGTACATTTTACAAAATTCAAAACATATAAGTTTCATTAATTAATTTAATAATTAATTCCCGCTGTCAGAGTAAATAGCGTGTTTTTATGAAACAATAAGTATCAAAAGATTGACACTAGTTTAAGTCCGATTTCAAAGTGAAATTAATTCCAACGACCACTATTGGATTTAAGGGGAAAATATATTATAATTTAACTTTAAAAACAATTCAAAATATAATCTAATTATATAAATATATTATATTAAAAAGCGGTTTTGAATTAAAATACAACATTTTACACCATTCATTAAAAAATGAACTTTATCGGAAAAATACCAAAAATTTACACAAAGTAAATTTTGATGTCCCGATTCTAAAGAAGAGTTTTATTTGGTCCAATATAATGTATAAGAGTGAACAAAACTATATTTAATGATGGTTCACCATCAAAAGGCGATAAGTGAACCTTTAATGAAAACTAGGGCATATACGCCTAAAATTGAATTCTTTCCGTATTTTAAGCCTTTATCTTTTATTAGATAAAAGTAAAAACATTTAAAAAACATATATAATCATATTTTAGTTATTTATATCCATTCATGCCAATACAACGGCTATGTGTTAACTACCATTTAAAATAATATTATTTTATTACTAGTGTGCAACGTAAGATTTCAAAGAAACTCTTTGTTGCGTGTCGGGTACGCTATCGAACATAGAAACCCATTTAAAGTAAAATTAATATTTAATTCGTAAATATTAATAAATATGAAAAAATGTTTTATTCATTATTTACCTGGGATGTTACATCCTTCCCCCCTTTTGGGAATTGCGTCCTCGCAATTTTATTCACTTATCAAAATAAGTGGGGGTATTTATCCCTCATAGAATTTTCAGATTCCCACGTTGCCTCTTCAACCATATGGTTTTTCCACAAAACCTTTACTTAGTGAATTACCTTATTTCGCAAAACATGCTCTCTTCGGTCAAGAATCTGGACTGGTTGTTCTTCATAAGATAGGTTCTCTTCCAGCTGAACTACCTCTGGACTCAAAACATGAGATGGATCTGACATATACTTCCTCAACATCGAAACATGAAAAACATTGTGTACCTGAGATAAACTCGGAGATAAAGCCACTTGATAAGCAACTGATCCAACTTTCTCCAGAATTTCATATGGTCCAATGAACCTTGGACTCAGATTTCCTTTATTACCAAATATTATCACACTTTTCCATGGAGAAACCTTGAGAAAAACATGATCACCTACCTCGAAAGATAGATCATTCCTCCGGTTATCCGCATAACTCTTCTGCCTGCTTTGAGCTGTTCTCATGTGTTTCTAAATCAACTAAACTATTTCCGCAATCTCTTCTACCAATTCTGGTCCCATCAACTTCCTTTAACCCACTTCATCCCAAAATGATGGAGTTCGACACCGCTTCCCATATAATTCCTCAAATGGTGCCATCTGTATACTAGAATGAAAACTGTTATTATAAGAAAACTCAACCAAAGAAAGATGTTGGTCCCAACTTCCCTGATAATCCATCGAACAAGCTCGTAGCATATCCTCCAAGGTCTGAATTGTTCGTTCTGACTACCCATCTGACTGCGGATGAAAAGCTGTACTAAAATTTAATTCAGTACCCAACAACTTCTGAAGGCCTTTCCAAAAGTTAGAAGTAAACCGGGGATCACGGTCAGATACAATGGAGAGAGGAAATCCATGTAACCTAACTATCTCTTTAAGACACAAATGGGAAAGTTGATTTAGGGAAAAAGTATCTCGTATAGCAAGGAAATGAGCAGATTTAGTCAAGCGATCAACAATAACCCAGATTGCATTATTACCTCTAGATGTCTTCGGTAATCCCACAACAAAGTCCGTGGATATATTTTACCATTTCCACTCTGGCACTGGTAAAGGCTGAAGCATCCCTTTAGGTAACTTCCGCTCTGCTTTAACCTGCTGACAAGTCAAACACTTCATAGTAAAATCAGCAATATCTCTTTTCATCCCTTCCCACCAGTAATACACCCGCAGATCTCTGTACATCTTAGTACTTCCAGGATGAACTGAAAACAGAGAACTATGAGCTTTACATAACAACTCTCTCTTCAACTGTGAATCACAAGGCACACACAATCTCTTCCCATATCTCAAAATGAAATCATTATCAATGTTGAATTCAGGCAACTTACCTTTCTGAACCAGCTCTACCTTTTTCTGCAACTCACTGTCTTTCTTCTGTGCTTTCTTGATTCTGTCTGATAGAGAAGATTTCACTGATACCTGAAACAAAACAGAATAACATCCTGCACCAACAACTTCTATGCCAATGTTCATCAAATACATAACCATAGGATCACGGTCCAAATGCAACATTGCTAATGAAGCATTACTTTTTCGACTCGAAACATCAACCACTTTATTTGCTTTTCCCAGATGGTAATGAATTGTACAATCATAATCCTTGATTAATTTTAGCCATCTCCTCTGTCTCATGTTCAATTATTTCTGAGTGAATATATACTTTAAACTTTTGTGATCGGTATATATTTCACACTTTACTCCATACAAATGATGCCTCCAAATTTTTAGAGCAAAAAAAACAACAGCTAATTCCAAATCATGTGTAGGGTAATTTACCTCATGAGTTTTCAACTGTCATGAAGCATAAGCAATTACCTGATCATTCTACATTAGGACGCAACCAAGTCCTTTCAATGAAGCATCACTGTAGATAACAAACTCACCATTCCTAGAAGGTAGTGCCAAAACTGGAGCATTCACCAATATTCTTTTCAGTTCCTGAAAACAATCATCACATTATTTTTTCCAGATAAACTTAACACCCTTCCAAGTTAGCTTCATCATTGGACTAGATAGCCGTGAAAAATTTCTAACAAACCTTCGGTAATAGCCTGCCAAACCAAGGAAGCTACGAATCACAGTTACATTTGTGGGTCTTGGACATTCTTCACCAACCTTTTTTTGCCGGATCAACAGTTATCCCATCTTTAGAAACAATATGACCAAGGAAAGAAATTTGTTGCAACCAAATCTCACACTTTCTGAATTTCTCATACAATTTATTTTCTTTTATGGTTTTCAAAATAACCCTTAAATGTCTTTCATGCTCCTCTTTACTTTTAGAAAACACCAAAATATCATCAATAAACACAACCACCATTTATCACCTGATTCAACTGAGCCATCAGTGTAGTAAACTGCTCAATTATGATTCCGACCATCTCTGGTTGCTGAATCGAAAGGTCATTATACTCTGTATGCCTTCCTAGAAAAGCTGCTCTGTCTCCTCTATGGAAAACCATTCTTATCACAGAAATATCTTAGGTGAAGCAACATGGTAATCTTTAAAATCTATATCATTTCATTCATACCATAAATTAACTTATAATTTAACAATTTTCTAACTCCTAAAGTTGTCTAAACCGACCTTTGATACCAACTATAAGGCCCCGGCCTTAAACCTTACTTAATATTGAATTAAATGAATAATTCACATTGAGGATCTCTTCAGGTTTAGAGTTTTAGAGAATTAGAACAAAACTATTACATCTCAAAATATTTACAAAGTAGACACTTCTACCAAGTTTCTATAGAATAAAAAAACTCTTAAAAAGAAACATGTCTAGTTCCATGTTTTATATAGCATGACTTTCCCTTGATCCCATCCTTGAACCTATTCCACATTAAGTCCTGTGAAAAACATTTCAAAAAAAAACTTGGGGTGAGCATAAAAAGCTCAGTAAGGGATACACAAAGAATAAAAACTGTTAGTTTATCAAAACAAAAAGTAAACCATGTATACTTTATCAAAGTAATAATTTTCACCTTTATGAAGTAGTAAAAACTCTTCACTGAATAAAAGATCATTACTTACCCTTTCATAACCAAAAGATTACCATAAAACCCATATAAAGAACACATAACATATAAAGGTAACTTGGGACATAAACATACTTAAGTGGAATAACCAAACGATCGACTTCCACACATATCACTTAATGGAATAACCATACGACCAACTTCTATACATACTTAATGGAATAGCCATACGGCCGACTTCCATACCCAATGCATTGGAGGTTATAACGTAACCACCCATCCTGGTATTCACGGCACCACCCGTCATATGGTTTATCACGTAACCACCCGTCAAATGTCCAAGTACCATTATAAAAATCATAAGACATAAAACAAATATAATGGAAAGAAAACATTTCCACACTTTGATCACAATATATCACATAAATATATTGACTTAACAAATCCATTATAAAAACCATTTTCAATACTAAAATACATAAAAGTGTATATGGTATTTATTTCATTTTAAAAACATTACGGCTTGTTGAGGAAGCCAAAGATCAAATAATACTCGCGGCGGCGGAAAAGGTCGTTGTCACCGCGTACGTTAAAAGAAACATTCCTTTTTGTCATTTTGTAAAAATCTTTATAGAAAAAGATTCCTTTTGTATAAAAGTAAAAGTAAAATGGGTTTATACACCGTATAAAAGAAAGTTGTGTATAAAACGAAATATGCCTCACTGAAAGGATATTGAGACGAAGTCCCTTACCTCGGGTCCAACTTGACTCGATCGTTCTTTAACGTCCTGAATAATAAACTTGAGTTAATTTCTACTTGATTAAGAACCTTTTTCAAGTTCATTATTCCTTTTATATCCCTTATTACCATGTTATGACATTATGTAGTCATTTAAGTTGATAATGGTCGTTTGTCGATATTTGGTACTTGAGTCAAAAGTAAACTTCTTACAATTACATGTTGTTCGTGTGGTCAAAGGTTCATTATATCCAGAATGATATTCATGATTTGGATATCATATATATCATATATATCCAGAATATACATGTATTTATAATATTACATAATCATTTAGATGTAAGAAATAAAATTCACCGTTCATGGAGACGGTAAGCCGTACGTAAGCATGAATGCTACTTTCATTTATTTGTCATATTAATGGAATTAAAACTAAATGATAGGTATGTATATTTTAATTCCAGAATTATATTCATCATTTAGATGTAAAAAAAATCATATATATTCATTATATATATGTACTTATAATAGTACATTACATTTGAGGATAAGAAATGAAATGCACCGTTCATGGAGACGGTAAGCCGTACGTACGCATGAACGCTACTTTCATTTCTATCTCATACTTTAATGGAGTGAAATCATAATGATAAAAAGGTATATTATAATTCCAGTATAATATCATATATAATATCATTAAATACATCCTTTATATGTCCCACGTATGGAATTAACGAATCAAATCACTTTGAGGGGGCGGTAGTCCGCACTTCCTAAAATGAAATAATCGTGTTTACCCACATTGGAAACCATAAAGGTATACCATAAATGAAAAATACAGAAGCTTAAGTAAAACATAAACATATTATATAACATATATAAATATAGTGACATCCTAATGGCCACCTTTTAAGGTGTTATATGAGTGTTGAACAATCATCGTTTCATGAGGCAGAAATTCACCATCCACAGAAACAGTATGTTCTTTAACCATTTGATGTAGGTGTGTGTAAGTGTATCTCGAATAATTCTTATAAAAACATCCTAGTATATTTAAGATAATTGATTTGTTACAAAATAAATGAATAAAAATAGTTTAGGGGGTTGGAGAAGCAAAATAAAACAAAAGAACACAAGAGAAGACACTACCTTTAAATCGGTTAACTCTCTTTGGTTTGAGCTCAAAGGCTTCCTTGGGAAGACTTATGCCCAAAGTGAGGCTTCAATGAGTAATAGAGGGATGTGGAGAGACAAAATGAGAAGGGTTTGGCCGAGCCAAAGTCTTTGGAAGTATGGGTAAAGTGGTAGAGGTGCGGGCCTTTTATAAGAGGAGAGGAGGGGCACTCTTGGAAAGTAAGGAAATGTTACTTTATTTTAGAATTACTTTCGGATTTTAATGGTCCCACATTGATTTGTTTCAAGGATAAAGTGATAGAGGTTCAAAATACACCCATACAATAGGTTTTGGACATGTGTAGGTCTTATATTTTACATTATCTTTCCATTTTATTTAAATCGTTAAATAATGAGGTAATCACTCCATCATCATGGTGTCATAAATAATTTAATTTATTTAATGTCTAAAAATTATAAAAAACTTTTATGATGTAGGAAATCTTATTACCTTTCCAATTAATATTTATAGTCAAAATTCTGATTTGTATAACCTCATGTAAAAATTGTTTTTGTAAAATAACTCATGTTTGTGTCATTTTTATTTTAACTTTAAATGAAAAGATATTAATGTCATTTTCCAACCAAAGTGGATTCATGGGGTCCCCAAGTTGACCCATGGATTTTCTTGGTCTGCCATGACACATCCAATGAGGTTAGGACATTTGTCAAGTTCATTTCATATTATTACAACATTATTTTTACCTTAAATTATACAAATT
This sequence comes from Viscum album, assembly GCA_963277665.1. NCBI lineage: Eukaryota > Viridiplantae > Streptophyta > Magnoliopsida > Santalales > Viscaceae > Viscum > Viscum album. The sequence continues at coordinate 59,888,298 of OY728132.1, read as the reverse complement.
ACCTCTAATCGCGATTAAAAACTTAATAAGTTACTATTCACCAAAAAATTATTTTAATCCCATTGAACCACATTTTAGTTCTTAATGACAACCATGTATGTTGGATTTTTGAAATTCAAAACACAGAGGTGGTAAAATTTCATTTAAACGAAAAATCAGTTTTTAAGTACCACTTAGTGGTTTCACTATTCATCAAAAAATTGAAGTTTTTCAGAAAAATACCAAAACTTCACCCTAAGATATATTTGATATTCCGAATTAAAAAATGAAGTCCATTTTACAAAATTAAAAACATATAAGTTTCATTAATTAATTTAATAATTAATTCCCGCTGTCAGAGAAAATAGCGTGTTTTTATGAATCAATAAGTATCAAAATATTGACACTAGTTTAAGTCTGATTTCAAAGTGAAATTAATTCCAACGACCAATATTGGATATAATGGTAAAAATATATTCTAATTTCCCTTTAAAACAAATTCAAAAGATAATATAATCATATAAATAAATTATATTAAAAATAGGTTTTGAATTAAAATACAACATTTTACACTATTCATTAAAAAATGAACTTTATCGGAAAAATACCAAAAATTTACACAAAGTAAATTTTGATGTCCCGATTCTAAAGAAGAGTTTTATTTGGTCCAATAGAATGTATAAGAGTGAAAAAAACTATATTTAATGACGGTTCGCCTTCAAAAGGCGATAAGTGAACCTTTAGTGAAAACTAGGGCATATACGCCTAAAATTGAATTATTTCTGTATTTTAAGCCTTTATATTTTATTAGATAAAAGTAAAAACATTTAAAAAACATATATAATCATATTTTAGTTATTTATATCCATTCCTGCCAATACAACGACTATGTGTTAACTACCATTTAAAATAATATTATTTTATTACAAGTGTGCAACGTAAGATTTCAAAGAAACTCTTTGTTGCGTATTAGGTATGCTATCGAACATAGCAACACCTTTAAAGTAAAATTAATATTTAATTCGTAAATATTAATAAATATGAAAAAAAAATTATTCATTATTTACCTGGGATGTTACAGTTGATGATAGGGAACACGATCTGAGGTGGGTTTTCTAAGATATTATCAAGTTTGTTGAAGAATTTGTGTCATTATACATTTTCATATAAGTTGTGAGGTAGGTGGATTCACTCTTGACTCCTCATAGTATAACATGAAGGATTTATTCCAAATTGATTTATTTTCATTGATTTAGTTGTGAAATTTATGTTCAATGGTTGTTGGAAACCCTCTTTAGTGATGGATTGTGAAATTGTGGAATTATTTTATGAAAATTGAAATATGTTACATAGTTTTAAAATGAATATTTTTAAATGGTTACTTGTTTTTGAATTATGAAAATATGTTTGTAGAATTGTTTTAAACAAAAATATTGTTTTTTTTAAAATGGTTTGTCTATTTTGGTTTGGTATGGATTTTGGTATAAATGTTTGGGCATGAGTTGAATGGGATGGATAATGGTCATGATGTACCATCATCAAAGGGACGAAGTATGGGCATGAAGTTACATAATCAATGGTAACACCAAGCTTGTGTGTGGGTGTGTTTCAAGGATGTGTGGAATGGAATGGGTTATTCCCAATGAAAAATGTGAATTGATTTTAATATTAGTTTGGTTTCTTTTAATGTAAATGGTTTTTATCTGGAATTTTTTTTACGATTTGGTATAAAATACATTCAATTGTTTTATTTAAATTGTTTTATATAAATTTGAAAACTTGTACAATCCAATAAGGGTAATTTGGGAAGTCATTTGGAGAAATCATATGGAGTTTTATACTCACCCCATTCTTGGAAACTTTGGTTCATTTAGATATATTGTATATCAAGAAATAAGGAAAGGAAAGGTTTCTGATTTCTTTAGTGATGCATCATTATTACTTAGACATGACTTGTGAAGTTGGATCTTGGAGTTTGTTTGAGAGTTTATGACTTATGTCTTGGTTGTGTTTGAGTTTTGTTTGTTTCATTTTCTTCTTTGTACTCTGATATAGGTTCTTGGTTGTAGTTTGGTATTTTTGTTTGTTGGTATTACCCTGAGTTGTATTAAATTATTCTCATAAATCATATCGTGGCTTGTTGTTATGATTATCCCATTTGGTTGTTTTAACTTAAAATGTAAAATCATCCCTGAAATTTTTATAAAGCCTTTGGAATTTATTTACATCCTTTGCTATATTGGGGATGCCACATAAGGCCCAGTAACACCTATTCTTCTTCCCATGAAAGTGGGCGAGGGTTGGGATGTAATAGGTTACATGGGTAGATATTATATAATCTATATGTTTTTATGTAAATTTTTAAAGAAATCTAATGGGGTTGTATCTTATGGTAGTGAAATGAATCTAGTGGTATGTACATGGTTGTAACAACTAGGAATATAAAACCCATTTTTTGGAGGGATACATGGATTCAAGTGTGCCACACCATATGCCAGAGGCTATCAATTGGTGGTGATGGTCTAATCCATTTAGATGTGATATTTTAATCTTAAATAATAGGCCTATAATAGAGAAAATATAATAAAATATCCAGAATATAATCAATGTATAAATAAAAAATAATCATAGTGCTATATAAAAATATCATATGCAATAGAAGCTATCATATGGACCCACTGTCCTATGAATCATACACTAACTTCCCACTAGTATGATCCCATATATAAAAGTAACAAAATAATCAAATTACACACACTATCCCTACTCCCATCCATGGGCCTCACTATAACCTTGTCTCAAAATACATTGATATGCTGTAGATCAATACACATAACATCCTATGAAAAACGTAAAATCAGATATTAGGTCTCAACACTCACCAATATTCCCATAAAGGGTGTGATAAATTCTCCTATTTGGGTGTAACTATGTTTGCCTAGTATAAAACATCAAATACATTTACGCATGAGGAAAGTAAACATGTCGTACAAGAATGTCATATGATATGTTCTAAACATGATACCATGCCGGCATACACATCATGTCATCATGTGCTGACCATGACACTAAAATATCTTACATACATGATTTCATTCCATTTTGAAGTCTCATTTTCACCTCATGTCATACTATTGAATGTCACATCATTACACAACCCTCTCATTTAGTGTGGTACACTTAAATAACTGAATCATACTCAAGTAATGTTCAACTACCACAACACATTATATTGCAAGGCGGTGTCCCAATTTCTACATGTAGAGACTTCATCTCACCATTGATAGACTAACTTATGGAATCTCACTCATAGAGAGGCATGACCTTAGGATCCCCCCCAATAAGTTTATTTCCTATTATAAATACAATCATACACGTGAAATTAAAATTAGGGACTCCAACCAATCATACAACTCATCATCTCATCACAGGATACTAATCACTTATAACTAGACCCTAGCCTTAAACACATATTTTTTCCCATTAATCATATTCGGGTCCCTCATAAATTTCTTGGTATCCATCATTGAAACTATCTAGAGTCATTCCAACATCAGTTCCCTCATTTCCCATAAGCTATAATTGGCCTAGACCTCAATAGTTCGGTCTACATCTACACCCATTTTTCACTTGACAACTCGTACTCTAGTCCCATCTCACATCACTCTCAGAATTCTTCTCAGTCTTGTCACTCATAGGAATTTTTTTTCATGAATACCCATGTAGTCCTAGAGGATAAATCTCTCTCAAAATACAAAACACGTCTCAATCCACCCTAAAGTGGTTTATCCTCACTTTGATTGGGATTCATACCTCTCCCACCCTTCCCACAAGTCCCAAGACCCTCCATATTACCCAAATAGGCATTGGAAACTATCTTGGATACCCACAACTCATCCAAAATCTTGTGTCATACCTATGGTATCTTGGTAACTCATAAAACACCATTTCCTATAATATACATATTTTTAAGAAATTCCATGCCACAAAATGTGCTTATGATCACTCACCATGACATTAAAATTATCTTACCCACCGTACCTATTCTACTCGAGTACTCTCAATCTCTTATTCCAATACCCAAACCAATGAAATATGAATTCAATAAGAAATAATTCATAAAAATACATATGATATTATATTAAAGAGACTAAATTCATCTAAAATTGAGACACTATCCTTTCTAAGATCTATCAAACCTCATCCAAGCATGTGTATTCCTTTTGCAAGATCATACATCCACCCAATCTCATCTCTCAGGATATAGATGAAAAATAATTAATTATAAACATTTATGATTAAATATTTACTTTAAACTAAATATGAATATTTTAAAAATAACATACTAGGAATCAATGAAATCGCAAAACCACTCCTGATTGTATGGGATAAACCTTCAATTTCCTACTCTAGATACCACACATGAATTCCTAATTTATTGGCTATGATTTCACCATTATCTAGTTAAATCATCCCTAAATCCCTAGCCAAAGACATCCTAAAATAAATAAAAATCAATAAGGAAGAAGAAGAGATTAAACTATAGATTAAATACCATGTATCTACCATAAAAACAAACCAGGAACATATCATCAACGTATAGGATTGAAGGGGAGGATAAGAAGTGAAGTTTCTATCCAAATAGACCTTAGTATATCTCCCATGAAAACTAAAATCAAAGGGTGGTTGACTGGTAAATTACCAATCTTCCCACACATAAAAAATACTTGGTGGGAACCTTTTTATTGATAAACCCTATCGGTTGTAGTGGAAAGGGTCTGAATTTGGTATTAGAAAAGGCTACAAACCTTATCCAATTTCATGGAAGCCCCCCTTATTGGCACACCTATGGTGAACCCCTCATGTATTATTTTGTAGGACCCCCACTAGGCTGCACTACTATGTGGCCTTCTTAGATTCGTCATAGCTTTCTCCCTGAAGGTTGGGCCAACCCTAAACCTAAAATCTATCTTCTAAAGAATGTCCTCCTTGGATATGAGGATGTCCTCCTAGAAAATGCTATGCCCATACTATGGTGTGTCCCCAAGGCTGTAGTGTGGCCACCCCATCAAGGGTGCCCAACCCCAGGGCACCCTTCTACAGAGTGGACCTTAAGGATATATCAAAATGTGTCTAACCCAAGGAAACCCTTATGAAATAGACCCTAGTATTACACCATGGAATCCTTTTATTCCCATATATCACAACCATCAGGCCTGTACTTTTTTGGCTATCTTCAAGTAAAATTTCAGCTATCGAGACATTAAAACCTTGATATACCACCTACACAAGCATATAAACCCCGATTTGGGCCTCATTACACCTTTAAAAATACATGTTTTTAATGTTAGAATTATCTAATTATATATCTAAGTTTTATTTAATGGAATTATCCCTGATCTAGATGATAAATTCTGACTTTATCCAAAACATAACATCCCAAAAAACTATGGGGTGTTATAATACACCCACAAAAATGTTTCTCATACCTATTAATATTTAGTAGTACCCAAACAATAAAACATAACCTACCTTGATAATAAAAGTTTCACAAACTCACTGTTCCCTATCTGTAATTGTTGAACATGTCATGAGATGATGAACCGAGGATTTCCTGGCATGTGATAAGCCAAGTGTGACAACCCCAAGACCACCTCTAAGATTCCAGGGGATGGAGAGAAGAATTGAGTGGGAATATCAAACTTATTAGAGGCATTATCCTAAGTTACCTATAAAACATACATATATCTTGGCCTATATAGTGCCAAGAGTAAAGTAAAACTGATACCAATGCATGCATATATCTATAATCCCAAAATAATAGTATGAAAAAACACTTGAGATGATAAGGGTCAAATAAAATCCCACTAAAACTAGATATAAAATCCCACATGCTCAGTAGGTGTGGACTATTATCAAATGCAACATAGGTAAGAACCTAGGTCTGTCTAGACTAATACTAAGGTCCACCTTCTCCTGGACTTCCAAAGACTCCATCAAAAGAGATGCCATCTGTATAAGACATAACATATTTGAGAAGATCCCATGTATATATGGGTGAGTATAACAATACCTAGTAGAAAAAACATAAAACAACCAAATATAAAAAATAAAGAGTATTCAAATAATCAATACCCCAATATTTAAATTAAGACATGAGAAATTAAAATAATGAAAAAATAAGATGTACTCATAATAGACAACCGGTCTCAAGGGGTCTCAACCAACATTTCCATTCATAAGATTTTTATTAAGGCACCAGGTTAATGATTTTTTGGGAGAACTATCTCCACAAGACAAGTTTTTACTAATGGAACCCATCTAAGAAGTCTTACTCATTGGTTCTTTTCAAATAAGTACTTGCTATATTTTCTAGATAGTGGATCACTACGAGGACCACTAGGGGACACTAAAAACCCTATCAAAGTATCCTTCAAGATATGGGATCATCAATCACGTAATGTTGACCATAAAGACTCATTGAACCCTACATTTTAAGAAAGAAAAAATGATGTTGGATTACACCATGGACCACTTGGGGTACTAATAACTCCAACCAAAACTCATATCATGAAGGGGATCATAATTTGGTACTCGTGATGTAATTACACCATGTACCATCATTTCGATAGACTAAGGGAATGTAGTCAACAAATATGGGTTAAGTGTTGATGAATGAAGTGTCTCACTTAATTCACCTCATATCATATCTTTGATTCCAAAAAAAGTTCATCATCATGTTCTGCATGGAAAATTGCTTAGGATAGACTACTCTCATGCCCAAATCTGAGTTTGCAAAAAATCTTGATGACTGTACGGGGATTGTTATTAATATGACATTAGAAAATTTAAATCCACTAATATGTGACTAAAAATATCCAAGAATGGAAAAAAAATAATTCTATTGATATCATCAGAGAAAACACACTAAGGATATGCAACTCACTTGCACAAAATGGACACTCGGTAAAAAAATTCATAAACCGTGTTTTTTAGATGTTCTTTTATTTAATGTGAAAATAATCCTAGTATATATCAATAGACTTTTTAGAAATTTCTCTTTATTTTATATATTTAAATACTTTACAAATATGAAAATATTTAGTCTATTTATATCAAATATAACTGAAATATTATGGATGGTTCTAAAGGCCAATTATGGTGTAAAACACGGCTCAACAGCATAAAGGGGCTTCAAGGAGAGATCCAGAGAGGATTTAAAATTTAAAAAGATGAATTTTGTATTCATAGTAGCTGGAGTGAAATTATTAAATATTTTATAGTTTTAAGAAAATTATAGTAGAATGGGTAAAAATATTATTCATTATTAAATACTTAAAAAAACGAATAGATATTTAAGTGAATAAAAACATGTACATTTTTTGGTGTATTGATTTTTATTGATGATATAATTGGAAAGGTTTGTGATCCAATAAGATGTAAAATTTCCTAAAATTAGTGATTTTATGCGTAAGTGGGGGCTTTTATCCTTGGACTCAACTATGAATTTATCCTAAAATTATGTCTTCCTAATAGTGAATCGATGGATTATCCATATATTGGTAGAAATTCATTGTATACTCTTTAGTCATATCCCTTCTTAGGTGAAAAAGTCAAATATCTATTAGAATATAAATTATTTTTCTTTACATGGATAATGTGATTGGGTACTTTAATATAATAAAATCATGAGTTCATTCTCATATAAGAAAATAACTATTCTGTAAAAAAAACCCCACCCTAATTAACACCTCATTGGGTGATTAAGACCTTGGTTTTTGAAATACTGTACTTAGATACCTTGGCAATGGTGACTTACCCCAATTATGTAAAACCATCACAAACACTTCTATGTGTGAAAACATCTCACCACACCCTAACCCCATGATTTCCCAACTATGGATCAAACTTTAACAATACTAAAAATTATTTATCCATCATATATTATGAACAAGTTCTAACATCGACCACATCTATGAAAAGTTGAAAATATATAGAAACTATAACACTTTAATTTTGATTATTCTTGAATAATACATCAACACTAATATCATTAACTCTAATCTTACAAAAAATAAGGATATCACACTTATGATTAATTTATCTATACAAAAAAACCTAACACAAAAAATAAAAATACATTTTCATGGCGTCTCCTCGATCACCATAACAAGTATGATAAATACAAATTAACTTATACATAAATATATAATATTAAAAAAATCAAAATAAAGAATTTCTATAAAAATATCCCTATAATAGAATTCTTATTTTATTAATGAATAATATCTTAATGATAGAATTCATACTTATCCCAAAGGGAATAAGACACATACTGTTAACTCGAATACAAAGAATCTTAAACAACCAAATATCTCCCATGTAATGAATTAAATTCTTACTTAATCGATCAAAAAAAATCATGTACCAGCTAAATTGGTTTTATATAAATTTAATTAGTGAATCCACTATAATTTCCCAACAATTATAGATAATTATTCATATAATAAAGAAGTATTATAACAATCCAACATAAACAAAAACCATAAATATTCTAATAAACGCTAAAAATGAAAATTATTAACCATAATTGTGATAGATTTTCGAAAAGAATTATTATTTAAAAACTATAATTTATATGAATAAATAGATATTCCCAATTTAATATCAATAGATTATAAAAAATAACCTCCAAATTATTCATAGAATTATTACTTTTATTTACCTATTCCCTATATCTCTTCTTGATATTTAAACACACTTTCCACCACCAAAACCCAAAATAAAGATGTAAACACCATGAGTTTTACAAAACATTCATAAAAACAATCTTTAATGGAAAAAACGTCACCAAAGGGTAAAATTCAATGATTATACCATGATTAATTACTTCAAATATATTTAAATTCATGATTTATTGGTCCTTCTAGAAGAATCTACAATTATAAAATAATACATATGTAATTAATATTTTATGATGACCCATGCCACCACTAGAATAAAATAATATTGTTGTTATAGAAATATAATATTGACTTTTTTTCTCACCAGGAATAAAATAAGATAAATTATTAATTATCATATTAGAAATTAAAACAACATAAATATTTATTTTAAAAAAGATAAACCAAAAAAATAATAAATTTTATTATGAAGTATGCACATAAATACTCACAAAAATATTACAGTAAAAATGGAAAAAAGTATATTTTATAATAAAACCAATGAAACAACAAAAAATAGGATAAAAATTAGAATATTAAAAAATATATATCAATATATATATATATAAATGAAAAAAATATAAATTCCCAAATCCAAAACATTTGGATATTTTTATACTCGAGTCACAATATTAGATGGTCAAAATTAATTATGTCCTACTAATTATATAAATAAGGGTTAACAAGGAAATATTTCGCTAGAATAATAAGAAGATATATATTTAAATGATGAGCCTCATAACCAAATAATAAAAAATAATCCATGTAAATACTAAATGAACTATCCTCTAAAACATTTATTCTATTGTTATAGTTCAAAAAAATTATATTGATTTCTCAATGAGAAAGTTAAAAAAATTAATTATTCTCAAAATTATTACAATATATAAACACTAACTCGCTCATATATCTCAAGGAACCACCACCACTGACTCTTGAAACATTATTATGAATCATTTGATATAGTTATTTTTTATTTTTCACATCTGATCTACCCATACCTATTTTTAAACTTTTATTGAACATTCATGAATATTTAAACCATTATAATTATTATTGATCCCATAAAATTTATCATTTTCCTTTAAAATATTATAATTTTATCAATAATTTCATTATATGATTTTTTTTAAAAAAAATCAACTTTTCATTGTTTAGTTATAATATGCTATGAAAATGTTATATAATTAATTATTCATTTGTCATGACCTTGGGGAAGGTGAGTACAAAATATGTAAATACTCAATGAATATAAATCCATTGGTTTCACATAAAAAATATTGTAACCATTTCTAACACAACATCAAATATATTCTATAGGGAACTTTCCAGTGAAGCCACTTATGAATATCTATCCATTGATATGATAAATTTCTTCTATTATTAAAAAAAATCCATAATAATTTAAATGAAACACACACAAAAGCATGAAAGTATATCTATTATAAACTTGTTTACAATTTTATTGAGGTGAAAAATAGTATCAACTTATTTATGACATTGATCAACCATTTTATATGAACTCCTAAAACATTAGGTAGGCTATGTTATTGAAACCAAAAAGCTAACTCATTTAATGTATCATTATGTTTTTGAATATCTAAATTAATATAATGGTTAACTATCTATCATGCCTCTTTTAATTATTTTATAATATTAGTATTTCATGAATTATTATAAACTATATCTATAAATATATATGGAAACCTCACTATAAGTGTAAATGAGAATGTTTACAGATAATATCCCATAATTAACTTATTTAAGTCCATGATCTTCTACTTGTAACGGCTCATTACCTAACTATTAGGTACGTTCTAATAATTTAATTTGGTTTCCTTTCTCATCATGCATACTTTTCCAAAAGTGATTTGTGAGGAAACCTATAATGGTGAAGTCAATGATTTGTTGGAATTTTTAGCATACACCTATAGTATATGTTATTTTCTGGGAAGTCGTATGCTATGTAATGGGGTTACATGATGTGTAATTACTGGTAGAAAAATCCCATGAATGGATTTCAAAACATGATAATTTCACACATAATTTAAGGGTTACATGTCATGTATTGTAAAAATACATTTTTAATTACAAATAAATGTGTTTTTAGCATAACTTAAAATAAAAGGGGTTCACTACATGTAAAATATTACAATACATGTAATACAATGGTTTTCTTATTTTAAGGTGTCATATGGGTGTTTGAAGCTTCATTCTCTTTTGACACCTTCTTCTATTAGCTATATCTATTACCATAAGCATTTTTGGGTGCTTCCCCTCTAAATTTTTATATTCAAAAATTGATCTGTAGGGATAGGTTCTTAGTCTCTTTGAATAATCCTTCCTCTCAGTTTCAAAATAATCTGGGGTTGCGACACCATTTGTGGTAGGGATTGATTATTGAATCATGTTTCCTATAAATCCTTTTCAGTTTCTTATCATTCCTTGCCTTTTAAAAACAAATCTTGTGGTTTCCAATCCCATTTGTCAAAGGTAGTTTGGTTTTCTATATCCTTAAGGTAGGTAGATCTATTCAATTGTTATAATTTTTGAATTGTTTATTGTTTTTATTAATTATGTGAAATTTGAAATGGAATTTCATGTGTTAAAATTGAAAGGGAAATGGGTTCACGTTTAGAAATGGGTTTTTACTTTGAAATTGGAATTTTCATGAATTGATATAGAAAATGGATTTTCAAACCCTAAAGTATATTTTCTTGGATTTGAAATAATTTTATAAAAATTTGAACATGGTTTATAAAACATAAATTGAAATGAATTTCATAGAGGGAACATTAGGCGTGTTGGGGAAGAGACACAGGTAAACTTATTATGTGTAACACCATAATGAAGTTACCTCTTGTATATAAATGGAATATGGTAGGCCGTGATGTTATTTGGATCAAACCTTATTCCATATTAGTATTGTGAGTGTCTAATACATATTGTCTCGTAGAATAGAGCAAGGATGGTAGGGGTATTTCTGTTTTGGGGTAATTATTGAATCATAGTTTATTTCATAGATGTTGGATTCCATTTATATTTATATTTGTATATCTTTACCTGTTTATCTTCATAAATTACATGTTTATGGTTTTGGAAAATATGAAATACAATTCGTGAAAGCACAAGGACTATTTGAGAAATGTTTTTAAATTGGTTTATTTATAAAATTCCGGTAAAATTTTCTTGTTTTAATGCTATAAATTGTGAATTATTATTATTAGAATGTTTATAGACTTATTGGTGGTCTCCTACTAGGATCTATTAATCACACACTAATTTTTTTTGGGTAGTCATATACCATTTTATTAGAATATAGGTAAAATTAAGTACATTCTATAGCATTTTGAATTTTCAATACATAACGGTTTTGTTTTAGAGGTGACAGTTGGTCACATGGAGACTAGTTTGTCTAGACGTTTCATACTTTATGGTTCAACCTATTTGGATCAGTTGTATCTCCCTTCTTTCCTCCTTCTGTTCTGGTTGTATGCCATGTTTTTCTTATACATGAGACTTGTTTTGATATATTTTCTATACCTCACCTTGTAATGTACCGACATGGGTGATTGGTCTGGTTGTCCTGGGTTGGTCTGTTAAAATTTTGGTATTAAAGGGATTACACTTCCTGAAGTGTTTTTGCACTTATTGAGTTAGTTTTGTGTCTTGGGTATATTGGATTAGGATTGTTGGAATTCAAATAGTAGGTACAGAGAAGGTTCCATGGTAGTTCAATCTCGTGACTGAATCTAAGTTCTCATGGGTGGTGAAAAAATCCTTACTAAGTACAAGTCCTAGTATGTAGGTATATATGAATAAATTTTGTGGGAAAATCATTTAAAATTAACATATCAACAATGTTTGTGGACTTTTTGTGTTTATGGTCATTGAATAAACTATGTTAGGAGTTTACTTAGATGGAAATTTTCCTTTCTAATGGTGTTTCTTTTTTTTGTAGAATTCATAAAAACTTTAAATAGTTATTATTTTAAATCATTTCTTTGGATTATTGTTTTTGGTTTGATTGTTTTGGAGTTTCCATGACTAATTGTTGGTTGTCTTGTGTTTAACTGACAAGTCCTTCTAGAAGGTATCTTACAAATACGAGAGGGGAATCCATGAGCTAGGTTCCAAAGATGGATCCTCTAGTGGAACCTTCTTTTGTTGAACTACGGTTCTTTACCATTTAGACACTAGGGTCAGTGGAAATAGTGAACCCGAGACAAGTAGTGGATCAATGCGTGGAATTTACCAAACAACATCCACCTTTTTTTCATGATGACAAGGTACCATAAGGGTCTGAGGAGTGTCTTGGACATATTGAGAGGATCTCTAACTTATTAATGGCTCCTAAAGATTCTCATGTGAGATTTTACATGTATATTCTTGAGGGAATAAGAAGAATATGGTGGGACATGATAGTGAAAGATAAGTTTCATGAAAGAATTACCTTGGTTTCTTTGAAGAAGATATTTAATCAACAATTTTATCCTAAAAATTTATATGTGAAAAATATCTAGTAGTTTTTGACCTTGGAATGATGGGATCATACCATTCTAGATTACTCTGCCCATTTTTCTGAGCTAGTACATCTCACACTGGACCATTTCACCAATGATTACCTAAAATATTAGAGGTTTGAGATTGGGATGAGGGTCAGTGTTCTGTTCATGCAAGCTCTTTTGATCATTTTGGATTTTTTGGAGGAAGTGGATAAAGAATCTTTAGATAAGACATACATATTTGGGTGGATAGGTTTAGGAAGAGCCTCATTAGGTATAGTGGTTATCCATGGTGGTTATTCTTGTCAGAAAAGTAAGTGTAAGAGTGGTTAGTTTTCTACATGGCCATTTTTAGGGGCCTCTACGGGATTGAAATAGGTTATTCTTTATCAGTGTGGGAGGTTTGGTCATACCAAACCTCATTTTATGGAGTATCAGAGTACATGTCACCTTTTTGGGTGATTTGGTCATCTAAAACGTTTCTGTGATATTATGTCCTAAGGATACAAGGCATGATCCACTTTCACCAAGGGGTCCTAGGTTCATGTTGATTCTTCCCAGGGTGGTGGGTCTCATTATTAACCCAAGGAGGTTGTCTAGGTGGCTAAGTCTAGATGAATTTATGTGGCTGAGTGTGCACCATATGAATCTAAAGCAGGGACAACTACTATTAGAGGTAAACAATTTATTTATTCTTCTGTGGTGCTAACTTTGTTTCATATAGGTGAAAATAAATCTTTCATATCATCAATGTTTCTTGATGTGTTGGGTTTGAGTTTAGAGATTATTTAATTATTATTTTACATTTTCATACCATTGGGAAACAACTCCAAACAAGGTTTCAAGTGTCCCATGTATTTGATGGTGATAGGGGACTTTGTGGTTGTTTGGGATTTTTTAGTGCTTGATCTTGACATATTTTACATGATAATCATCATCATTTGGATGATCAATGTGAAGTACCATATAGGTTTTTATCATCATTGGGTGTAGTTATTATCTATTAATGGGGTCACTCATGTTTTACCGGGTGTGTGGGACTCTAGATCGAGAATGGAAGGGTTCATTATTTCTTATGTAGATATAATCTTCTTCCAGTTCTCAGAAATGTTTCTTGATGTAATTAATCCTTTATTGGGTGGTCAGCTACCCTTTATTGTGTGTGTGTACCCTGAAGTATCTATGGATTATTGTTTTGGTCTAATGTCATATAGTGAGGTCTATTTTACTATTGACCATCTCCCTAGAATGATGCGTATTTCTATTCCTTACTATCGAATAGAACTTGCCGAGTTTGTGGAACTTGAGATCCAGCATGACAACATAGAGGTGGAAAAATGTACTCATCCTATCATGTCACCATGGTATTTTCATTTACTCTTTTCTAAGAATGAATACAAGAGACATAGGCTTCGTATTGACTATCATAATTTGAATCCGATGACCATTAAGAATTGATATCCTTTACCCAAAGTTAATGATCTCTTTATGGCTTTGATGAACCGAATATTTCATCGGTTCATGAACACTTTTTTATTAAGTGTGTAGATGATATCTTAGTGTACTACATGATAATGGAGTAGCACAAATATCATTTGGATAACATTCTTATGACCTTTAGGGAACATGATCTGTATGATAAGACTTCCAAGTGTGAGTTTTGGATATGGGAAGTGATATTTCTAGGGAATGTGTTATCTAAGGAAGGTATCTCAGTATATCATAAAAAGGTACATGGATTTATGTATTTGGAATATCCTAAAAATATGTTTGAGATCCGAAGATTCTTGGGGTTTTTAGGTTACTATATATAGTTTCTTTGATACTTCTCTAAGTTTTCATCTTCAATGAAAGATTTAAATTTTAAGGGTGTAATGCTTGAATAGAATGATAAGTTTCAAAGATATTTTCTGGAGATGAATATGAGGTTAAATTCTGCACCATTTTTTATTCTTCTAAAATTAGGGCTGGTTTATGATGTTTTCTGCTATGCATTAGTTACAGGTTTGGGGTTTATCTTGATGCAAGAGAAACGATATATATCTTATGTATCTCACTAGTTACACCATAATTATATGAACTATCTTAACCATGATCTTTATTTTGAAGCTTTTATGAATGCACTTAAAAATCGCATCACTATCTCTTCAGAGAATAGTTATGGTATACTGTGGTCACAAAATACTGAAGTATTCTTTTACTCTAAGGGATCTAGAATTTTGATAGAGACATTGGGTTAAGTATCTTAATACCTTTGATTTTTATATCATATATACCTCTGATATATGAAATGTGGAAGTAGATGCATTGAGATGAAAATTAATGACACATGCAGTGAAGGAATCAGTTGACACGTTTTCCCTTATGAGGTTGTTTTTTGAGATGATATTTGGTGTTAAGGTGGTTGGTGGAAAATTGTTCTTGGATTTGATAAAGGTCGAATAATATTTTTATGAGTTATTCTAACTTGATAATATGACCAAAACTGAGAGATAATGCTTAGGATAAATCCTTAATAATGGGGAGACCACAAGTGAGTGGTCTCGGTCTCCTAGTGGAGGTTTTTGGATCTATATTATGTTAGTTGTTCTATTTTTCACAAGTCACATGTTTATAAATAGTTTAAACTGATCATGTTGGTCTTTTTACCCTGGTTATAAAATTATGTACCATGATTTGATATATCAGTATTGGTGTTCATGTATGATATGGTCAGTTGTAATGTTTGTATTGCGGTATCTCTCTTTTCAAAGAGTTAAGGCATAACACCAAAGTCTATAAGGTTTTTTCAACCTTTCCCCATTATGATATAGAAGGGCGATGACATTTCCATGTATTTCATCATTGGTTTATCATAGACTCATAGTGGAAAAAATACAGTTTGGGTTATTATTTAAAGAATCACTAAATTAGTGCAATTTTTTTAAATAAAGGAAATGATGAAAGTAAAATGGATTGAGGAGTTAAATGTCCTAGAGATTGTGAGACCTCTTTGGGTTACCTATGTAGTTACATTTTATAGTTACTCAAGGTTTACATCCCAACTCTGGAATGGTTTCAGGAGGTAATGTATTCCTAGTTAAAATTGGCATGGATTATTATCCATAAATGGATGGATAGATAAAGACAGATGTATATATTATTGAGGATATAATTTGAACTTGTGTGATTGATTTCAATGGATATTGGGGTAGATATTTTTCTTTGTTAATGTTTTAATATATCAATAGTTATCAGACTTTGATCAGGATAGTGCCCTTTGAGGCTTTGTATGGGAATCCATGTTTATCACCCATGTGTTCAGCAGATTCGGGAGAGCAGTCCTTAGTTAGGAAGAGTGTTTTTAGGACACAAAAGAGGTGTTTCAGTTGATGTAGTGGATTTTTATCACAACAAAAAGTCATCAGAAATATAATGTGGACCATCATTGTCAGCCTCTGGATTTCAAGGTTCATGATTGAGTATTTCTCATAGTTTCACCTCACTTGGGACATCATCGATTGGGTAATTAGGGTATCTTGGAACCATGGTTTGTGTGGCACTTTGAGATCATTGAGAGACTATTGAGGGTGTCATATCAATTTATTTTAACATTTATATTGAATTATATACATGATGTGTTTTATGTTTCATAGTTGAGGATATATATACCAGATCATTACCTTGTGATTAGATGGGAGGATATTTATGTTGATCCTAATACCACTTTGGTGCTGCAGTGAGTTTATATTATGGATTTGCAGGATAATTTTACTACATAGTAAAATGAAACCCCTGGTCTGGGTACAATGTAAACTTGGATATGATTTCCACAAGATGTGGGAGTGGGAGTTATTGATGAGGTAGCAATGGACTAATATTTCGGCGGATCTAGGATGTTGTTCTCTTTCTGGGCACATAAATGTTTTATGGTGGGGAGTTTGTAACATCCCATTACCTTCTTATAATGTATTTTATAATCTTTTCCTTCGATTTCCCTTCTTATCAAGCGTTCATTTAAAGCTTTGAATTGGGAGGATACCTGTAATGGTGAAGTCAGGGATTTTTTAGAATTTCTAGCATTTAACCATAGTTTATGATTTTCACTGGGAAGTTACACGATGTATAATGGGATTACATAATGTGTAATTCATACTAAAAATATCTCATGAATTTATTTCACGACATGATAAATTTATACATCATGTGAGAGTTACAAATCGCATAATGTAGAAATTTGGTTTGTAATTAAGAAGAGATGTGTTTTTCAACATAACTGAAAATAAATGCGTTTCAAAATGTGTAAAATATTACATACAATATAATACCCTAAGTTTTAGTTTTTAGGGTTTTATACTAGTTTTTATCCTTTATTCTCTTTTTCAGCCTTCTCCTCTCAGTCAGAGATCTTACCCTAGGCATTTTTGGGTGATTCCCTTCCCTTTGGATAGCTCTATTTAGTGATTGATGAGCAAGTCTAGGTGTTTCACCTCCTCGAGTAATCCTTACTCTCAGTTTTTCTATCATTTGTGGTTTCAACACTATTTTTGGTAGGGATTGATAATCAAATCATGTTTTCTATCAATCCTTTTCAGTTTCTTATCATGCCTTGTCTTACTAAGGTAGATATTGTGGCTTCAAATCCCAATTTTAAAATTTGGTTATGTTTTCTACATCCATGAGGTAGGTGGGACTATTCAGGTGTTCAAATTTATTGAATTTATATTTTTTATTATTAATTTATTGAAATTTTAAATGGAATTTCATGATTTGAAATTAAAAAGGGTATGAGTTTGCGTTAAAAAAAGTGGTGTTTATATTGAAAATTAAATTGCCTTGATTTAAAATGGAATTTTATTTTAAAACCCTAAATTATATTTTATTTGATTTAAAATGATTTTATAAGAATGCGAGCATGGTTTTTAAAATAGAAATAAACAAAAATTTCATAACGGGAACCTTGGGTGCATCAAGAAAGAGACATGGGTAGCCTTAGCCGGTGTGACACCACTAGGATGCCACCTATTGTATATAAATGTTATATTGAGGGAATAAATTTTAGTTTAATCCAACCTTATAACTTGTTAGGATTGTGAGTGTCTATTATGTATTGTCACATAGGCTAGAGTCCGACTGGTAGGTGTAATTATGTTTCTAGTTATTTATTGCATGATAGTTTATTTCATGGATGTTGGATAACATATATATTTATATATCAGCATCTTTACCCACTTTTTTTGTAACTAGAATGTTTTTGGGTTTTTAAAATATGGCGTGAATTTTTTGAATACTCAAGGACTATTTGAGAAATGTTTTTATTCTTGTAAACCTATTTTATTTTAAAGCTAAAACTTGTAAAATATTATTATTAGAACTTGAATAGATTTATTAGTGGTATCCTAATGGGATCTGTTGATTACACTCTAATTCAGACATTTCGGTGGCCATATAATTTTTTTAGGATTCATGTAATGGTAAGGGAATTCTATAGCATGTTGGATTTTATTTACACCACTGTTTTGGATTGAAGGTGATAGTTGGTCACATGGGGACTAGTTTGTGTAGACTTGTCATGCTTTCTGGATCAGCCTGTTTGGATTAGTTGTATTCCATTATTTCAACTTTGTACTCTAGTTTTATTCCTTGTTTTCCTTATATATGAGACTTGTTTTTTATCATTGTTATACCTCACCTCGTAATAGGCTGACCTGGGTGACTGGTCTAGTTGGCCCATGTTGGTGTGTTACAATACTCAACATTGAAAATCAACATGATCTACAACTGTATGATTCCAATTTTTTTTCATAAAATATTTATATAAAGTTGGTAAACATTTCATTAGTAATATTCTATAGATAGTTTCATTCATTTAATTAAATAATAGAGGACCTCATCACCCATAACTAGTTTTTTAGCATATTCCACAAAATAGGTTCAAGTTATTCTACTACCTTAACAAACAGATATAGTCCTTATAATTTATTGCATCAAAATCATAGTCATATCTATTATTGGTATCACTATTCCTATCATGTTTTTAAAAATACCATATATTTTAATGATTAAACTAAGAATGGTTCACTAAGTCCACCTGTATTTGTCAATAGATTGATGACCAACATCAAGGGTATAATCAAATTTTTATAATGCATTTAAATTAATAAAAAAAATTTATAATAACATTTTTGAATACTATATTATGAACCATTAAAATTATCCATCATAAATAAAATCATAATTTATAGAAAAATTAATGAATGTTACAATACTGTATAAAATATTAAAGTGAATAATAATCCAAAAAAACACAAAATAATATATCCCTTAAAGATAAGAAAATAAAATATAAGAATCTAACATTAAAATATCTCCATGTACTCATGTTAATGTCACACTAAACCTCATTCAAAATGATTTTATAAAAATAAAATATTATATATATTATTATAGAGTATAAAAATACTCTATAGGTTTATCCCATGAACCATCAAGTGACAATTTGTGTATAGCACACGTAAATATCCACGAATGAATAGATAAAATAGGATAGAAAATTAATCCAAGGTATAAAACAAATACTCATACTAACCACATATCTTACATCAATATCACTCCCCAAATCACAAAATAGATATAAATAGTTAACTCATATATAAAATATACCAATAGTCCCCCTATAAACCAATCATCAATTGTCCCATTTTTTAAAAAAAATCCTATTTTCAAATGTTATATCTCTAAATATTTACCATAGAATAATTATATTCCAATCCAACAACATACCCACCAACAACATTCACCACCTCAAGATAGGGGTGAAGATGAAACTAATCAAACACCCACTAATAATTAATTAAATATATTTTAGATTATAGTTACATAATAACATATGATTTAGATGTTTGTTAATGATCATATAAAAAAATGATCCAAACCCTAGTTAATAATAATAAATCAATATTTTATTAATTATTCATCATCCCATAACTATAAAATAATCACCACTCACATCACATAGTATCAAAATTCCCAAGTTAGTGTTTCCAAAATGGATCCTAAATGCAAATCATATTATCACCACATACAATCCATTATGATCACATCAATGATTCCAAATAAATATCATTCAATAATCTCCAATAAAAACTATATTACCCCTAAATAAAAATTCTTTAATATTGATCCTAGTTAAATAAATTAATATCCTATAAACATCCTCATTTCCTCAACATAATGACATACTAAGTTCAATAAGTCATTGACTTTGTACACCACACAACCATCACAATCAAGACATAAATGAATATTTTACCACAACATACATACATGGAAACCAAAACATCTATTTAACACACTATGGATATCATTAATAATATTTTAATGGTGTTTATAAGATAAATCAAAATCCAATTTGTTTTTAGGAACACCATGTTTTCTATCAAACACTAATTCCAATAGGAGAAGAAAGATAAAATATTATAGTAATTAGTATGAAAGATAATTTATTCTATTATAAGAGATGTCCTATTCTCATATAGAAGAGGTAAAAAAATTGACGAACAGAAAAACCATGATATTTTGAATGAATCCCTTGAAAAACACTATAAATCAAGCATAATAAAATTTCTAGGAAACAAAAACCACAATTTAAGACATAACCAATTATATATTCTCCTATATCAATTTAAAATTTAAGTATTAATGTCTCTAAAATATAAATATTTTAGATTAATCTTTTTTTAATTGCATGATTCCATGTAAGATTTAGCTTTTCACTTTGTCAACAATACAATATTAAATTAATTTCCATTATCTTCTGACATTATAGAAATTATTTATTACTTAGTAAATATTTATTCACATGATGAAATCATTTAATTAAACTTATAATATAATGAACTAGTTAATAAAGTTTTCTATAATTTAATTAAACAAAACATAATTTTCTTTTTCACCATATTAATCATATAATAAAATTATAAAATAAGAAAAATAAATAAATAAATAAAATATTATAAAATTATCATGATTTAACAAATCATTATAGTAAATTAGTTATCAAATATCATAATTTAAAAATATTAATATTTAGATTCATTAACCTAGTTTTTTTGTTGGATTACCATTCCTTGTTTTCTATTATTTTGTTTAATAATTCACTGCACATCCTAAAGCTTATGATAATCACTATGGAAGAAAATATAGGATCATTTATTTACATTCAGATATATGGGTGTCACCACCTAAATTTTATGGATGATAACAATCCTTCAATGTTTAATTACCATATATAAGAAATCATTAAATTAAACATAATATCGCATTTTAATTATAAAAATAATTAAAGAATATTAATTATAGTTATAACAAAATAAGATTTCATGTAATATTAATTATTTATTCTATAACGATCCATCACATAATAATTTGAGAAATAATAATTAAATATAAATAATTATTAAATAAATAAATTTTTTTAGTAATCCAAAATTTACCCAAATAATCAACTATCAAAGAGTCACACTTAAATAACACCCTTTTATAAAAACTATATTCTAATCTAAGTGGATTACTTAAAATTTTCTTCTAAGATCATATATAGGAAAAATAATCATCATTTAAATATTTAAATTAAAAATGAATAAAACAACCTTGATCATTTAAAAAAAATATGAGGTCCAAATTGAGAAGTCTCTAATTTCATCATAAATAATAATAAAAACAAAATTCATTGAGTATTTTGTATTATATTCACATAATATTTATTTTAAAATAAAATATATAATTTAAGTGTCAAATAAACCTTCTATTCAAATAAAATAAAGATATTTCCTTGGTAAGAACATTTTATATTGAAAAATGTCACTATAAGAACTTTTATAAAAATATTTAGTTATATTATCTCTTTAGGTTCTTGTTGATATTAAGTTTTAAAAATTAGCGTATCTATTATGTGATAATAAACTAAGATTTTTCTATTCCTATTTATTTAAAATCCACTAATATTTTTTAATGATATCTCATGAAAATTTAGCTATATATAGTGAGTCATATTGTTTATTTATATTAGGATTTGCAAGAACTAATGTTAAAAAATAAATTTTGATCTCTTAAAAACAAAATATATATGGGTATACTATCCCTAGATTATTCACCAATGAATGAGTAAGGAAATATGTCCTATGTGAGTAAGTGTTCATTATAGTTGTATTAGACTACCAAGTATCAAAAACAAAAAGAAAAGTTAATATGAATTTTTTTATAATACCAATCCATATAAAATTTCATATAAAAATGTATCAATGTAAGATACTATAAAACTATTTTTTTAGTTATTTCTTTTTTTAATTATAAAATGTTATGCTTTAAATAGGTTGGAGTTAGTTTCTTATATTTCTATAGGCATATAGTGGTTGGGGGGTTATGGAGTGGATTAGGGTTGGCACATGATTTGGAGAAACACTATGAGATCTCTAGGTAACCCTATAAGAATAAATATGGATCTATAAAAAGGCACATAGTTTGTGAGAACAATGAAGCCTCATGAAATTTTTGGGAAAATAAATTTTTTACGGTTGATGTGTGGTTTTCCTAACATTGCAACTAAACTATAAATACTTCAGGGTCTTATAATATTACCAATTAGTTTTTATAATAATTTTCCAAACCATGATTGAAATTAAATAGTCCTAAAAATTATTCTTTAATCCCAATTTCCCCTGAAATATAATGGCCCAATATTTTCATACATAAATATCACATTTTTATATTAAAATTCCATTAATTTAAAAAATACAAGCCCAAATACCGTAATAGATTAGTGTCTTTAGAGACTAGGAAAAAAATATTATAACTTAATGAAATATCTTTATCATCTCCCATAAATATCATTCCCTTATGTAATATTTACAAACATACTCTACTTAAAACCTTTCTTCAAAACCTAGGAAATTGAAATATAAGGAGTGAGATCAGATGCTCAACAATGGTATGAGATCAAGATCATAGTTTACAATGTTCTTACAAAACCTATCATATATCATAAAAATGAGTTATTACATAATTAATTATCATTCCAAAAGACAAGATTCCTAAGAATTTTAAATAATCATACTTTATGAACCATAATCTCATGTTAGAAAAGTGTGGAACCAACATAGGTATAGAAATTTTTTTATTTTTTATGATAAACTACCATGACCATAAAAAATAGTGGATTAGGCCTCATCACCTATTTCCCATTGGGGATTAAGCCCACCAGTTTGTTTCCCATTGTAGATTAATCCCATCATCCAATTTACCATTGCCAATCAAGCCCATAAACTTGTTTTCCATTATTATATCATGAGATATAAAAAATTTACGAATTAATTGGATGGAGATATATTTCAAACCCATTATATAATAAAAATTATACATATTTGTACCATAAGATCATAAAAAATTCATAAATTAGAATCCCTGAAAATAAATGGATTTCAGAAAACATTTCATCATAGTATAACCCAGGGAAAAGAAACAGGTTTCATAAATATCTTATCATAAAAAAATAACCATAGAAATAAAAAAATGGAATCATTAGATCATATACCTATTTATTATTAAGTAATATTAACTTATATCAATATAGATGGAAAATTATTTTGAATGAAAAATCACATGGAACATTTCATGAGGAAAATAACCTTTCTTTGAAAACAATATTTTTAAAATTATATATTCATAAAATATTCTGGAAATCATTTTCTTTTAAAATAAAAATGGATACATATAAATTAATCTTCCCAAAAAATAATTTTCATAATGGAAGGAAATTCCATTCATGCCGTACATGTTAAAACAAAGATTACTTTCACATTTTTGGTGAAATCCAAACGAGCCTTATTTATAAAACAAAATGAAGATTACTTTTTTTGTAATAAATAAAACATGAAAAAATTACATGAAATAGAATTATATAATATTAAAAAATTCATTAAAACATTTTTTTAAAACATGGACATGGAAGAAAAATGAATTTTTAATTGAAGTTAAAAATAAAGTTTAACTTCTTTAACAACATTTTTTGAAAATTGAGTGTATAATGAGAGGAAAATAAAGGGAGAAATTTTTTCATAATAAATAACCATAGTATAATAAAATTAATGAAATTATTGAGAGATATATTACAATATTTCATCATCGAAATCATAATCATAAACAATCTAGAAAAACAATGATATTGTAAGATCAAACCCTTACCACTTTGGTAACATTTAAATCGTAAGACCCATTAAAGTGTAACATAAAAATAAAAATTAAATTTCATGAATATAATGAGATTAATGATATGTAATTTTAAATGGTGCCTTATATGAACTACATAATAGAATATTGGTTCATAACACAACATATGTCTCAAAGAAGAAAAATTGATATAAAATCCCTTACCATAAATCTGGACTTCTTTTGTAAAAATTAGAACCTTATATATAATATATAGAAAGTTATGATAAATATATTAAAGAACCATAATAATATTTATCATAAAATATATTACTAATTATGACCTTTCATTACAATTTTTTTAATAATTCCTTGTTAAAATCTTGTTTCGGGTAATAGATCCCTTGTTTTATTTCATGTATTTTTTGGTTTGGTATCTTTATTAATTTCATTTTGATCATGGTTAAATCATATTTATAATTTTAATAATGATATAAATATCATATATATTCATTATTTAAGTATTTATATTAATCAATTAATGTTATAGGTAGAAAATGACTTACACAATTAATGGAAACGGTATGTCGTACATATGCATGAACGTTGTTTCCATTTTCTCGACGGATGAAAAAAAATAGTAAATGATATATTTTCTTTAAAGGATAATTTTTATTTAATATATATTACATATATGAATTAAACTTACCCTTATTACATTTTATTCAAATATTTAGTGAAAAATGAATCACATTACTTCATGAGGTGGTAGTCCACCATTCACATGAAAAACGCTATTGTGTCCCCCATCGAATAGAATGTAAGAAGTCATATGTTATATAATAATTACCAAAGAATAATTATATTAAACTTTTATTATATATTCATTTAATTTAACCTTATTAACACCCATTTAAAATAGAAATGAAAAATAAAACACATCAACTTGCAAGGCGGTAGTTCGCCGCACACACGAGCGGTGTTATTATCTTCCAAGGTGTTGAGAGATAAGAATATTGTTGTGGTATTATAACATGAGAACCTGATTTTTCTCTCAAGTATGGATCCTTTAATTTCGGTCTAAATATTTACTTTGTACCTAATATGGAAGCCTAATGAGTTAGTAAAGGATATGAGGGTGTTCGGGGCTTGTACGGAGTCCAGAACCCATATTTTGGGGGAAATAGGCCTGGTGCAGAATTTAGAGTTAACTATGTTGGAATTCCGCATGGTATGGAATACTGCACAAATTTATTTTTTCGGACAGAGCCAACCTGCACAGTTGGCACATGATTGTGCGTCCTAAAAATGTGAATTCCCCCTTTTCACCAGGTACTTGTGCATGGCTTGTGCACGGTGTGATCAAACCGTGTGGAGGGTGTTTTTTCGAGAAGAACCGTCTCACACAGTTTTCAAACGGTTTAAAAAACCATGTGCACAAACTGTGCATAGGATAAAATCCTATTTAAAATGTCTAAAACACCCTTAATGAACTTTTTTATCACCCACTTCCTCCCTAATATGAGAACCAGCAAGATTAATACCCTTTTCTCTCATTTTGGAGCTTTTGGAAGGCCAAAGATTGGGATCAAAAGATCTAATTCGTCCGGCATCCGATTGAGCTTCCGTTTGTCACATTGGATGCACAATGGTAAGTAATCGAGTTATCTTGATCAATTCTTATTCTCTTATGATCTTGACTTAGATATCATCTTGTGACTGTCTTCACCTTTTCTTAGATCTACACTGATCCAAGCCAAATCAAGGGCCAATACTGGAGGAGGAGAGTCGTACAACCCTAAGGTGGGTGGTCTATAACTTATCCCTATAGTTTTTTGATTTTAGAATATTTGTGTGGGGCCCTCCGATTTCATCTGAAGTTGAGTCTTAAATTTACATGCCATGATTATACTTGTTAGAACTGTATATTTATGCTCTTTCAAATTATGTGATTTTTTGTTAGCGGTTACAACCAAAACACAATCCACCCCATGTTGAATGTTATGTCATATTTGGGGTTTTTATTGTTTCGGAAAGTTTGAGCCACTGTTCGGGAGTTCCTTTTCTTGACCATTAAAAAGGTGATCCATCCTATAATAAATGACTTTTTATTAATGAGAATTTCATAATGGCATGTACCATGTATGCTCACCACTTGACCCACCTAAGGTAAGTTCTTTAAATATATTATTAAATGAAAAATGTGAAATGGAAAGTATTATATTTATATAATTTTGCCCTATCAAATAAGATTGAATAAAGG
Organism: Viscum album; assembly: GCA_963277665.1. Taxonomy (NCBI): domain Eukaryota; kingdom Viridiplantae; phylum Streptophyta; class Magnoliopsida; order Santalales; family Viscaceae; genus Viscum; species Viscum album. Next base: position 59,861,644 of record OY728132.1, on the reverse strand, counting down.
TTACATGCCTGTAACACCTCTTTCCACATTAATGGAAGGTAACAGAGTGAACCTCAATAAATTAATATGCCTTAATGGTTAATTAAGGCTTGATTATATGTTTTTAACGCTACTTGGACTGTCCAAACTAATGGAAGACAATTCTTGAACCAAATAATGATTACATGATTAAAATATCAAAAAGTAATTGACTGACTCGAGATCACCTTGGATTCTGAGAGGATAATACCTTGGGTCTTGGGAACCCCATTCAAATTCAAGGATGCAGTTTTCATATATTTATGCCCACCTAGACTCTGATTCTTATCTATTCCTTAGCTGCCTAGTACACTACCATAGGGTCCTTTCCATTATTACATGATACCTAAGATACACTCCTCGGATCTAGCATTGACTAGTAGCTACTATGGTGAAAGACCATAGAGACCTATCCTTGATTAGGCCCATTTTACCTTGGTTGATCACCTTAGAATCGGTAGGCACCTTATTATGTAATGCCTTGGATTACACTCTTATCCCTTAGATATACTTGGATACTATTGAGTTAGTGTTCTGTGAGATTTGTGTTACCTTGGTTATTACCCTGGAACTCCCTCACCAGATATCTTTTTCATGTTTCCTTGTTATGTCTTGGGACCTTCACTACATATACTATCATAAGGTTATGTCAGTGTTCTCTATTCCTCACGTGACCTATTAATATTAAATGGTAATTAATTAAATAAGTGAACCAGTTACATGTTATACACCAACTGAGGGATGATACAGGTACTTGGGTATTTATTGTTATTGTACTCCTTACTTTACATTATATATGCATGCCTACACACTTCTATATTCCTTTACATGTGCCGGAGGTTATAGACACCATTGGTGGTGGCCCAATGATATTTATCTCACACCCTATTCAGGCATCGTTTGGAACTCAGAGTAGATTAATTGGTTGCATTTGTTGAAAAATGGAAGCATCAAGCTTCCAACACTTGATTGTGTGCTGATAAGATGGAGCTTGATAGCAGATGACCGAGTAGGATCTCATGATGCTAGGAGAATCCTTTGTTTTCTTTTACTTTTTGGAACATGTTATGCCTGTTATCTTGTATCCATGTTTTCCAGTTTTCTAGTGACATGTCATTACATCATCATTGTGTTAGTTGAGACAGTTCTTGTTATTTTCATTTATCTATTGCATTAGTTTTCTTATGCTATTTAATTATATTTCTTCTCACTATTTAATATTTATTTATATTCCTTCCTCTATGATACACTCTGCTAATGAGGGGATAGTCTCCCCACAGACACACCCTAGGCCCCTGATTCTAGTCGATAGCCTCTAGAATTGGGGGAGATACGCTTGAGTCCATGTGGCCCACTGGGCTCGGGGCACCCGTTCTATGGCATCCAGTTCCGAGACATCAAAAATTGGTATCAGAGGTGGTTTCTTTTCTTTCTTAACTATTTAAAGAAAATAGATTGAAGGATGGGAACACACGGGACTTGGTCATAAGCTATCCTTGGGCATCACAAACCCATGTTCGGGGTAAAAACCAATTTTTTTAAATTATAATTATACTTCTGCCTTTTCCTATTACAGTTGATATTATTTCACCATTGGGTGACACACATGTTGTGCAGTGTTATTGATTATTACTCTATTTGAGAATTTATTTCATCCTTATACCGATGATACGAGGGAAAGCATTATTGGTACATCCATAATTATAGGCACCTAGAAATCACATGTCATGCATATTGGCAAGCCATGTCGGAGAATTTCACTGCTTTGCATTACTTGATATGCTTGTGATTGTTGAGTGATGTTGTGATAGTTTACTTGTACTTATATTAATTTGGATTCTATTGTGTGATATTATATCTCAATTCATGAGGTGTATGGGACCTCATGGGTTGGGATGAGTAATTTACTAAGTTGATCCATTATGTTATATGTAAGTGGGTGTCATTTCTAGTGATAGGTGTATGGGAACTGATTCATCGAAAATGGATATCCATTATAAAGTGAATCCTGAAATAAAAAATGAATTTGTTACACAAACTTTTCCCGACTTGTCATGTCTATGAATGATTAAGGAATGAACCTGGGAATTAACTACAAAATGGAATGAAACTTATACATGATCACTTATCGATACCTGGCCGTCTAAGCGGGTAGTTTGGGGTAGTATTCCTTGGGTAGTGAGTTTTGTTATGTTCAATTCTACTAGTGATGATATCTTATTCTTCTAATCTTGTTTTAAGGTGTGTTCTCAGAATTTGTAGATCAATGCTACCATGGCATCCTCATGTCGTTCACCAAGAGGGTAGTGACGACCACGATCTAGACATGGTGGGCCCTGATCTGCGAGTATTACATCCAAGAGTGCCACATGGGGAACTGTATACTATACCCAATACATGCACCGATGACCAATTTCGTGATAGTTTCTTATGCCCGATGAAGTCCATGAAAGTTGCTCCATGGATTATATCTACGATGTCTGATATGATCTACAAGTTCCAGTAGTGGCATCCTCATACTTTTTTAGGGGATTGTGGTTCTTAGGCTACTGTGTCTTGGCTAGATGCCATGTTTTCTATCTTTGATCATCTAAAAATTCCTCCAAGGTGGAGATTAAATCTTGCTACATACATGCTTTCAGATTCAGCCAAGAGTTGTTGCGATGTGCTTACCCAGGTAGGTCATCATTAAGGCATGTTATGGGTAGACTTCCAGACTTCCTTCTATGACCAGTTCTTTCCTTAGGAACTAAGATCTAACAGAGCTAGAGAGTTCATTCATATCAATCAGGGTTCTATGTCAATGTTGAAATATTCAAAATGTTTCACTGATTTATAGTGGTTTGCACCACTTCTAGCTGGTGATGAGCTTTTACATGCTATACTATAAGGACCCATCCTTAAAACGTTACATAATCTTGAATTAAATGAATAATTCACATTGAGAATCTTTTCAGGTTTAGAGTTTTTGAGAATTAGGACATAACTATTATATCTCAAAATATTACAAAGTAGACACTTCAACTCAGTTTCCAATAAACACTCTTAAAAAGAAACATGTCTAGTTCCATGTTTTAGATAGCATGCCATTTCCTTGATCCCATCCTTGACCATATTCCACTTTATATCCCGTGAAACACATTTCAAAAACTTGTGATGAGCATAAAAAGCTCGGTAATGGATACACAAAGAGAGAAAACATAAGATCATCAATATATAAATATCATAAGATTTTTAACATACAGCATGAAATCATAAGATTTGTGAAATACACATAGAAATCATAAGACATAAAGGTAACTTGAGGCATTCATAACATTTTTATGCAGGGAGTAACCCTCATGGTTACGTTTGTAATGCCCATTACAATATATTCCCTAAATCTCTTCGAAGAAACCTTAGAGTTTAACTCCTTCGCATTACCCAATGTATTGGGGAGCTATCTCGGGCTCACCCACCCTTAGTTTATCATGGAACCACCCTACTTCATAAACAATGCCCAAGAACCATAACATAATCGTATCACATAAAACATGCATAAAGGAAACATAACATTTCCACATTTCAATCACAAGATATCAATACAACACATTGATATAATCAAAAAATTATCAAAATCATTTTCAATACGAAAATAAAATTCAAGTAAAACATGGTATTTAATTTTCTTTTAAAAATAGTCATGGCTTGTAGAGGAAGCCGAAACTCAAATAATGGTCACGGCAGCGGAGAAGTCATTGTCACCGCATACGTAAAAAAAACATTCCTTTTATCGTTTAGTAAAACGCTTCGTGTAAATAGATTCATTTTGAATGAAATTAAAAGTCAAAAGGGTTTTATACACCGTATAAAATAAAGTCATGTAGAAATCAAAAGATTCCTCAATGAAAGGAGATTGAGATGAAGTCCCCTACAAAGACGGTATCCTTAGATTAAGGACTAATCAATTACATAATTATGTGTGAAAAATATAAATACACCCAATATAAGTGGATATTAAGTTTAAAACAATCATAGGTCATCCACACATATTAATAGTACGACATAATCATGAATTAGAGGTTTAACCCAAATAATCGAAATTGGGTTAAGAAGTCCCCTTTCAGAAATTCGACAGCCTAACGACGTCACTTTTAAATTTAGAAAATGAGTTGATGAGAGATAAAAAGGGTATCTCATCACTTGGACAAAAAATTTACAACAATAAGGATATATAATAACATATCCCAACATTAATAATATGTAAATTAAAAGACCAAAAAAAAATAAGTCTTTTAAAAAGAGGAGGGTGAAAGGTTCCCTTACCGATTTGGGTAACTTTCGAAACGTACACCCCATGAAATAAGAACTATAAAATTTTGATGTAAATACCCATAAACGAAATTAATTTACACAAAGAGTATAATAATGGGCAGTAAATACACCACTCAATGTAGATAGTGACAATTATAGCATGAATCTCACGGGAATAAATAGTGAGATAAAAACCCCTTACCTCGTTGTAATAAATCGAGTAATATGACCAAAAGATAATAAGAACCAAATGAATCACATAATACCATGAATATAAATAGAATCATGATAATATATATAAAATGGAAGTACACAATAAACCACATGAAATAAATAATTGGTGAACAATAGAAATCTCACAGAATTAAAAGTGAGATAAGAAATATCTCACCTCAAGTCCGACTTGTCTTGTTCGTCTCTTTATATTCCTGAATAATTAACTTTGGTCAATTTATAATTACTTAAGGACTTACTTTAAATTTTATTATTCAATTCATATCACATATTATCATGTTATAATAATTAGTTAATTATGTGAGTTCATATCATACATTTTGTCGATGTTCAGTACATGAGTCAACAATGAACTTGTTTGAAGAGAATTGTTCATGTAGTTATAAGTACATCATCTCCGGAATGGTGTTCATTATTTAAATATCATATATATCCAGTATATATTTATTTAATAATATTACATAATGTTTGGAGATAATAAATGAAATGTACCGTTCATGGAGACGGTAAGCCGTACATACGCATGAACGCTACTTTCATTTTTTTGTCATATTAATGGACTTTAAAACTAAATTAGACATAGATATATTATAATTACAGTATAATATATATGTTATATAGGTAAAATAAGTTCATTTATTACATTATTTATAAATTCTATGTTTGGCATGAATGAGTCACATCACTTGAGGGGGCGGTAGTCCACACTTCCTCATATGACATTATCGCATTTGCACAACATTCAAAGCATAAAGGTATGTTTTAAAAATAAAATACAGAAGCATATATAGAAAATAAATATAATATATATCATATATAAATATATTTCCATCATAATGGCCACCATAAAATGTGTTAAAAGAATATTGAACAATCATCGTTTTGTGAGGCAGTAATTCGCCACCCACAGAAACAGTATATTCTTTAACCATTAGACGGGGGTGTGTGTAAGTGTAGGTATAATACTTATCATAACAAAATAATAGTATATTGAGGATAACAGTGTTATTATGTGATCAAATAATAAGAATATAGTGGTTAGTGAAGAAGGAAAATAAAAGAATGAAACTTGAGAGAAGACATTACCTCTACATCGGGTAACTCTTTTTGATTTGAGCCAAAGGCTTCCTTGGAAAGACTTCTGCCCAAAGTGAGGCTTCTAGGAGTGAGAGTGGGATGTGGAGAGATAATATGAGTAGAGTTTGGACGAACCAAGGGCTTGAGAGGTGTGGTTATGGGGGTATAGGTGGGGGCCTTTTATAAGAGGGAGGAGGGTCACTTTTGGAAAGTTTTGAAATGTTACTTTATTATAAAATGGTGTTTGGATTTTAAAGGTCCCAAAATGATATATTTCGGGTATAAGGTGATAAGGGTTTGAAATATACTCATAAAATAGGTTTTCTACCAGTGTAAGTCTTAGATTTTACCTTATATTTTCATTTTATTTAAAGCGTTCATTAATGAGGTAATCAATGCATCATCATGGTGTCATAAATAAATTTATATATTTAATGTCTAAAAATTATAAAAAAATACCATGATGTAGGAAATATTTTTAGCTTTCCAATAAATGTTTATAGTCTAAGAGATAATTTTTTTAAACAAAATTAAAATTGTTTTACTTAGGATATACAAACCTTTGTTATATTTCTCTTCTTTTTTAAAAATATTGTCATAAATGTCACTATTACACCCATGTGACTACATGGGCCCTCATGTTTGGTAAAAATCTTTCCATGGTCGGTCATAACTCAAAAAAGAGGATTTGGACACATGTTGGGGTCATTTTATATTATTATGATATTATTTTATTACCCTTAACTACCCGATTACTAATTAATCACGATAATTAAAAATAATTACCATCGTTACTATTCATAATGTCCAAAAACAGAAGAGTCTTAATTAAATAATTTGGAGTTTATGATTCCAAATATCGAATCCATTTTACCAAATTCCAGACTCAGAAATTGCAGTAATTATTTTAAAAATAATTCCCGTTGTCACAACCAAAGATGGGTTTTTAAGAAGTAAAATTTATCAAAAGATTGACTTGTTTTTACATCTAATTGAAAAGTGAAATTACTTCCAATGAAAAAATTGTATTAATTGATAAAAAAATGATTCAATTACACTTTAAAACCAATTAAAAGGACAATCAGACTATATAATTAAATTAGATGAAAAAGCAGTTTTGATGTAAAATGCAGTATTTTTCACTATTCATAAAAAATGAACATTTGTCAGAAAAATACCAAAAATTTATCCAAAGTAAATTTGATATTACAAATTCAAAAATTTTGTACATTTTACCAAATTCAAAACATAGAAGTTTCATTAATTAATTTTATAATTAATTCCCGCCGTCAAAACAAATAGCGTGTTTTTAAGAAACAGTATCTATCCAAAGATTGACACTTGTTTATGTCCAATTTCAAAGTGAAATTAATTACAATGACCACCATTATATTAAATGGTAAAAATATATTCCAAATAAACTTTAAAACTAATTAGAAAGATAATCTAACCATATAAATAAATTAGATTAAAAGGATGTTTTGAATTAAAATACACCATTTTCACTATTCATTAAAAAATGAACTTTATCGAAAAAATAACAAAAATTTACACAAAGTAAGTTTTGATGTCCCTATTCTAAATAAGGATTTTATTTTTTCAAATATAACCTATAAAATTGACCAAAAGTAGTTTTAAAAAGGATTCTCCATCAAAATGCGGTTAATCGACCTTTTAAAGAACATTAGAATATTATGCTTAAAATCCAATTATTTTCTTATTTTAAGCCTCTAACTATTATTGGATAAATGTAAAAATATTTAACAAACATATATAATCATTTTATAGTCAGTTCTGTTTATTACCACCATTACAACGACAAGGTATTAACTACCATTTAAAATAATATTATTATATTATTAGTGTGCAACGTAAGATTTCAAAGAAACTAGTTGTTGCGTATTGTTATGCCATAAAACATAGAATTCAATTTAAAGTAATATTAAACTTTTATTCAATTTTTTTTATAAATATGAAAATTTCATATTCTTTATTTACATGGGATGTTATATATACGTTTTGAGGATGAGATCCAGTACGCTATCAAAACTCAGGTGAATTTCTGTCACCTTCCAACCTTTTTTGTGATTGTTTCTCAGAACCTTATCACTGAGCGTAACCTGAGGGACGATATGAGTAATTTGTTTAAAGGATCAGTGCCGCATCAGGATAGTAGTTCTACCAGTGGAAAAAAAACATTCTCTTGAGGTTTCTCATCAAGGAAATGGTAGCCAGAGTATCTAGTTTGATAGCTCAGTGGTGTGTCATCAGTATGGAAGACTAGGGCATAAGAAATCCCAATTTGACAAAGACCCTATGAAGTGTCAGGATTGTGGTTGTATGGGTCATCTTCAGTGATTTTGCAGGACCTTTATACCATCTTTAAGTGGAAAATTATTTTCATCCTATCCACCTATAGGAGCGAGTTCTTTTGTGCCGCGTTAGGTGGGGAGTTGGAATAGCACCGACAAGTCTGGCCGAGCAGGAGGTTGTGGCAGTGGTAATCTGACCCCTATTCACCAGCATCACCAATATAGTAGTCATGATCATGGTAGTCCATCTATTTCATAGTGTCATGGATCAGGTCATTTTCATGATTTATAGCTGATACTTGAGGATCATGTTGCATGACCATATACAGTACGAGTTACTATCCTAGTAGCCTCTACTATTGTCTTTGTTTTGTTTGATACAAGTCCTTAAAACTCTTTTATTTCTGTATCTATTGTGGAAAGTATCAGAATAGAGATACATCATCACTATGGTGTAATGTCCTTCGATGCAATGTTGGGAATAAAGATGGAGGGAATACAGTAGTGCATGGACTGTCCCCTTGAGGTAGGCTTTTACCCTTTCTTGTAGAATCTTTATGTTCTCAAGATGACGAGATTATATGTCATTATCAGGATGGAATGGTTAGTCCACAATCACACCTTTTTATACTACTATCACCACAAGGTTTCTTTTACATCACCATAAGACATCAGTTATCTTTTCAAGGGTGAGTGGGATGTCCATGTTGGGAGAGATGGACCGAAGAATCATGAGTTAAGTGAAGTGACTGGCCAGATTTCAAATCTTTTCATAGAGGATCAGGGTTTGCTTTAATTTGATTTCCCTCCAGTAGATGATTGTTTGAGTGAAGTCTTTCTTGATTACTTTTATAGATTACGTCCTAATATAGAGGTAGAGTTTACAATAGAGCTTGTTTCAAGAGCAGCACCAGTGTCCATTACTCCAAAGAAGATGACACCTACTGAGCTTCACAAGCTCAAGCAATAGATATAGGACCTAGAGGCCAAAGGATTTATACAACCTAGTACATCCTCTTGGGATTATCTCATGCTTTTCTCCAAGAAGTCAGATCAAACCTTACATCTCTGCGTGTATTACATAAGGTTGAACCAGCTTATGGTCAAGAACCAATATCTTTTTCCTCGAATAGATTATCTCTTTAACCATATTCGAGGAGAAAATGTGTTCTATAAGATCGACCTAATATCGGGTTATAATCAGGTGAAAGTCATACCATCATACATACCTCATACAACTTTTCGTAGCAGGTATAGTCAGTATGAATATCTTTTTATATCATTCGGTCTTATGGACATGCGTTCCATTTTCATGGCTTTGATGAATAAGGTTTTCAACCACTATTTGGAATCCTTTGTTGTGGTCTTTTTGGACGACATCTTGGTGTATTCATGCACTCGTAATGACCATGACAAAAATCTTGAGATCATTCTGAGTACAATGAGAGAGCATAATATTTATGCCAATCGTTTTAAGTGCTACTTCTGGATCAATAAGATCCACTACTTTAGTCATACTATTTTAGAATTACGAGTATCTATTGACCCTGAAAAGGATAGTGTTGTAGTTTCCTTGGAGAATCCCAAAAAAATGTTTGATATCAGAATTTTCTTAGGGATTTCTTGATATTATAGTAATTTTATATAGGAATTTTCTCATCTTTCTTCACCTCTTACTGGTATTACAAAGAAGTGTGTCAAGTTCACATTTTCAGAAGCATGTGAGAAATACTTTCATGAGATGAAAGGGATTCTTGTATATGCACCTATTATAATTCCTCCAGAACCTAGAAAAGGTTATATCATCTTCTACGATGCATCAGGAATTAGACTAGGAGGAGTTTTTATGTAGGAATACAAAGTCTTTGCGTACGGATCTTGACAGTTGAGGCCTCACAAGAGAAAATACCAAACACATGACCTTGAGCTAGCAGTAGTTTTCCATGCCTTACGTTGCTGGAGACACTATCAATTGGGTGAGTTCTTTATGGTGTACACGTATCACAAGATCATAAAATATATCTTTTTTTGGCATGACTTGAACCTTAGACAATGGATATGGGTTGAATATCTACAATCCTTTGATTTTGAGCTTGCCTATATGACTGTAAAGGTAAATGTGGTCACTGATGCACTGAGTTGGAAAACTCAAACATAGGCCATACATGAAGCTAGTGATAAATGGAAGATAATGACCCTCTTTTCTGAATTTTATAGGGAGTTTCAAGATAGCTACAAAAGTCTTTCCTCTCAGACTTAACAATTATCTCTTACCTCCTTAAGAAGGTGATGAGTATGTAGTTTTCAAATCCTGAAGGTTTGGTTCTTTGTGAGAGTATGTCAGGAGATAAACCACCTCCAAATTGGTATGTGGGAAGAAATGATGTCCTGGGTCCATGTGGACGTATCTGGGTTCTTGCAGATATGAGAGTAGAGTTAATAAAAGATTCCCACACATATCATTGGGTAGTTCATCCAGGAATCTTGATGATGTATCGAGATATGTGACAACAGTATTGGTGGCTTGGAATGAAACATCAGATTATAGGCTTCATTAGTAGGTGTTCTACCTATCAGCAGGTGAAGGAAGAGCACCAAATACCTGTAGGCTTGTTATAGCTACTTCCAGTATTAAAATAGAAATGTTAAGATGTTGCTATGTATTTCATAGTCATCTTACCTAGGTAGATGAGTGGTAGAGATTATATATGGGTAGTCATTGATCAAATAATGAAATCATCCCACTCCATTCCTATAAATTATACTTTCTCAGTTGATGAGTGGGGAAGGCTATATGCCCGTGAGATCATATGACTACACAGGGTTCCACTCACTATCGTTTCTGAGAGGGATGCTCATTTCACTTTATTATTTTGGCATGGTTTGTAGAAATCTATGGGGACTTAAAGTGATTCTAACTACCTTTATGTGATCCATATAAATCATATATCATAATAATTTTTCCATAATTTTAACCCCTGATAAGGGAATATGGTTTTCATTCTTGGATTTTCACAAATAATAAAGTATATTTATATATAATTGAATACACTTGAATAAATACATGGGTACTCAAAACATAAAATAATGGCATGAAAATTCAAGCATAATAGGTATATATAATGGTTTATAAAGTGGGATTAATGAGATTTAAATGTAGTATGTCATTAATAGGGAACTAGTTAGATAGTAAAGGAATGATTATGATATTGGAAACATTATCAATTGAAAATAAAATGTCTTTTTATAATGTAAGCACTTGAATAAAAGGGGAGATGAAATATGTAGCATGAAATTAAATTGGATAGTTCTTTAAACCCATTTAATTACCTGAATAAGGTAAATGAAATTAAATAGGTAGTAATCACACCATATCAAATATTTTTATTGTTCATAATAATAAATATTCTTCTTGAAATTATAGTTAAGATAAAGAACACCATTATAACATTAGAAACTTTTGAATCAAAACCCCTTGAAATATATGATTTAAAATAAAACATTAAATATCATGAATGATGGGAGGATCTTGATATAAAAATATTAAATATATAGTAGATACCCCATTCTAAATAAATCATCGTGTATAATAATAAATATGTATCAAGGTGTAAAATTTTGATAAAATAACCCCTTTCTATTTATCCCGATTTCCTTTACCACACTCTATCCCACTATATGACAAACATAACTATCACAATATATTATATAAGAACCTAATTCATAACTATTACCCTTTACTCTCAACATTTATAATAATTATTTATTTGTATTTTAATTATTCATTATATATTTTTAATATCATTTTTGGGAAATATTGATCATTTTTACTAGTTTTATGATATATCTGTCTTTATTTTTTCTTTGTTAAAATTTTATCATTAGAATATCAATCATGGTTTTAAGTACCTGGAATTTTTTTCTCTATAATGAAAAAATTATTTATCTTGTTCTCCAACTTGTTTTGAGTTCATCAATGTTTGGCTAAAGTCTTATGGTCTTCGAGGAGCTTGTAGAAGGTTAAATGGGAGTTTTTGTGACTTCTATACAAAATCAAAAGGTGATATGTTGTAGCATATTGGACCACACCATAGAGAGGTCAGTTTGAAAATGGTGGATATGGTTATACCATAATGGTATGTTGGAATAATGGTTTCACTTCCTAGCCAAAGGTTTCTCCATGGTGTCGATGGTGATGTGGGTTTACAACATAGATTACACCATAGAGGGGTATTGGGGAAAGATTCACCATGGTACCTTAGGAAATTCCATAGAATCCTTTCTAAACCAATTATAGATTGTGGGGGTAGAAACTATGTTTTTTGAGAGTTATGGTTTTTAAATAATTTTTTTCAAATTGATTCAGGGAAGAAATTTCTGAATTCAAGGGGGAAATCATGATTCTTAAATGATCATATTCTCATGTAGGATAGATCATGAAATATTTCCTATAGATAAACGTTTTTTCCCATTCTAAATAAATAAATAGCTTCAAAGGGATCTAGGAGTGACTCCACATCACATTACATGGATTTATGACACAACAACCCATGAATCAGTGCGATTCTACATCGTAGTCTCCCTCACTTCCCCATGGTGGTTTTTTCTCTAGTTATATATAAACGATAGTGAATTATCCTATGACCATGGTGTTTTTTCGACATAGATTCTATGCTTTATCTATCAGTCCAATAATGTGTTGGTCTTCTACCAGTCCACCCCTACATTGTAGTGGTATACCTATCAATGTGGTGGTGGATTTCTTTATGCTTCTATAAATAATCCACCTTCTTACACCATAGAGCCTCCCAAATTTCTTTAAAGCCTCTAAACCTTTATTAAGGTTTTCTAATGTCCAAACTTTGGTAATAATTAGTTCTAAAATAATTATTGTTTCTCATTTCATTACTAAAAAATACTTGTTCGCTCTGTTTGGAAATAATTCTTGGAGTTATTCAATTGTGATTGTGTTTAAGTTGGTGTAAGAACATGGTTTGGGTGATGATGCCTTTGATGAACATTGATGTTGATATGGAAATCTAGGAGGAAGGAATTTCCTCACCTTATTTTCATATCGTTAATATATGTTTCCATATTATAATTTTTCCTAGCATAATTAATGATCATTATTGGTTGTGATTTCATGCGAATGAGTTTATAGACCATGAGAGTTGTTATGATATTGCTTCCATGATACTTTTTATAATTGAATTATTTCATGTTTTATGTTTATTAATACATTGAATTGGTTATGTTATTTATATCATGATTTCATTTTTGTTATCATGCGTTACCCTGTGATGTGTGTTTCCATTTCCATAGAGGATGTGTTTATACTTGAGGTATGTGGACCATTGTGAAATGTCCATCCCTTAGATTGAGAGTATGCTTGACCTGAGACACTATCGAAAAGGGACCTAATAACATTATAGAGATATAAGAACTCCATGGTTACCGTGATGTGGATGTGATTGAGGTTGCATTGTTATATGAATTTCTTTGTGCTTGAGGTATCCTGGTGACTACCGAGTAACATTTTACTCATGAAAAGAGGATTTTAGGCAGCATGGAACATTTGATGACTATTGTACACTTGGTATCATGTATGCACAATGCCATAAGTATATTGATCTCATGATTCACTATCTTATGTCTAGTTTTGGATATTATTGACACTTCTCTATATCGTTCGGGAATGGATTTGAATATGGTACGGTCAGTGGTTTTTGGAAGCTTAGTAAGTGCACAACTGCTTAGTTTTAGATTGTGTGTCTATGATCATTATGAATTTATTATTCTTTTGGAATAAAATTTTCATACATGATATCTCTTGGTTGAGGATGCATTTGTTGTTTTGTACAGAGTCTTGTACTCGCACACTACTCAGTAATTTTGATACACTTGTAGATTTCATGGTTAGGGATATAAAAAAGGGAAAGGGAACTATAGTGGAAGGTTTAATATAGGAGTGTATAGATGAACCAGGGCTAGAAAATTTATAGAGGACCCAATATTGTTTATTTATTTATGTATTTATTTATTTGCTACTTATTCTCTTCACATAATTTCCAGTTTAGGAGAAACCATTAGAGTATGAAATGTGCGTCGTCCCTTTAGTTTTTACATGATTACAATGATTATTTTTTTATTATATTTATTATGATCTATTATGAATCCTATGAAATGATACAAAGGATCTAGTCACCCCACTAATGAACTCAAATCCACAATGCTAATTAAGAGCCTCTTACGTATAAGGAGGATCAAATGAGGTTAGGTAACAGTTTTTATTGGACCCAGTAGTTTGGATAGGAGAGTTATGGAATAGTATCGGGGAATTTGGAATCAATAACTTAATTCTTATATTTTACTTGATTTTTGATAGGGAATATAGAAGATAGGATTCAGAACTATGAGAGTTCTAGGTCAGTAATACACAAGGGACCTCTAAGTTTCCCAAAAGTGATAAATTATGTTCTATTTTTATAGTTTATTAAATTCATATTGGGTGATGCACATGATGTTTCTATGTAATTTATGTTATTGTAGGTGTGTTCGTGCAGCATGATGAGGAACATAGGTCCAGACTAAATGTATACACCTGTTTTTGTGTTTCATTGTATTTCATTTGTAAAATTCCTTTATTTGTACTATCTTTTTTGGATAGTTTATCCCTCTATTATATATCTGTATTGGCATGTTATAGTGATGTATCTCTGTTGGAATATAATTAAATGAACTAATCATGATTTTGTGTTAATATATATATGATTCCTATGACTAATGTGCAGGAAACAATTATAGGGTTTGTGCTAAAAGGGTATAACTTGGGTTGAGGGTAAAATCCTAAAAAATAGTGTCTGATCCCCTATAATGGTCTGGACCTATTCAATTCCCTATTATTCATTCTGTCTCTGAAGAAGATGAGTTTAATATTTTTTTAGGTCAACCAGCGAAGAAGGATACTCCTAAGAACATCCCTACACCTTCCCTAGTTGTGTAATAAGTGGTCCCATTCTATATGCCACTGAGATCAAGAGTATATTATGCCAAATATTTCAATCTCTAGCACCATCCAACATTTTAGGACACTGGTAGACCATAGGATATCGAGGAATGGGTGGACATCAAAGTGGGTATCTTTAATATTACCGGGACCTCATTGGTTAGGAAGGTGAAATTGAAAGTGTTTATGTGTAAGGACCTACCAAGAATTGGTGGAGAGTTATGGGTCAGGATGAATTATGTGAGGGACTCTCATGAGAGGTTTACAAGGAATTGTTTTTTTAAAAGGTCTCTATGGCAATTCTAAAGCTCAACTGGGTATAGGATTTTAAGGAATAGTGGAAAGGATCTATGATTGTATCTGTCTACTCTACATGTTTTAATGAGATTATTCACTTTTACATGCTTTTATCTAGCAATAAGAATCAGAAGTACAAGAATTTCAACATTGGACTTTAATCTAACATTAGAAAAATGGTCTGAAGTTTTGATCTAGCATCTTACCTTAAGGTGTTGATAAATTCATTGATTATAAATAAGATCATGGAGTATTTTCAGGTAGCTGGTATTCACATAACCTTTAGCGTTAAGTCGAGTTGACCTCTCGAAATCTCCTTGATAACATCTTTGGATGGAAAAAAGATGAAGTTAATGGATGTGTGATAGAGTAGTGTTACAAAAGTGGAATAGAGCTTGGGTTCTTCAGCACCTTCTAGAGATGACCTGGTGTACTTCAACTACAAGAATTTCATATACTATGGTATGGTATGTTAACTATCATAGAACCAATGATGGTTGTATGGAAACATAGAAAATATTCAGTAGGTTTGTCCTAGAGTTTTGGGTAGGAGATGGAGGTATACACGACTGAGGAATCATATATCATGTCAGGGTTCTCAATAGTGGACCTAGACTAGTCATGCACCTTGAGGATAGGTCCATAGAGTTGAGACAATCTAGGTATATGTTTTTGATCGAACATTAGTTGATGGTGGAGAATAGGAATATACTGGTTGAGGTATTGTATGGAATATTTCCAGTTTATCTGCTTCCCTATTTGATACTGGTGCTTCCCATCCCTTCATATGTCCACAACTAGCTTTTATATATGACCTACCAGCCATGTTATCCTCTGAGTTAGTCTCCATTAATAAACCATTGGGAATATAAGTGGACAATCTATATTTATTCTTATAGTGTCCCATAGTTTTCATTGGTTATAGAAATATTTGGGAATTCATGATTTTGGAGATGGAGACTTTCAATGTGATTCTATACATGGTTTGGTTTATCAGCTTCCATGTTCACATTGATTATTATCATAGATAGTTATTTTTTACCTAACCAATGTGGGAGAGATATGTGATTATTGGAGAAGGAAAATATGTAGTAGGTAAAGTTGTACAAGACTTGAGTCAACTCAAGTGGATCACACCACAATTGGTGGGCATGGATCTTTTTGAAGGTTTAGTGATAACCCACTTATATCTCTCTTCATTCATGTATCTCTATTAGTAAATCTTCCTAGATGACTTCATAGAACTTCCCCTTTATTGAGGATTTTTTTTAGATTGATCTCATGGCCGGTACAAAACCCATTTTGATACCCCCTTATCATATCATGCCAACCGAGCTAAAATAGATCAATGTATAACTCTAGGACATAGAGAATAAGAGATTTATAAGGCTGATTAATTTACCATAAGGTGCATCTATGTTGTTACCCAAGAATATAGATGATAGTTTTTCACTCTGCATTTATTATTAGAAGCTAGTCTAGGTGACAGTGAAGAACTAATATCCCTTACCCAGAATAGCTAACCTTTTTTTATCTATTATGAGGAACTTGGTGGTTCTCTATGATTGATATTTGGTTAGGCTATCACCAGTTGCAAGGTAGATATGAGGATATTCTAAATATTGTGTTTTGTATTTGGTATATATTGTATGAGTACTTGGTGATGTATTCCAGAATAATGAACACACCAACAATGTTCATGTCTCTCATGGATATGAAATTCCACCCATACTGGTACTCGGTCATCATGTTGATGATCGATGACAACCTCATCTACTCACAAAAAAAATATGCATGTCAAACATATTCATATAGTCTGGAGTATGATTTGATCACATTGGGTGTATGCAAAGATGTCAAACTAATATTTTTGGACATGGGAGGTGATGTTCCTATGACTTTTGGTATCTGAGATGGGTTTACACAAGGTCCTAGTGAAGGTTGAGGTTGTCATGTCCTGAAAACGCACCATAAACATGTTCAAGAATATTATATTTATATATCAAGGAGGATATTTATGGTTTATTATTATTTTCTTCTCCCAACCATTAGCACCCATGAAATAAATAATAAAGAAAGTAGTGAAGTTTTAGCGGTCATATTAGCTTGAGGAGTTGTTCCTTGAGAAAAATAGAACATTAAAAATAGTTCAAATAATAATACTCTTCAAGTATGGGATTGATTATACAATTTATCATGATTCATCATGCATTAGTTTAGGACACATACTGATATAGGGATAGAAGTTAATAGTATATGGTTCTCATCATCTACAACACCATGAGTGGAACTACCCTACATGACTTCATATTGGGATTTTTGGTTCATGCTATAAAGTGATGGGGACATTACCTCTATGGTGAGAGATTTTTTGTCTACATAGAACACAAGTGACTTAAATACATCTTAACATAGAGATACATGAATCTAAGTTAGTGATTTTATGTTATTTATCTATAGAAATTCAACTTTGAGGTAATGTATGAACCTGATAAAGGTAATTTCATTGTGGATACTCTTAGTCATAAGATAAAGGTTGATAAAGACCTCGAAGAGTGAAATTATGAAGATAAATGTATCTTGATGAAACTATTTTCTAACTAGAGGTTGGATGCTTTGGAATACCAGATTTTAATGGTTTTCCCCTTTAGTGATCACATCCTCACTTGTGGACCGAGTGAATATTAGTCACGAGTAAGACCTATAGTATTATTCGATGACAGAACAAATAATGGGAGTTGATATGATACCTAGGTGGTAATTGATTGATGATTATGTTATCATGATATATGGTAGATTATTAGTCCCTTCTTGTACCATAGGAGAGATGATGAAGGATTATTATACCTCTATATGGGAAGTACATCCGGGAGAAATGAATATGTACCACAACTTCTGTTGATAGTTTTGGTGGACAGGGATAAAGAGGGACATTGTTGGGTTTATCTCTTGATGCCTTACCTATTAGAGGGTGAAGTTTGAGCTATATTATCCTTGTGAATTTATCTAGTAACTCCTATTTCCCATGTTAATGTTGGTGTATTCCATGATGTAATTTTTGATGGGGTTACTTGGGACCTTGAGGATTTGTGAAACTATCTCAATGATTTTTTATCAGCTGATGAAAATTTCACACTTTTCAATGATTAGGGAGAGATATTCAATTGATGATTTGTGAATTATTCATGTACATGAGATCATACAATCAAATGGTGCACCCATGATAATTGTTTCAAATATATATGCATGTTTTACATCTTGGTTTTGGAATGGGTTGAAAAAGGCCTTAGAGAATGAGCTTATATTGAGAAAAACATACTATCCTTAGATGAAAAAATATAAGTGAAATATATGCATAATGGAAGATATTATTTGAGATTATGTACTTGAATTAAGTGGATCTTGGGATGATAATCTATCCTAGTTGAATTCACATACAATAAAAGTTAGTAGTCTTTGATTCAGATGACACCTTACATGTATATTTACAGGAGGTCATGCAATTCACCACTCTTTTGGCATGAGGTGGGTGAGGAAATAGTTGTGGGAATTAGTTTTATTTAAGAGACCTTCAAAAGAGTGAATCTGATTAGTAATAAGTTAATAACTTATCATATTATACAAAGATCATATGCTGACCATAGTTGGAAACCATTTGTTTTTTTGTAGGAATTAATGTTTTAATGATAGTGACTCCTTGATTAGGGCACTGACATACGATGGAGAAAATTAATATTGAACCATGTTTTGTGGGACCCTTTGATATAAATTATTGGGTTTATACAATGGAATACTATCTTAACCTTTCTATACATTATTGAGTCATGCATGATGTGTTATAAGTTTCATAACATCAAGGGTACATAACCTAGCCTACAAATATTATACACTGCAAGGATGCTGTGTTGGAAAAAAAATACAACTTATGGGGAGTTTCTAGTGAGGATTATATACCATAGTGGGAAATTATTCTTAGGCGACATGGTGCCACTTATCTGGATTATTTTGTAGCATAGACAGATACCATAAGAGATTTAGGAGGGAGAGGCTAAATTTCATTCTCCGTGGCATAATTCATTTAATAAGGAACCATATAGATTCTTATTCCGGATGAGAAGTATTTAGATAAGGTGAATTTTATAACCCTAAATTTTTGAATCCTTAATGAAAGTATTAATTCTCTTCTTCTACTCATTTTTTGAGTTAATCCATGTTTAGGTAAAGGCTTATGTGTGTTTAGGAGCTTGTGGAATGTTAAATGTATTTTTTTACATTTCTTACAAAGAAAGAGGTCATACACTTTAATTCAAAAGACCATGTCATAGATGAGTCGTCTATTCCTTGGTGGATATGGTTTTAATGTAGTGGTATTATGGAATAGGGGCTGTTATTTATATATATATATTCTATGCCACTATGTTGATGGTGAAGTATGGTTACACCGTAGATACCATAATGGAGGGATGTGGGGAGAATGCACCATGTGGCTTTAGACCATACTGAAGAAACCTTTCCACCTCGATTAAAAATTATTGTTCAGTCGCTATGGTATTACAGTGTTATGGTTTTTAATGGATTTATTTTGGAATAAATTAATAGATGATGTTTTAGAATTCAAGAGGGGAATTCATGAGATGTAAACAAGGGATTTATCCTAATGGTTGGATCCCAAAAAATCACAATATAAATACAATTTTTACATTCCTTGTTCTTCATAATTTAAGAACTCTGAAGGGTTTCAAGATTGATTCCATGCAACAATAATTATATTTACAAAATAGTAGCTTTAAAATCATCTTGGTTCCACATCACATTTTTCTTAACTCCATTATAGAGTCTCCACTGTAAATATTTCCATTATATAGTTTGTCATCCTACACCCATGGTATTTAGTTGATAGAGATTCCACATTATAACCATCATTCGAATTCCATGGTAGTCTTCTCCCAGTGCACCCATGAATTGTGTGGTATATTCTACACAATGATGGTGTTTTCTTGTACCCTCCACACCACAACTACTATCTTGCACCATGAATCCTCCTAGATTTATATAAAGCCTTCAAATAGGGCTTGATGATTTTCAATGGATGGCCTTGGGTTACAATTGGTTATATAATTTTCCTTGTTTCTCCTTTCCTTACTCAATAACCCTTTACATATTATATTGGAACCAATTCTAGGAGTCCTTGGCTTGTGATTATGTTCTAGTTAGTGTATAGAAATTATTTAGGTGATGAAGTTTATGATGGACCTTGATGTTGGAATTGACTACCATGATGTTATAAGTTCCCCATATTCTTAAGATCTCATTTACATATGTTACCATATTATAATTTTTTTTCATAATTATTGAGTATTATTATTTGTGATCATATGTGGATGAGTGTGTATTCTATGAGACCTTTTATAATATTGTTTCTATGAGAATCATTAGAATAACTAGATTCTATGTTTTGTATTCCATTATTGTGTTAGTGATATTATTTGTCTCATGATTTCATATTTTTTGTCATGAAGTACCCTATTATGTGTGTTACCATTGCCTTGGTGGTTGTGTTGGTGACTGATATTGGTGGACCATCATGTGATGAGTCTATATTAGATGGGAAGTGTTCTTGGCACCCGACACTGGTGATGTGGGACCAATTCATAGGATAGATCTATGAGGATTCCAAAATGATTATACTCTGGATTTTTTTGAGGATCATTGGTTATATCAAGTACCACGTCCTCCAAGTGTCTTGGTTACTATTGAGTAACATGTTACTCATGACTAGAAGACTTTTGTTAGCATGAAACACTTGATGACTAGATCATTCCAAGTATCATGTATGCATGACACTATGAGAAAGTCATACTCCTGATTCATTAGCTTGTGGATACACGGGGTTATTATTAACTCCTTTATTTATTCGATCAACATAGTGATGAATTAGGTACCTTTATGGATTTGCAGAGACTTGGTTAGTGTATGAACACTCAGTTTTAAATTTTTTGTTTATACTCGTTACAAATTTATTATTATTAGGGAATATAGTTGTTATACATTAAAACTCAAGGTTTATGATGCATTGGAAATGTCCTATTGAGTATTGTACTCACACCCTACTTAGAAAATTTGTTAAACTTGTAGATTTCATTATTTTAGATCTAGTGAAGGGAAAAGGTCCCTATAGTGGATGGTTGAGTAGAAGAGGAAAAATTTAAAGTGGATAGGTAAAAGTGGGAACCCATTACATGGAAGAGGAACATATTCCTGAAAGAAACATGGACCAAAGGACCTAACATGGACCTTAATGTATGGATTGGATAAAATGTCAATACAATCTTTCAAAGGTCTCATATACCCCCACTTTCTTGAAAATGAAATAGTGAGATCAATCAGCAAAGATTTATCGCCCCTATCCAAGATGTTGTTCCATGTGGGTCCAACACAACATGACAGAGCATCCCCTCCAACCTGCACAAACATGTTTGGAAGGAGGATCAAATGATAGGTAGCACTACAACAAAACCATTTAAATTACAATGACATTTACCAAATAAAAATCATATATTATTTAAAAATTTACTCTATATTTAACCCAAAAATGTATTATCCACTATAAGTCACACACTAGAAAATATATATCATAATTATATGAATTATATAAACATCACAAAAACTAAAATGAATAACTTTTTCCTTAAATAAACAATAAATTTCAAGGAAAACAATGCTAACGAACTCATTTTTAAAAAAAATCAATCAACCCATTCTTACCTCAATATCTTGCATAAATAAAACCTAAGATCTATCCATAACCTAATAACGTGTCCTATATTTATCCCCGAAAAATATAACCTTATAATTATATCACTTTCCAATGTTAGTGATACCATTGAATATATTTTTCCATACCATTAAATAAAAACTACTAAATAAAAATCGATAGACGTTTCACATAATTCTCATAACATTTAGAAATTCAACAATTTCATCGATATATATCACTCAATAATGAGAATAACTATGAGTTTCGGGATTTAATTTATTTTCTAATATCAACCTCACTACCTTAGGTTAGATTATAAGATTCAAATTTTCCATCATAACAATAATATGATAATATTAGTAAGCATTTATGTATTCCCCCTTATTCAGTTATGATTTCAATGATACTATTTCAACAAAATACTAAAACCCAAAATGGTTTTCAAGAATATTATGGTAAATGATCATGGGAATATAAGAACATAATTATATGATTTCTTATCCAAATATACCTTCATTTCATCCTTTTATACTTTAAATTTAATATCCATTTCTTTAGGTTTGGTTCTTTTTTAATTCTTATCCTAATCCTAAAAATAACTTTCAAACAATTATAATGTACTTTGATAAAATATTCTAAGATAGAAAATAATTGAAATATATTCTCTCGATGTTTATCTTACCCATTATACTTAAAAGTACATATGAATTAATATATAACATAACTTATGATTCTTTATGTTTTAACAGATTTTAACTATATTCATTCCATATTAGGTATTCTAAAATTAATATTTCCCAATCCTTTATAGTGGTTCATAAAGAGAATCTAAATTAACTAAATCATATCCCCTAGTACTTTCAAACTAGGGTTTAAGTTAGGCCTCTTTGTCATGTAGTTGGTGATGATTTAGCTAATACCCAACACATCCTTTTTAGGGTTACTAATCCTAGGCACATAATTGTTAGAGCCTTCATCCACTTGTATTATCAGAACGAGGATGTCATTTCTAGGAAAACACCTAATATCTGATTTACCAAAATTTTAGGATGTTATCCTATAATTGGTCTTATCTCTTATACTTAACCATATATTTTTCAATAAATTTATCTTTTTATATTACCAAAAAACACAAATGAAATCTGAAAATAACTAAGAACTCATTGGATGCCAACTATGGAGGAACAAAAATATATTCGTAATTTGGTGCTCAGAATACATAATATTACAAAATGGATTTGATACCTAGTGATATGATGCAAAAACATATTTCCAAAATTTTGTATTATTATTACATCTCACAATAATATCACATATCTTAGAGAAACTTTTGGTTTAGATTCTTTGAGTAATAGTTACAAATGAAACATATTTTTATAAAACTATTGAACATTTATATACAACCAAATCATGTGATTCTCCCTTATATATATTGAATATATTAGACGAATCTTCATTACCTGAGGTATGAAAATATAGGAAAGTGGTGAGATAAAATTCTAAGAATTGGGAAATAACTCATAAACATGTAATAATGGGTTAGATCATAATCATTAGAGAAACCACAACTAGAGAGAAATTTATTATTAAAAATAACATAGAATAATAAATCTTTTCACATATCAGGATAGAAGGGTATGTGACCTGAAATTAAAAAATTAATACCATAGAAAAATGGTGTAGAACAAAGATATAATTAACATGATCCATAGAGTATAATCATAAAAATATGAAATTGATATTTATAATTCACCAGAAATATATAATAATAAAGAATATAGAAATAAACATGGGAATAGAAATCATAAAATTATGGAGAGGGAATTTCTACCCTCTTCCCATAACAAGGTTTAACATGAATCATTGACCTATTCCTATAGTAGAGTAGGAATCACTACATAATTACTTTAATCATAATAGATAAGAAATCACCACACAATTTTTATAAACATAGTAGTGGATGATTCACAATCTAATTCCCTAAAATAGACGGAAGTATGCATCACATCCTAATTACAATAAACATAGTGTAGTGGTTATCACTTCCTGATTCTCATAGTAATCTCAAAAGATATAAATCATTAACCATTATATAGAAGGGATTTAAAAACCTAAACCTTTTTAGGTAATTTTTAAAACCAAACATTTTCAATGATTTTTTGACCCAAACATTAAATCCCCCAAACATACATGTTTTAATTTAAAATAATCATTCATCACTTCATAAAAAACGTATATAAAGTGAAATGGATTTCATAACAATTAAATATGGTATCACCAAAATTGACCTCTAGAATGTAAATAGTTGATACCAAAAATTATATCACCCCAAAATAGTATTTCATAGGAACATTTAGAAGGATATTAAAAAAAATTAATTTCCCTAGAAATAAATACTTTATAGATAAGCAGTAAAATGGTGGTGAAATCATAAAAGTGTTTATAAAATATGATTTTATATTTGGAAAAAAGAATATGTTATGGTCACATTAATTATTTTTAAAAATATAAGATAATTTGTTTTATAGAACATTTATTTTAAAAGACCATTCAATAGTTGATCTGTGAAAAAGGAAAAAAGTTTAAAAAAATTTTAAGAGAAAAAACAATGATAACTTTCACTTTTAAAAATAAAATTCAATAATGGAGTCTTGAAAATGAAATAGAGGTTTCAAAAAATCGAATTGATTTTTTTGGAAACATTTACTTTTGAAAATAAAACACCAATAAATAATATTTGATAAAATCACAATGTTTTCAAAATGTGAATGTAATGATTTGTAAAAAATGAACTTTTGAAAAATAATATTTGATATTATATCATTGAAATGAAAAATGTTAATTAAATTTTTTTGAGTGAATGATAATAAATTTGATTTTTAGAGGAAGGAAAAATACATTGAAATAATGTTGTTGAAAAAAATAGAAAAATGAATAAAAAACATCCTATTTAAAAGAGGAAAAAATAAATATTAAGTTCACATGTGATGAAGCATGATTATATTTAAAAATATAATGGAGAAAACTTATGGTAAGAGAAAACATGGACAGAGAGGAGAAACCATTATTAAAGAGGATGGTAATTAATCTTAACAATTCTATAATTATGAGAGAGATATTATACATGGAAGAATATTTCTATTTAAAATCCAATTTCATTGAGATATGGGAAAAAATATATAGTGAAATATACTATTATATAGGAATAAATTAATATTTTAAGAAAGAAAATTAAGAAAAGGAATTTTAAATCAACAAAGTTAAGAAAATAATGGACCATTCGACCAAACTGTCATTTGAATAAAAAAACAAAAAATATATTCATATTCAACACCCATTTAAAATAAATTAATTAGGTTCTAATTAAAACATATGAATAATTTATGGAGAAAAATAATAAATATGTATGAAGAAATTAAATTTGGGATAAAGATCCCCCTTATGACTTTATAAACATTAAATCCAAACCCCTTAAAAGTTATAATTTACAATAAAAAAATTAAATATCATGAGTGATGATCCGATCATGATAAAAAAATATTAAAGGGTAAGTATATAAACCATTAAAAATAAAAAATGGTGTTTAATAAGAAATATGCCTCAGGGGACCTAAATCTGAGACATGAAACCCTTAACTTTTATCTTTATTTCCTCAAACACATTCTATAATCCTATGTAACAAACTTAAATATTTAAATAAATTATTTCAAAAAATAATTCATAAATTCTTCCTATTATACTCCTCATTTATAATCAATCATTATATATATATATATATTAATTTATTATTATTTATTTGCAATATTTAGTGTGAGTAATATCGATCATTTTGAAGTAGTTTTATGATAATGTTGTTGGTATACATTCTTCACCAAAAGTTCATGATTAATATATAATAACATATAATATAATTTATTCTTTATAATTATTTATAATTATATAATTTCATTCTATGGAATTTTTAATTATGACCGTTGAAGATGAACTCGGTGATGATAAGGTTTCAATGTTTTTTAATAAACGAGCAATGATATCTTATGAAATGAGATTAATATTATTATTACAATTATAATAAAATAATAAGAAAAATTATTTAGTAATTTATATCATATATTACTGGTAGTAATTTTCTCATATATTTCCATGATATTTTTTTATAGAATTGTTTATATGGGTGGTCAAACCGAACGAGACAAGAACATACCATAATTAATGGACGATTATGAATAAAAATGATATATTATAGAAATAGAATTATTATTAAATAAGAATAAGGATCTTATTTGGAATATTTTAAGGTGTTTAATATGATTTTAATAGGGTTTAATAATTAATAAGTAGTTTAGAAGAAAAATGAGATATGTTAATTCATTGTGATGGTTGCCGACACAATACAGTTAACGTTTTCCTTTCTAGAAGAATGAGATGGAAAGAAAGTAGATTGTAATTTTTCTATTAATATTAATAATTATATTCTATATGTGAAATTTATTATTCAATTTTACCCATATAATTTATGAATACATACGATAGAGAAAAATAGAAGTTGTCTCTTAGTGGGGGCGGTAGTCCGAACAATAAAAGGGTGATGGTTTCATTTTTCATATTAAAAAAGCTGAAAAGTTATTAATACTCATTCCATTTGAATTAAGAAAAATGTTTTATAAAGACAATACTAATTATATATTAAATAAATAGAAAATTATAATTGAAAAATTAAGACATACTAGGAAAGAAGTTTGGAAAAATCAGTACTCACGTTGAAATATTTGTATTTACCTTAGAGGATTCCTTGGAAATAGAGGTATTAATCCGATATATATTTAATAGATGATAATATAAAAGGAATATAATTATAATTAAATATAAATGGATATAACTTCAGGTGGAAACATAATTATTTGAGTGGTATTTAATGGATGTTGAGAGGCCCCTTTTGTAAGTGTTTAGAATGAAATTTTTGTAAATATTTCAACTTAATATAATGAGATCACAAGTTTCACTTATCAGGGAGACTAAAAATTGGGTAATAATCAATTGGGGGATGATATATGGCTGATCACACCTTAAAAATATATTTTAAAACATTTTTAATCACATTTTTATATATTCTACACTTATAATTTTCACTTTTACCATTGTGACTATTTTTTACATATGTAATTTACATTTAATGCCTAAAACTATAATGACCCTTATTAAATAATTTATAAGTAAGTAAAAATAAGAAATCCATTTTATCATATAAAATTTCTATGTATAATAAAAAATAAATTTTTTATTAGCAGATGTAACGCATAAAAACCTATTTTTACAAAACATATATTTTTAATCTTAAAATTTATATATATAATGAAATTTTCAATGCCTTTGAATATTTTTATATCAAATAGTTTTATATAAAAAAAAATATATTTATGTTTATTTTAAGGAAATATAAAATCAAAATTTACTAAAATAACATTTAATTAAAATAAAACACAACAAAAATTATTTTGGAAAATATTATCAAAATAGTCTAGGAAAGATAAAAGACCCAAACTGATTTATTAGAGAAAAATGGAAATGGATACATGAGGTGAACAAGTTTAAACATGATAACAAACCACAATTTCACAGACTAGAAAATAAAAAAATTAGTGATCAGGATATAATAAATAATGGTCATAATCAAAATCATCATTTGAATCACAATTGCACCAAAAATATCAATGGGATCTAGTAGCAATATTCAGTTGCAGATAATAGTAGACCTTCTTAATCCTTGATTTTCTAGATGAACAATTTTAAACCCCTCATTTTCAGCCTATAGGTGCTCCCATTTTGACAATGTAGCTTTTTAAGAATCTATCTTAGGATGATGAGGTTCCTTCTATGTAAAACCAGCTGCTCTGAATACGATGATGCATCTCCATCCTAATTTTTTTTTTCATAAAAATAAGAAAAACCATCCTACCCTGATGCATTAGACTACTAATTCAGGTAATTTACCTATCTAAGTATGTTTCCTTGTTCAACATCAAGGCTGGTTCAATATCTTTCGGTACCTACAAAATCCATGTTAATTAGATCATTTTTTATGTGAAAATATATGCACTAAGATTGTTTCCTTCTGATAAGCTTGGGAAACATCATCATTAATAAAAGATTCATAATATAAGTTCCCCTGCACTTCAAATTCATTTTAATTAACATGGGACTATATGAGATCATCCTTACAAGCTTTAGGTTCTCCAACATCGAACTCATTTTCCCTTAAATTTAATACACAAATTTATCATTTCTAGCAGTAATTACACTACCATCATAAATAACCTTAGGGTTCTCAGAACCCTTTTACTAACCCTAACCTATATTAGTTATGAGCCTCTTATGAGACACACTGATACAGATAGCCTCTATATTACTATAAATTCCTACATTACCAGCATAACCAGATTTCTATGGCTTATTCTTTAGCAACTAGGCAACAATATTAGTCTCAATATGACCATACCCATTCCCTTGCCTTTATTTGGAGGATTATTATTTTGTAAAATATGAATTATTTTTTTAAACATTGGCTTTCTGAATTCATAATAGTATTTTGAATTATATAGTTTCACTTCTTAAATAAATTTTAGATCATCGAAAATGTTTTATAAGTTTTTCATTTATACTTACTTGTTTATATAGTTATAAACGATATGATTTTAGTAAAAAAATATATTTCTAACTAGTCTCCTCATAATGATTTATTTCAATAAAATATAAAAAATCACCAGAATTTAATTTTATCACTAGAAATTCTAAAAATAATCTATTTTTATCAAATGGAAATGACAAAATTTGGATATTTAGTTATATAAATGTAAATATAAAATATAAATAATAATTCTTTTTATTGATAAAATAATTTTTAAAAATAATGTGTATTTAATCATAATTCCTATAAACATAAAAATAATTTAATTTTCACATATTATTTTATTAATCTATATATTAACTGTTATAACAAACTTTAAACAATGTTCAATATGATTTATTAACTTAACATACAATACATTTTTTAATTTTTTCTAAATGGAACACTTTTAAAAATATTAATAAAATAAAAAGTAATAATATGTAATTACTTTAATTGATTACTATATTTTTATCTAAAAATTAGTATACTATTCAGGGAATTTCAAAATTTTACTGTTCATTTTAGTTGTGGGTTGTGTCAGTGTTGCGAGTGACACAATCTATTGATGATAATATTAATTCCAAGGGTCTAATATTTTGGTTCATTAAACAGGATCATCTAATTCCTTCTCAATATCTTTCTAAAATCCTTAACCACATCCTTGAGGTCCTTGTCTCAACAAAATAACATCCTAATAAGCTATATGGTGTAATCTCATGGAGGATTTCCAAAGAATAGGTTTAACTCTTAACAAAGTTATTTATTGTTTTCTTCATCTTTATAATCCTTCACACTTATAAAAAAATTATTATATAATAAAATCATTTCCAAAAAAGTACAATACTTTTTTATTTTTATGGTATATCCCTTTTCATCTAATTTTCAATACCATGGGAAATAAAAACATTTCTCATGTGTACGTGTGGACTACCACCTCTATAATAAGATGTGTTTCATTTTTTACCACCACCTCACAAGGATAGATATAAAAATGGAATTAAAAAATATACATATGAAATATATGATATTAATACGATTCTATAAATATATGATATTATATATAATATTACCTTTCCATCAATTATAAAATGATAATGTTGCTTGTGCGTATGTGTGTACTACCACACCCACAAGGAAATGTGGTTCTCTTTTCATTAAATACTCACATGGTTGGTCATGAAGCTGATATAAATGAAGAAATATGACATGAATGAAAATTATATGATTCTGTGAAGGTAAAATATTATCTAATTTATTTCTTTTACACCCATTAAAAAATGATAATGTCATCCATGTGTATATACCGACATCCCTCTCCATGAAACGACATGATTCATTTTTCAATAATTCTTTAAATAGATGATTTTAAAAGTACATTTAGTGTATAGGTATAAAAATAATTTCATGTTTAGGAATATTGAGTTAGTGGAACCATAACCCCTTTGAAAATGGCCAACACATTGAAGTTATTTTTACGTTATAATGGAACAACCTAAAAATTTACAACATGAACTTAACCATTTTATTAAATATATAAAACTTTTTGAGTAATTACATAAAATAAATAATGATAATGTATTTAACATGAAAATGGTTTTTAATCAAGTAGTTTATGAATATAATTTTATTATTCAGGATTTATTGAATGTATGAAGCTACACAAGACTTGAGGTAATGAATTTTTCTTTAAAAAATTCTTATAATGTTCAAATTTATCATCCATATCAATGTTCTTAAAATTGTTTCAATAGTGTTCTAACATTAAAATAAAAAATTTTTAAATGAAATTTTCAAATAATTTTTACTTCCCTTCAAAAAAATTTGTAACTATCTTCTTTATGTTTTCCATATGACTCATTTGGACATTAATTAAAAAAGTGAAAAAATAATGTTTTTTAGTGTTTCATACAATACCACAATTTCCCAATGTCATAGTCAATACTCATTTTCAATATTAATATATAAGGTAAAATGGGTTTTCGAGGAAGATCATATTCCCACTATTTTTTGAATTTTTCATGTTTATGATTTTTTAAAATGAAAGGGATATTTCTCTACAGATTTATCTACAAATGGAAAAAGATTTTTTTGTGAATTAATTTTTTTTAATTTTTTTTTTGGAAAAGTAAAAGCTTTCAAAAAATATTCCTAAAATGATACTTGGTAAATATATATAATAATTAGTGTACCTGATATAGCTCATTGCAACAGGTTATCCGGGTATATCTCTCTAATGAATTTGGTAATGATTTAATCATTGAATAAGGAAGATAATTCAGTAGGTTACACATATGGAATTGACTCGGATTAAGTTATTCTTACATGGGTTAAAATGGGTGAACACTAGTTTTGAATATGATTCTCCAAGATACATATATTATGACTATAAAGGGTTTTTTATGGAAATATTTGTTTCTTGAGTTATAAAAGGCTTATGATCATTTAATGGTGAAAGGACTATTTTTAATGATATCTATAATGAGCTATTATGTACCTCAAACACCTTCATCATTTTCTATGCTTACTAATGGGTTTCAAGTTTTTTTCTTTGAGAACATTATGATTTTACAAAGTGGATATTTATTTTTTCATTTTCTTGATGTTCTATTATGAAATAGGGAATTTATTTCATATGTTTTCATATTTTTCACTAGTTTTATGGGTTTAAAATATTTATATATACCTTACATATATTTTTATTCTTATACCAAAATTTAAATTGTTTTTTCATAAGATATGAGGATTAGCAAGAACAATATAAAGGGGAAACATTCACCATTGAACTCTTCTTCAAAGAAAAAATGTATCTTAATGAAAAAATAGTATAAATATAAAGCCCTATTTTTTTTTGAAAAAATGTACACTATGTTGAAGTTGCCACTTTGTTATATAATTTTATTCTTAACTCTCAGAAACTATAAACCTAAATGTCCATTAGAATATACAAAATGTGAAATCATTTCTATTAAACTCTTATTTATGTGTTGTTAAAGTAACATGTTGTTATTGTTGGTATCTGAGAAAGAGTTAGATACCTTTAAAGGTTATGAAAATTTTAAAAGACACTCTTAAAATAATAATATTCAAAATTATATTATCATTAGAAATGTTTAGATGATTTATATGTATAATAACCAAATCCATGTCTATTCCAATAGTTTTTAGAGGAAAAACGGAAATTGAAGTTAGAAGGAATCAATGAAATAATAACCTTCCAAACAAAAAACATATAATGATTTGAAAAGAATAAATTTTTATAGTGTAAACTTAGTTGATACAGGCTACTAACTATGAATCACATAAAATATTACAACCAAATTACTTATAGAAAATAATGTCAATAATTTAGCATTTTATGGAACAACACCATCTATCTTTCAGTGAATCGTCAAACCCAATTAAATATAGAGGATCAATAAATTAATTAGAGAACTTATTTAATGTTTTGGGATATATGAAACATAAAAATAAAATCCTTTATATTTATTATTTTTACAGTTAAGTCGATAAATGGTGATCTACGATTAAGAATATAATGGGAAATGATGAGACTGATGGCATTGATCGGATTGTATTTATTGATTTTTTTTCGTAAGAGGTATTTTACTAAGGTATTTTGATGTTGAAGTTAATGAAAATTTCTATAATTGAAGAAAAACTAAGAAGACACTATGGAATCTAATGAAGAATATTTTACTAGTTTTTTTGGTATGAACCATATTTTATTATGTACCATGAAAGTATATTTGATAGATTTTACTCAAGTATATAAAAAACTTTATGAATATTTTTAGCCTTTAGTGGATTTAAAAGTCATCAATATATTTTTAAATGTGATGAGAAAGTTCATATCGAGCATTCTAACACGTACACACAACATGAAAATAAGAGTATGATGTGATCTAGGTTTAATAAAATAGAGAAAAATTCAACTAAGAGATCTTCATATACACCCCCAATTTTTTTCAAATATAAAAAAAAATATTAAATAATGTTTGACAATATTAGAAAAGTGATACTGATGTGGTAATGTCACATACCGTTTTTTTCTCATTTATTTGGTGTTTCATTTATTCTTTGGATTTTATCTTGAGATGTGGGTGTTTCTTATCACTTTATTGTGTTTCAGACTGTTCTTAATCTATTTCATGGTTTGTGAACATAGTTAAGAAGAAACTATGTGTCCCCATAATGATGGGACCCATTACAATTCATTTTTCTCTTTTATGGTTAGTGTTTCAAAGGTATATCATGGGTAGATTCAAACCATGCGGCTCTTAGGAGTATCCATGACAATCTTGGGGTTACCTGGATGAGGGGACATGGATTGAGCATGGTTAGTCCAAACCCTGAGAGAAGCGTGTGTATGGATATACAATTTTAGAAAAAACCATTCAGTATAGTTGGATCATTATCTCCCAAATAGTATGGGTGTCCTTTGAGTCTAGTAAGGGATGCACAGTAGGCGTATGGTTTTCAAAACCATGTAGCCTTACCATGCACAGTGCACAGATTCATGAAAAATGGATTTTAACCATTTTACTCTCTTGGTTTTTAACCCCAAAATACCTTTTTCTCCCTTAATTTGAATCTTTCTACCCTAGGGATGCTCCTCCCCTCCACTCTATGGTGAAATAAAGGCATTTCTTTAAGATTTTGGTGTGATTTCTCAAGGTCATATTCTTATTCCTTCTCCATTTTTTATTCATACTTTATTTTCTCCCTTGGTCTCTTTGTTTTAGGGTTCTTGTTTACCTCACTTTAAATTGATGGTTTTTCCTTCTTAAGGTTCTTCATGGGTTTTATTTCATCCTTAGACCCTTTTAGATTTGTTTTGGGTTTCCATAGTACAAGAGCCTTGAGTTTGAGGTAGGTTTCCCTTTGAATTTGGACTTTTAAATTTAAGAAACGTTTATTTATTGATGTTTGTAATCTTTTTATACTATTTATTCATTTATATTATTAGGAATAATTGTTTGGAGTTAAATTAAGTGAATTTATCTTGAATTTAATTGTATAAAATTGGTTATTTCTGCTTTTCACACCACATATTCATCATAATTCAGTGTTGTCCTTGGTAAATGGGTGTGACTGCTAAAGTGTGATTTGGGTTCCTCAAATGAGTTTATAAAGGGGTTTTTGGGTTTATAAATGGTTTTTTGTTTTTTTACATATGTTTTTTCATTCAAAGGATTTGTGATGCCTGATTGAAACCTTTAAAAATGCATTTCCTATCGAAAACTCCCATTGGGATGTATCTCTTACCTTGATGATTTCTAAAAGGGATGGGAGGTCCTTTTCATGGGAACCCCTTGAAAATTGATGGTTGGAAGAAAATGGGATTGTTCCTCAGGCTGATTCACGGGTGATTCTTGGTTGTTTTTAATTTTTGTTGCTCCTAGGATCACCCCCATTTTAAAAATTCATTAGGAACCAAGTAGAAATATATAAGGATTTAAGAATGTTTGTTGTACTAATTTAGTATTATGCTTCAGCTAGTGGAACCTTAGTATGGGCACACTTTAATTTGTGGATTTTTTCCCTCAGTTAGACTAGGTTGGGTATAGTCGAGTGTGGGGGCTGTTTGACCACATCAGGCATTCCAAGATGATGAATTAGGTTTGGTATGTTCTAGATTTTCCCATGATATCCTATGTATTCTAATGTTTCTCAAGAACTTATTTATCATTAGTAGATAATATAGGTTACCCATTTGGTATAGTTACATGAGTATTGCTTACAATTTTACATCATTATGTTTCAATTGTTTTTGTTACTTTATTTTTTGTGA
Source organism: Viscum album (assembly GCA_963277665.1). Lineage (NCBI taxonomy): Eukaryota > Viridiplantae > Streptophyta > Magnoliopsida > Santalales > Viscaceae > Viscum > Viscum album. The sequence continues at coordinate 59,827,192 of OY728132.1, read as the reverse complement.
CGTGCACCTTTAGAAAAGATTAGTTTTTTTTAATGATTCAGGATTTTTGTTTGAAAAATGTTTCATACTTATTTTAACCATTTCTAAAAACCCACTTCTTCTTAATTACCCTTTAAATATCTTAAACGATCTAGCCTCCTTTTTTAAAATGAACTCATTTTTAGTAAAGTTTCTAATGGAACATTATTTTAAAAAAAAATAAATGTAAGAAAAACCATTGTTTATATAAATAATTTCAAACTAGCAGTCGATTAATATTTTATTTTATGGAAATGCATTGGGAATAGTTTACTTGGGTATACCTAATAAGTTTTAATACTCACACCTATATTTATATTCGTTTTTATCATATTTCACATGTTATAGCTTAGTCTCGATCGTTAGGGAGTGATGTTGGGTTTTTGGGTGTGGTGAGTGACACATGGGGTCACATGGAGATCTGTTTAGTTGTTAGGTTTAACTGAATTTTTATTTTCAATTAATGTTATGTTTTTATTTTCATGATTTTTATTTTATGTTGGGTTACTAGTTTGTCTTTACATTGATTTTTTAATTTTATATTGGGTGAATTTGATCCAAATTTCTCTCATTGATGTCTATTTTTTTAGTAACCACCCTAGGGATATTGGGAATGTGCCTTAGGGATGTCAAGATCTAGCTCGGGTGACCTATTTTGGGTTGACCCAGGTTGGTTTTGGAAAGAAATTGTATCAGAGCCTAGGATCATTGTAGGACCTATATTATAGAGTAACCTTGTTAATTTCTGATTTCAATGGGAATGAAGTAGGAATATTGAAGCTTGGGGTGTAGGTATGAGGAGGTTTTTCTCAAACACTTTTTGTGCTAAACCTTGTGTTACCATAGGATGTTGGGTTTTGAGTTTTTGACTTTTGAATTTAGTTATCATTGTTTTTCAAGATATTTCTTGACTTTGATTGATGGAGTTATGTTTATTTAGATTTTGTGGATTTATTATGGGGGTTTTGTGTTCATGTAATGAAATGGGAGTTGTTCTAGTGGTTTCAGTGAGCTCATAGGGTCTATAAAGCCATATAGAGCCAGAAATATGGACCTGAAAGACTCTCTATGGTGGTGGAATGATTGGAATATGACCACCAGCCATTTATATAAGCCACTAATTATTACTAGCCCCAAATGAAAATTTATATATTTTTTTAATATTTTTTAATTTTTCAAAAAAACCTTATTTTAAAAATTTAAAATTCATATTTGAAATAGATATTTTTTGATTTTTAGAAAATAAAAATGGGGTATTTATGTTTTTAAGTAAATCCTTAGAAAATGGATTGTAAATTAGGTAAATTTTGATAAAATGGGGTTTCAATTAAATGATCCTTGATAAAATGTGGTTTTTGTTTAGAATGAGTAGTAGTTAAAATGGGAAGGGTCTGATTTCTTGAAGGAAATTGAGTGTTTTTAAATAGAAAAAAATAGATTGGAGTGTGGTGTTTGAAATTGGTTTTTAAAATGGTGGATAATGTGATTTCTTAAAAGGCTTTTAGGGATTTAGGGTCATTTTCATTTTTCATGGTGTTTAATTTTGATTATTTATCAATGGTGATTTGGTTTGAATTTATTTTTTATTTTCATATTATTTAGAGTATGTCCCTGTAACGACCCAATTTTTTTTGAATAAAATTACCTAGTTTTTTATTTAATAATTTTTCTTATGGATATATTAAACACATGAAATTATTTTGTTTTGTTATATCCAATTGGATTTAAATGACTTTTATATATCTTTACCATTGACAATATAGTTGTTGAATAATAATCACATGACAAATATAAATATAGGGTTTTAATAATTTCTTTTGGCACATAAAAAGGAAGTGATAACCTCCACCTATATGATCATACCATATAAATCCCATCTATTAGAGCTTCCAAGGTAGATAACATTTCTCAGATTTTTTCTAGACCAATCCCTAGCTGATATCCAATAGCTTTAGCATGAGAAAAACCATTTACAGGAGAAGTTCAAGATCATAAAGATCACGGTCCCAAACATGTTCATCAAATGACTCCATGAGAGCCCCACCATTATGGAACTTACTCTTATGGATTATTATGATGTAATAAAGGGATATGTTTCAAGACCCTAATATTTGGAATATGTATAATATTATTTATAGAATATGTACTATATTCTCTTCTCTTATTGTTACTTTGTAAATGATTTCTAAAGAAAAAATAATATTTTTTGTTAACATTCATATTTAATTAAGAATTTTTTTTGAATTAATGAATTTTTGAATTAAATAATATTTAAATAAAATATTATTATTAAATTAGATTTTTTAAATATAAACGATCATATATTTTTTTTTGGAATTCAAATTTAGTTTTTATTAGGGCTCGAAAACTATTATTGACAAAAAACATTCACTTTCAATAAATTTGACTTTTTATTTTAAAAGTAAAAATTATCATATTTAGAAAAATATTCAGATAAAATGATAAATTTTTTTGGAATCATGATTTTATTATTATCCAATGGTGAATTTTTGATAATTTGCTGAGACAATCAATTTTTTGCGTAAAAATTAAATATCATATAAATATATGGTGTGATTTATGACATCATAATATCCCAATAGTGATGTAATAGATACTATAAAAGAAATATTAGACGAGATATATATTTTTTCTATAAAATAATTTAATTCTAAGTATATTTGATTTATTTTATAAAGCCTTAGTGAATCCTCTAAAACTCATAAAATATTTTAAGATTTTAAAATCATTTTGTTTATAGTGTGACTCACCTCTATATAAGAAAGTGAAATATTTTATCCTCTTTTTCCTAGACCTTATAAAATAATGTATTATAGTACCCGTTTTTACAAAAAATAGAAGAAAACCATGACATGGTTTGTGGTTTTGAATATTTTATTATGTAGTATCCAAAACCAAAATTATAATGAAACCCCCTCCTTTCCTATATTACTCACCCAATATCTCATTTATCTTCACTCAAACTCTATTAATCTCATCCAAAATCTTCCATCCACTCTATATATTCCTCCCAAGGAACCCCAAGCTCCCAAGAATCATATTCTAAGTATTTGGAGTCAGAAATACAAGTAAGGGATTATCTCTCTCTTCTTTTTATCAAATACCTCATTTAGGATATGCCCATTTTATTTCCATTTGGTTAAGCTGAGATAAATTATTACCTATCCCACATAGTATTCATTTTGTTTTTAAAATATTGGATCCCATTTCAATCTAATTTATCCCTCTTATGAACCCTTACGTACACATGTTACTATGCTGTAATTTTTTAAGGAATCTTCCACCCTCCTATTTTATCAAGAATTCCTTTTATGTTATGTCATCTAAATTACTTTTAATTATGTTGGAACATGTTCTTAAATATACATATTACTATCCATTCCATGTAGAAATTATGAGATACCCATTTATCTCTCATCAACCAATTTAATGAATTTATAGATGATGTCGTTATGCTGCCAAAATTGCACAACAATTTTCCATACCAAAATCATTATGTAGTGAATACCATACAAATTTTTATATCAATGGTATTAAACTTTATGTGCATATACTTATTGATTATGGAATTAAATGTATGTATTTCATATTCCTAGATCATGGAATAAATTATGATGTTGAATGAAACCATTTTATATGATCTATGTGGTATAATTAAAGATTATAATGAAATGATTGTGAAGGGTGCGCCCTGATAGTGCTCCATTGAATTAGGTAATGGTTAGTATCATGATACTTCATGTTGGGATAAGTGATTTAGTCGATTATTTTATGGGACTTTTTCTACCTTGGGGTCTTAGAGGATTTAGTGTTGATCTATTTATGATGTAGTGTTTTAAGTTGTTTCCACATTTTCCTTATTATGATTATCATGCTATATCATGATTTATTATTCATATTCCCATACAACTTGTTGATATTACTTGTCTAACATGTATTAATATCCTCATGTTATTTAATTTTTATCCCTTTATTAGGATTTATATCACACCACTTTCTTATGTATCTCCTTAGGTTATCCCATGTCGTGCTAAGTATGAAGACACACTTGGGCCATGTCAAAGAAGTATTCAATAAAGACGTTTGTTTTCACATTTTACATTGATTTAGCAATGAAACAAGACTTATCGATTTTTTGAGTTGTATTAAGTTCAATTTTATGAAATAAATCATTTTTAAAAATGAAATAAAGAGCACGTTTATTATAGTTTGTATCAGAGGATAGGTTTAGTTAATTTTGGGATTAGGATTAGAAAACCCTTGGAAAATACCATAGTTATAAGACTAACTATAAGAAAACATCTCTAAATTTTGGTGAGTGTATATAAAGTGGTTTATTTAGAAAATAAAACCATTTCTAGATACTATAAGTGGAGGTGATTCTTGAATAGATTTACCTAGGAGTAACAACTCCAACATGGTGTTTCGGGCCTGAATTGGGGTAACATGGTACATGAGAACATGCCTTACTACACACATAGTTTGACACTTCGAAGGGATATTATTTCGTAAATTTATAAGATCCTTACAATCCATTATTAATGGAACACAAAATTCCCACAAGAATATGTGTTAGGAAGTAGATCATGAATAACATACACCGAATCCTAGAAACTCATAAGTTAAGGAGATAAATGTAATTTATTCCTTTAATGTCATTGGATTTCCCCTTTATGTGTTTAACTATTTAATATACTCACCCCTCATTTTTCTTTTATTATATCAAATGGCCAAAAATAAGAGGAATCCTGCTACCAATAGATGTGAAGGGAATTGTGAGGATTACCCCCAATGTGATTCCCAACCTGATGGGAGAGGGAATCACAAACTTTTCCCAGATAATATACCAATTGACTAAAGTTCTGAATAGAAACCTTGACCAGGAGGAGTGCACCCCACCCAGGGGAGGGAAACCTACCGTCAAGAGATTCCTGAGACAAAGGACTCATACTTTCAATGGATCATATGATCCATTAATCGTGGAGCAATGTATAAATTATATTGAAAATATATTATTAATCCCTCAATGTTATGAACAAGAGAAGGTTCTTATAGATATTTATTATATGGAGGGTGAAGTTGATCAGTGGTGGACATTAATCAATAATACGAAATATGATGAAGATATCAAAGAAATTGAGTGGAACAAATTCTGTAAAATGTTTTTTGATAAATATTTTCCCCAAACGCTCTATCTTAAGTTGGAAAGATATTTCCTTAAACTCAATAAAAAAATATGAAGAATCTAATTGGGCATATGAGAAAAAATTAACAAGTCTTTCATGATAAATTTTTGATTTTTTGTCACCCCTGAAAGCAATTTTTACCACTTCCCTAGTGGGATAAATCCAAGTCTATGAAAAGCCATGGAAATTCGTGACTTTGATAGTTATGAGGTAATTGTTTGATGTTCCCTCAAAGGTGAGATATATTTTGGTGAATCTCAAGGGTATCATGGGTATATGAAAAAAAATTGGATTTTAATTCTGGTGGTTTGATGGACAAATCCAATGGTGCTAAGAAATTCTATCACCCCACTTGTCAAAGGTATATAAAAAATAATCATGGAAATTTACTAAGGGGAACAAGGAACTTCTTTAGGTGAAGAAGAGAAGGGAACCTGGACCTTGATTTTTGAAAGGTGAAAACCACTAATGTGATAGAGTAAAAGAATTCACCATTCAACCATATACACATTGTTCAGGGATTCAATTTTAAGGAACCCGTGCACTTTGAGATCTAGTTCACTAAGCCATGGGTTTTCGTTGGCAATCCATAACCTCTAAGGAAGAGAGGGTGAGTTTTTTCCATCACCACCACCGAGGTGGATCTTGAAAATGAATTGGTGACTTTTACAGTTAGTTATTCATTCAATAATAGTGAAAATAATATTTTATTCTTATTATATGCATGCCTTTATTTCAAAAATGTTTAATATTACTATTCAAACACCACCAAAAACCATAGATGTAGAGATGTCAGTGAAAATGAAAAATGGGGAAAGTATTTCATCCCATGTATATAAATCATCCCCTATCAAATTTTTTTGATTGAGCTCTTAAAAAACCTTTCCATATTCCCTTGGTGGAATTTGATGAAATTTTGGGCATGGAATGGCTTTCCCTATAAACATCCAATATAAATTACCATGAGAGGGAAATCACCCTCCAAATGGAGAATTGGCCCATGATCTATACAAGTGAAAGGAGGAGGAGTATTATTTAGCACTATCATCTCAAGAATGGATATTGTTTCCCTATGAGCAAGATTATCTAGCTCAAATGATTGAGTCTATGTAACCAATCATCCTCAAAGACATTCCTGCTGTGAGGGAATTCACTGATGTGTTTACTAAGGAGTTTTCTGGTCTTCCTCCAAGTAGGGAGGTTTAATTTTAAATTGAACTTATTTCTGGGGAATTTACATATCCAAGACTTTATATAGAATTAATATTGTGGAACTTTAAGATCAAAATAATTAACTAAAGGATAATCTGGATAAAGGGTTTATAGGCCTAAGTGCTTCACCATGGGGTGAACTAGTCCTCTTCATCATGAAGAAGGTTGGGTAAATGCGCCTTTTCATTGATTATCATGAGCTCAAAAAAATCACAATAAATAAAAATTATCTTTTTACATGAATTATGATTTATTTGATCAAATACATGGAGAAAAATACTTCTCCAAGGTGGATCTATTGTAGGATATTACCAGTAAGGGTAAAGAAGGAGGATATCACAGAGACTATTTTTCAGAAAAGGTACATGCATTATGAGTTCATAGTGAGTCCACTTGGACTCACTAATTCACTAGTAATCTTCATGGACTTGATTAATAAAGTCTTTAAAGAATACCTCAACAAATTTATGGTAGTATTTATAGATGATATTATAATATACTCGAAAACCAATTAGGAGAATTAGGAGAATATAATCAATGTACTGAGGACCTTGTGAAAGAATAATATCTATGAAAATACATCAAGTGTGAGTTCTGGTTGAATGATGTTTTATTCTTGTGGAACATCATCATAAGAAATGGGATATCTATGGATCCTTCAAAGACAAAAATAATTATGGGATGTGAGAGGCCAATATATGTGACATATATTCATAGTTTTCATAGGTTAGATAGATATTATTTCCCATTTGTGAGAAATTTCTCATGGTTTTAAAACCCTCTCACCAAGATAACTTGAAAGGGTGTAAACTTTTCTTTGAATTGTGAATGTGAATAAATATTTATGGAGTTAAAAATGGGGCATATCACTACCCCTATGCTCACACTTCCCACAAGTGGGGAGATTTTTCTAATTTTCAGTTATGATTCAAAGAATGGATTGGGATGTGTGTTGATGAAAACTGAAAAATTCATTGCCTGTGCCTCAATAAAATTGAAAATTCATGATAAAATATTTCCCACACATGATCTTGAGTTGGAATCTATGATCATTTCTTAGAAAAGCTGGTAGCATTATCTCTTTGGGGAGAAGTGTGAAATATATATGGACCACAAAAGTCTCAAATATATATTCACATATAAATAGATAAATATCCACAAAAAATATGGTAAGAGCACATTTATGAATTCTCAATCCACTGCCATATTTGGAAAGCGAACAAGGTGGTACATGATCTATTTATAAATGACCCATCAATTATATCATTCATGAGAATTGAGAAGGATCTGATATTTTTAGGTTTGAAGAAGATGGAAATGAGAATCATAAAGAAAGGGAAATCATTAATCCATTCCCAAATTATTGCTCAACCATTTCTTTTGGAAAGGTTAAAAGATGCTCAAAATGATGATGTGAGAATTTTGAAGAAAGTGGAAACTATCAAAAAAGGTAAATCCTCAGAGTTCAATGTAAATAAAGAAGTAGTTTTGAGATTTTGGTCACAAATATGTGTTCTATAAAATCCTAAGTTAAAGAAAGAAATTTTGTGATGATTCACATAGTTTGAATTTCTCCACTCACCTAGGAAACACTACAATGTATCAACATCTCTTAAAGCACTATCGGTGGGATAACATGATAAAGTAAATCACTTATTATACATCAAAGTACCTAGTATGTCAACAAGTTATGGTTGAAAGAAATAATTCCAAGGGTATGATGTAACTAATACCCATACCAACATGGAAATGGTAAAACATCACAATGGAATTTGTCATTGGACTTCCAAAGACATCCAAGGGAAACAATGATAGTTGGTTTATTGTGGATCATCTTATAATGACTGCACACTTTATCACAATTTGAAGGCATTTCTCACTAGATCAACTTAGATGGATATACATAATAGAAGTGGTAAGGAGGGATGGAGTACCACCATAGATTGTGTCTGATCAATATCTAGAAATCACCTCTATGTTTTGGAAAAGTCTCTAGAATTATGTAAACATTGTGATAAAATTCAGTAAGACATATCACCCTAAAATTGATGGCTAATCTGAGAGGAATATACAAAAACATGAGGTCATGTTGATATATTTTTAAATGGATTTCGAAGGTGGATGAGACCAACATCTTCCTTTGGTAGAGTTCACTTACAACAACAGTTTCCACTCAAGTATCCAAATGGGACACTATGAAGCCCTTTATGGGAAGAGGTGTATAACACTAACATGTTGGGATGATGTTGGATAAAAAAAACTTGTAGTTATTGAAATGTTCTAAGAAATGGTGGAGAAGGTCAAGACCATCTAGTATCACATCAAAGCGACTCAGAGTCCACAAAAGAGAAATGCTGAAAATCATCGACGAGACCTAGAGTTTGATGTCGGAGAAATATTATTCCTCACAATATCTCTATTAAAGAGAGTGATGATATTTGGGAAGAAGGTAAATCTTAGTCTAAGGTACATCGTCCCTTTTGAGATCCTTGATCGCATTAGAGTAGTGGCCTATCGACTAGCACACCCACCAAACCTATCCCAAGTACATGATGTATTCTATGTATCCTTCTTAAGAAAGTACATAATAGAACCATCACATGTACTCAATCCAGAGGTGGTAACATTGTATAAAGACATTTTATATTAAGATAAGACTATGTAGATCATAGATCATAGAGAAAAAGTTCTTTGAAATAAGACAACTCCCTTGAAAAAGTGTTGTAGAGAAATGACATGTTTGAATAAGAAATGTGATAAATAGGGGAGGTGATGAAGTAGAGTTACCCTCATCTATTTAGTATGGGAAAAGAATATTTCTAGGAAAAAATTTCTATAGGGGTGAAGATAGTAATGAACCGAACTTTTGTGAATACAATTCTCCTTTTTTGATTTAATGAAATGTATTATGGATATAGAAAAAACATGAATTTTTTTATTATATCCAATTATATTTAAATTACCATTAAATATATTTACCATTGATAATATAGCTTCTAAACAGTGATCACATGACTAGTATAAATAAAGAGTTTTAATATATCTTTTGGAAAATAAAAAGGAAGTGATGGCCTCAACCAGTAGGATCACACCCAATGAAGACCATCTATCAGTTCTTCTGAGAGAGGTAGAATTTATAGTCTTTTACCAAGATCAATCCCAAGATGATATCCATCAATTTAAGTATGATGGAAACCATTTAGGGGAGAATTTCAAGCTCATTGTGATCACGACCCAAACCACGTTCACTGAACGACCCCATGAAAGCCCCACTATTAGACAACTTACTCTTAAAAAATTTGATGGTGTGATAAAGGGATATACATCATGACCCTATCATTATGAATATTTAAATTATTTTTTATATAGAATTTTGATTATGTTTTCTTCATATTTTTGTTAAATTGTAAGTATTTTTAAAGAATAAATAGTATTTTTGGTTTACATTAAAATTAAATTATGAAATCTATTTTGATGAATTAATGGATTTTTGAAAGAAAAAATATTTTAATAAAATAATGTTATTAAATTTATTTTTAAAATATAAATGATCATATAATTTTTTATGAATTCAATTGTAATTTTTATTGGAGTTCAAAAACTATTATGGACAAAAACCTATCATTTTAAATATATGCTAGTTTTCATTTTAAATTTAAAAATTCAAATATATAAAAAGTTATTCAGATAAAAAAAATATCATTTTTTTGGAATTAGGACATCTAAATTATCCAATGGTGATTTTTTTTCATAATTTTCTATGACAATCAATGTTTTTTCTAAAATTTACATACCTTATAAATATATGGTGTGTTTTATGACATCATAATAGCACAATAGTGATGTAATAAATTATATAAAAGGTACAATCAATCAAATAAACGTTTTTTTCTTTAAAATAATTTTATTTTAAGTGTATTTGTTTTATTTTATAAATACTTAGTAAATCCACCAAGACATGTAAAATAGTTTAAGATTTTAAAATCATTTCTTTGAAAGTCTGAGTCACATACACATAAGAAAGTGAAATATTTTATTATGTTAGGCCCTTGGACTTATAAAACAATATATCCCACTCCCCTTTGCTAGAAACCATTAGCACCAACTATGGTATGGTTTTTGGTTTTGAATATATTTTATACATTGTCCAAAACCTAAATAATAAATAAATCCACATCCATTTTTATATAAACCCACACATATCCCATTTATCTTCACAAAAAACTCCTTGAATATCATTCACACTCTGTTCTATACTCCATAGAGTCCTCCCAAAGAACCCCCAAGATCCCAAAAAGCATATTCTAAGCCTTTGGAGTCACACATCCATGTAAAGGATTCTCTCTCTCTCTCTCTCCTCTTTTTATCAAGTACTTAATTTATGATATTACCTTTTTATTTCCATTTTAATAATTTGGGATACATTATTACCTATCCCCCTTATATTAAAATTTATTCTTAAATGATGGGATCCCATTTCACTCTCATTTATCCCTCTTATGAACACTTATTCATGCATGTTACTATGATAAAATTTTGTAAAGAAACTTGCACCCTCCTATTCTATCAAGAATTTCATTTATTTTATGTCTTGTAAATTAAATTTTCTTATATTGGTAGATGTTCTTAAATATTCCTCTTAATATCCATTTATATTTTAAATTATTAGAGACCCCTTTCTCTCCCATCAACCCATTTTATGAATTTTAATATGACATTGTTATGCTGCTGAAATTGCACCACAATTTTCCATGCCAAAATCACCATGTAGTGAATACAATACCCATTTCTATATCAAGGGTATTCATATTTATGCACATATAGTTATTTTCTGGAGACTCACTTGTATGTATTCAATATACCTATATCATGGAATAAATTATGATGTAAAAATGAGACAATGTTATATGATCTATGTGGAACACTTAAACATTAGAATGAAATGATTATGAATGGAGTGCCATGATAGTGCTACATTGAATTATATAATTTTTATTATCATGAGAAATTATTTCAACATATATTATTTACCTATTTCATTTATGGGACATGGTCCACCATGGGTTCTTGGAAGATTTCACCTTAATCTATTTTTGATGTAGTGTTTTAAGTTTTTGCCACATTTTCCATGTTATGATTATCAAGTAATATCATGAATTATTATTCATGTTCCCTTAAAAATTGTTGATATTCCATGTTGAACATGTATTATTATCCTCATTTTATTCAATTTTTATCCCCTTAATGGCCTTTATATCTCACCCCTTTCTTATTTATGTACTTCGGTTATCCTATGATGTGTTAAGTACGAATGAATTTTTTAGTCATGTCAAAGATGTTTTCAATAAAGATGTTTCTTTTCGTGTTTGAAATGGATTTTAAACATACCTAATTTCCCAAATACACTAGACCAATTGATCTTTAATGTTTTATTAAATGAATTTTTATATAAACAATTATTTTTAAAAATGAAATAAAGATAAGGGTTGTAATTTTTTCCACTAAAGGTTTGATGAATTTTCAAGGTGTGGATATGGGTAGTTCTCCATTAGTGGACCGTATAGTTAATCAACTCAAATATGACCTTTAGTTTTGGATGTTGAACCTAAAGAACCTGTTTGGTTCAATATATTTAAATAATTTTTTTTTGTTTGTTGACAACAAACTTTTTTTGATGAAGAAGGTTTTTCTATTTAGGAATCGGACCCAGTCCATCATAATGATGTTGTTTTCTAGACACACGATTTCAGATCCACATTTTCAAACTAAGATACACTAGACACAAAATAATTTCGGAAGATAAATTTTTTTATCAAAGTATTTATCGTATTCAGGTCCATTGGCATGCCATTGAATAATTTAATTCAAAATAATCAGTGGAAGAATTTATTTTTTTCTTTAAATTTTTCTTTTCCAGAGAAAAAATGATGTTTCTGATGAATTTTGAAATAAGAAAGCGAAGTTGGTGGTTAGAAACTTTTCATACATTCTAAAAAAATTAGATGATGCTTTGATAATCAGGAAGTTCTCAAAAATCATGAAAACACTCGTGATAAAAGATTTTGAGGAAATGGTGGAGAGGTTTGAAGGGTTTCAGAGTTGAAAAATGAGATCTCCATCATAATGGGATTTCTATTGTAATGGTAATTACATCACAATGAGCTGAGAATGAAAAATATGTTGCTGAGCCTGAGAAAGAAATGGATCATATTGGGATTTTCATACTAAGAGATTCTTAATAGGATTTTCATACTGGAAAAATTGTACTGATATTGTTCATACTCATATTTTCATACTGATATTTTCATATTGGAAAAATCATACTAAGATTTTCCTACATGGATTTACATAATAAGAAAATCGTACTACGATTTCGTACTCAGATATTCAAACTGAGAAAATTGTACTAAAGTATTCATAAAAAATAATTCATGTTACAAATGAAAAATATCATAATTAGATGAGAAATAAAAATATTGTAATGATATGAGAAAGAAATGGATCATAATAAAGCTGAGAAAGAAACAAATCTTCATGAGTTGAGAAAGGTAGAATGAATTGAAGTGGTCAAACATGAATTTTAATTTTTTTGTAAATATTGGAGAAATAAAAGTAGGTTTGAAGATTTTGGGGTTAATGTTTTAAATGTGAGATATTTTTAGAGTTTTTGAGATTTTAGTAAATAGGGAAAGTTTACATGTCTCCCACTTTTTTTTTCTAAATCACCTATAAATACATCCTTAGATCACATGTTCATTCATAACTTTCACACATGAAAAAAAATAACATTGGAGAAATTGATGTGAGTTTTCCCATCTGATTTAAGAATAATTGTATTGATTATTTGAGAATATTTTGAGTTTTACATATTGACAATGAATTTATTATATTAAATCATCATACTCAGGGAATCAGATCAAGGATTCAACACCATTATATATAGAAATTCAGATCTAGGATTCGACATCATCGTATTCAAATAATAAGATCCATAATCATCATAATAAATAAATTGAAACTATGATCCAAAATCTTTTTATTAAGAAAATTGGATCCAAACAAATCAGATAGAGGATTCCAAGTGAGAAATTATGGATCAGATTTTACAATGTCTTCTATTTTTTTCTACAATTTATTTATAAGAAAACATTATATACTCATTGGAGTCAGTATAATAATTCTTATCGATAGATATAATTTGTCTAACTGGAATTGGAACAAGTTTTATTCACTTCTTCATGACAATGGATTTCTCTAGAATAATAGGAGTGGCTATGGAAAGGATGTAGGTTCTTGCACTGAGGACAATCTTTATAAATATTGTGTGATTTACTTTATTTCCTAGTTTTTTATGCCTAAGTATTTATTAAAGATAATATTTAAATAAATCTTAACAGGTTTTAGGGATTAAGTTTGGAAATAATTAAAACTTATAAAAAGTGAGAAACTAATTCGACCCCCCTTCTCAGTTATTATTCAATCTTTTGGAAGTTTAATTCGTATCAGAGTGAATATACCATTATTGAATCCTTATCATGAATAATATAAATTCTATCAATAGTATAGGAATTTCTACATTTTATGGAAAAATTATTATGGATGGAAAATAGTATGATTTCTTATCTCATATCTCTAGTCCACGAAGTTATTGATGCAATTACTTTTGGGTTTCCACCTATTGAGAAATATGCTACTATAAAATTTAAAGATAAAAAAATATAGAAGTTTATGGAAATTCAATCCTTATGTCCATATCAGATAATTTTTATCAGATGTTGATGGGTCTCAAAACATTAAAAAGTATGTAGGACAATCTACAATGTGTTTTCTAAGGGAATACAAGAGTCAAGGAAGTAAAGATGAAAATCGGGTGTAGTAGGTATGAAGACATCAGAATGAAAGATGATGAAATAATTAATGAATACTTCACCAAAGTAAATGAAATTGTTTGAAACATTAGAGGATTGAGATATTCCTTTTAGGATTCTATAATTGTGAAGAAACTTATGAGAATCTTTTCAGAAATTTTTGATACAAAAATTTATTATTTAGAAGATAAAGGTAATGTATATCTTGATGAAATGAATAAATTTATTATTTCATATTAAATGAGGAAATATAAAATGTTTAAAAATATTATTAAAGATAAAATAGATTTTGAAGCTATGAGAAAGTTGAAAATTCAAGAAGTTGAACATGTTTATCCTTGTGAATAAGAAGCTAATGTAGATGATGGGTTTAATGAAAAATAACGTCTCTTATATTAAAGAACTATTAAAGATGAAGAGGAAAGTATTGAGGTAAAATTATTCCCAAATGTTTTGAGTGTGGTGTAATTAAACACTTTGATATGAATTTCCCCAAGATGAAAGTTGGATAATATTGATATGATTATAATGGAAAACCTCGATTAAATAAGTGGAAAAAATGATAAATTAGAATGGTATTCCAATATATACAATAAGAAGTTTACTGGAAACAAAATATGTATGTTTAGTAATAATGTTTAATCAGTCTCAACCAACAACAATTATTCTTAATATAAAAATTTAAAATAATTTAGAACCTTCATTACAAATGTTTTGAAAACAAAAGTTTTCTCAGAGATTGAATAACGTGGTGAAGAATCTTATTGACAGTATCAGATCAGAATAGAACCTTTTGCATGTATTGATAAAAAAATCTCAAGAATGAAATTAGAGTTTTATAGAAATATTCTTAAGAAGTTTCTGATGGAGGAAAAGATTTTATCAAGTAGGAGGAAGAATACATCAAAGATATTTTAAGTTATAAACATATAATTGAAAAATAAGAGAATTTGATTGAAGATCATTGTAAGAATATGGAAACTAAGGAATAGGAAGTCAATAAGCATCAATCAAAACTTCTTGAGTTCTAAATCACCTCGATTAATATGAATGAAAACTTCAACAATGATTTGGATGTAAAAGATGAGATTTTTAAAGTTGCTGAGAAGGATCAATATGAGAATCAGGTGGAATCTTCGCATACCAAAAATAATGATTCATCTGATTTTTTTATCATTTCAGGTTTTATAAAAAGTATTGGGAAATATTGGGTAGAAAAAGGATGTGATAAACCTATTAAATCTAAAAAATTATAAAACTCACTCAAAATAAATGATGGTCCACACCATGAGCATGTTAGAGTTAAAATAAGTTACCAACCTAAAAAACATTTCAATAGAGAAAGATATTATTTCAATATAAAATCAATATTTGATGGTTATTTTTGTTGTTGTGGAATATATTGAAATAAGTCTTTTAATTATTGGCATAACTTATCTTTTCCCAGAATAAGTTTTGATAAAAGTTAAAGAAATAGTGAAAGAAGAATTAAAAACTTTTCTAACTTATAGAATGTTGAAAAAGTGAATTCTAAAGATGGAAGAAACATAAAAACAAGAAATTAATTGGAATGTCTCAAATAAGTTTTTGGAAGATGTGATCAAGATGGTCATCAGGCTAAAATATGTTTGACACTCTATCTAGAACATGTTTCTTATTAAAGATGAAAAGAATAAATTTAAGGGAAGATATTTTTGTTGAAACAGATTTGAAATAAATTAAAATGAATAAACCATGGATACTTAATAGTGTTTTATCATCACATATTATGGGTGATATCAAAATCTTGAAACATTTTAAAATTCATCATGGGGGGGAATTTTCCTTTGGTAATGGCAGTTCCTTAAAAATAATAGGAATCCGAACAACTGAGATTGAAGATGAAAAGTTGAAATCTAAGGAAGTTTAATATGTTGATGGGATAAAACATAATTTATTTAGTGCATGTAAAGTATATTGTGATTAAAAAGAAATTGTTTTTATAAAATATTTTTGTATAATGAAAAGTGTGAAAGAAGGAAAATTAATTACCAAAGGAGAAAGAACCAGTGGGAATCTCTTTCAAATAAGATAATTCAATAACTCTTGTTACATGAGTGATGAAGATTAAAAAAGATTATGGAATCATAGAAATGAAAAACTTGGGTATAAAAACATGAATAAAAATTCTAATGTTGATGTTGTTTGGAAATTTATTGAATTGAAAAAAATATATAAAGATGCATGTATTACTTTCCAAAAAGGAAACATGACTAACAAAAGTCATAAGAAAATTGAGATTCAATCTACCATACCACATGAGCTTATTAATTTTGATTTATGTGAGATAAAGAGACATTAATGAACAAAGGGGATTTATATATCATCAATTTTATTGAATATTTCAATAGGATGACAAACATCATGTTTATGAATCACAAGTTAGAGGCTTTTTAAATGGTCAAATTCTTTAGAAAGTATACTGAGAAAGAAATGGGGGTTCCCATAAAGAATTTGAGAATATATAATGGTATCGAATTCAAAAGAAATAATTTTTAAACTTAACTGAGAAATCATTGTATCAAACATCAGTATATTTGATCTTATACTTCATAATAAAATGTAGTAACATAAAGAAATAATATAATCTTGGTAGAAATTGGAAGAATTATGTTACCTGAATACAAAATTTCAAAATTCTATTAGAGATAAACTATTAGTACTACAATACATGTTCAAAATAGATTATTGTTGAGACCAAAAACTAACATGAACCCTTATGAAATGTGGTATGACAAAAAACAAACATTTAAATACTTCAATGTATTTGGAAGTCAATGTTTTCTCAAATTAAAAAATTCTAGATTTGGGAAAGTTTAATGAGAAAGATAAGGAATGAAATTTTATGAGTTATTAACTAAATGGAAGAAGTCAAAAATGTTGGAACACATTTTTAAAAAATTTGATGGAATTATATGATATAAGCATTACTGAAAATCATTGTTTCTTAAAAAATTTGTTGAGAGTTTTGAGGAGGATAAACCAGAGAATTCAAATAATGGTGAAAGAAATTCGAAATGTCTTTATCAAGACTCATAATAATTGTATGATGAGGAAATTTAATAGGGAAAGAAATTTTACATTTTTACCTTACAAAAACATGTCAAATCCCAAAAAATTGTTGGGAATTAGAAGGTTCTGGTTCAGAGAAGATGAAGGTTGAGATAAGATAATCAGACGTCACTTATCTCAAAACATGAACCAGAATCAATTTCAAAATCTTTTCAATACCAATAAGGGGTGGATGCTATGAATGAAGATTTGGATCAGATTGAGAATAAAAAAACATGGGAACTTGTTTCATGGACAGTAAATAAAAATGTTATCAGAATAATGTGGGTTTAAAAAAATATGTTAACCAAATGTGGAGAAGTTTCAAGAAACAAAGGTAGGTTTGTTTGTAAGAGCTATGTACATGAGGAAGATGTGGATTTTGAAGAAACTTTTTCCCATGTTGTAAGCTTGGAAACTATCATAATGTTTCTTTAAGTTTCCATACATTGTAATTACAAATTTTATCATATGGTTTTAATGTCAAATTTCTTAAATGGGAAATTAAGGAATATGTTTTCATTTAACAACGTTATGGGTTTCTACTTTATGAGGATGAAAAAATGTTTTTATATTTAAAAATCCATTGTATGTGATGAAAAAAGATCAACGTGATTTGTATTTTGAACATGAGAATTGTTTGAGAATGTTGAAATTTTATAAAGGAAAAGTTGATATCAATTTATAAGTGAAAGATTATGAATCCAAAAATATAATTGTAATTATTTATGTGAATGATATTTTTTTGGGGATAGAGAATAGTTTTGTAAAACATTTTTGGAGGAAATGAACAATTTTTTTGAAATTTCTATTTTGGGAGAATTAAATTTCTTCCTCAGTTTACAAGTTTAACAAACAGAAAAATAAATTTTATTATCACAAGATAATTATGTTATAAAATTATTAAAAAAAATTGGGATGATTTAATCCAAAGATGTTTCAACTGGTATTTCAATGAGCACAAAGTTTAGTAAAGATGAATTTGGAAAAAGTGTGAATCTAAAAGGCTTTTAGAAGCTAATAAGAAGTCTTGTTTACCTTACAGCCTCAAGGCCTGATATTATTTATGCTATGATTTTGTGTGTCATTGGTCAATGTAATCCAAAATAATCACATATTTTGGAATCAAAGAGGATTATGATATATGTCAAAATAACAAAACACAAGGTTTTTTATCCAAAAGAAATAGTGAAATAAAGTTTCATGGTTATACTAATGCCGATTGGGATATAGATTTTAATAATATAACATCAACCTCATGAGGAACATTTTTCTTGGGTGAATGTTTTGTGAGTTGGAATAGTAAGAAAAAAAGTTCAATAACATTGTTCACAACTGAATTCAAATATGTTACAGCTACTTAGGATTGTACTCAAATGTTGGGGATGAAAGTTCAGTTGAAAGATTTGAAAGTAAAAATTTCTAAATAATTGAGGATACTTTGTGATAATATGAGTTTAATTGTTCTATATAATAATAATTTCCAACATTCATGATCAAAACCCATTGATATAAAGTTTCACTTTATAAAAGAGAAAGTTGCTGCTATAGAATTTTAACAGAAATACATTTCAGTACAGTATCCGATTACTGACATCTTTACCAAAGAAATGGAAATTTTGAATGAAATAATTGTGGAATTGAGGCTATAACTTCAAGTTTATACTCCTCCAATATCTTCTTCAACCTCATAAGGAATAACCCCTACAGTTATTTGGGTTATGTTGACAAATGGGGAGTGAATATAAAAACTTTTTTACTTTATAAAAAGTTTTACTTATCTTTATTTTATGAATATAAAGCTGTGGTTGTCATAAAATGGGGGATACAAAAAAAGTGAAAAATAAAATAATATGGGACATAGAAATAAAGTGAGAAAATAAATAATTGGCGAGAGATAAAGAAAGTGTGAAAATAAAAGTAAAGAGAGTTTATAATTACATGGCCGAAAAACATTATTACCATCTAGGGATGGAATTCCTTAAATAATATTAATTTATCTAGTAGCGTGGCTTTAATAAAATATCTTTTGAGAAAGGTTATATTTAGATAAAAGTCAAAAACTTGGGTTATTTGAAAAATATGAGTTCTGAAATTTTCTGAGAGATGAAATGTTGTTAACAATGGTTGTCAAAAAATCTAAAAGGAGAGATTGAAGAACCTTTGTGGATAATCTTTTTATAAAAATGATTCTGTATTTTTTGAAAATTAATATTTTATCTAAATTATGTTTTTTTATTTAAGAATTTAACCCATTCCATCATAATGAGGTTTTTCTATAGAAACAATTTTCCATATCAATGTTTTCTTACTTAGTTTCACTGAACACAAAATAAGTTAGGAAGATGCATTTGTTGATCAAGGGATTTATCATATTTAGGTCAATCCTAATGACATTGAATAATTAGATTCAAAATAATTTTATTATAATTTTATTGTTTTCTTGATGTTTGTGTTTTTTCAGAGAAATAATGAAGTTTCCAATGAGTTTTGAAAGAAGAAAGTGAAGTCAGGAGTTAGAAAGTTTTCATACTTTCTAAAACAAAATCATATGATGATTTTCTAATCGAGAAGTTCAAAAAAATCCTAAAAACACACATGATAAAATCTTTTAATTAAATGGTTGATTATTTTCAAGAGTTTTAGAGTGGAAAACGATGTTTCCATCATAATGGGATTTCCATCGTAATGGGAATTACATCATAATGAGATGATAAAGAAAAAGATATTGTTGATCATGAGGAGGAAATGAATCATACTAGGATTTATGTACAAATATTTTCATACTATAATTTTCATACTGGGAAAATAGTACTAATATTTTCATACTCATATTTTCATACTATGAATATCATACTAGAAAAATCATCCTGATATTTTCATACTAGGATTTTCATACTAGAGAAATTGTACTAAGATTTTTTGTACTCATATGTTCAAATTGGGGAAATTATACTAATGTATTAATTATAAATAATTATTTCCAGGAAATAAAAATATCATAATGAGATAAGAAATAAAAATATCATAATGAGCTGAGAAAGAAATAGATCATAATGAAGTAGAGAAAGAAACATGTCTTAATGAGTTGAGAAATGTATAATGAATTAAAGTGGTCAAAATTGAATAAAAAATTTGTTAAAATATCAGATAAATTTAAGGAGGTTTGATGAAATCAATGTTTAAGTTTAAATAATAGATATTTTCTAAGTTTTTGAGATTTGAGGAAGTAGGGAATGTTTCTAAGATTACTGACTTCGTTTTCTGAGTAACCTATAAATACCAACTTAGATCACTTGTTCATTTTCAACTGTCACAAACCCAAAAAAGATAGAGTGCATGAGAATTTAAAGAAAAAGTTCCCATCTGATTGAAGAATAATTTTATTGATCAATTGATAAAATTTTAAGTTTTGCAGATTGAGAATGAATTCATTGTATTGAGTCATCATCCATAGAGAATTGGATCTAGGATTAAGCCCCATTATACTCAGATAATATGATCAGGGATCCAAAATCATTGTATTTAGTGAATGAGATCTAGAATCATCATACTCAGAAAAATGGATCCAGGATCCAACATCATTGCACTGAGAAAATCAGATCCAGTAAAATCAAACTAAGGATTCATATTGATAAATTATTGAGCAGATTCAACAAAGTATTTATTCTTTTTTTGGATAAAGTTTTTATAAGAAAACATTGTAAACTAAATAGAGTTAGTATAATCATTAATATCAGGAGAGATAAGGCATCTAATGGGAGTTGTCATAAGTTCTATTAAGATATTATTAATTCTGGATTTCCATAGACCCATAAGAGTGGCTATGGAAAGGATGTAAGATCTCACACTAAGGCATAACCATATAAATCTTGTGTGATTTACTTTCTTTACTAATTTTTCATGGATAAGTTTTTAAGAAATTTCGACAAGGAAATAAATATTAACCAGTCGTATGGGTTCTGTTTTGAAAATAATCAAGGCTCATAAAAAGTGAACAACTGACGAACCCCCTATTAGTTGTTTTTAGATCCTTTTGAAATTTAGAACCCTCCACTCTTTTATGGTCAAATGGATCCTTTTGTAGAAGAAGGGTGGATGTAGACAATCATGAAGATCATTAGTTTAATTTGGTTTCTTGAGTCTCTATATGTTTTCTATCTACCTTTATGCTCAAAGTTCTAGGTTGAAAGTAGTGGTAGTCGGTAATTACGACCAATCCATAGGATTACCTATCATGGGAATCCTTAAAGGCCTCATTAATTCAACAATAATTATCTAAGGCTATGAATCTGGCGAATGAGATGGTGATGTTCATCCTTTAGCAAGACAATTTATCAGTGTAAGATTATGTTCATCATTTTTTAGATCTATTCTTCTATCTCTTGGAGTTTTTTGAGGACGAATTTATAAAATAATAAAAATTTGAGAATGGAATTCATCCTGATCTTCAGTTGAGGGTGCTAGAATTTAGTAAATCCTACTTTTCCGAAGTAGTGAGAAAATATTTTTGGGTTAATGTAATGTTAGTGGGGGTGCTCTGGGTATCCAATTATTCTTTAGGCCCTGGAAGTGGTGAATATAATTCTAATAATTTGATTGAAAGGTGGACAAATTTTGATCAAGTTGGTGGTGGAAATAAGAGGTGCTATAATCATTCTTCTAGTTCTTTTCAGAATTGGACCTTAGTGTGTCATCAATTTTGAATATAGGGTCACAATTAGACTTCATATCCAAATGATATAAATACATATTGATCTTGTGGTAGTTTGGGGCATCTCTATAAACTATACAAGGGCGTAGCTTGAATTAAAGGTGGATTCTGATAAATTTTTTGAAGTATTTCATAGTCCAATCAGATGAATGTGGGGCTGGTGTGACTTCTATTTAATGTTTTTAATGTAAATTTTTTTGTAGTGATTTTACCTTCTAGTTTTTCATATTTTTTGAATATAAATGGATGATGTGTAACTTTTGGGAATCACTATTTCATTTGAAACACCTTTTGGGAAATTCTAAATAATGACTTTATAAAGTGGAAATGGTGTTCCATTACGTACCATGTTTTTGTCACATAGTTTTTTCTAGGGTCTTGTGTGGTTTTCTTAGTTTCTATGGTTAATGTTTAACCTATCTTTCTAGTTGGTACATGTTTAATTATAATATGGAGGAGAGTCTTTCATGGCCTCCTGCCATTGTGGAAGTAAACCTTGTTCTATATATTGTAATTTCTCATTGTTTACCTTTGATACATTGTCAAGTGGTCATCCCCTGTCTTCTTGAGTCATATAAAAATGATTATTACCTCCCTTGGTGAACATTAGGCTTTTGAGGTGCACCCGAGGTATTTGGTTGTGGTAGGTTATTGGGATTGTGTTATTGGATTCTTGTTATCCTTCAAAAAGTATTTTGAGTTCAATATTTTATTTCAATATAAAGGCACCCATTTTGTATTGGTGGGAGTTAGGGTATTAAATATATTATTGAGTTAAATAATTTGAGAGGGGGGAACATTGTGTTTTACCCGATCAACTGGTATCATTGTGGCGTTCTGGATCAGAAAGAGTTATTATGGGGAGAATTGTGACATCCGATTTTTATTTTTCCCTTTTTTGATCTATAATTATTTATTTTTATTTTCAATAGAGTCTTGGGTGGTTTGGATTGAATTTTTTAGTTTCAGGCTATTTTTCCTCTATTACATTGTTTTTTCACACTCTTAAGGGGAAACCATTCAACCTCATGATGTTGAGTCCCTTTTCACTTCATTTTCCTACTATATGGATAGTGTTTCACGGGTTACACCTAGTTAAGTTCAAAATGTGTGGCTCCTAGGTGAAATTGTGTGGGTATTGGGTGTCCCTAGATGAGGGTTCATAAATTGAGAATGGTTCGTCTAAACTGCGTGAGAAGTGTTCTTTTTTCTATATAGTTTTTTAAAGAACCAAACCGCATGGTTGGAACACTATTTCCATTAATCACGTGATAACATTTTACATGTGTCATATGAGTCCTTAAAGGGAAACACAATTGGTGAACAATTTTTAAAATTGTGTAGCCTAACCCAATGTGGTGATGAGATTCATTAGAAATGACTTTTTTCTATTTTTCACTCTTGGGTTTTATCCATAAAACACATATTTCTCCCCCATTTGAATTTTGTTACCCTAGAGAGGATCCTCCCCTCTTCCTCACACCTCCCCTCATCCTCCCATGGTGAAATCAAGTGATTTAATCGAGATTTTGCAATGATTTATCAAAGTAATTTTCATATGCATTCTTGTACAACATCCTTCAACCTTTTGTTTCTTATTTACTTTTCCCCCTTGGCCTCTTTTGTCTAGGTTTCTTGTTTCATTCATTTTAAATTTTGGGGTTTTCTTCTTATGGTTCTTCTTGGGTGTTCTTTCATCCTTATACCGTGGTGGATTCATTTCAGGTTGCCTTCATCCAAGCACCTTGAGTTTGATGTAGTATCCCCATTGAATTTGGCCTTTGAATTTAAGAAATATTTATTACATGATGTTTATAATTTTTTTTGATAATAATTATTGATATATATTATTTTTAATAATAATTTGGAGTGAATTAAAGTGAAATTATCTTGAATTTAATACTATAAAATTATTCATTTGATATTTAGACACCATGTGTCTGTCAAAATTCCTGGTTGGTCTTATTAAATTCGTTTGAATTATACAAGGTGACTTTTTGTTCCTAAAATTGGGTTTTAAATGTATTTTTAGTTTTATAAATGACGTCTTGTTTTTTTAGATTTTTTACATTCAAAAGATATGTGAGGCCCCATTGTCACCTTTAAAAAAGAGTTTTCTTTCGAAAACTCCCCTCAGAATGTATCTCATTACATAATTATTGATAAAGGGAATTGGAAGTCCTTATAATGGGACTCCCCTTATAAATTCATGGTTGTAAGGAAAATGGATTATTCTTTGGGGTGATTAGAGTGTGATTCTTGGATGTTTTGATTTCTTATTCTCTTTGGATCACCCTATTATAATCATTTTAGGGAATCCTAGCATATGTAGAGGATGATCTAAGAATATTAGAGGCACAAGTTTAGGATTTCACTCCGGCCAACAACCCCTTAGTTAGGATAGGTAGGGTAATACCAAGTGCGAGGGATATTTGATTTTATTAGGATCACCAATAGGATGGACCGTGTTTGGTATGTTCAAGATTTTACACTATGTTCTTATGTATTCCCATTTTTGTTTAGTACTTATTTATCTACAAGGGGTAATCTAGTTTCCCCTTTTAGTACAATTAATAGAGTATTTCTTACCCATTTCCCTCATTTTGTTTTTAGTTCTTTTTTTACTCATTTACGAGGTTCCCCTTTGGTAAAGATGAGTTATTGGATTTTATATGTTTCATGAAAAATGTTTGAGATAATGTTTCATACTTATTTTACCCCTTTTCAGAAACCTTATTCTTCTTAATTTCTATTACTTTATCTCTAATACTTAGACCTCATCCTTTAAGAAATGAAACCTATTTTTAAAAAATATGGAAATGGACCTTGATTTTTATAAAAAAATAAATGAAAGGAAAACCTATGTTTATATATTGTAATATAAACTATAAGTAGATGAATCTTTTATTTTAAATAAATTTGTTGGGAATAGTTTATGTGGATACACCCACTATGTTTTAATACTCAAAAGAACAGTTGTATTTTTTTATCCTCTATTAGAGGTTACAGAATGGTCTCGATCACTATTGAGTGATATTTTGTTTTTGGTTTGGTGACTGACCTATGGTGTCACACAAAGTTCTGGTTAGTTGTTAGGTTCAATTTAGTTTTATTTTCATAGTATGTTTGGGTTTTCATTATATGTTGTTTATATTATATTGGGATACTCATTTGTAGTTCTGATGATATTTTTTATTTTATATTGGAAAAATAAATCCCATTGTCTCGAATTGATTCCCATGGTACTTGTCACCACCCTGGGGTGATGGGGAACCTACCTCGAGGATGTCATGGGCCGTCTCAGGTGACTGGTTTGAGGTTGACCTAGTTTGGTTCATGTTAGGTAAACTAAGTCATATAGCTCATGACTATAAGGATAAGTGTTCTCATCATACTGATAATTCAAAATATATAATCAACTAGAGGTGATATGATTTAATTCAAATGAGTTGGGTTATTATGTCAACACATGCCTAATATTAGTTACTCAATTTGGGAATCATCAATGTATGAAATTGAAATGTGTGAAAAACTATTTTTCTACTATTATAGATGATATAGGATACTAAAATGAATATTTGATAGGTACATCACTATTTTAATCATATTAGTCCAATTTTTATTTTAATTTGGGGTATATTCGTTCTTTTATATATGTAAAATTTTCAAGTAAAATGGAAATACCAGCTCAAGAAATGATGTTATAACTCATAATAAAAACTCTTAAGGGTATTATAATGTTAAAAATAATTTATATAAATATTTCAATTATTATATATGGAATAGTTTTTCCTATAATGTTTATTATCTTTCCCACTATATAGTTTGATGTTATTCTATGTTTGAATTGGCTAATAATTTATAATTTATTAATATATTTAAAATAAACATAATTTATTTTTTAGAGTGAGTTTTTTTATATATTAGAATAAAATCATAACTTTGATAAAAAATCAAGAATCTCATAAAATGATACAATATGAGGTGACCTTTATCCTGCACATATTATTAAAGAGAAAGTAATTGTTAAAATTAGTGATGTTATGATAGTAAATGAATATATAGATATAATTCCAAATTATTTTTCTCTTATTATTCTGGATCAAGAGCATGAATTTTCTATTGATTGAGTTCATGATGCTAATAAAATATGAAAACACCCTTATCAAATGGCTCTAGTAGATCTTTTATTATTGAAAAATTAATTACAAGGGTTTCATGTTAAGGGTTTAATTTTTCCTCAATGTTAATCTTATTATGATCCATCATTTTTTATTAAAAATAACGATGGTTCTATGATACTATTCATTAATAATAATTACCTCAATAACATTATAATTATGAAAAGGTATTTATTAGATCATAATGATGAAATCTTTGACTATCTTTAGGGACGTCAATATTTTTTGATTATTTATCATGCATCCAAGTATCAATAGATTTAAGTGAAGGATAAATACATTCTAATAATGTAAATCCATACTAGTTATGGCCATTGTGAGTTTATGGTTATTCCTTTAGGGTTGACTAATACACCTGATTTATTTATTGATAATATGAATTTATTTTTCAATGAGTATTTTGATAAATTTTTTTTATAGTTTTCATTGATGAAATTATAGTTTATTTTATTATTCATAAAGAAAATGAGAAACATAGAAGTAATTTTTAGAAGTTTTTTTGAGAAAAAAAGTTATATAATTTTTTTAATTTAAATTTTTAGTGGAAATAGATTTCATTACTTGGGAAAACTATTTCTAAAGATGATATAATTATTTATCTTACTAAAACTAATGTGGTGTAAGTTCCCCCTATACCTATATTTTTCACTATTATATAATTTTTCATTTATTAGTGGATCACTATTAACATTTTAATGAAAATTTTGTTTTTTATTTAGTTCACTAACCAATTTTACTTGAAATGTAGTTAAATTCATTTGGATAAAGGAATGTGATTAATTTTTTCCTTAACTGTAATAAACATTGGCTAATGCTCCATTTTTCTCCCTTCCATCTATAAATGGTTAGTTTCTTATTTATAGGAATGATTTGTTGATGGTAATTGGTTTTTTCTTGATGAAAGATGATCAGGTAATTTTATATGATTCCTTAAATTTGAAAATTCTCTAGATATGTTAACCTACATATGATCTTGTGCTTACATTGGTGTTTTTTTTACTTTAAAAATATTGATAAATATTTTATATGGCGTAAAATTTAAAATATATAATGAAAATAAAAATTTAATTTATATATTAACTCAAAAATAGTTGAATATAATGCCAAGAAGATGGATGGAATTGATAAAGGGTTATGATTTCTTTATTCACTATCATTTAGGTAAAGAAAACAATGTGACCAATGAATTGAGTCAAAAATTTAATGCAACATTAACAATTCAACATTTATAACATGATCATTTTTTAATTGTTTGTTAAATGTTTTTCATGAAATTTTTTATCTTGTAATTCCTTCACTTTTACTTTAGGTGTTAGTGAAATCATATTTCTTTGAAAAAACTATGAATACTCAACAAGAGGATCCGGGTTTTCCAGAAAGAGCAATGTTTGTTAAGATAGGTAATTTATAAAAATTTAACAATGGAAAAGATGATTTCTTTATGATTTATAACTAGGTTTTTTATGTCAAGTGATTCCCCGTTGAAGAAGAAATTGTTTGGTGAAACTTATAACTCTCTATTTTCTATTCATCATGGTATCCCTAGATGTATAAAGACCTTTGGGAATATTAATTTAGGGATGGAATGAAGAAAAATATAACTAATTTTAACATCAAATTTGTGTCATTAAAAAAGTACAATGTTGATATATAATGACTAAATGGGATTCTTTGGCAATAAATATTTCTAAAATTGAAGTGGGAGAATATAACCATAGATTTCATGGTGAGATTTCTGATGACATGTCAATGTAATAATGATATTTGAGTTATTGTCGTTATATTGACTAAATCTATTCATTTTAATCCTATTAGAGATAATATGAACTTGTATCATCACTATAAAATATATTATAAAGATATCATATGTTTATATGGAGTCCCTCTCTCAAATGTATCATAGCGTGATCCTAAATTTACCATTAATTTTTGTGAAGGTTTTAAAAAGTCATCAACTACTTAATTAAATTCCGGTATAGTATTTCACCATTAATATGATGGACAGTAAGGGTAAAATATTCATAATTTAAAATATATACTGTGATATTTCTTGTAATATTATTAGGGGAGTTGGGATCAATATATTTCATTAGTTTAATTTTATTATAAAAATATTTATCATTCATGTGTACATCCTTTTGAGCCATTATATGGAAATTGTTGTTGAAATCCACCATTCTAGGATGAAGTTGGTGAAAGGAATTTTTCAGATGAAGAACCTATGGATAAATATATTGAGAAGAGAAATATGATTTAGCAACACTTGAGGAATGCTTAGTGCATGTAGAATACTTATGTAGATAAAAAGGGTGAAAGATATTTCATCTAAGGCAGGTGATCATTTATTTCTTAAAATATCTCTAGGTAAATGTGATGTGTGTTTTAGTAAAAATAAAAATTTATGCATGTAGACTATTATACAATACCAAAATTCATTAATATGCGGGATTAGTTGATTAATGAGTATCCTTCCCTCTAAGTTTATCTCAGGTACATGATATGTTTCATGTATCATTGTTAAGGAAATATACACTTGATACATCACATGTTTTGAGACTTGAGGAGGTAAATTTTGAAATGAATATTTCCTAGGAAGAAAATAATGTTTAAATATTGGATTATAGAGAGTAGGTATTATAAAATAAAATGAATCACTAGGTCAATCTTTTATATAAAAATCACATGACTGGGGAAGCAACATGGGATTTAAAAAATGTTATAAAAGAAAAATACCCTCACTTTTTAAGTAATTAATATAATTTTGAAGATGAAATTTCTTATAGGGGATCGTGTGACAACCCAAGTAAACCTAGTAATTAATAATTGTTTTGATTTAGATTTAATTATTGTAAAGATTTATATTCATCATATTTTTATAAAACAATAATTTAAAATTTTTCTTCAAAAAACAAAATTATTATTATTTTAACTAAATAATTTTCTATGTATTACAAGGTATTGTTTAAATAATAAATTTATAAATTTTGGAAATTAATTTTTATAAAAAAAAATTCATTTTCAGATTTTTCATATAGAATTTGTGTCAGGGTAAATTCCTTGAGATTCTTTTTGAAAATATTGATTTCTGGGTGAATAGTGAAAAAATACAAACTTTTATAGAAATTTTCATTTTTATTCAAGTTTTTAAAAAGTTCAATTAAATTTTGGATAATTTTAAAGTAAACATAGTTCCAATTCACTAAAAATTATCCAATTAATTCTATATTATTCCTCATTACACTATATATTAGTGTAAATTTTTTTGAGGCTTAGAAATGCATTTTTATAATAAACTATTTTTTATTAAATTTTCATTGTTATATTAAAATTAATTTTACCCACTTATACAAATTCAATCATCAAAAATGGATTTCTTATTTGGAATCATGCGATTAAAATTTATTAGTGTTTTTTATTTTATTTTTGATTATATTGAATAATTAAAATGGTAATAATTAGTTAGTAGAGTAAATGGTAAAACAGGTTTTTTAAGATAAAAAATAAGTGATAAAGTCAAAATATCTTATCATAATTAATATTACATGGTAGGATTTTAGATATTAAAATAATATAATTTAAATTTGATTTATTTTTTACACCTTACAATTATTAGTACATTTATATTATTTAAAAGCTAAGTATATTTACAAGAGTGTAAAAAAGAACCTATCCTCGTATGTTATTCACAAACATTAAGGACTATAGCTTAGAAAATCCCCAAAAAATACATTCCATACTACGATTCTCACATACTAGATGTTTCAGTCTAACATAATCCCAATCTAATATCATATAAGTTGAATGACAAATGAGGTTTTCCAAAGAAGAGGTATAACTCGTAACTAAGTTCTTTCAGGTTTATTTTTTAATTCTAACTCCTACAAACCTATCATAACCATTATTATATAACAACCTCAATATCTCCAATATAAATAAATTTTATTATATTTATTCTATAGCCTATTTTGACATCCTTTTCAATCCTATGGGAAATGAAATCATTTCTTATGCGTACGTTTGGGAACCACCTCCATGAAGTTATATGTTTCATTTTTCATTATCACTTCACATATAAGGATATAAAGATGGTAGTAAATAATATATATAATATTTATGATATTATTATTATTTCTTAAAGATAATATATTATAAAACATCAAACCATTCCATATATTGGAAAATAATAATGACACTAGTGCATACATGTGTACTACCACCTTCACAGAGCAATGCAATTTTTTTGAACCTCACATAGATGGTCACATGGTAGATTTTTTTTGAAAATAATAAATTTATTAATCTATATGTTTAATACATTATCAGATTAATTCAATTTCCACCTATTAGAATAATGAAAATTATTTTCCCACAAGTTTATGGATTAACATCTAAATGAAATGATGTGATTTACTTTTCAAAACTATAATTAATCATTTTTCATACAAGTGTATTTAGTTTATAAATATATTAATTATAAAAAATTAAATGGTTATTTTGTAATGGAACCATAACCCCTTTAAACATTTTAAATGCACTAATGTTATTTTGAAGATATAAACCAAAGAACCCCATAATGCCAAATGCGAACATAACCATTTTAGTAACTAAATAAAAAATTATAATAAATTAAATAAAAGGAATCGTGAAAATGGAACGAGCAGAATTTTTTTCTCAATAAAGCATATTACGAATATAATTTTGTTATTCTAGAGTTATATAATGTGTGAATCTATAAAAGGCTTAAGGTAAGGTATTTTTCTTCAAGACATTATTTTAAAGATCTTTTTTCTCTTCCATATTCATGTTACTAAAAATGTTTCAAGAATATACTTATTATTACATAAATTATTGTTATATTTTATTTTAAAATATTTTCTTACTTTTTAAAAACTAAATTTCTTTAGGATTTTCTTTCATCTAATTAAGAATTTTTTAAAAAACTCCAGAAGAAGTTTTTTTTCAATTTTTATAAAAAGGTAACCGTTTCCCACGATAATGGTAGTTATTAAGTTTTAATCTTCATCTACATGTTATAATACATTTTATAATAATATAATATTACCACTATTCATGGAATTCTTAATTTTTAAGGGTTTTTAAAAGAAATGGATATTTACCCATACTTTTTATCAAAATGGAAAGTGCTTTTATTAGGGATTCAAATGTGTTTTTCTAAGGTTATATGGTGACCAAGTGAAAAATTAAACCTGTTTTGTTCCTAATATGATAAATTTTAATTATATATGATGAGGAGTGGAGATTAATTTAGCTCATTACTATTGGTGATACATATATATGATGTCAATGAAACAGGTAATGATTTAGTATTCGGATGTTAAAATTAAAGAGATAACATAGTTATTTACTCTTATGGAATTAAATCATCTTTAGTTATTCTAAAATGGGGTAAAAATGAGCCAAACATAGTTATTAATTTTATTATACAAGAAAAATTTATTATTATTTTAAATGGTTTTATATAAATATTTTTATTTCATGAGGTAAGGAATTTTTTAACAAATTTTAAAGGTAAAGAATTTTTTTTGAGTAAACTTTTTCTAGGAGTTCTCAAATGCCTCAAGATGCAATCCTAGTTTTATTATGATTACTAATATATTTAAAATATTTTATTATATAAAAGGTTTAGTTATATTGGTGTATATTTTTTGTTTAAGCGATCAATTTTGTTTTGTAAAAAAGGTAAACATATTCATTGGTTTTCAAGTTTTTCACTAGACTAAGAGGTTTCCTTTATTTTTATATCCCTTATTGAGCCATTGGTGATAATATCAATTTTAAAAAATATCCTTATACATAAGGATGAGTAATAACAATAAAAAAGTCCAACATTATGCTTTGGACTCAATATAAAATAATAAAGAGTATTAAATGTAATATGGGTGTAAACATAATGCCTTGTTTTGTGGAATAAAATATACACTATCTAGAAGTGTCCACTATTTTATGTAATGTTTTTACAAATTCTCAATAAATATACCTGAAAACGATTATGGGTATTTAAAATATTTGAAATCATTTATATTAAAATAATATTTATTTTTTGTTAAATTAGTAGGTTTTTTTATAAATAAATAGATTCCGTTTTAGAATAGTAATGTTTAGAAAATATCTTTTCTTTAATTTTGGTTAATTATTATATAAAAAAAGTATTAGTGGGTCCACTAAAATTATTTATTTTTTGATAAATTATGGAATAAATTTTATTTGTTTCATCCTTAGTGAAGTTGTAAACTCTAAATGGTTTATATTATTATTAAAAAACCAATATAATAGTTATTGTTTCATTACAAAATTTTCTACTATGGATTCTGTTATATTTGGAATAACATTATTTCATTGTATGTTTCATATAATATTTACCATGTACATTCATTTTCAAACATATTTCTAATAAAAGAAAAATAAACTGATAAAATAGATATTATTATCAATATTATGATAATAATTTTAAATATGGCTCAATATTAAAATTTTATAATGCCAAACTTCTAGGATAATATACTATAATAATTCATAATTTTAGGGGAAATTATTAATTTAGCTATATTTCCTTCATAATTATTTAAAAAAATTCATTGATCAACCAAAGAATATCTCTTGAGGGTGTCAAAATAGGAGTGAAGTTAGGCCACCTTGTCTTGAACCAAGTGAAGTTCAACTTACTACCCAACTGGCCTTCTTAGGGTTATTACCCATTGGTTAAACTATTCCAATGACTGTATCCACTAGTTATACAGAAAGAGATTTCATTTCTAGAAAACAAAACATTCTATATTTTACCAAAATTTGATGGTTTTCCTATACTTATAATTACCACTAGCATTTTCAATAATGTTTTCTAATATAAATTTCCCCAAATAACTAAACCCTATATTGATATTAATGATGTTGAACCTCCTTTTTCATATTATATTTTTATCATAATTTCTTACTAAGATATTACATTAATGACTTTAAATGATCTTTTTAGGTTTAATGTATTGGAAACTAGGTACATAACTCATGAATAACATAGATCATAAAAAAATATTTTATTTTTTGGAAGTATTATTTAAAAATTCATCCCAGGTTACCTCAATACATATGATTTCTGGGGGACATACATCAACGAAAATGGATTAAAATAAATACAAAAAATGGAAAAAAGAGAAATGGAATTTGAGTGATCATTGGGGATAGAATATTTGGAATAACATCATTGAATACTCATAAGTATCTATTATTTAACATGGAAATGTGGTTAAAAGATAAAAATGATACATTCATAATCATACCACTAAGGTTTGATGAAATATATTTCCGATCTGGTAAAATATTATATAAGATGAAATTACCTTGTAATACTATAAATGTATCATAATAATGGAATCTCTAGAGATTAATTAATTACATTATTCATTGAAGAGATTATAGGGTTCACCCTTCATGTGTCTAAAATTATGTGTGTCATGTATATCATATATCATAAGAAAGGTTTTTCATAATTTTAACCAATTTTTTGGGAATATGGATTTAAAACACGAAATTAACAAATTAATGAATAAGACACACACACACACACATATAAACACTTGAACGAAAACATGGTTGGGTATTCAAAACATAAAAGTATGGCACACAAAATCAATCCTAACTGACAAACATATTAGTTTATGGAATTAGATTAATGAGTGAAAAAGGTAGTTTCTCATTAACAACAAATAATTTGGGATGAAAAAATTATTATTAAAATAAGAAAAAATAAATAATTAAAAATAAAAAGGATTATTATTATATATGTACTTGAGGAAAAAGGGGGATTAAGAGAATCCATACATGAAAAGTGGCTTGATAATGATAAATAAGAGCTCCGTGTAACATTATGAATTCTTTAGAAAGGCTAAAGAGAGAGAAAATGAAAGGAACGTTATTCCCAATGGTTTATGATTTGAGATAAATTAGATAATGGGTTGGTATTTATAGAAAACAAGTGTAAATTGACCATTTCTTTCTCAATAATGTTTTTAGAACCTAATGTATAAAAAAGAAAAAACTGTTAGTCATCTTCTAGTTTTCACCGATAATATTTTTTTGAGGGGGACTAGTTTTATTTTATTTTAATTTTTTATAATCAAAAGCTACTTTAATAAAAAAAAATTGTGGGCAAGATTCTTATTAACAATGAATTATTTTTCAAAACAGAAAAAATACATTAGGTTCTAGATGACTCATTATAGGCTTGAAAAATTAATCATATTACTGGATAATTAATTATTTTAATGATAAAATCATTTTTGGTCATGAATCCTTTATAGTAATTATTAAATAAATTTTATGTTATTATTATGTAATAATAAATTCATAAATTTATACCATATCTTACATGTAACACTAAAAATGGAATGTATTTAAAAATTATGAAAACATTATCATTGGATAGTTTTAATATGTTGATTTCAAAAATGAAATCCATTTTGTTAAATTTAATTTCATACATATATGAAATATATTTTTTAATAATAAATAATTATTTTTTTAAAATACTATTTTTATGACTTAATAATCTTTATACACATAGAAAAAATTACTTGGGGATTCATAAAGTTATAATATCATTTATATCCTCATAAAAAATTTTTATAACATTGTTTTATTAAATATATTTTATTTAAAAATTTTAAATTTATTAAAAAAATGTATCTTAATGAAACATGTATATTTTACCAAAAAATATTATAATTATTTTATTGGGTGAAATATTTTCTTTATTATATTGAACACGTTAATTTATTTGTGATTTGATATAAATTTTTTTATTGAATTTAATACCCCAAAATACTAAATTTCATCCTGATCTAATTTCATCTACAAAAATTAAAAATTATATTTTATCAGGGTAAAAAACTATTAATTTATAATAATTTTTAAAATTTATTAATAATTATCCCTTAGATATATAACCCATTACTAAACCAGAATAAACCCGAAAGGCATGTTGTGCAGTTGTGGTACATTCATGCGGTGGTTCATCCAATATAAGTCTGGTGGTGATCTCTAATAATTTGAACTTCTCCCATATGAAATTCCACTTGATCCTAACTTTTGAAGCTCTACCCGGTCTTGGTCATCTTTAAATCTCAGTGACGCTCCCTCTCACTCAAGATCATATTAATGAGACTCATAAGGTAATATCCCACTAATTGAGGCCATCATTTCTCCCTTTATCATCAATTATATGTTGTTATTACTCTTTATATTAAATAAAAATAATATTAATATTACTCTGAATAATCATAATATTCAGCAACCATAGTTTCCAATGACCATAGTTTCTAATATTCATAATGGAAAATGGCCATGATACCTAATGGTTAGATCCTAATAGACTCATTTCTCATTACACACAATTTTTACTCTATAATTGTCATGTATAATCTTTCACTACTTCACTTACATATTTTCTATACATCCATAGATAATGTCTACCAAAATTATAATGCTTGTTTTTACCATTTTTATGGAAAGAGTTATTTTCATGGGAGATTTTTAGCCTATGAAGATTATGTTAGTGACTAAATTATCCTTTACTATCTATCTCCCTACAATATTCGATGAAATCATCATCAATATTATTTCATTTTGTGTAATAAAATATAATAGTATGTCTATATACTTTTATTATAAAACATAGTCAAATGGAAATTTTGAAACATTATCTCATTTACTAATAATAAATATAAATTTTGCACTATCATATGCCACTGATGCATTTTTTTGAGTATCTCCACATTTAGGGAATTTCCATCTGAGTGTGAAAGGTAAACTATCACCCCTAGTATAACATAACATTTACGATCTTATAGAATATTGGCGATTCTAATTATCGACTATATCTACTTCCTATAGTATGTTCAGTTCACGATATCTTTCATATATCTCAACTAATTAAATAATACCCTAATATTCATAATTTTATTAGTTTGGGTCTCGTTATTCATATGTTAGCTCTAAAATTTATTTCCAAACACATTCATATTTGGATAGACAAGATAAGATCTTATGAGGTTGACACATATTTTTAGTAAAGGTGTTAGGGAATCATGGACAGCTATAGAATGATATATAGGGGTATAATATGTTTAGGAAGAGTAGTGTAAAGATATTTTTTATGGGTATAATAATCACCAACATTATAAGGAAAAAAGACTTCTAGTGGGTAAAATGCAACATCATCAGTTTGATTTGTTTTCTTTTTTTAATTATTTCTTTTTAATATTTAAATATTTTATAGTTGTTTTTGGTATTTTTCATAAGTTTATATATTGGTTATGGTTTATGAGATAATAAATGGTTGTAATATAGTTAGGATAATTTATATCGAAAGAATTAGGGGTCCCTAGGAAGGCATATAATTTGGGTGAACTTTGCTGTTACCATGGGTCCTTGTGAAATTTTTTACATAATGAAGATTTGAATATTTTCCCCATGGATTGAAAATTTGTTCATCCAAACTATGTGACCATGGGTATCATATAGAGAAACCCACATTGTTGGTGAATAAATTTCAAAATATACAACTAAAACATGCATAACATAAAAATTTCATGAAAATTAGTTCTTAAACTCAACCCCACATAAAAACCCTAATTTATCTCTTTAAAGGAAAGGCTATCAAACCCTAGGGCCAATATGGATTTTTTTGGTCTCCATCATTTGAGATATCATAATTCTATGAACCATGGGGTACATGGCCTAGGGATCGATGTTAATACTCTTGTTTTTTCGAATACTCTATTGTATTCTTGTTTTCTTAAGGAAAAACCTTGGACTGAGGTTTTCAATACTTGATCACTTTTTTAGGGGTTTTATCTTAATTTTGTTGTAATCCATCATATGATGATTTTGAAAGACAATATCTACATGTTTTGGGGTCATTTTTCTTCTTGAGGACCCATGTTGATTTATGTGGTTTATCTATCACAATCCTTAACATAAGAATATGAATTCATAAGGTTTTATTGAAAAAAATTTCATTTTTAATTATTTAAAATTTCTAATATATTATATCTAAAGGTATATCTAATTATTTTTTAGTTCTATGAATAAGAATTGTGGTTAATTCCCAAAATGTGTTTAGTGTAATTTATAAATGTTTTTTGGTTTTTAGATAAAAATTTGGGTACGAGTTAAATTATCATGGGTACAGGTTGGTGTGTGTTTATGATGAATTATTGAGGCTCACCAGACCTACCCTCTTGTATCTGGTGTCAAAATCACATTCTTTATACATTGGATTTGATTAAAACCAAGGTAAACATGTTTATATTTTACATCATATTCATAAGTCAAACATTAAATCTCATAAATAGTCAAATAATACCAAGAATTTAAGGTTTAGTACTTTGATGATAAGATACATAGGAAAATTATTTTATGATGCCTATGAACATTTCCACATATTCAAACCGCACTATAATCCCTTATTTGATGCTCATAAGTTATACTCCTTTTTGTAACATGAAGAGTGGGAACATAAGGAATTAGTGACGTCGATTTATTAGTAAGGGGAAAACTCATCAACATAGTATCAAGGGTTAGAATATAAGAATATAAAAAAACATTATCATGGGAGAAATGCCATATTAAAACAACATATAATAATAACAGTTGTTCATAAGTCATGATATAAGGACAAGTAATATAAAATAGATAAAAATATACCCTATAAAAAGAGTGTGGGATCATTATACTATAAAAATGATTAACTGAGAAAAATAATAGGTATATGACATAGAAATGTAACATTCCCATGAAACATAACATAACAAGGAAGTTTTTCATAAAAAAAAATAACCGATAATAATTATATTGTGATTCAATTCAATCTTCCCCACACATAACACTATGTACCAAAAAAATGTTGGTATTTCATGTTGTGAACAAAAAAAATGTCCATGCTTCCTGTTATGAATAAAAAACATTCGCACAGTATTTGTTTGTAAAAAATCGACACTTCTTGTTGTAAAAAAGTTACCACATTATATGTTGTGAACAATAAATATCCTCACACTATATATTTTGAATTTTTTTCCTACAATAAAAATCATTATCACTTATGATATCAAACTATAATCAATTAATTGAAGGTATTTAATAGACCCAAACCATCTTAGGTATTTATCCGACCCAAAATATATCAAACTGAAATCCATAAAATATTTTTCCTCAATCTCCAAATACATTAATCATTTAATCATACCTTAATTATCCTATGTGAAAGAAATATATTTTATGGAAACTTACATAAAATATCCTCATCATAATTCATCCATATAATGAAGGTGATTTGTATCATAATTACATATCCAAAGTGTACTATAAGGGATTTTAGAATAATTTTTACCATTATCATATAATAAAATGTTATGGGTAAGACTAAAATTTAACATTAAAAAGGTGATGTTAGAACATTGGAAAAAAATTAATTTCAAAATGACCATCAATAATGAATCCTCAGTAAATAAGTTATGGTTTTTTAAACAAAATATTTTCTGGAAGATAAAAATAAGAACATGAATAGGAAATAAGTTTTAATATATTGAAAATACATTTATTGAATCCTATATTATATAGGGAGTGAAAAATATTTAATTTAAAAAATTTAAAGTGGAATATAAATATTAATTGAAAAAAACATTTTTGTAACTCAAAATAGGAAAGGATAATATTACATGGAAGATAGATTATAGATATAAGAGAGAAAAACATCTGTTGGAAAGAATGTGAATTATTCATAAAACCGTTGAATTTTATAAAAAATATTTTCATCAATGTAATTTCCTAGAAAACATGGTTGAAATTAATTATATTATAATCATATAATAGAATAATTTCTTTTTTTAAAAATATAGTTAGAGAGGAATCATTACGACTCCCCTTGCATCATCATTATATTTCAAGTTGAAAACCCATGAAAGGTAGAACATAAAATAATACTTTAAATATTATATATTGAAAAATATATTTTGATAAAATATATAATTATAAAATATAAGCACCAAAAAAATGAAATAGTTGGTGAATATATATCATATCTCCACGAATCAAAAATGATATGCAAAACCCCTTACTTATATTACCACTTAGTTGAAACATTATGTAACCTCCTCTATAAAATAATAGCTACCTTAATAACCTATTTAAGAACACTATTCATGATTACTTAATTTATAAAATCCATTTTCAGTTCTTTATTATTAATATACTAGTTATTTATATTTTATTTTCATCATCGGATGTTATTATCATCGATTGTTTTCTTAAAACTAGTTTCACAATGGTGGTGTGAACTATTCATTATAAATGAAAAGTAAATTATTTATAGATAATAGGAACTATAGTATATGTTTTATAATTAATTATAATGTTCTTACTTCATTTCATAATTATTATAGTTACAATTCATGATGGCAAAGTCAGTGACAAGCTTGTTTAGGTAATATATAACTGACAAAAAGGAAGTAAAATAATAATAAGTTAAAATATTAATATACCATTTCTTATACCATAAACCAAACATTATTTTATCATAAGGTTTTAATAAAAGTATAATTTTTTTTCCATAGTCATCCATGATAAAAATTTATAGCATTCATCAAGTAGGTTGTTAAACAGACCCAAACAATAATACTCTATAATCTACGAGTGAGTATGGCTAAGAAAGTGATTATATTTACCAAATATAATTATAAAATATTAATATTTATTTCATTTTTATACTTATTGGTTTTTAAATAAAAATTGAAGAGATTTAGATAAATAACAAAATACTATCAAGATGGTTGAAATATTTTACTTCCATAGAGGGGGTAGCCTGCACATATGTGTGGGAAACACATTCATTTTCCATTGATTAGGAGGAATATAGGGAATGATTTATTATTATAGTTTCATAATAATGATATAAATATCATATTAATTCTTTAAATACACTTTTATAACTATCCATATAAGTAGTTCATGAAAAATCATGCACGAAATTCCTGAAAGTGGTAGTTTGAACGTATGCATGACGACGTAATCATTTTTTAAATGGTTTTGATTGAATAAAAAAATGGACATTTAATTAAAATAGTAAAATTTATAAATATTATTAATACTTATTTTATCATAATTTATTGATATAATTGTTTTTAGAGGTCATAATAAGAAAAGAAAAAAGAGATCCCAGCTTAGAATATTACCCATCCCTTGTGGTGTTCTACCTCGGGTAACACATTTATTCTCTTCATCATGGTCTTTATGAAATAAAAAGGATTTAAGATATCGAGAGATATATAATAAGAGATACAATGGTAGAGTTTTGGAAGAGATAAATCTTTTTATTGAGTGGAGAAATTGGGTGGAGGCGAGTTCATTTTATAGGTGAATTGAATGATATTTTTTGTAAATATAATTTCTTAATATAAAGAGAGGATATGTTTCACATTGAATGTGTTTCGTAAGTGGACTGTAAAATATTGGAGTAATATTAAGGATTGAAATTTCTCAAAAGCATATGTTAACACATCTTTTAAACATTTTTTATTTCTTTTATTCATAGATTCTTTCTTTACTATTTTTAGTTTTTATCGTGGTAATTAATTTTTACCTAATAAATTTACTTTGAAACCCACAAAATAAATTGTCTATTATTAAATAAATTAAAAATAATAATTCCAAATATGAAATACATTATATATAATAAAATTTATAAAAGTAATAAAAATGTATTTTAATATTAATTCATGTAACATGTAAAAACTCATTTTTAGAGGTAATATAATTTTAAGTAAAACTTTTATCTTTATGTTTTAATTATAATTTTTATTTTTTAAAATGAAATTAATTGTATTTTTTAGTAAAATTATTTTCATATAAATTTAAAATAAATCCAAACATAATTTCTTCTATAAAAAAACTCAATTAAAAGAGAAAGTCTAAAAATAGTTTATTATTTGTAAAATATCACTTAATATTAAAAATATTAAACATTGGTTTTATAAATTTTAAAAATATGTTTTTAAATGCATAAGAATAAAATTTTAACCATGAAATTTTTATATGGATTTAAGTTATAATTTATTCTTGAAATATTCACAAATACATTGATTGTATTAAACTATATTTATCATTCACTTGAAAATAATTTTTTTAGAAAAATCATAAAAAATCACCAAAAGGTAATTTTGAAATTTTGAAATGAAAAATGATATTCATTTTGAAAAAAATATGACTCTAAAATTTATTGAATTACATTTTCAATTAAAAATCTAAATATAAATAAAAACTATTTTTTTGAAAAATTATGTTTTTAAATATTATCTTTTCATAGAATGATTTCATATTGATTTGTTATAAAAAGTATCTTAATATATTATTCCATATATAATAAAAATTTAAATGTCTTCAATTTAATTTATTAGGATAAAATATATAACACTTAAGAAAATAGTTATTTAAAAACAAACTATCTTTATTAATATTAAATCATATTAATTATTTATCCTCTAAAAGTAAGAAATTTTAGTTGTGTAACATATTTTTATTTACCATGTATTTTATTATTCTTATAAATTTCATAATAATGTTCATCTAATATTTCACATATTAATTTAGTTCAGTTTTTACGATGAAACAAGTTATCTAATAGAGTGTTAATTCATAGGAAAATATATTAAAAAATCTCAGGTGTTACATTATGCCCCCTTAAAAAAATTCCCTAAAAAAGTTAATTATCTATCATCAATGACAGAAGATAAGGGATTATTAAGAAAATATAGGTATATTTTCTACAGAGATATCAGTCTCATAATTTTAGATACTTTGATACTCATCAATTACGATATAAT
This sequence comes from Viscum album, assembly GCA_963277665.1. NCBI lineage: Eukaryota > Viridiplantae > Streptophyta > Magnoliopsida > Santalales > Viscaceae > Viscum > Viscum album. Next base: position 59,785,012 of record OY728132.1, on the reverse strand, counting down.
AGAAATGCATTG